>OY743094.1:14576136-15833636 GCA_963555665.1 Dircenna loreta
AATATATTTGTAAAATATGTTTGTAAGAATGTTAACTTTTAGGTAAGAGAACATGTTAAGAAATTAAAAATATTATTTATTCGCTTAGTAAGGTACCTATTTCAGGAACCCTAGTAAGTATCTGCAACCAGATTTCATTTCGAAACAATTAAATCTGTAACTTAATTAATATATTTGGTCTATGTAGTTGGAAATTTCTTAAGGCCAATATTAGACTTCACAATCAGACCATTCACAGACAAAGTACAATCAGATAAGCTCTTAGATTAAAAATATATATTCTAACACTGATATAAAAATATACAAGGGTAAATTAAAGACGTAAGTATATGTTTTTCTCAATAATGTATGTATACTTTTTTAATGACTGATTCATTAATGAGCAGTAAAATAATGAATATTTTAATATTTACCTTATAAAACTGCGGAGTCCTTACAAGATGAGAATGAAACTAAAAATATATATTTTATATTAACTCCAGCTGTTTTATACTTTGCCGTCTCATTTTAATATATTACATGCTGAATATTTTATGCATTTATGTATTTTTTATTTTATCCCGAGTACAGTTGGCATAAAAATCAAAATCGAAACCGATAAACACGTGATTCACAAAATTCCATAATCTTACTTGATTTTCTTCTACGAGTGTATTTTTTTTTTCATATTATTTTTGTCAAGAAATATTTAGAAAAACATAAACAATTTAATTAATACTTACAAAAAAATGTATAATATTTATATAAGAGTTCAGAAATTTGCTGGTTCACTGTTATGATATAAATACAATAAACGATAATACACTGTAAGAATATAATAAACGATTTTAAGATTTTAAATAGTCTATAAGAGCCATGTCATACTTTCTTATTTTTTTAAATACACAAATCAAAATCCACACGTGTCCTATAGTTTGCTATGATTTATGAAAATGTTTTTTGTGGACTGTACTTTTGTATAATTACTTTATATTATATTATTTAATTTCAATCCATTTTAGGATGGATTTTTAAAGTTGTTATATGTTATCTTATGAAGTATTTTTTGGTAGCATACTTCTCAAGTAAATTCTTTAAATAAAAAATACTTCTGTAGTGCTGCTATATTGCTTTTGTAACAATAACCTTTTTTTCATTCAAATGAACAAACAATAGGAATCATTTCATTCAATCATCCATAGATCCAAATCGGATTAAATGTATAAATTCTTTCGTCTAGTGCATATTATCACATAATATAAAGATCGTATCTGGGACTCGTCATTTTAAGGGCAAGTATCAATACAGCTAAGAACTTCAAAGGAATGATAAGAAAATATTTGATATTAATGTAACATGAATAATTATTATTTGTTAAATGACAAAGCTAGATGCTACTCTATTATTTATTAAGCTTATTTCAAGTAACCCTTTGAGATCTTTTATTTTAACCAACCACAGAGCAATCAGAAGCTTATTTAAAAAATAAATTAAAGCTCACAACCATTTACTAATTACTTTCGAATACAGTGAGTTACTTTGTAAGCATACATACGTATACACCAAACAAAGATTTTCATATAGTACCTATAGTACCTTTCATATAGTACCTATTATATTTCATGTTCCAAAATATAAATGTACTGAATAAAGTCTTGTTGTAATTTTAAGACCGTTCTATTATCATACCTTGACAGAAGAATTAAAATAAAATAATAACTTGACTACAAATGATATCTAACCATTATAAAGTTGAATAAATAATCACTTTTTTATAAATTCTTTTATTTAAAAAAGAAAAACAACAATTATAGTATTTAGTGGCTTGACGTCACCTTGAATCATGCAATGTATGTTTTTTTGTATAGAAATAATATAATTTGACCTGGAAACCTAAAACTTTAAACTCGGACGTGCCACATAAAAAGATATAATTATAGAATATGCTCTGGATTGTTCAGTTATCTATAAGTCCTTTCCCAATTAGAATAGTATGTATACACAAATACAAATACAAAAGCCTGATTCGTCGGCAATAATATACATTGTTGCCGACGAATCAGGCTTTTCAAATAAAACGATAAATAGGTTAGTACATTAAACGTTGCAATAACAAAAACCTTTTTACGAGTACTTAGGGCCAACATAACCAAAAAATCAGTTTTATTTGTAGAATTATATAAAAAACCCTAAACTGTAACATTGGGGGTAACAGTTAACAGCAAAAAAAATAACATACTATATAGATAAGGCATATGTAAATGTAAACCATAATTAATGGCGGATCAAATTTATATGAAATTCTGGAAGTATTATAATATTTTTTTTGCAGCTGCTGCTGAACTTAGTGACTTAGTAACTAATTTAACAAAACATAATCGTTCAAAATATTTTATTTGACAGTTACCCAAATTACCCCTAGAACGTTATTGGAACAAATTAATCTGCAACTGAGTATTTTTTCAATTCGGACTCCAAGGTTTCGAAATATTTGTTTTCGGGGTCGTACTTCCGTTTAAAGTTCTCGTAATCCTTCGGGTATTTCGCTATTATTTTTTGCAGGAACTGCCAGAACGAATTCTTCTGGTATGGGGAACATCTTTTACAGTTTTGCTCGACGGCCTCAGCAGTAATAGCTGTAATTTGATTTAAAAAGGCAGCTGTAGACGTAGTACTAGTTGTTTAAATCAAACCCACTGACTGTTTTATATATACACACACGACAGTTAGAGCCAATCATTTGACCAACAGGCCAACATAGAGATTTACCCTTACTTACCCCTATAAGTGCCGTACAGTTTTGTGCATTCCTCTCTGTCTAGCAAGCAATTGACAAGCTTTTGAAATTCCTCATAATCGTTATTGGCTAATTTATTGTAGTCTAATTTTTCCAAATTGTAGAATTCAGAATCAGCAGCTGCATTCGCGACTGCTGGTCCAATTATACCAATTATAGCCAAGAAAATTATAGTCTTCATTGCGAGTAGTATGGAGATCTGCAAAATTGTAAATATAATGGCTTAAACGTCTTATGATTGAATATATAATCAAATTATTCTATTGAATCTGTACATTTAGTATTGTTTATAAAATTTATTTCCACGTCAAAAGTACAGAAAAGCCCGAAAAAAATTGTTGGTTAGGTCTGGCCGATTAGTATGTATTATTATGTTTTAATATGGTATATTGATACAGTTAGTTCATTGTCTTATAAAATATTTTGGCAAGATAGCTTATTTCGAATAATTCTATAAATTACAGGAACACATAAAATCTGTGAAAATTACAATAAAACTAGAAATGTACAAATATTATTTTTTATGAGCTTTTAAATAAAGAGAAGCCTGAATAGATGAAAGCAATAACTAGTATAAAATAATCAGGAAAAGGCATCACTTGACATGACACAAAGCACTTATGTCATAATATAATATTGAATAAAAATTAAACATCAATAAAAATATTTAAGCCAATATGAATCTTACCAAATGTTTCACTATTCCTGACCTGGCCTGATCAGATACTAAGACAGACTATTTTTTTTCTTGTATTTATACTTAACTAATAATTACTTTATTAATGATTTTATAATGATAATGTATAAATGACCAAAACATTTTGTGGTTAAAATTATTAAGGTCAATGGATATCTAGTCTATAAACAAATAAGAATCAAAAACTATTCGGCATATATATATATATATATACGTACGTATGCCGAATAGTTTTTGATCTTCATCTCATTTATAAATGAGATCCGAGATAGCTTTTTAATTCTGTCGTCATATCTAAATTGTCACCTCAAATCATTTTATAATAGTTTTAATATAAAGTAACAACATAAAAAAAAATTGTCAAGTTACCCCCAACAATAACTTTCTTCTGAAAAACTATCCTAAACAGTACAACATTTTCCTTTCCTATTACTATCTATATATTCTTGTCCTTAAGTATGGATAAAATACTGCAAAAAAATATGAAATGACAAAAACATAATAATCTCTTTTTTTTTTTTGTAAAAAAGAAAGAAATCTTTATCGATCGCACAATATTAAACTATCTTAAACCACAACCAGTAAAGATTTTATGTTTTGTAATGACTATTATTTCAGACAAAAAACTGTAAAAAGCAAAATATTTTGAAATTTAAACTTCTCGTCTTAATTGAAGGTGCGTTGATAGGATAAGATAGATTTTTTTTTAAATTTATTTTTTCAAAGTAGTTTTGTACAGTGATCTAGCTAGCCAGTTAGATAAGTTCGGGGGCTTATTTTTATAAATAAGAAAAACATTTATAAAATTTCAAAGATATCTATGAAAAAATTCTAAGATATCTATGAAAAATGTACAATATAATATTTTTTTTATTAATACAGCAGTTCAAGTCGATTCAAATTGTTAGAACATTCGTTATAATAACTGCCCAATCATAAAAGAGGTACAAAAAATATTATAATTTTATCGAAATAGCGTCATAACCTCGAAATTAGGTAATTGTTAAAAATCTAAATTTGTCTACTATTCAAAAATTCCTTTAAATTTGCTTTACTTAAAATTTTATAAACTGCATAATTAAAATTTATTACCAAAGTACCCACGATTTGTCTGTAAAGATTTTAAAATTTTAAGACGTTAATACTACAAAATGTATTATTAATGTAGAATTAGTACTTATACTAAATGTAGTATTAGTACTTATTTATATTAGTTTTAGGTTCAGATTACTTTCAGTATCAGCAATATTGTATATATTGTAATTAAATTTCTATTATATAATATACATAATTAAATTTATATTATATAATATAAAATTTTATTATAATTAAAAAGCACTCACAATATGGGATATACGAACTTTTTGTCTCGACAGCAGACCGCAAGTTAATTTTAGCTATTACCTGTGGCTACTAGTTCTCTAGCCCACAGTGACAGCTTCAAAATGGCGGTTTTTAGTCAATACTACCATCTATTTAAAATAATTTAAGAAAAAATATGCTATGCTATAAATTATCAATCTGAAAATATATATTTAATTACAAAATTAAAATCACTTTTTATTTTAAGTCTTCTACGTAATGACTTATAATAACACAATAAAAAAATGACAAAAAACAACACGGAAATTAAAACTTTCATATTAAAGTTTTTCACCCCTTTCACCCCTTCAGGGTGGAATTTCCGAGAATCCTCTCTTAGTGCTCCTCTCCACTCTCCAACGAACATATTTCAGCATGTAACATTACTAAAGTAACTAAGAAATTACTAAACCCAAAAAAAATATTCTTGAGTTTAATAATTTCGGTTGTGCGTTGTCGGTTAGTCACTCAGTAACGGAAGAGTTTTTATATATATGTTTACATTTAAATGTATTTATTTATTTAAATCTTTTCCACTTTGAATCAATACAGTGATCACTTGTGTACGTCAAATGTAGATTATAGATTAGCCATCCATATTGCATTGAATATAAATTCACCAATAACAAATAAATGTTTACGTGACTAAGTGGAATTAAAATGAAGTTTTTATTATTTATTTTATTGTGACCTCGTTGTTTTTGTTTTAGTTAAAATTAATTGTGTTTTTGTTACTGGGCACAACGGTTAATGAGATAATATGATTGTTAATAAACTGTCGAGGTTCAAAGTATGCATTTTGACGAGTTACATAACTTACGACGCCTTATTTAGATTTACTTCACCTTAAATATAGATCGTAAAAATACTATTATCCATCGAACCCGGTATTTACACACAGGCTTACCAAAACACACAGACCATTATGAATATTGTAAAAAATAATTAAATTATAATTTATATTCAATCTCATATACGCTGTAGTACAATAATAATTATTAGAGGCAATTTTGTCAAAATTATTCTATTTTTTTTTTAATTATGCTTATCACGATTGAACTCAAAATAATGAAAATAATAATTTTATAATTTATTTGTGACTTTAATGATAAATACAATTTTTTAACAACATTTTTTAAATAAAGATAATGTTACATACATATTACTTGTGGTTAGAAAAAAAACTAAAATATAACATTATTTGTAAAATAAACTCTATCAATATTTATATAATTTATTTATAAAATCAGAAAAGTGGTAAAAATATCTTAAAATGCAATTCCTCTGTGCTGCAATTGCACCTCCAGGGCGTCAAAGTATTTATTTTTCGGGTCGTACTTTTGTCTGAAGGCGACATATTTTTCTGGTGACTTCGCTTTGACTCCTTGTAGAAACAACCAGAATAAATGCCTCTGGTATGGAGTACATTGTTTACACTTTTCTCGAACGGCCACAGAAAAAAGGTCTGAAATTTAATAGTTTTTTTTATATTTGACATATTTACAGAATCCACACTTACTGAAATACATATATGTTTATTATATTTTCTATATATATAGTACTAAACGATTTTTATACTTTTTTGGTAGAAATTATTAAAAAAAATGTTTGGAAAGCACACTCTTTAAGTGTATTGGTTACCTTGAATCCAATATTATTATATAATTATATAGAACTATATATATATAGATATTATTATATTTACCTTTATAAGGGTGAGACACTTCTGTGCACGGTCCTTTGTCAAGTACACAATCGACAAGATTTATAAATTTCTTCTCGTGGTCGTGTCTATGTTCCAGGTCCAAGTCCAAGTCTTCAAAAAAGTTGTAGAAATCGAGCTCAGCAGCCGTAAGTGCAATTACTGCTATAAGAACGATAGTCTTCATATTGAGTATTTCCTAGATCTATAAAAAAAAATGGCGTTCAAATACGCTTTAATATCACATATTTCGATACAAGTAACAAATTAACAATTCTCATTTATCTATACAATATACTCGTTAAAAATATTCACGTAATCTTTTTTCACGCTATGATTCTTACCAGATGTATCGTTTTTATCGTCTTCCTCAAAGTTATTGGGATGTAAGTGACCGTTGTATTTATACCCCCCATACACACTGAGCTGGCTTCATTACTAAGCCTCAATCAACATTTTAAAATCGTTTACCCACTTTAAAGTTTAGGTACACTTATTAATAGTTAGGTGATAATATTTATTTGATTTTAATTACATTCAGATTATATGTGAATGTAAAAAAAAAACAATATATATTAATATGGAATATAGTTTTCATTTAGGTAAAAATATTTTAATTTATTTCATATCAGTAAATACAAAATGAGCAAAACCTCTTTTATGACTTTGCAATCTTTAAATTTCGTTCATTACTTTTCACCAGAGTTAAGAAAAAAAAACAATAATTTAAACAATAAGCGATCACTGCCTCTAAAAGTAGCGAAAAAATATATTGGCAATAATTTGTTTCAGTCTGTATCTACTTTACCGCATTGATAAGTTTTCATGAAAATAAATATTAATGTGAAAATAAATATTCAAGTGAAAGTGAAAACGAAGAGGTTTTTTTCAAACAATATTCGAACAAAAGATCAAGAATAAAATACAAACCAGACAAGAAACACCATTATTTGCATTTGCCATATTTTTGTCGAAGGCGCGTCTAATACTCTGTTAGATTTTTTGTGGTTTCCATTCATGGTTTTAATTCAAATTTAATTCTTCATTTAAGGTACCACACTTTGCTTGTATTCTACCTTATTTTCACATATGAGTAATCACAATGACCGATCATCTAATTTACTAAATAAGTTGTAAGACTATCCATTAAATTTCTTGCCGGTCCTTGAACTAACATTTTAGACACGTGAATCAAGAGTCTGACGTGATATAAGTGCAATGTGTGCCTTTTTAAAATTAAAAAAAGAGTACTTTGGCTTTTGACTCATTCGATTTCAATCAACTGAAACAAGAATACGAGTCAACGACGTCGACTCTTAATATATAAATATATTCACAAATAATCCCACGATTCAATGATACCAAATTAATAATCATAATTATTATATTATAATCTAATTCATAAATTACAAGAAATAAGTAATTAATTCTTACACAATTAAGCTCATTAACTTTTCTTATACGTCTTTAAATAAAGTGGCGCAAGATTATTATTAGACTATTATTAATAAGTTGATTTCATTGAAAAATAAATGAAATCCACGAAATAGTTCATACAAAAACAAGAAAAAATAATTTCACCTAAATGTTAGACCACCTAATTTATTTTCCTTAAGTGCCTTTATTGAACTACTTTGCTCTACATTCAGAATTTAAAATATAATATCTGCATGTTTGAATTTATAATAAAAATTGTAACTCTACTGATAATGCAAATTTATGAAGAAACGCTAACATGATGTGTCTACTTTACGTAAATATTTATTTATTTTAACATTGATATAATACAAGACAAAGACAAGGTTAGCTTATATTTTTTTAAGGAATATTTTCTATCAACGGACATATTCTTAATATTTTGCACATTTTTTTTTAAATATAAATTGTAATTGGTATATTTTATGATTAATAAATATGTAATATAAAGATAATATAATAGAAGATATATAATATTACCTTTATTTTACATGTTTGTATGTAATAAAGACTTAGATAGTATCTTTTATTTTTTACTAAGTATATTTTCCTAACATTATCATTTAAAATTATTGTTGTTCTTAATTTTAAAATTTAAAGGTTAGCTTTTGTATGGGAGTAGTTTGAATTTTAACAACATTCGTTGAAATAGTTTGAACTGTCGAGTGATTACATAAATATTTTTAGGACGGAGTCGCGAGAAAAAGCTAGTTATTGTAATATATTTGACTAAGTTAAAATATTATATTTTACTAAATAGCAGAACGTGACAACTTGCATTGCGTGGTCAGCTTTTATGTGACATTTGTTTATTTAAAAATGAAATTCCAAGACGTTTTTATCATAACTTTTGAGATTTTATTAAAATAATATCTTTAGCATATACCTTGCTAAAATAAAATATAATTGAAATAAAGTGAAGTACTGTTAATAAATATATATTATATAAGTTAATTAAGTCGAAGCCCATATTAAAATTTTGACAATAGGTAAGTTTGTTTAAATTAATTTGTGTGTCACCATTTTAATCTAGTCATTTGAAATATTCATAATTCTGTTCTTGTATCAGAATTGTCCAAATGAAATTATAGTACCTTTGTTTCTTATGGCTTTTTTGTGGTATTTTTGTGGTACTTATTGAGGCATGGTCAATATTTTCATGTGCATTATGAACTTTAAAGGATATCTTATCATTAATACCGTAGGGTTTAACTCTATCATATAGTAGGGTGCGTCACCATCTCACTGTCCTTTTCCCACTTTTTGTAGAATTGGCACGACACGTTCTTCTCTTCCATTCCTGCCTATCTACCGTCATTTCTACAGTCACTGCTCTTTTACTCATGTCATCTTTCACGCACTCCATCCATCTCTTTTTTGATCTACCTCGACCCAAATATCCTTCCAATTAATATGTAGCATTTTTCTTGTTACATGGCATTCACTCCATCCAATAAAATGTCTTTACAACGCTAACCACATTTAGGGTACATAAAATATATAAGATAAATATAAAAATAACAAAATAAATAATAACAATATTGTGATTATATAGACACATAAACCAGCAATAATAATTGATAATTATGTCTAGAAATGTGTATTTATAGATGGTATGTTTTCTTAGTACCTATCTAGTTTTGCAAGCACACAGAGCTGGTTCCCCGAAATCAAGTTTAAATACTTGGCGATAAAATTGTTATATTAATTTTGTACAATACGTTCAAATATATTACAAAATAAAGGGACTAGTTCTAGTTTAATGTTTATTTTGTTTTTATCTATGAAGTATATATTGAACAAGTTTTTTAACACTGATAATAGTTTATAATCTGTATAATTTTGTAACATGAGATTCATTGTATATAAAAACTTATGAACGGTGTATATGCTTACAAAGTAATTTACTTTATCCTCAAGTACACAGAAGATGCTTAAAGGCCTAAACATATTAAAAAAAAAGTTTTTATTCCTCAGTTCTAAATACGAATAAAACCGATTAAAGGGTTACTTCATCACAATTTGAATAAATTATGGAGTAGGACCTAGCTTAATCATTAAGCCAATAAGAATTATTCGTGTTACGTTTTTATTAAATATTGAATTATTATTTGTTTGGTAAAATATCAATAAATTGCCTTTAAAATGACAAGTCCCTTACGTGGTAACATTCACTAGACGAATGAATTTATTGATTTAATTCCATATGGATAGGTGTATGAATGAATGAATGAAATAAAACTCTATTTGTTCATTTAAATATGAACACAATATGTTAATGTTACAACTCTCAAGAAGGATAGCCGATGCTACCAAAATTAGACTATGTAAGATAATATAAAACAAGTTTCTCGTAGAATTCATATTAAATTGAATTGAAATTAAAATAAAGCTGATAAAAATTAATATAAAAGTACAGTCCAAAAAAAAAAATCATTTCATAAATCAGAGCAAATTATAAGAAACGTGTTGTTGTTTTTTATGTTTGCTTTACAAAAAAAATTGAAAGCGTGACGTGGCTCTCATATTTATAGACAATTTAAAATCTTTGATCTCCATCTACATCGTAAGTGTGTAACAAAAAAATCACAAAAATAAGTAAAATAAGTTTTATATGGTAATTCATCAAAAAAAGTAATTGGGATTTTGAAAAAAAAAAATTTAAAAAAAAACGGATTTTTAAACGTATTTTAAAACTGGTTTAGCTAATTTTGGTTTTAAATTATTTGTGAAAATCCAGGGAATGTTTAAAAGGTGACTAAATATAAAAAAGCTAGGAATATAGTTAACCCAACAATTTCGTGTTGCCTTAAAAACTGTTCCTACCTTTCAGACATTTGATTTTCGTTCCGTAGATCAGAAATCAATTACATTTTAAAGTAGGTTGGAAACGAAATGAAAATTAAGTTTTTTTTGCTTTTGAATATCAAATGTTTAATCTTCGTGACGATGCAGCGCTCATGTGATCGTGACAGGAGCAGCATTCCATTTTGATCTGGGAATAGATTATTGTCCTGACTAGTAATAATTGGGGAAATGATATGTAAATTTTAAGGCGTTAAAATTTAGCCGTGAATGTACTGGATTATGTTAAACTGGTAAAAAAGTAAAATTGCTATAACTGGTTTCACTATCAGATCCATTACGCTTATTAGTTTCAGGGATGAACTTAAAAACGTTCTACAAGTATCGTTCAGTTTATGAATATGAGTTTTTATGCCGACTCTACCAGGGAAGCTATTTAAATCAAAATAGATGAAATAAAAAAAAAACATCAAAAAAGTTTTAAGAGGGGGGACAAAGTATAAAAAAGCTGTTGTCAATTTAATATAAGAGACATAATTTGAATTTTATTCTACTCGTGTGTAAGGACTCCGCAGTTTAATAAGGTAAATATATATATATTTACATGATATAAAAGCCATTATGTCATTTCTCATCTAGATACCAGTTATAAAAAACTGGTTGGTATTTTAATATATATTTATAAAATAAACAATTTCGTACACTTGTATATTTTTAGATCTGTGCTTTGAAGATATTTTTTTAATCTAAGATCGTATTTGATGGACTTAGTTATTTAATCCAGAGTGAACTTATTCTGGGTGTATGAATGATATGATTGTGAAGTTTTTAAATGGTTTTAAGAAATTTCAATTAAATTTATCTCAATTAAGTTACAGTTTTATTATTTCGTTGAGAAATCTGGTTGCGGATACTTCTTACTAAGTTAATAAAGTATGTTTTAGATTTAATATCATTTATGAAAAAATGAGCACAGAGCTTTTATTCTTAGCAAGTGTAGGAATTTAAAACTGATAAACTTTATTCAACCAAAAAATATTAATACCTAGACAATGTAGATTTAAAAAGTATAATTGCTTTTGTGGTTTGCCAACAAACAATCAAAACTTTTTTTTATAAATATTAATACACCAGCGAGCTTATTTTACCGGCTCGTACGTATGTCGCTTATTCCGCATGCTAATATTAATTGTAGATATAGTGCCATTCAACATTCAATACAATTCATAGTTTTAAAACTATTGTACCAAAAAATATCCATTCGACTCGAGAACAAATGTTTTTCGTCAATGTCTTATATTCATAAATAAACAAAATCAATAGAATGCCATTGATATAACACCCAACATACAATTGTTTGAAATGCCATATATCATCCACATGCTTTAGGACAATTTATTTAGCCAATACCGGTGCAATATATCATTTTTTCGACGATCTCTCTTAATATTCACGCCCTTCGTCCCCATTCCACCCTCTTCTATTGTAACAACTATCATTCATTCTTAAGATTTTTCTCGTTACATGCTTTACATTCCTCATATATCCAATACCTTCCCATATAACAAAGAAGTACCACCTAGCGGATCTAAATATGATTTAAACGATTTCGGATATCACTAAGCCCACACAAACGAAACTAAAATCGGTCAAACCATTAAGGAGGAATTAAGTGATAATTTTAATTATAAATTTACAGATTCAACTATGAAGACCACAATCCTATTAGCTGTGATGGCTTTCGTAGCTGCTGATCCAGAATACTACACCTACGAAGATATGGATATAAATAAACTGTGTAACAACTTGGATGACCTAAAAGAATTCACAGACTGCTTGCTAGAAAAGATTCCTTGCAATAAAATATATGAAAGCTATAGAGGTATGTTACATATTTAAAGAGTATTTAGTTGCTTTTTCTTATATATTATGTAAAACTAGCTCAGTAACCTGATGATAAAACGGTTTCAGTATTAAAGCATAACTTAATTATATATATAATGAAAAATAAACAGATACGGGCAGGGATTCGAACATGCCATCTCTGGGAAATCGTCCTGAATCCCTGCCCGTATCGGTTTATTTTTTCTTGTATGTTTATTTAAAATTTACCTTAATAATTGCAATACAAACTGACCCTTTAAATGCATTAAATTTAAACATTATTTTCTATAAACTATTAACACTTGACTTAATTTTACTCAATAATAGTGTATATTTTGATTAGAAAGTTACTTAAAATGTTCATTTCTCATTATCAGACGGTTGGAAAGATTTTTTTTTATTTCATTTATTTCTCCAAATATTCGATATTCGTATTGACATATATTGATGGCCTACTCCATCAATAGCTGCGTCTGCGAGAACAAGAAAAGTATTTTCCCCTCCTCTTACACTATATCATATTTTCTGACTTAAATTTACAGTACACACCTTGGAAGCTGTCCAGCAATCGTGTAAAAGATGCACCCCTCACGTGAAGTACATGTTCTGGCGATACCTGCAAGGACTCAAAAACAACTTACCTGGTGAATATGAAGAGTTTAGACGGAAGTATGATCCTGACAACAAATACTTTGAAGCTCATGAAGAGGAAATAAATAAATATTCACATTAATGAACTCCTGCGTCGAAATGAAACTGATTTTGGAAATATCCGCATGTATCAAATAAATTTGATAAATATATTTTGTTTTTATTTTTGTTTTTAATTCTTTACGGCGGTCATGTGCCAACTGCTAAAGAAGACTTTTAATGAAACTGTTAAAATTTATATTTTTCAAAAAAAAAGTGCTGGAAGATCGACAATATGCAACACCATGGTAGCAAAGTAACATGTGAAAAATTGTCAACAAATTCGTAATTTCCAAACATCACTTTTATGTAGGAGATTAATGTTCCATTCCAGCTTACCCTTACCGAACATATATTTTCAGTGTTCATAAACACTATTTGCTCTCAAATAAATTCTTTCTACCACCTGTATGCAGACGATCTTCAGATTTACCGTCAGTCAAATCTTGATGACCTTGGAAATACTATTTTTCTAGTGAATCAAGATCTGGCGCGTATCTCTAATTGGAGTAAATGTTTTGGCCTTAAGATAAATCCGTCGAAGACACAGGTCATTATCATTGGTAGTTCTAGGTTGATTGCTCGCATTTCCGATCTACAACTACCTCCCATTAGTTTAGAAGGCGTTGTAATTCCGTACAGCAATAAAGTTAAAAACCTGGGAATCATATTTGATCAAACTTTATCCTGGAATTCTCAGATTAGTGAGGTGAGTAGAAAGATGTTCGCAGCCGTGGGGTCTATGAGGAGAATACGTAATTTTCTTCCAATCTCTACCAAAGTTGTTTTAGCTCAATCTTTACTTTTTCCAATTTTAGATTATGCAGATGCCTGCTATCCTGATTTACGAGAGGATCAATTAAATAAACTTGAGCGCCTTCAAAACCTCTGCATACGGTTCATATTTGGCCTTCGCAAATATGACCACATTTCTCATTTCCGTAAAAAGCTCAAGTGGCTTCCGATTCGTTTTCGCAGGAATATTCATATACTTAGTCTTCTATACTGTCTACTGTTCAACCCTTCAAGTCCTTCCTACTTAAGAGAACGATTTGATTTTTTAAGTAGCTCTCATAATCGTTCTCTTCGTTCCAATCAAAACCTTATCCTTAAAATTCCTTCTCATTCATCCTCTTTCTACTCGGACTCCTTTACTATACATTCCATTAGACTTTGGAATGATCTTCCACTTAAAATTAAAAATGCTAAGTCGTGTAAATCGTTTAAACGGTGTCTAAAAGTTCACTTTTTAAATTTATAATGTTTGTCGTCTGGTTATTTATTTGTTTATCTGGATATTTATAAGTTTATTTATGTATGTATTTAAATATATATATATATATATGTATTTATGTTTATGTTTGTATATATATATTTATTGTTTTTATATGTATGTAATTAGGTATGCTTGTATATATTGTATATATAACTCTCTTTTTTTTTTTTTTTATTACACTGTAAACACGCCCACCCTACGACTCCAGTATATTTATTTTCCTCCATGCAATGGTTGCCTGGAAGAGATTGCTTTTTAGCGATAAGGCCGCCAAAATTGTACCATTTTTTTCTCACTGTTTTTTGTTTTATGTTTTTGTAATTTTATACTCAGGGTGTACAATAAAGAATATTTATTTATTTATTTATTTATATATAGATAAAAGAAATATTGTTGTCCGGGCTTCAAGCCCGGGATCTGTAAACAAGCGCACCAATACCAATACAGAGAGACATTAATGTAAATTCTGATAACAGATACTGAAATTATAATTTATATTGGAATTTACATACACTATAATAAAATGCATATAATTGTAACCTTATCAAACCAATGTTCATCAATCAATGCATTTTCAATAAATCTGTATTTTAATTGACGCCAGTACTCGAAACGGACTTTAACTATCAATACTATACAATTTCTAGCTACAATTATTGACAAAATGTATATACATTATTTGTGTTAAAAAACCGTTAAAATATAACATTTTTTTTTATAATATCTGAAGATTGTCAAAACCATATTAAATGGCATTTCCTTCGTGCAATTGCAACTCCAGTTCGTCAAAGTATTTATTTTTCGAGTCGAAGTTTTGTCTGAAGTTGGCATAGTTTTCGGGAGACTTCGTTTTGACTCCTTGTAGAAACAACCAGAAAACCAACTCCTTGTAGAAATCTACAGCACTTTGACAGCGGACTTTGACACTTTGATTGCCGTAAAAAAGAGATCTGATATTTAATAAGATTTTTCATCACACTTATTTACAGAATTCGCAATTGTTTAAACATATTCTCATTCATTCTGGTTTCATTATTTGCACAGGCACAAAGAGGATCCCCTACTACTATATTTGTTTACTTCCAGGAACGTATGTAGATAAAATCACATATTATTGGTATGTTTAGTTAAATTTCTATTTTATTATAATTATATAAACTGGAAATCACTATTATTGTTTAGGCAGTTAATTTGGGTGCACTCCGAGAAATTGGTGGATAAATAGAGTGAGGTAGTTCGTTTCGACAGAAGATTGCTTTGCATAAAATGTCGGAACACCAGAATATGGAGTAATTTATTTAAAGAAAATGTACAACTAGTCAAATAAAAGTAATTTTTTAAAATATGGTTTGTCTTTTTCAGGCTTTTTAAACACGTTATACGACATTTATAATATTTTATTTTTTTTAATTATTCAAAATAAATTAAATATTTTTGTATACATACTATATTACGAATATTCGGCATTGCCACTTTTTTCTTTTGAAAATAAACAAAAATCAAAACAGTTTTTTCATAAGTTTTCTATGGCAGGTATTTATCTACTTTAATAACTACATAATATTTATAACAATGATAATATAACTAAATAATAAAAAACAAAAATATAAATATCATAAAAATTTATTAGTTACATACGGGATTTTCCAAAATCAGCTAGAAACAGAAACAGTAGGGATTTTCAAAATCAGCCAGAAACAGAAACAGTAGGGATTTTCAATGTTAGCTAGACTTCATGTGAATATTTTTTAATTTCCTCCTCGTGAGCGTCAAAGTATTTGTTCTCGGGGTCATACTTTTGTCTAAACTCTTCATATGCACCAGGTAAGTTTTTTTTGAGTCCTTGCAGGTATCGCCAGAACATATACTTCACGTGAGGGGTGCATCTTTTACACGATTGTTGGACGGCTTCCAAGGTATGTACTGTAAATTAAATTCGTAAAACATGATATATATATAGTGTGAGGAGATATTACAGGGAAAAATATTTGTCTAGTTCTGTTCTTCCTTATACTTTACTGTGTCAATAGATGCCAATACAAAAAATATTAATAACGAATCTTTGACGAAATTAATGAAATAAAAAATATCTTCTGACGTCTCGTAATGAAAATTCAACATTTTGAAAAAATAACGCACTGTCAAGAAGCATCTTAATAACATTTAAATAGATTATAGTTCAAGCTTAAATTTTTATACATATATATATATTATTAAAGTGTATTTTATACCTCTATAGCTTTCATATATTTTGTTGCAAGGAATCTTTTCTAGCAAGCAGTTTGTGAATTCTTTTAGGTCATCCAAGTTGCTAACCAGTTTACTTATATCCATTTCTTCGAAGGTGTAATAGTCTGGATCAGCAGCTACGAAAGCCATCACAGCTAATAAGATTGTGGTCTTCATAGTTGAATCTGTAAAGTTATCATTCAAACTAAAATATTTTACAATAAAAGATCACTCAACCCCTCTAAAAAATTAGGGGACCGATTTTAGTTATATTTTTTATTTTGGGGACTCAGTTTTTTAAAGGTATAAATTCAAAATTAGTTGCATTCACTAAAATAAAATTTTTATTGTTATTTTGCAATTGTTAAACTGTTAAATTAATTGACTAATTTGAGGATTCTTCAAATATTTAAAAGGTGCTTTATCCTATACATCTTTTTAGGAATAATAAAGGTTTTTATACAAATTTCAATTCGAAATCACTTCACTAGTGAAGAAAAAAGCTCTCTGTTCAGATGCGTCATCGACATCATCGTACGTCATCGTACTGGCCTCATGTATCATAATGAACAAAATTTAAATCCAAAAGCGTACCCACGAGCAAAAGCTAGTTTATATAATAATTGGACATTCAATTCCATTTATATAATATTAGTGTAATGAATATTTAGGCATGCTATGAGAAACTTTTCAAATTCTAAAAAAATCTGTTTTGTATCATTACATTTACCCAGCTGTATTCACAGTATGCTGCATTCAGCTGTAGTTAGCTGTAGCTGTATTCAGAAATTAAATCAAAACGTGCACGACTAGTTTCGAAATTTTAGTATCTTTGGTTCGAAAATTGTAAAAAATATATATATAAATGGTATTGGTATAAATCTTTAAAAATGGGCTCTTTTTAATTTCTAATAAAAACCGTTACATCTAATATTATTGATAAAGATATTTAATTTATTTTTGAAATAGTTTGAGAATATTATTAAAACATGTTTATTATAAAACATATCTCATTCGCTTGTTAAATTAAATAGTCCACTTTAAAACCCCTAGTCAGAACCCGAACCAGAATTCTTAGTAGTTCAACAGTAACTTTATATATTTGATCTATAGAGTTGAAAATAACTTTAAACACTTGACTTAACAAGACTTTACAATAAGACCTAGATCCAATTTACTCTTTGAAGCCTCGGCTTGAGCAGTTCGTATTTTTTGAAATAATATCATATAAGCATGGGTCTAAAGATATAAGACAAATCTATATGAAAACCATCAATAATCTTTTAATAATTGATCAACATTTACCTTATGAAACTGCGGAGTCGATACGCACGATAAAAATAAAATACAGTGTGTCTTTTACATTAACACCAGTTGTTTTATACTCACCCTCACATTTAAATATGTCGTTTGGCGAATATTTTACTCATTACATCTATGTTAATTTAATTTCCTTTTATTTCGATATTAATTTTATTTCCCTTGTACAGTCGGCATAAAAGTCATTTTCAATAGCTGATATACACTCGATTCACGAAGTTCCATAAGTTTCTACTTGATTTTGTTATTTTCAAATAAAATATTTTTATAAGAAAAAAAAATATTTTACAAAATTATTTTTCTACATTTTTCGAAATTCGCACAAACACGATACATACTGTATTGATTATCAAAAAATCAAGCAATCTATAAATATCTGATATTTATAAATTTTTGCAGCATTGTAACTTTTTATTTCTTTATTTTCCCAACCTACTTAAAACCATTCCTATAGATATGCCCTTACTTAATTTTTTAATAAAAAAATGTGTAACACGAACTAATTATTAAAAATTCCTATAGTTTGCTTGGAATTCTAAATATATACTATTTTTTTCCGTTGACTGTACTTTTATCGATTTTATTTAATTTCAAACTAGTTTAATATAGATTCTACGACAAACTTGTTATATTATGTTATCTCATGAATTGTTAATTGGTAGCATGGTACGATAACCTCATGCACTTAGCTATATTTTTTCGAGTTAAATATATAAAAAAGATCACTCAAGTGGTCTTATTTTGCTTTAGGTTTTAATAATGAAGTTAAAAACAAACTAAGAGTCCTCGCTTAAAATCTTTAAATTTTAGGCCCTTTGATAGTATCTATTGATCGGGTAATCCTGAAAGCTTCTGAAGCCCAAGATCTCTCTATTAAGCTAATTAATTTGAAATAAAATTATTCCCAGTTTTAAAATAAATATATGAAAGGAAAATAGTCATTTAAAACCATCTAAATAAAGTTAACTTTTTCGTAAAGCTACGACGAACAAAATTGACAAAATTGTATAAAATCTTAACTCAAGTAAGGCTCCGGGTATTGATAACATAAAAGTGGCAGATGTGAAATTATCAAAAAATATTTCTGTGGCAATAGCTAATTTAATCAATACTAGTATGATACATATACGGACGCTTTAAAAAAAGATGCGTTAGACCTGTCTACAAAAAAGAGCAACGTGATAATTATTCTTACTATCGCCCTATAACACTATTATCTACAATAAATAAGATAGTGGAAAAATATATATGTGAACAAATACATACATTCTAAAAAATAATCAAATCCTGAGCCCAAACCAGTATGGCTTTCAAAAGTGCAAGAGTACGATACGATTCTTCTTTCCAGATTTACAGACGAAGTGTTTGAACATTTACATAGTAAAGATCATGTTTTAGCTCTCTTTATTGATTCTTCTCGAGCTTTTTATACTTTGGACCACAACATTTTAATTAAAAAAATAGATGCCTGTGGTATAAGAGGACCTTTCCTCACGTGGTGTAAGAATTATGTTAGCAATCGGACATACACGGTCAAAATATCTGACGTCTTTAGTGATACCATTACTGTTAAAAAAGAAACTGTTCAAGGGTCTGTCCTCGGCCCTTTACACTTTTTGTGATATCTGTTTGGTAGTATCTGGCAAAGATATATAAAAACCTATGAGGACGACTTTAATAACTATTAAAATGGTTCCACTATGCAGGATTGGTAGTTAGTCCAAAAAAAACCAAACTACTTCATATTAAATCTCCATATAAACCCCAAACTTCCGGTCATAATATAATTGCTCATAGTAATATATGTTTATATGGTAACCAGATATGGTACCAGATAGGTGTAATTGTAATTGTAATTGTAAATGTCCTTCTATAGATCGGGTAAGAACTCTTACTAATTTTAATTATATTTGAATATGATAAGCTTAACTGCTCCCATCAAATTGAACATGTTTGTACAAAATTACGTCAGTTGCTACCAATACTAAAACTTATAAAACACTATATCCCATACAAAATAAGACTCATTTTATACCATTCACTTGCAGAATCCTACGTGCTATACGACCTGAGTAGCTATGGCCGAACGTTCGATACTTAAATAAGTAAAATATACCAACTTCAAATACGTGTTTCAGAAACAATAGTATCAAAATTGTTTGATAAAAGATACCAAAATTATGGAATGGGACTTTTTCGTAACTGCAACAAATTACCGATTCACGACCTAATTAAATATAATTTACTGAAAGAACATTAATTTAGCCCAATAACTAATATTAAATAAAATCATCCTATACATACGAGAGCGATTACACAAAACCGGTGTAGGACGGTTGGAGCAAATAACAGCTATGACAAAAGAACAGCAACATACATGGTACCTCAGAACTAAAGTGTCATAACTCAGGAAAATATAAAACCAAAATTAAAATTTCTAAAATGATAACGAAGAGAGGTAAAGTTTAATTAAAATTTATATTTTTTATTTCCTTTTATAATTAGCGTAGTTTTGTTTTAAGTTTAAATTATTTTTAAGATTTATTAAAATACCATATCGTAACAAATTTTGTTTATTACCACATTTCTTGAAATGTTAATGTTTATTATATTATGTTTTGTAACGGTGATGTTTTGTTTTATGTGTTCAGTAAACTTATCAGCACTATTAGATTGCCCTTAGCATTTAAGTTAAACCTCTGTGGTTTTTATAATGCTATGTAAAAGTTATACATATTAAATCTATTGTAAATGTAACTAAAATTAAAAAAAAATAATAAAAAAAGCATACCCGTCAGTTAATTTAAATTATTAAGATTATATAATCCTTTGACACGTCTTAATTTTTATCTAGCCCCGAGAAATCATAAAAAAAACATATTTGTATTTGTGTAGTAAATGTACTCGCATTCCAATTGAATTCTTCAACCAATTTTGATGAAACTTTGGATTTGTATTTTATAATTTGGTGAAATAACAAAAAACATAAAGCCTACCAAACAACCCTAAAACTTGAGGAGAGATTTTGGGCAAAAATACAATATTTACCTTTGAATTACTTGATGAGAGATCAAATCATAACTTTATTACTGTTCAATTTAACTTTTCTCAGTAATGGGGTTAATACAATAATTAACAAAACATAATTGTTCAAAATATTTTAATTCACAGTTACTTGAGAAATGGAGTTGTAATCGAGTACTTTTTCAGTTCGGACTCCAGGCTATCAAAGTATTTATTATTGGGGTCATACTTTTGTTTAAAGTTGTCATAATCCTTGGGGTACATCACTTTTACTCCTTCCAGAAACAGCCAGAACGCATGCTTTTGGTACGGGGAACATCTTTTACATATATGTTCGACGGCATCAGCAGTAACAGCTGTAATATAAAAATAGCTGTAACAGCAGTATCAGTTCAAACTAATGCTATGCTATTCATATGTTTAATCCAATCCGCGTACTATTTATTTTTATGATAGTAAAGGCCGTTAACCTCTTGACTAATAAGCCAACTTTGATCCTTATTCTAACTTACCCTTATAAGTGCCGTATAGTTTTGAACATTCCCCTCTCTCCAGCAAACAGTCGATGAATGTTTTCAATTCATCTTTATTGTTGACTAATTCATCCATGTCAAATTTTTCCAAGTCGTAGAATTCGGTATCAGCAGTCGCGAATGCAATTATAGCCAAGAAAATTATAGTTTTCATTGCGAATAGTATGGAGACTTTACAATAAGACCCAGATCCAGTCCACTCTATTTAGCCTCGGCTGGATTCGTATTTCTTAAATTATATCTTCGAAGCATAGGCCTAAAGATATAAGACAACTCTATATGAAAACGGTTAACAAATTTTTAATAACTGATCAATACTTATCTTATGAAACTGCGAAGTCCCTACGCAAGGTATAAATGAAACACAGTGTGTCTTTTACATTAACACCACTAGTTTTATACTCTACCCTCACATTTGAATATGTCATTTAGCGATTACTTTACTCATTACATCTATGTTAATTTTTATTTCCTTGTATTTCGATATTAATTTTATTTCCCTTGTACAGTCGGCACAAAAGTCATATTCCATAGCTGATATACACACGATTCACGAAGTTCCATAAGTTTTTACTTGATTTTGTTATTTTTTACGTCTTTTTTTGTTATTTTCTTAATAAAGTAAAATATTTTTATAAGAAAAAAAATAATTACAATATTATTTTTCTACTTTGATCGAAACTCGCACATACACAAAAAATACTGTATTTATTATTAAAAAAACCGTCATATTCAAGCAATCTATAAATATCTGATATCTGTACATTTTTGCAGCATTGTAATTTTTTATTTCTTTGTTATTTTCCCCACGTCCTAAAAACCAATTGACTTATTTAGATAAAATTTGTTAATCTGAATAGTGCAAAGAACGATGTGGATTAACATTGTAAAGTTTTTTTTTTAAACCTTGTTACGAGTTAATAGTTCAAAATATTTATAAATATTTGCCCTGTGGCACTCACTTAATTTTTTAATAAATATATAAAAAAAAAGTGTAACATGAATCAATTATTTATATATTCTATAGTTTGCTCAAACTTATGAAAACATATTATATTTTTTCCGTTGCCTGTACTTTTATAGATTTTATTTCATTTCAAACTAGTTTAATATAGATTCTACGACAAACTTGTTATATTATGTTATCTCATGAATTCTTAATTGGCAGCATGGTACGATGACCCCCATGTACTTAGATACCTTTTTTCAAGTTAAGTGTTTAAAAAAATCACTCAAGTGGTCTTATTTTGCTTTAGTTTTTAATTATGAAGTTAAAAACAAGCAAAGAGTCCTCGCATAAAATCTTTAAATTCATTCGGTCGTCATAAGGTCGAATCTGAGATACGCCATTTTTAAAGAATTATTGAAACCAAGCATTATAACACGAAGAATTATTTTTAACTGAATGATAGATCTAGATCATTCCAATCAGTTTATATAAATTATTAAAAGATTATTATATATATTTAATCTTTTGACACATCTTTATTTTTATCTAGCACCGAAAAATTATAAAAGAAAACATATTTGTATTTGGGTAATATACGAGGTGTGTTCAAAAAGTATCGCGAATGTTGTACGTTACGTACATTCGAATTTTGTTTTTTTTATGGCGTTATATTGGTATATATGTCTCTCACTTATGCTGATAAGTTCGGCCATTTTGAATGTTCAGTTAATTGTTGACAGCTAATTTGCTTGCACATGTTTTTTTCGTCTTCGATTTTTTTGCCTATTCAAAAAAATGGAACAAAGAACCAGTATCAAATTTTGTGTGAAAAACGAAATTAAGTGCGCGGATGCATTCCGAATATTGACTGTGGCATCCGGAGAAGCTACTATGGATAAAAGCAACGTTTATCGGTGGTATAAAATGTTTTCAGAAGGACGAGAAGATGTAAACAAGAAGATGAATAGCGTGCAGGACGCCCGAGCCCTTCAACAACAGACGAAAAACTTGATGAAGTAAAGAAAATGGTCTTGGCCAATCTTCGAATCATCTTAAAAAAAAAACCGAAAGCCTAGGCATATCGAATGGCTCGTGCCTTTCCATTTTAATCGATAATTTGTGCATGAGACGGGTCGCTGCAAAATTCGTACCAAAATTGCTCGATTTTGATTTTTTGTGAGCGACTTCTTGGCCAAAAACAACACACTAATGATACTGTAATCCCCAGATCTGACCTTCTGTGACTTTTTCTTGTTCCCGAAACTGTAAAAGCCCGTGAAAGAACGGCGCTACGTCACGATTGACGAGATAAAGATGACATCGAAGGAGGAGCTGAACAAGATAAAAAAATATTTTTTTGAAATGCTAGGTACAAGCATATAATGATTTTATAAAGAAAAAACGTTGACACAAGTATGTAATATCCCAGGAGGATTACTTTGAAGGGGACAAAATAGATATTCAGGGATAAATGAATATTTTTTGAAAATACACAAAAACCGCGATACTTTTAAAACACTATGTATGTTGCACTTGCGTGAACTCCTCAACCAATTTTGATGAAACTTTAGATTTTTGTTTTATAATTTTTAATGATGCGATGGTGAAATAAAGAGAAACATAAAGCCTACCAAACAACTCTTAAACTGGAGGAGAAGATTTTGGGCAAAAATACAATATTTACGTTTGAATTACTTGATGAGAGATCAAATATATACAATTATTTATTTAAGGTTGTTGCTGTAGTCATATTTATTTTATGGAATAAATGATTTATGTAATATCATAACTTTTTTATTGTGAAACTTTGGTAGACGAATTACAATACTACATAGATATGGCATACTTAAATGTAAACGTCTGAAACAACAATTAGTTTTGGGTCATAATTATATGAAATTCTGGCAATGTCATAAAAAAATCTTAGCGACTGCTCCTGAATTTAGTAACTTACGAAATACGAATCAATGGTGTACGTGTTTTTTTTTAACTTTTCTCAGTAATGGGGTTAATAAAATAATTAACAAAACATAATTGTTCAAATTATTTTAATTCACAGTTACCCAACTTATCCATAGAACGTAAATACCACCAATTAATATTTAGTTGAGTATTTTTTCAGTTCAGACTCCAGAGTTTCAAAGTATTTATTATTGGGGTCGTACTTTTGTTTGAAATTGTCATAATCCTTCGGGTACTTCGCTATTACTCCTTGCAGAAACAGCCAGAAAGCATGCTTTTGGTACGGGGAACATCTTTTACACATTTGTTCGACGGCATCAGAAGTGACAGCTGTAATTGGATATAAAAATAGCTGTAACAGTAGTAGTAGTTCAAACTAATGCTATGCTATTCATAGTTTAATCTAACCCGCGTACTTTTTATTTTTATGATAGTAAAGGCCGTTAATTTCTTTACCAATAAGCCAACTTTGATCCTTATCTTACTTACCCTTATAAGTCTCGTACACTTTTGAACATTCCCCTCTCTCCAGCAAACAGTCGATAAATTTTTTCAATTCATCTTTATTGTTGGCTAATTTATCCATCTCCAATTTTTCCAAATCGTAGAATTCGGAATCAGCAGTCGCGAATGCAATTATAGCCAACAAAATTATAGTCTTCATCGCGAGTAGTATGGAGACCTGCAAATTTGTAAACGATATTACTTGCGTCTTGTAAATACGTGTTTGTATAATAAAATAGTACAGAGAAATACAATACGTTGAATATTTTTTATAAAAAGTTATATTTCGTCTTAGGATTTTTTTTGACAATATATTTTACGATGTATAGTATATTGATATAGCTTATCGTCGAAAAAAAATTGAGTAGGATTTTTGTGGACTCCATACATATCAATAAAACATTTCAATTATTTATATATTTTTTATGAATCTTACCAAATGTTTTCTTTTAGCCAACTTTTACTGATCAGACCTGATCAGATACTAAGACAAATTTTAATTTACCTTGTATTTATACTTCACCCATAACATATATTATAATAATTTTATAAAGACAATAATTATCTTTTGATGGTCAAAACCTTTTTATTTAAATGTTTACTGTCGATGAATATGTCGCATGTAAATAAAATGTAATGGCAGGTCATTAGTAAGATACACTTCTAAAAATAAACAACATGACGTCGATATTTGGAATTTTTTACTAAAATTTTGATATATGTCACAACCTCAATTTTTTTTTTGAAATCGTAGATCGGAATATTTATGTTATCAAAATTGAAAGTAAGCGCACTACAACTCATGTGTATATTTTCTCTCAAAGCAATACAACAATTTTTTTAGACCATGCTAAGTAAGTTTTTGAATTATCTTTAAACATGTATAGCCATGTATAGCTTATTTAAAATTCAATAAATATAAAGCCAAAAATAAACCGATACGGGTAGGGATTCAAATCCGTGACCTCTGCAAACCTGTCCTACTGTTTTTATTTGGTAGTCTATAGAATAATATTGTTTATTTAAATGAGAATTAAACCTCAGCCCGACCCGGACCTTTTCTGGTTATGGGCGATTTTAAATTCACGTTATATAGGGGTATTCCCATAGTGACGTTTTTGCTTAGCAGAAATTAAGATTCGTTTTATTAAAAAAAACCTATAGCAAAAATATTAAAATGGATAGCATTATTACTTGTCAGATTTAGGTATAATTTTAAAGTCTTCTATTTTTTAATAAAACCTTTTTTAATTACTTACTTGTGGACTGTTGCATATATTTATTTTAAATATTGCTTTTATATCATTTTCTATGCACTTATATAATATAACAATACGATACCATTTATTGTCAATTCATCGTTTAAAATTGATATGATTGAAAATCAAATATTTCAGATCACTAAATAGTCTTTGAGACTTTATTAAAAAAAAAAAGGTGACTTAGAAAAAGATATTATCTTATCTTAATTAAATATAAAATTAATAGTTTTAATACTCATTTAAACTTTAACAGTATCCAAAGCAAAATATTAATATACACTTACCTGTTGTAAAAATAAAAATATGGGCTGAGATTAAATTATCTTAAATATAATTATTATTATATATTTATTAACACTTCACATTTATTTAATTTTAATAACTGCTAGCAAGGTTGTTACGTTCTTAAAAATATAGTGTAATGAAATTATTTATAACCAACGATATAATAAAAATGTCTTGCAAATTCATTTACTTTATAAATGTCATAGAAAAACTGACTACGCATAAATAATAAATGCAAGTTTTCACGTAGTGCTAGCTAGTCAAATATAATAATAATGTTTTAGATAAATATGTTGATAATATAAGTAGCTTTTGCCCGCGACTCCTCTCAGCTCAAAACAATATTTCTGTAACCACTCGACCACAGTGCAACCTATTTCCGCACAATGGTTAGCACTTTAATAGCACGATAATGGTTTTTGAAACCGATTAAAATTATTTGAGTCTTTGTGTTAATTGAAAACAAAATAGCACACATAGAATACACAGAATAACAATACAATAGCATTTCATTATTTGAATGTCTGTGATAAAATATATAAATATTTATGTAGAGTAGACACATATTGTAAGCAAACGTAATTTCTTCATAATTTTGCATTGTCAGTAAAGTAACAATTTTTACTATAAATGCAAACATTTTAATTTTGAATTGAGAGCAAAGTAGTTCAATAATGGCACGTAACGAAAAGTAGACATATTATTAATATAAATTAGGTGGTTTAACATTTAGGTGAAATTAACTTTTCTTTTCTTGAACTATTTTGTCAATTCATTTTTCAATGAGATTAATTTATTCATAATAGTCTAATAATAATCTTACGTCACTTAATTTAAAGAGGTATAAGAAAAGTTAAGGAACTGCATAGTTAATTGTGGAAGAATATTTTTTTTTTTTTTTAAATTTATGAATTAGATATAGATGTTTATAATGTAAATATTATCATTATTCATTTCGTATCATTGAATTGTGGGACTATTGGTGAATATATTTATATATGGGAATATTTAGAGTAAACGTCGTTACCTAGTATTCATGTTCCATTTGATCAGTCTCAAAAGCCAAAGTGTTTTTTAATATTTTAAATAAACGTCAGACTCTTGACGTTTATAAAATGTTGGTTCTAGAAGAAGCTTAACTTTGGTCGGTTCATTGAGTCTAGAGCAAGAGCTTGTAATATATTGTTCTTTTTATTTTTATATGTTATATTTTAAATAGGTACCCATATTCCGATATTCCGATTTAATTTCTACGTGAATACAGCCGGGTAAATATAAATATAATAGGTACCCATACCTTATTATCTGACTGTTGTAAGTCCTTAAGTAGGAATGATAAGAAGCCTTTTATTGTTGATGTAGCACGTTAAATATATTGATTCTACGTCATCAAGTACAAAATTACACGGAACCCTGTTGTAAATGTTCAACTAGAAAAAACCATTTGATCGTAATTCCTACCATTTTTTTGTTTTCTGTTGGAAAAAGCCGTACTAGCCGAGGTTATGTGAGACTACCCGGCAGCATAAGAGACGCTGCCATTTTTAAGCCGTACCCACTAAAAAACCAACGTACCACCATAGTGGGATGCCACTGGATCGCTTTCGTATTCACCTTGACGCTCCAGCGAAAATATGGCAGAAAGATGGAAGAAAGTAATGGCAGCGGTGGAATCCTAATTCCTACCTAAGGAACTGTCTAGAGTGAATATTGCAGGTTTACTTATAGTGGGTATGAGGTTCCCAACACTGTTTCAGAAAGGGTTTGAGAACAGCCGTTGCATTTGCAGAAGAGATGTGCCGTGGACATTTTAGCAAGACTCACCTGAATTCACCTATGTGGATTAAAGAGATATTCTTGATTAAATATTTAATTAAAAAAATCAAACATTGTAAAATGTGTTTTTTCTATTTAATCATTTTTATTTTATAAAACAATAAACCTTTTTTTATGCTTTTTTTAAAATATGAATTACAGTTATCTTAGGCTTTCTAGAGCGTTTTATATTTATTCAACTCCTCTTCCAAAGCCTTGAAGTATTTATTATCAGGGTCATATTTCTGTCTGATTTTATCATAATCATCAGGTAGCATTTTAAGTCCTTGTAGAAATTGCCAGAACATATTCTTCTGCTTTTGAGTGCATCTCATACAAGCTTGCTTAACAGCTTCAACAATGTTAACTGTGAAATAATTAACTAAATGCAATTTACAACAATTAATAAATTTATAGCACTCTAGGTACCATTTAGGTAAAAATACATGTTAAAACAGTAAACCACGAACAAGGAAGTTTCAGAGATGTTACATCGTTAATAAGAAATGAAATTGATGAAGTAAATTGACTAAAGTCAATAATTTTACTGAGATTGATCGATTTGCATTAGACTGCTATTTATCTAGAAAGGTTATTTATAGGCAATATAACATTTTAAGAGCCTTGCCACCAGTTTTTTAAAATGTACTTGAAACTAGCTAAATATTTAAAAAAAAATGAAAAAATGGCCGAATAATGTTACCGTAAGTCTCACTCTGACAATTAAGACGTATATAAGAAATCCTCTTGAGCGAAAATCTACCAAAACTTTGAGTCTTAACACTCAAAAGATAAAACCCCTTTTTTGGCGCAGTCTGGCAAAAATATTACGAATACTTACTTACGAACTTGTTGCAAAGCTTTAATCAGAGATTTTGGCGCGTAACGAGCTTCTGTAGTCTACGCAGAACCAGTGGCAAGTAACAGAAAAAATCCAGAACAATAAAGAAAGAATTAACAATACATACTCCTATAGCTCTCCGCTACTTTATTACAGGGAGCGCTCTCAAGGAAACAATCCAAGTACTCTTGCATCTTGCTGGGGTTTGACACGATGGAGGCAATATCCAGATTATCACCTTCCGTGACGTAATAGTCTATAGGATTTGTAGCTGCTGCTGCAAAAGCGATTACAACCAGAAGGATGATTGTCTTCATTTTGATTCCAAGCTTAAATAAAATAGAAGCATTTTATTTATTTTTTGTTGAAATGAATTAAACTTAGAGATTAGGCCATATTATAACATAAAAAAATAAAATTAATAAAACAGTAAACAAAAAAAAATATTATTGTGAGCAAACATCGGTATAATTTTGAATATTATTAAACTTTTAACTAATAAGTTGGTGTGGTGAAAATATATATATTTAAAATATTATATTAATATTTGCCCGGCTGTATTCACGCAGATATTAAATTGAAATGCTTTACTAGTTTCGAAGCCATTCGGGGTTCTTCTGTATGAGCTCTAAGCGTGGCGGGCTCGCGGCGTGAACTCACACGTAGTCGGGCACATTCCAATTCAATTTCTACGTGAAAACAGCCGGGTAGATATAAATATATCTAATAGTTTAAATATAAAAATATTTAAAATATAAGAAATGTGTATATTACTATAATACGAGATCTGCGTCTGATATATAACTTGCCTCTTCGATACTAAAACATCAGGGATTTAATGTTATATTTATATAAAGCGAATAATTATCACAACATTTATCTTAATATTAAAATAAGAAAACTATAATTATTCATATGTAATGTTATATAATGCTAATATATAAATAGGTAAGTCTCCTCAAATTATGAAGTATTATGAATATATCAACAAAAACGTATTATTTTATTTATTTATTATTAAAAACTTAAAAAACTTGAATAAAAAGATGTGACGGTAACCCAACAATTATTCACTAGCCGCGTTAAAAAGCATAAAATATAAAAGAAATAAACATTAGACGAAATAAAAAAATAGAAAAAATCATAAATATCAGTATACTCGTAATTTAGTTTCCTCTTTTTGTGTTTTGTATAATAAAATTATTTTTTTAAAGCATTATGTATTCTATGTCATAGTATTCGACTTGTTCATGGAAAATAACTTAAGATCTCTATAATATTATAATATTATATGAGTTTCCTGTCACGTAAGAATTAATTACATATTTAATATCATCTATTATTGTCATTTACCTAAAAGGTAATAATACACTTTTTACTTATATACGAGTATTGATAGTATACAATTTACCTGAAAATAAAATATCACTATGACTTGTGTTTATATTTTAATAAAATTGATGTTCTTTTCAATCCTTTAATTATACTTACTGCTTGATATATATTCTCTGGTATACTTTATAATATACAAAAGTTTGCTATCATTACATTAACTGTGATAAAATCTTTTATTAAAAAAAAATATTAAATCAAAAATCATCTATTCAACATCCCACTGCTTTTTCGTTGAGCTCCTCAATGAGCCCATACATATACAAGTTAAAGAGCCTTGGTGACGTAATTCGCCCCTGCCTGACTCCGCACTGTAACCTGTACATACGATTCAGAGATCCCTTTACCCTATCTCACATTGCTTAACTGGTTTAGATGCCTCTGGTACTCACTTCAGCCCAGGTTGCAAGCCCGCGTTTTCCATCTTATTCCAGAGCATATTGCATGAAACTTAATCAAAAGCCTTAGTAAGATCGAAAAAGCAAGCGTAAACTATAATATTTCTGCTAGAAAAGTATTGGACAGCTTATTATAGAGTCGAAATTGCCATTTCTGTAGAGAGTTCAGGTTTAAAGTCAAAGTGCAAATCATTTGATTTAATTGTATTCAGAGCTTCAAAACAACCAAACTGTCCCATACTTTTGAAGCTATGGTAACAAGCTGTATAGGTCTTAATTAGAGCAATCTAAAATTTAAATTATTATATATAGGGATTAATTTGATCCTCATCAATGCCATATTTAGATGAGAATGTCATATGTAGGTTATAAAATAATGACAACACTCTGGCTACATGCCCTGCCCACATACCGAGGACGCTCGATGTACTGACATTCGTATCAAATCAGTATAAGCCTTTCGTTTTTCTTGCACAAGATTAACTCTTTGTTCTTATTATGTCGATTTAGAACTTTAATAATAGTTAAAGGGTGTATGGATTATCCGTAATTTTTAAATGAGCGTAATAAAATAGATCTTCAAAACTTTTGTGCATCCAATTTATTGACAGTTAAAAAAAAAATAACAATTAAAATCAAATTTGAATGGTGGGTACAATTGATGGGATGGGCACGGGTACATCCAATTTATATTTATTAAGCTCTTTCATTAAGGGCTCAAAGTATTTATGTTCGGGGTCGTATTTTTTCCAAAACTCCTCATATTCGGTAGGGAATATAGATTTAAGTACTTGAAGGAACCTCCAAAACAATTGTTTATGTTCTGGACTGCATCTTCTACAAGCCTGTGCAATAGACTCAGCTTTGGATTCTGTAAAACAACAGAATATAAATTAGCGTTTAGCTTTTACGTAACGTATTTAAAAATTATAATAATATTTAAAAATCTAAGCACTCCAGTAAGTAGAACAAACATCAAATCTAAATTATACATAGAAATAAGAATAAAAAAAACCCTTTTGTAATTAAATATTCGTTAGTATCACAATCTTATAAATATTAAGAAAAATAATGACTTACTTTTATAACTTGCACCAACGTTGTTGCAAGGTCCTTTGTCTAGGAAGCAGTCGATGTAGCTTTTCATTTTTAAAGGCGCCGCCACTAAAGCCTCCATATCCAGACCTGTGTTGTCAGTTACATAGTAATCGATTGGGTCAGCTGTCGCGAACGCAAACAGTGCAATTAGAATTGCTATCTTCATTTTGATATCTGTAAAACATACATATATGTAAAAATTTTTATATTCAGTAATAACTTCTAACAAGGACGTTAAAATCGATAACATTTTTAAGAATTATAATAAATGTTGTTGTTCACAGTTGGCTTTGAAATATTACCCAAAATAAAATTTTCACAATTAGGCTAGAATTAGTAACAGTTTCAAAGTCAGTGAAGTAATAATAAAATGTAGACACCACTGCTGGTTTTGCCATATAATAGAATAGAAATGCAACGTCAAACTTTAAAATATTTTGATTTTCTTATTAAATAATATTTTAATTACTTACAATGGACAACTGTACATCAAAGAATGTTTGAAGATTTAGCCTATTTACTTTGAATGTTGCTTTTATATTCATTCCTAAGTAATTAAATTTCATTATAATACCGTTATGTGTTAATCAATTGATTTTATTGTATTATTGACTAAATACTTTTAAATTGAAAATAAAATCTTTTAAGTCATTAATAAATCATTGAGACTTAATTCCAAAACAAAGAAACAAGTTTGTTTTTATTTTTGATTTTTTAATTAAATTTCATATCTTAAGTAATTATACAATCAACAAATTTGATACAGACTAAAATTATATTGACATTTTTATAATTTAATAATAAAATTCAAAAGTGTGTGTACCTACTTGAATAAAGATATTTAAAATTGGATACTGATAAAATTTTAAGGTTATTTATAGTTGTATGGATAAAGTATTACGTTATCTTATGGATTTAAATGGAGACCATATTTTATTGTTACCGGTTAGTAGTACTATGTGGCCGTACTATACTGTACTATAATATCAAATTATAATATTATACTTTTTATAATATTTTTAACTTCACTGCAATTAGTACATTATTGCAGAAAATGTAATATTTATAGATACTATTATCTGGATTCTGCATTTGGTCTTGCAATCTTTACATTCTCGCTAAAAGAGACATTGCAGTTTTTAAACATCAAAGAGTATATAAAACATCATTTAACATTTATCAAAATAGTATCCAATCAAAAAAATCTGATTTAGGTTACCTTTCTGTGTTAACATTTGTTAATAAAATATTATATCCAAAAAAAGCAAACAAAAAAAACCAATTGAAATTATTTTTATATTTAAACTTTCGTGAACCATTCATATTTATAGCTGTGAGCATTTATATTTACCGTGAATAATTATATTTACTCGGCTGTATTCACGTAGAAAATTAAATCGGAATGTGCCCGACTAGTTTCAAACCCATTCGGGGTTCTTATTCATGAGCTCTAAGCGTGGCGGACTCGCGGCGCGAATTACGTTAACTAATTTTTGATTAGTTAACATAATTTGAACTGTTTTTTTTTGTGTAATTTGCTTGCATCTTATGCCAGAGCATATCGCATGAAACTTTACCAAAAGCCTTAGTAAGATCGAGGAAGCAAGCGTAAACCGAAATATTTCTGCTAGTATAGCTAGGGAAAACATACAAAAGACGAGCCTGGTTTCTTAAACATCTTAAATCACACAATGGTGCTGAAGCGCGGCAATCGTCGGTAATATCTTCAGCTTCCACTGTGGATAAAGTTTACCCTCATATATCTCACTGTGAGCCATTAAACAACAATTATCAGGAGTACATTGACATCAGGACGCGTCTTAGCACTCCTAATATCAAACATTTGACCTTGAAAGCACACTATCTTAATATAGCGGCCCTGTTAGAGCAACAGAGCTCAAATTAGGATTCTGACACGCAAGTAGAAACTTTCCAAAACACCATATACGATTACTTTGATGAGCAATATTCACCTCCAAACTGTTATGCTCACAAAAATAAAGAAAATGCTTTTTAATTGAACATGAGGAGGAAAAAATAGAGTTCATATGGAAACTTCGTAGGGTTAAAGCCGTAGGCAATAATAAACTTAGTCACCAACTGTTTAGGGCATTACGCCAATTCTTGATTTACATTTAGAGCGCAAAAAGATATCACAACCACCAAAAGATTCATAGAGATCGTTAAAGATGGCTCGTTTAAAAAACAAAACAAACGCCTCTTTCTATCTTGGACTATAATGATGGATACGTATGAGAAACAGCATAGAATTCCTGAGGACATTGCTGTTTCGTCATCCAGACCGGATATGTTCCCGTACTCTAGACAGTTAAAGCGCGTGATACTTGTGGAGCTTACTGTTCCGTGAGAAACTAACATCCCCAAAGATCACATAATTAAAGTAAACAAGTATTACGAACTGACCAGGAATAGATATATAGTTAATTTGTACGCGGTAGAAGTGGGAGCGAGAGGTATAACAGCGAAATCTCTCTATAACCTAGTTAAAGATCTTGGCTTCTCTAGAACTATCATCAATACATTTCCAGAACGTACTTCAAAGGCAGCATTGGTAGGTTCATTCAAAATTCGCTTAGGTAGGGAGAGGAGCGCAACCAGTTGATGGTGAGCGTGAATGCGCATTTTAAAGGGTCCCCTTAAACGTACACTTGAGTCGCAAGTCCCAGGAGCTGTTTGCACTCCTCTCCCTGCAACGCGATATTATTTAATAGTCTATTTCAGAATCGAAATTGCCATATCTGTAAAGGGTCCAGGCTTAAAGTCAAAGTGCAAATCATTTAATTGTATTCAGAGCTTCAAAACAATCAAACTGTCCCATACTTTTGAAGCTATGATAACAAGCTGTATAGGTCAATAATTAGAGCAATCTAAAATTTAAATAATTATATTAGCAATAGGGATTGATTTGATCCTCATCAATGCCGTATTGAGATGAGAATGTCCAATGCATAGATTATAAAATAATGACAACACTCTGGCTACATGCCCTGCCCACATACCAAGGACGCTCGATGTACTGACATTCGTATCAAATCAGTATAAGCCTTTCGTTTTTCTTGCACAAGATTAACTCTTTGTTCTTATTATGTCGATTTAGAACTTTAATAATAGTTAAAGGGTGTATGGATTATCCGTAATTTTTAAATGAGCGTAATAAAATAGATCTTCAAAACTTTTGTGCATCCAATTTATTGACAGTTAAAAAAAAAATAACAATTAAAATCAAATTTGAATGGTGGGTACAATTGATGGGATGGGCACGGGTACATCCAATTTATATTTATTAAGCTCTTTCATTAAGGGCTCAAAGTATTTATGTTCGGGGTCGTATTTTTTCCAAAACTCCTCATATTCGGTAGGGAATATAGATTTAAGTACTTGAAGGAACCTCCAAAACAATTGTTTATGTTCTGGACTGCATCTTCTACAAGCCTGTGCAATAGACTCAGCTTTGGATTCTGTAAAACAACAAAATATAAATTAGCTTTTAGCTTTTACGTAACGTATTTAAAAACTATAATAATATTTAAAAACCTAAGCACTCCAGTAAGTAGAACAAACATCAAATCTAAATTATATACAGAAATAAGAATAAAAAAAACCCTTTTGTAATTAAATATTCGTTAATATCACAATCTCATAAATATTAAGAAAGATAATGACTTACTCTTATAACTTGCACCAACGTTGTTGCAAGGCCCTTTGTCTAGGAAGCAGTCGATGTAGCTTTTCATTTTTAAAGGCGCCGCCACTAAAGCCTCTATATCCAGACCTGTGTTGTCAGTTACATAGTAATCGATTGGATCAGCTGTCGCGAACGCAAACAGTGCAATTAGTATAGCGGTCTTCATTTTGAAATCTGTAAAACATACATATATGTACAATGTTTTATATTTTGAAGTAACTTTTTAACAAGGACGTTAAAATGGATAACATTTTTAAGAATTAAAATGTTGTTGACACAGTTGGCTTTGAAATATTACCCAATTTTTTCACAATTAGGCTAGAATTAGTAACAGTTTCAAAGTCAGTGAAGTAATAATAAAATTTAGACACCACTGCTGGTTTTGCCAAATAATAGAATAGAAATGCAACGTCAAACTTTAAAATGTTTTGATTTTCTTATTAAATACTATTTTAATTACTTACAATGGACAACTGTACATCAAAGACTGTTTGAAGATTTAGCCTATTTACTTTGAATGTTGCTTTTATATTCATTCCTAAGTAATTATATATCATTATAATACCGTTATCGGTTAATTGATTGATTTTATTGTATTCTTGACTAAACTACCTTTAAATTGAAAATCAAATCATTTAGGTCATTAATAAATCGTTGAGACTTTATTCCAAAACAAAGAAACATCTTCGTTTGTATTTTTGAATTCTTACTTTTTTTTTATGGTACAAAAGGGCAAACGAGCGTCCGGATCACAGGTGTTAAGTGATCACCGCCGCCCACGAACTCTTGCAACGTCCGAGGACTCACAAGAGCGTTGCCGGCCTTGGAGGTGGGTATAAACGCCTTTTTTGAAGGTACCCATGTCGTATCGATCTGGAGACACTGCCGAAGGAAGTCCATTCCACGTCTTTGTGGTACGTGGAAACAATGTTCTTGACAACCGCACAGTAGAGGATCGCCACGCCACGGAGGAGGTAAGAAGGAGAAGCTGATATTGGGGTGAACCAGAGCAGAGATGATTCCATATGAGGTCGGACCTGCGTCTTATAGAGCGCAAGTCTTTGGCCAGGATTGAAATACTGCCTCGCTCTATTGATTACACCCAATTTCATCGAGGCCTGTAAGGCCTTGCTCTCGAGATGACTTATTAACATTTAGTATATATTTATTTCGAGCTTAAGGAAAGATAGTGTGCTGTATTTTTTTTTTAAAGAAGGAAGAGTATGTGATTTTTTTATTTCCAGCGGGAGACTGTTCCAGAGTTGGATAGCATGAACAGTAAACTAACTAGGATAAAATAGAACAGCTAACATTACGGCTAAATCGAATGGGTAACCACTTGAGCTGTAAACTAAAATGAGAAACACAGTCAAATTTGCGTAATCCAAATATAAACCGTATTGAAAGATTTTGAAGTCTCTCAAGTTTGTTAAAGTGGTCCTCGCTTAGGTTGTTAGTCGAGAATGGTTAAGATTAAAGATTGTGTTAACATAATTTTGGTTGTAATGGATAGAAAAAAACGAAGTCGTCGAAGAGATTCCACAGTTGCAAAAGTTCTACAACAAAGGTTTTTATGTGATTCGTCCAAGATAATCTACTATCCATTGTAATACCTATGTTCTTTACAGTGCAAGTATACGGTATGACTGTATTATTAAATTTAATATTTGGTAAGGTAGTGAAGACAATTTTCGAAATCATATCATGTGATCTCAGGATATTAACTGTGAGGCCAATCGATACATTCCAATTAAAAATACAAACTACAGATCCTTATTGGCTTCAGCGACTACACTTGCCAGGGTTTCAATTGCAAGTGCAATGTGAGTATATTTGTAAATAGTCTGCATATATATGATAGATTTTATGAGTTATAGAATTAATGAAAATTGTAAATAGCAATGGAGACAACACGCCGCCTTGAGGAACATCGGCACAAACCTCACTCCACGACGATACAACCTCGCCTGCACGAGTTTGCTGCCGATGTCCTCTGAGGAAACTACGAAACCAATCAATCACTAATGGAGATATGTTAAAAGAACATAACTAGCTTAACAATATATCAAAATCAACGCTATTGAAAGCATTACTAAGGTCTAGTAGAGATAATATTGTAAGCTGTCCGTTATCCATCGCCCAACTAATGTCGCCATTAACTTTAACAAGGGTCGTTACCGTACTATGCCCATGACGGAATCCGGATTGGAAGAAGTTAACAAGTTTGTGACTATTTATAAAAATATTTGATTGAGTGCTCACAAGCTTCTCAAGAACTTTAAACAGGAAAGGCAAAATGGATATAGGTCTAAAATCACCGTAGTTGGAAGCGTTTGATTTTTTAGGAATGGGGGTAATTTGTGCATCTTTCCATTAGTCAGGGAATTTGCCAGTCGATGTAGATGAATTTAGGATATGGTTAAGGATAGAAGTGACAAAATCTATAATAGGAGTGATCATGTTTCAGATTATGTTATCATTACCGAGGAAATAGTCAGTATAATACTTTCAACATCACATTCAGTGAATTGAGAGACATTAAACGGTGATCTCACTCAATTAACTTACTTTATCTCCGAATAGAATTCAGTGTACTTAACTTAACAGAGATATTCATTGGATGATAATTTGGGAAACGTTTGTCGAAAGACTCGACATCGATTTAGAACTTTCATAAAAATTTGGATGTGTATGGGTTATCCGTAATTTTTAAATGAACGTAATAACATAGGTATTCAAAACTTTTCTTCACACAATTTATTGACAGTTAAAAAAATATTGACGGTATCAAATTTGAATCGTGGGTACAATTGATGGGATGGGCACGGGTAATGGTATATTAAATTTATATTTATTAAGCTCTTTCATTAAGGGATCAAAGTATTTATGTTCCGGGTCGTATTTATTCCAAAACTCTTCATATTCGGTAGGGAATACAGGTTTAATTATTTGAAGGAACCTCCAAAACAATTGTTTTTGCTCTGGACTGCATCTCCTACAAGCCTGTGCAACAGACTCAGCTATGTATTCTGTAATACATTAAAATATAAATTATTAAATGTAATTAAATGTTAAATATTGTTTAAACGTATCGTATTTAAAATTATAATAATATTTAAAAACCTAAGCACTCCAGTAAGTAGAACAAACATCAAATCTAAATTATAGGTACACAGAAATTAGAATAAAAAACCCAATAAAACCCTTCCGTAACAAAATATAGGTTGATATCACTCTCTTATAAATATTCAGAAATGACGTACGCTTATAACTTGCACCAACGTTGTTGCAAGGCCCTTTGTCTAAATAGCAGTCGATGTAGCTTTTCATGGTCAAGGGCGCAGCAGCTAAAGCCTCTATATCCAGTCCTGTATTATCAGTTATATAGTAATCGATTGGGTCAGCTGTCGCGAACGCAAACAGTGCAATTAGAATTGCTATCTTCATTTTGATATCTGTAAAACATACATATATGTACAAATTTTTATATTCAGTAGTAACTTTAACAAGGCCGTTAAAATCGATAAAATTTTTAAGAATTATAATAAATGTTGTTGTTCACAGTTTTGAAATATTACCCAAAATAAAATTTTCATAATTAGGCTAGAATTAGTAACAGTTTCAAAGTCAGTGAAGTAATAATAAAATGTAGACACCACTGCTGGTTTTGCCAAATAATAGAATAGAAATGCAACGTCAAACTTTAAAATGTTTTGATTTTCTTATTAAATACTATTTTAAATACTTACAATGGACAACAAAGATTGTTTGAAGATTTAGCCTTTTTCCTTTGAATGTTGCTTTTATATTAATTCCTAAGTAATTATATAATATATTTTTATGATACCGTTATCGGCTAATGGATTGATTTATTGTATTATTGACTAAATACCTTTTGATTGAAAATCAAATCTTTAAGATCGTTAATAAATCGTTGAGACTTTATTCCAAAACAAAGAAACGTCTATGTTTTTATTTTTGAATTCTTAAATTTCATTTCATATCTTAAGTAATTATACAATTAACAGCGTTGATACTGACTTAACTAATAGTGACATTTTTATAATTTATTAATGGAATTCAAAAGTGTGTGTAAATGCTTACTTGAAAAAGAAATTTTGAATTGCATATTGATTTAAATTTTATGATTATTTATGGTTTTATTGTTAAAGTATTACGTTTTACGGAGATCTTTACGGAGATAATATTTTATTGAAAACTGTTTGATTTTCGGTTGGTGGTACTTTATTCCGACTATTACAGATAATATCCAATTATACTTTTTATAATATTTTTAACTCCACTGCAATAAGCACATTATTGCAGAAAAATAAATATTTACAGATTTTATCTGCTCTTTGCAGAATTTTATCTGCATCCTGCATTCATGCAATCTTTACATTCTCGCTAAAAGCGACATAACAGTTTTTAAACGTCAAAGAGTGTTCCAAACATTTAACATTTATCACAAAAGTATCCAATCTATAAAATCTGATCTAAGTTAACTTTCCGTGTTAACATTTTTTAATAAAATATTATATTAAAAAAAGCAAACAAAAAAAAACAGTTCAAATTATGTTAACTAATCATAATTACACAAGTTTTCGTACATTGATCTCTATTTTTTGTGCCTTTGACAATTTTATAGTAATCTCAATATAACGCCTTAAAAACAGCATCACGTGTCATATAAAAAAAAAGTTATTTTTAGTAAACTAAATAATAAATAACTTTCTAGGTGGTTTATTACTAACTTACCTATTGTCCAAATTAAAATATACTTTTCAAACTTTATTATATTATATTTATATAAATAGTAATTCACTTATATTTAAATAACTTTTTTGTTAACAAGTCATTAATATACTAACGAGAATTACTTTAATAAAACTATTTATTTCAAAGGGGTATAAATAAAACGTTTTGGAATTTAATTTTAATTTTATGATGTCACATACAAACTGTCCACGCAAAAACATTTGATGCAAGTTTTCACGTAGTGCTAGTCAGTGAAATATAATAATATTAGTAGCCTTTGCCCGCGACTCCTCCCAGCTCAAAGCAATATTTATGTAACCAAACGACCACAGTGCAACCTATTTCCATACATTAAACTAACCTTGTCCTATAACTCCATAGCACGATAATAGGTTTTTTATATTTTTTTATATTTATATAGGGGAGTTTTTGTCCATCTTCAACACACATATAGACAAAATTATATACAGCATTGGTTAGATTAGATGTAACTGTTGAGATTTCGATTTTTTTTTTATTATTCCATTGATTGATAAAATGTTTATGTTAAATGGACACATATTGTTATTGTTTTAAAAAAATAACATTGTCAGTAAAATAACATTGCCTATTATAAATGCAAACATGTATTTATTATATTTCAGTTTTGGGTTTATAACGAATTAGTTTAATTGAAATGTTTATTTAAATAAAAATAGCCATATTATGAGGTGGGAGCTGTTTAAAATTATTTAGGGTAAGTGAAATATTTCAAAATCCAGAAAATTAATTGAGCTGCACTATCAATTGCCCAACTGATAATTACTTAATTTATCTAATTATTTAATATATATTAATAAACTATAGTCTTAATGATTATTAATTTCGTAATTATTCATGATGGGGCTGATAATATTTAGAGTAAGCTACACTGACTAGTATTCATGGAATCAAAAGTTTTCGTACAGAATAACCAAATAATATATTTCAACAGAATGAAGATTACCATGCTATTGGTATCCCTGGTGGTAGCAGCCTTAGCTGTCCCGGAGGAAACCTATAATCCTGACTTTGATAATTTCGATATACAGGAGTTGATGCAGAATATCAGGCTTTTAGAAAGTTATGGCAAATGCTTCCTTTTTAAGGGTCCTTGCACTCCATATGGTGTAGAGTTCAGGAGTAAGTTCAAAAAATAATAAAATTAAATCTCTTAATCTGATTCTGTAGAGTTCAGGAGTACGTTATGCTAACAAAAAATAATAAAAATCTTTTCTCTTAATCTGGTTCAAGCGTTCGATATTAAGAGTAACTTTGCAGGTTTTTAAAAAAAAAATTTTTTTAAGAAAATTAGAACATTTCATTTGATTAAAACCATTGAAATTTGGTCTTCGAAACTGACAGCATAGATTATATATATTGCGTTTTAAATCTCATATTAAAGCAACTATAAATTATATTCCAGGTGGTCATGAGAGTTCTTGACTTTGTGGTGTGTTTGCTGGTTTAAAATATCAATAAAGAATGTCTAAATTTCAAACCTATTTCCAGAACTTATGCCTGATGCAATAAAAACAAGTTGCTCAAAGTGCAGGCCGAAGCAACGATTTCTGATACGCTCCGTGGTTCGTAATTTTAAGATCAAACTGCCAAAGATGTGGGATGAACTGGCGCGCCAAGAAGATCCCAATGGAAAATATAAAAATGACTTTGATAATTTTCTTAACAGCTCCGATTAAATTATCCTAAAAGTGTTAAGTTTCTTATCGCCTGACTGTATTTTAACGGCAATAATCCATATAATTGAATTCTCTATGTGTAAAATTAATGGTTTATTGTTTTAAAGCATCACATTTGTAATAAATACTGTTAGAATAAATCTAATATAAAAAGAAAACACCTTTTATTTTGTGACATCCGTTTACAGAGTTTTCTATAACAATTACGTTTTTTATTATTATTACCAAAAAAAATGATAAAGTTTCTTATACATAATAAATATATCCATACATATATATATGTCTATGACGACAAATCTTTCTTGTTAAACTTTACGCATTGAGTAATTTTCCTTATATATTATTACTTCTAAAGTAAACTTTATTTTTCATTGTCTGTTAGGATTAATATAATTTGTTAAATGTTAAATATATATCTAAATAATTCTATTTATTTTTTTATTTGTTAATAATTGCTTAAACATTTACATAGCCACGGCTATTTATTTCGAATTCAATATTATTTTCGAAATAAAAATGTATAAATTGATCAACAATTAATGAGTTAATTTAATTAATTTAATTTAAAGTTTAAATAATAACTAAATTCGTTTTATAATCAAACTTTATAATTTTCATGATGCGATCTATTTCTAGATCAAGATCTGAAATTAATATATCCAAGAAATAATTATTCATTACTTCTATATTTATATACGTTTCATTCCGTTTTATAAGATTATTTTTATGAAATATAAAACAGTTTTCATTTACAGTTTAAGTTTCCATTTTCTGCTGACTGCGAGAATTTCTGCCGATTATATTTAATATAGGTATCCAAGACATAATAAAAAATATATAATTAAAGAAACGCTTTATTTTTATTGTGTATAATTTTTACTAGTTACCTGTATAATTCATTTTTTATACGACTATACGTGCTCGCGTAGAGATCATATTTCTTAATCAATTCTGAATAAAATTTGTGAATCGTGTTGTATTTTTGCTGGCGCTGCAATGTCAACATAAAGTGCAACATAAAGCCCATGGTATGGTATACCATAGTATCGTAGTACATGTGGCACTGTGGTAGTACATGGTATATGGTAGTAGTACATAGTACCTAATACCACAAATCTCAAGATGATGATCATAGAACATTTGACATTTGGGGTCTGACATTTACAAAGGCTTAAAGGATTTAAATTTTGAACATTTATAATTATATGTACTCTAGCCAGTTAAAGCCCGTAATACTTAAGGAGCTTACTGTTCCGTAGGAGACAAACATCTCCAAAGATCACACATTTAAGGTAAACAAGTATTACGAACTGACCAACACACTGACCAGGAATAGTTGTATAGTTAATTTGAATGCTTTAGACGTGGGAGCGAAATCCTTCTTTAACCTACTTAAAGATCTTGGCCTCTCTAGAACTATCATCAGTACATTTCTAGAACGTGCTTCAAAGGCGGCGTTGGTAGCTTTATTCAAAATTTAGTTAGGTAGGGAGAGGAGCGCAACCAGTTGAGGTGAGCGTGAATGCCCATTTTAAAGTGGCCCCTTAAACTTACACCTGGGTCGCAAGTCCCAAGAGCTGTTTGCACTCCTCTTCCTACAACGCGATGGACCCGTTACCCGCACGGAGAATCCATGGAATCCATAAGAAGCTTCGTCCCATATACATAAACTTGCGGTCACAGTTCGTTCGACAGTCACGGTCCGGCGCATTGACGCGATTAGTAGACGGCTAATGAGTAACATTAGAAGATATAATGTCGTTAACCGATTTTTAATTACATTTTTTTGTATAAATATATTTCTGAATTGACATAATGCATCGATTGTTCATTTAGAAACGTGTCATCAAGGTTGTGTAGGTAAGTGCTATCCCGGATGAATATTTATAATAAGATACTTTATTTTCTAAAGTGTGATTATTATTTCAGCAAAATGAAGATTATTTTACTTTTCGCTTTTTTCGCGATCGTGGCCGCTGATATAGAATACTACACTACTGGAAATGACCATCTTGACGTTGGCGCTTTGGTTGCCAAAGTCGAAAAGTTGAAGGCCTACGCAGACTGCTTCCTTGACAAGGGACCTTGCGACGCTTTAACTCATACTTATAGGAGTAAGTATCTAAATTACAGTATTCATTTTTAACTAAATTCCGATTGTTCCTTGATGGCTCTTATAACGATGCCGAAACGTTTAGTAAATATCCCGTTCATATTCTTGTATTTAAAAGTACCATGTAGTTTAAAATCTTGGTCTTATAATTTATTTAAGTCATAATATTAAAGTTAATGATTCTTCACCTTCTTCATCAATGTTAAATTTTAAGCCAGAGATTCGTATTTCAAATTGGCATACATTGCACTTATAAGACGTCAGGGTCTATTTTCATGGTTCCAAAGGTTTTGCCCATGGCGTAAATAAGGCAAAATCATTAATGCTATTTTAACTTACTTATCAATTTACAATTGGTTATAGTATTAGTTATTGTATTTAAGTTACAATTGCTATTTGAGAAAAAGTCAAAATCTAAGTAAAGCGTGTTACCAGAATATTCTTTCTACGCCACATCTATTTATATTATTCTTTAATATGTACTAGTAATTAACTTAAACGATAATAAACTTTGAAAATTCATCATAATTAGTCTTATTTTTGCACTTTGAATGCTTATAAACAAAGCCTTGGGAATGTTTACAGTAAAGTGGCAAGATATGCAAAATTGTTAGCAAGTTACCGATTTATTATCGCCAGTCAGTCAGTCATGTAAAAACTTTTTTTGTTATTTTTTTTGTTTCACCCGGGATTCCGTTCTAATATCGTATTTTATGTTATCACAGAAAACATTGGTGAAGCTATCCAGCAAGCTTGCAGAAGATGTAACTCACCCCAAAAACATATCTTCTGGGGTTTCCTCGTTGGACTTAAGACAGTCCTGCCTCAATCCTATGAGGAATTGAAAAAGAAATACGATCCTGAAAACATTTATATGGGTCCTTTGGAAAAGGAAATTTCCAGATACTAAAGAAATGTGTTTATTAACTTGAATTAATTTCACTTGAATTAATATTGAATTCAATGTTTTAAATAAAAAAGCACTTAACAAATATTTTGCTTTGCTTTTGCTTTTATATCCCTTCTATTTGCATCGGTAACTACTTAAATAAATATTTTGCCTATATTTATAGATTTCGTTAATAACAAGGAACTAGCAAATAGGTAGGTCAAAAACAAATCTTCTATCAGAAATAAAATTTAAAGAAAAAAGAAGTAAATAAAATATTTTTATTGCAAAAATATGCATAGCTATGTATATGTTATGTGATATCAACACACTTAATAAATATATTAAAAAGAATAAACCAAACAGTGAGCCAGTTTTGAAGATTTCTAAACGATTACATAGTGTGATGGAATATATTCAGACGAGGGCAGTCATTTTAGGTTTCAATCCGAAGAGTTGATGAATTTGTTGAAAGATTCCGTGTATTGCCCGGAGGGGTCTTCTTTCTTGATAAGCTCATCCCAGAGTTCAGGTAAGTCCTTCTGGAAGCCGCGAACGACGATACGAACTAGTTCACGTTGCTTCGGCGTACATTTGGCACAGGTGGTGCGAAGAGCTTCGGGAATTGTTTCTGTGAAAGTACAATGGCAAAACTATTTAAATTTAAAATATTTACTATCTAATTTTTTAAAAGAAACTACTTTTTAGCTTTGTTATAATTTTGCCAGTATTAAGTTTTTTTTTGGCAACTTTTATCTAGACATTTCGCTATAAAAATAAGTCCCCTATGTTGATAATAACTTATGGGACTTATATCTTGAAATATTAAATGTTGAATTATTATGACTAACCTTTAATTATTAAATTTTACATTTTGTACGAATACTAACTTTTAAAGTCAGCTCCCTCAGCAGTGCAAGGTCCCTGGTTCAGGAAACATTTGCCGTAGTTTTTGAGGAGTCGTGGGTTTTCTACCAGTTCCTTTGCGTTGAAGTTGTCATATTCTGGGTTGTAGGTGTCAGCTGGGATGGCTAGCGCCGCCGACAGAAACATAGCCAATACGATAATAATCTTCATCGTGGTAGAAATATCTGTGGATAGAAATATATTTGTCAGACAAAATGGACACAAATTATAACATTCAAATTAATACACATAATAAACTACTCTATACAATATTATTTATACGAGTACATATAATAAAACTGTAGAAGATTTCAATTCTGTATATTGAAAAAAACAAAAAATACTTTTAGTAATTTTTATACTTAAACTTTCGTGAACCATGACTAACATATTTATATTTACCCGGCTGTTTTCACGTAGAATTAGTCGGGCACATTCCGATTTAATTTCTGCGTGAACACAGCCGGGTAAATATAAATATATATATTTATGAAAGTAACATAAGCCAAAAAAAATTTTTTTGAAATGTTCGAAGATCGAAATTTCAAGTATAAGTTTTGTCTGTCTGTCAATTGTCCGGATTTCACGAAATAACTACTGGATAGGCGCAATTTAATATCTCCTTGCCTCAGAGTAACTTAAATATCGGGTAAATAGACTAAAGCCAGCGCCATCTATTGACTACCTATCAAAGTACGATATAACATTTCAATATAACTTATACTTAAAAAGTATGGATTAGTATAACTTTTATGACATATGGTTTAATATATGAGCCTCTGGATGGGAGCTGACGAAGTCGCTGGCAACAACTAGTTACAAAAAAAAAACGATTAAATCTAAATTCATAAAATAAACAAAGATTTTCCAGACATAATTTATGAAATAACCTAAATAATGTAATTATCCATAGAATTTTAAGAAAAAAATATGCATTCAGATATTTAAGTTTGTTCAAAATGATTTTTATACATTCAAATATATTTTTTATAGGTTTAACTGATACGACAATTTAATTTAAAAAAATATATTATTAATAGTTTAGATTATATAACATATTTTATTTTAGACGAAGACTCAATCAACTACATTTCTTATATCCGAAAACACAATTACCTCAAAGCATTTGAAAAGTCTGGGTTAACTTTAAAAAAGTGATCCAAGTTAGTAAGTAACATTGTAATAAAATATGCGACAATCAGTTTGAATTAAATTCGTAAACAAATATTATATTATTAATATACAAAAGTGCTCCAATGCGTATTAAAGTAAAATATGCGTCATATATATAAAATAAAATATATAAAGTAAAATATGCGTCAAATACTTTTAATTAAATGAATTTAAAATATTATAATATTAGTTTATTTATGCAAATTCTACACTTAGTAACAACGAGTCTGATTATATATAATAATATTAATTATAAACGTTTTGAAACCAATATAGATCAAGGAATTCTAGTTAAATAAGAAATAGTAACGAGATAAAATGACGTTAGGTATATATTTAAATAAAGTATAATAATAAAATAAACAATTTTTATTTTTAAATTTTACTTACATTAGATGCTTCGTGTACCTTGCCGGATATAATACTGTTTGTATGAATGTCCATGATTCTTTTATATAGAACTTGAAGACGGAAAATATTCATACCCACGATTGGGTCGGCAAACTCAATGGATCGAATAATTGTAAACACTATATCTTCAAGTGTGATGACGCAGGATCTTATAAAAACACAACCTCTAATTTTGTAGCTTGGATGAATAAAAAAATCGTGTTTTTATTTACGATAAATAAGAGCTTGATTAATCATAGGTTTTTTTTCCAGATGTATCCATAAATAGAAAGATTCGAATTACTGATGTAAATGTAATGTTAAACGGTATATGGTAATTGTATCTTTCAATAATTTATTCAATTTGTTCTGTTTGGTCTATTGTTAGAATTGATCTGTGATTTCCTTATATTAAGTCACGTAAAGGACCAATGTCTTCTTTATTATTTCCTTGCAGCATCTCATTAAAATAATAAGCAAAACTAATAACATTAAAAAAAAAAGTAAAAATAAAATATAAAGTCACCAAGCGTATATATGTATCTTTTGAATTCAATCTTTATGTATAAAAGAAACCACATATTATTCATATTTACTGATAGTGTTGTAAATAATGAAAGCATCTGTATTTATGTATGTCTATAAATATTTGAGCCAAGTTATATTTATTAATTTTTTGAAATAAATAATTCCGTAACCCAGGTAAGGCACCTTTACCCTCAGGAATACCGTCCCAAATAAGTCTATCATACTGTTTGTATATAAAAGTAATGTAATTCAATTAAAGCTTATTGACTTACGATTTTTAATATTTTCCACGTTGATAGAAATTCATAATTAATTACTTGTAACAATTATGAATTTAGTTCATGGCCAATTATACAATGTTCACTTAGGACTTCAGAATTTACAAAAATAAATTGCATAATTCCTTCTATGTTACAATAAATTGTTAAATGTAAAAGGTCAAAGAAGTAGATAAATATATATTTTTTTCTATTTTAATTTATATTTATTTGAGTTTGATAAAATAAAACTTAAAACCAATATAATATGAATAATCGATATCCATCTAAAAATCGATTAAAGCGGGTTTCATTAGAATTAAAAGGCAAAATATATTGAAACCAATTATTTTTAGAATTTTTATAAATTATTTTTGTCCAATAAGGACAAGCCAGTCTTATAATTAAAAAATATAAATAATGTTTAAAACAGACGCGAATAATAACAGGGAATCAATTTATATAGCCGAATATAAAAATTGGACCAATTTAATAATCCTAAATGAAGCCGCCACATTCATATTATATTTTGGATATCAATTAAAATGAAATATTAAAATATTTTTTGCGCTTCATTGAAAGGTTTAGGCGCTATATTAACAGGTTTTTCAAAAGATGTATTGACGTACACAAGTTATTGCTGGTATTGATTCAAAGTAGAAAGATATAAACAAATATTTTAATTTCATACGTCAGTGCTACCTTAACTCTTTTCATTCTCGTGTCTTTTTATCTCCCTCTATCTACTCTTTTTCATTCATCTTCATAACTCCCCCAATCACATAATTTTCATCCAGTCTCATTACATTCACATACATCTTCTTTTCATATTTTCTATAACGGCCATTAATTCAAACTTTCCCAAATATATTCATTATTTGTTTATTTTTCTTACGCGTCCACCTCAACATTCTCATTTAATTTGCATGCGATCTTCTTTCATCCCGTTTTTGCTTAAAAGTTACATCTTTAATGAATAAATATATAATAATAATACGGATGAGGTAAAACAACATTGCCTTCACAATAACTTAAACATAAATATAATAAACACATGAAAAAACCTTTTTTTATTATTCATTGTGTAGTGGTATTAAAAAACGTATGAACAAACAGACAAAAACAATCACTAAAAAACAATAAATATTCTTCAACGAAAAGGGGCAGTTTATAAAATGTGTTAGAAGTCAATAATAATAGTTCATCATGTCTGTATCGTAAATTTTTATAATTAATATTCCAGCCAAGATCATGATTTTATAAAACTATATAAATACTTTATGTAACTAATTATTTTGTAATAGTTTTTTTTCTCAACTAAAATTTAGGGATAGCAAAGTTTTGCATAGAACTAAATCAGTCTGATTCTATATAATTACATTTTAAATATTTTATATATTGTAATAATGAATTTAAACTGTAAAATACTTGCGAGATACTTCTGTAGTAATCAAATTTGTAGTCAATGTAGGCATTAAAAGCAAACGTCAGTCAATATAGGCATTAAAAGCAAACGTCAGTCAATGAAGGCATTAAAAACAAACGTCACTATTTTTATAACCTTCTAAGAAATTTGATATAACATTTCCTGTCTAATGACAGATAAACTGATGCTTTTATTCGCCAACATTTTGCAACAATTATATTTATAACTAACTATTTTAATAATAAATAATGAGACAAAATGAGAAGTTAATAGTATAGGTTAACTTCGCATGCAAATATAAATAAACAATACTATACAAAACTATACATCAACAGTATCTCGTAAACAATGTTATATTTATAATATATACAGTTGAGTCGAGTCAGCCAGTAACTCTATCCACCTCTGTTTAGAGACTTATTTATTGACATATCTAAATAACATATAGGTATATTATAAAATTAAATATAACATAAATAGATAAATAAAATCATTAGACAGTTATACAATCTGATTCATTTTATATGGTATGAAAAAATTAAAAAGTTTTTATTGCAATTGAGGCAATTTTTATTATTTCGGTAAAACTTAAATCACACATGCGCTTGTGAAAGCATGCGTAGAATTATCAAGGTCTCTTGCTATAGTCAAACTAACGCACTTTGATACTTTGGTGATCTGACTAACCGATACAAATACATACAATTATATATATACGTGCGGACATTTTACTTTTCCTTGTTTGTATATTATATAGTAAAATGTATAATACTTGCTAGCGTCGGTTTCAATATCCAACTTTAAATTCAATGGTATGTTTTTTTTACCTATCTTCTCAATATTAATATTGCAATATTTAATGTTCTAGCTAGGAAAAACTAAAATGGAAGTAAAGTATGTTATTATATTATTAAAAAATATTTTAATATATTTACCATCTTCTGAAATAATATATATATATATATAAGTATAGTTTCCAAATAAGAGCTCATAAATTATTTTTTATTAAATTTTATATCAACATTTTTAAAGTATCAAAAATTTTATTATACGCATTTTTACGCGTAGTGAAGGTCTCGTTTTAATTAGGGATGTAAGATGTGAAGCTAATTATTTTATTATTAGTAGCTAATTAGTTAAAATTAATGTAACTATAACTCAACACTACAGTTCTGATTTGATTTATACTATTATTAAATGATTTAATTTATAAATATATAGGTTTGGACAAACATGAATACGAATACCTGGCCCTTGAATTTTCGGCGTATTCAAACCGAACTGTCTGTCAACTGACAGATGGATCAAAAAACCTTTCGTATTTGATTAGTTACCATTTTATAAAAACGTTTATTGGATTTATAAAATTTCCATCACCATTATTTAATGAATGAAAACGATATCATGTTTGTTCATCAAAGCCTTCCAAGAAACTCCACAGCATCTACAAAGCTGTATTATACTATTTCTTGAGAAACGTGGCATATTGCATTTTCAACTCGGGTATTATTCCATGTTTTAAATTAACAAAATAACAAACATTTTTAATTAAATTATCAATTTTTTTCACGGATTATTTGCTTAGTCTAATATGTCAATTATATATTATTTACGCTTTAGAGTTTAGAGTACGTCTGCTTTGACAGCCACTATTGAATGATATAATATGGAGATAAAAATGATTTTAAGTAGGATTGAGCACAACAGTATATTTTACAAAATATAATATACTAATTTTAAATAAATATATAATAAAAATATATCGATAGTGGCTGGGAATCGAACCCGAGACTTCTGGGAAACCTTCGAAAATGAATATAGCTCTACACGTGTTGACGAAGCTATACTCGAAAGCATCTATTAACATATTATCGAGCAATAATATACTATAATTATATAAGAATATCAAATAAATTGATTTTGTAGCTGCTAGACATTACTAGATTAGACAACTCAAGCGTTATTAAAATATTGACCAGATTAAAACCGGTACCTGATATAACGTATACAACCTTCAAATAAATCCATTATAAAATTTATATTTACCGATTTATTTATTGCAGACCAAGATTGGTTTTTTAAACGGATGGTGATAGATCAAATGCAGTTGCTACAAGCTATTTAATTTTAATTTTTCACTTACTTATACATAGCCTCATATATATATATATTTATACGTAGCCTCCATTCTTCCCTTGATATTATTAAAAAAAAAAGAATAAATCTATAACATAATAATAAATTTCATCATTAGATCTGTCAAAAGAACTGTACTGATCTAATTTTATCAGAAGAACTGGTTTGAGCAATAACCTGAAACCAGTTCTTTGTTTTAATTAAAATAAGAGATTTCTTTAGAAGAGATATATTTTAGTATGGTTTTATATTTATTTATTTTTTATGTATGTATGTAAATTGTTTATGTAATACTTTTTGGGGATGAACAATAAATAATAAAAGATATTGAAACTATTTGTCTAGCTACATAGCAACTAATATGTAAAACTCGCGATTCAGAGAAATATATTCAGAGAAAATTATTGTCCTAGTTGTCAATAGATGGCGCTTTTTATCTGAGGTCATTTTCTGAATCGCGGTGTTAAGATTCTCCGCCAATAACACCTTAAAAATTTAATTTTATTTGTTTCAGCAAAAGCTACTAACTAAAAAAATTCGCAACCCAATTGTGTATCAATTTTGGTAGTACAATGGCATACTGTGACCACTACCAAGTACTTTTGTTCAAATCATCCCCCAGCTTTTAGCCCCCACGATACCGTGGTATAACCACTTCCAATAACCACTATGTTTTTCTTTACTTTTGCATATTAGTGAAATGAGGTTTCCTAAATAGATGCTATAAATATTTTAATGTTTGATAGATATTGTAGCAGACATATAATCAAACGAAGATTGAATCGCGGATTTTTTATCGAGTTAGTTTTTTGCTCTCTTGCTCTTCAATTATGAAGACCAACTTTTTTTGTACCATCTAAATATGTATCTCATATTATACCTACAATTATTATGATGTATGGAATAAAAAAAAAATAATCTCTAGAGATACATTTTCTACCGATCCGTCATATTTTTATCATAAAAAATCTTTCATGTTTATTATGTAGTTCTAAGTTGTCATATATACATATATTAGGTGGTATTATGTAAATGTGACGTCATTCTTACTGATGATACAAGCTAAAAAGTCAATGACCCCATTGCCACAAGAATTTATTTATCATAACCAATTAGGAGAGAGAGATTTGATTTTACGAAATACGGGTTAGAACATTAATTACGAAATACAAATGAAGCGTGAACTACTGACACAAACTAAGAGTCGCATTTTATTAAAATAATATATTTGCCTTTACTTCCATCTAAAGACTAGGAATTTTCCATATTTAGAGATGTCCTTGTGTAATGGCAACACTTAAAATCGTCGTCAATTCGATTACTGGTTAATCCCAAAAATCAGTCGTCCATCTTGTCGATATTTGCGTTGATCAAACCTCAATTTAAGAATTAAAAATATTTATATAAATCGAATAAATGAATCACAATTATTAAATCTACAAAAAATATTGACATTATGAAATTAAGTAAAATAAATAATAATCAACACGAATTTTAAGATGATTATGATAAATTTATTTATTTATCTTTTTATATCTTTTTCTGATTCTAAGAAACGAATTGTTTATCACATTAGGTGAAAGGTTACAGTTGTATGTGATATGATTTAAATTGTATTCATTAAACATCTATCTACTGAAGTCTCGGTATTGTTAAATAAAATGTCGAGGTTTACAGTAAGTATTAATAAAGATTGTACAGTTTTCAAATATTCTATTCCTAATATTAATACTTTTTTCAGTTCCTTATTTTGTTAACGGCAGTAGTCGCCATTGTAGCAGCTCGTCCCCAAGGCGGTAAGTAATGTTTGGTATATTTGTTATATAATTATTTTCTGTTTATTTTCTTGATGTATAAAATAACATTTAAGGTTATGTCACACAAGCTATGTTTTACAATAAGTCTAGTATAAACTTGTTATTTTGCTTTAATATTATTTTCTATTTTAATTCTTCAATGTCGCCATTAAAGTCAAAAATAATAACTCGCAAAGAGAACACATTACACTTACTTGAATCGTAATATTATAAAATAAATATATTTTTTTCAATGTCGCTTTTAGATAGTGATCTCGTTCGTAAAATACTTACATAATAAAATGGACAAAACCTTTTAAAAACTAGAGGTCTAATAAAAATAAAAAAATACAAATATTTTAAAAGTTTGTACTTTAAGTTTTTCCTTGTATCATTTGATTGTAAGGTCGGCAACAACAATGAGGAAGGTTGGATTAAGAAGTTCTAAATATTCCACACGTCGTTCCTCTATGACGATAATGACTGTGGAATTTAAATTACAGATTAAAAATAATAATTAATTACTGAATTCGAAAAATGATTTTGTTTATAAATGTAGAAACAAGCTACAGATTAAAAATAAATTAATTGTTTTTTATTTGTTCTAATATATTATAATTAAACCTCCATTAGTACTCAAGGAGTCGTAAAGTATTTTTTGGTTAATTGAAAGAGTGGATTTTAATAAAATAAATGAATAAATTAAAAAAAAAGTATATATTTTATTACAAAAAAATAATAACTGTAGAACAAAGCAAGCTTCAGATATAGAAAAATAATTAATTAAATTTGTTTTTTTCAAAAATATTAACTTCCAAAATCTCATAAAATACAATCCCAAATTATACTTACGTTAATTGATTATATTGTCAACATAATAAAATATTTCTTTAACGTCGATAGTTTTAAAACATCCATATTTGTTTTTAATAATACAAGTTGGTGCTAAGTTTATTGTATAAACATTTCAAGTAATATGACATCATTACTTTTACAAATATTACTCATATACATTTTGTTATAATATAATTGTTTGTTTATTTTTCAGTTAATGTCGTGGATTCAGACGGTCAAGGTAAAAAATCACATAAATAAATAATTAAGGATCCAATCGATATTCGATATATTTTTTAATATTAATCACATCTCTACTATAAAAGATAAGATAAATATTCTTTATTGTTCACCCTGATTAAAAAATTTAAAAAAAAATTGGCATAAGAAAAAAAAATGGTACAAAATTTGGCAAAGCTTCTATATGCATAATATATTATAAATTTATTTATATTTCAGTGAACGTCGTGGATTCTGACGGTCAAGGTAATTTATAGTTTCAAATTTAGAATAATTATTAATATTACACTCGATATTCAATATTTCTTATAAATATTAGTATTTTTTTTATATAAAATGTAACTAGTTATGTTGGGTTTTCAATTATATATGCATATACCTAAAAATATATACACATATTATTGAAACCCTAGAGAATTAAAATAATAAGAATTTATTTATATTCCAGTTAACGTCGTGGATAACGGCCCAGGTAATTTATTGTTTTTTTTTATTTAGTATTTTATATTATTTTATATTTTATACTATTTTGTATGTGGTTTCCTTAACTGAGATATCGTCATACCTAATTTTATTAAAATCCGTCTCGTAATGTTTGTATGATGACCTAAGACAAACAGACAGAAAAAAAAGCCAAAACTTTGTTTAAAAGTCTTTCTCGTGGAATTAATATGTAACATTTTTTTTTATTTATTACTCTGGCCTTTTTACTATTTCGTAATTTAGTTAATAATTGTAATCTTATTTTTTAGGATAATTGATGTAAATATGTTCTTAAATGTAGAAAGAACACACATACATTGACATATTTTTTTGTATGTATAATTTATTAAGTTTAATATATTTATTTTGCAGGCAATGCAGCGAATTCGGATAGTCAAGGTAAAATAAATTTTAACATACAATAAACAGTGTCAATCGTGTAAATTGAATGACACGGATCTTTATTCAGTTAAATTTAACAATTTAATAATAAATAGTCAGCATTTCTATATCTTGACTGATTTTAAAGGTTTTGATCTCTGCTGCTCTTATCTCTAACTCTACCTTAACAATTTGTATCGCCTTCAATGGCTGCATCCGCCTTGTCTCCGTGAATATGACACCTATCCTACTTTTCTCAGCTGAAATAGCTTCCTATCCCTGATGGAAGATCTTCAAATTGTTCGAGTCAATTATTCTCTATTGTTCCATCCACTTCGTCCTCAATATTTACAGCGTAAATTCGAATTATTAGGATATACTCTTGGTATACCCACACCTTCAAACCTCATCTATTTTTAAATTTTCATTCTTTCAAAACATTCTGGTTTCCTTTAGTTTCTTTAGTTAACGCAATTAAATTCTGGAGCGGTTCACCAGAACGTATTAAACGTTCTCCAAGCGAGTTATTATATCTATTTGTGTTTTCTATAAATTTTTATATACATATGACAGCTATATATTCTATGTATTTAAGTATATACATATACTTAAATACATAGTTATCTAGTTCTTCTAATTCCTTTTTTTTCTTTTTTTTATTGACTGTTAGAGTAATATAGGTACAATTATATTTATTGATATTGTTTGGATATTAAATATTATAATATATAAAATAAATATATAAAAACATCTGTAAAATATATATATATTTACATTAGTATTTTTGTTATAAGTAAAGTATTATTCCTCTAATTCGATATTTTTATTTTGTAGTCAATATCGTGGATTCGGATAGTCAAGGTACTTTATTGATATTTTTAAATAAAATATTATAACTAAAGCAATAGCCAACATCTATTTAAAACTACTTTATTTGGTTATTAAACAAAATTTTGTTTATTTCACAGTTAGCGTCGTGGATTCAGACAGTCAAGGTAAATTCAATGTTTACATGCAATATCTTATTTATAAGGTATCGGCTAAATATATAAATAGAAATATACAAGGTTTGTTTTAAAATTAAATAACATATTTATATATAACAATATTTTGTTTGTTTCAGTTAAAGTCGTAAACTAACGAAGGGAGTTCCAGATTTTTATAAATGAAAGATCGTTGAATTTAATATTATAATAAAATATTTTCTTAAAATATTGTCTTTGACTTGCACTTTACTAATATAAAACATATTCTCATAACATAAACAAAAACAAAATTTTGTTTGCATACGTGATTTCTAGGACTTGGTTAAACATTTAATTCTCATGAAATCAGGCGAGTTAAAGACGAGAAAAACACTGAATGATTTTGTACTGAATCTTTCTTACAGATAGATTATCTATGCCATTATATTTTTTTCCGGACCATAGGTCACCCGACACTGCGGCCATGTGAATAGTCCACTGTTCTTTATCCCCTTACCACGGGTTCGAAGCCTTTGGAACAGGTTAGCTTTTATAAAAAGAAAAAAGTTTTTGGGACGTTTTATCAAAACATCGCTTATCACAATATCACATCTAAATTAAACTTTAACACAAATACATACAATTTATTTGCTTTTAATCATTCATGTAATTCATCTGTAACATATTACTTCGATTTTTTCATTCGAACAGATTGCATTCGATTTTTTTTTAAACAAATACATTATTATATCATCTTTAAATCTATTGTCTTTATAGACTATTAAAAATATATAGTCAGTATTGAAGGTTTTTATTTTTGAATATATTAAACTAATAAGCAAATGCTGCTCACTGTCTATTGCTAAATAAAACACAAAGGCGTGATAGCGGAAATAAGACCCTGTTTGTGTTTGTAGTGTCTCGACTTCATTCGTTCATTTTGACGTCTTGGTGGTTCGTTGAGTGACACAAGTAAAAGGTGGCGACGAGTTATAAAATATTGTAGACTGCATGAAGTCTGATAAAACTGCGGGTAGATGCAGAAAAAATCGGAAATTTAGGAGAGGAATCAAATCCACTATTCCTTTGGAACATTCCTCTTGTAAAATGTGGGACAAATTTTATAAAAAATTTACGCCGCTATCTAGCCCAAAGGATTAAGCCACAGATTATTCAAACAGGATAAATACGTCGTATAACGTTTCGAATACAAATTTAAAAAAGGTGCAAAAACTTAGCTGATATTCAAACCTGTTTTGAAACACCCCTACCACGATCTGCAATAGATTAGTAAACCTATCACAAATTAAAATATAGGTTTACCATTAGTTGTCATTACTACAGATTATATTGAACTCTTATCCCATGATCTAGCCACAACCATATATTATGCACGTTTGAAGAAAAAATAGAAATATTAAACTTATTTTTATTAAAATATAGCAAATATGGTTAATATAGTATTTGCTATTTTGTTGCTGACTGTACTTTTAACATCGATTGTAAAATATATTTTTTGAAGTGAAACTTCTTTATCGACAATTGGGGGACATTTTATTAAATCGTCGCATTACGCGCCATATTGATTTCTGTGTAACGTTTTCCGTTACGCGCCATATTTATTTCTGTCACGTTTTTCTATCGCATTCTTTGTTTATTTCTACAAGTCAGTTGTGAAGTGAGAAAATCTTTTTTTAATATAAAGAATGCGCTTATAAGTCGATGCTTTGTACAACATTTAAAATTATGTTTTATTTGTTTGTTTTGTGTTTAGGCGGACAGCCGTAAAGTCAATTTTGTCTTGTTTCTGCATTAGTATAAATGAAGGATTAATAAACGTCTATCTTATTTTGGTTAAAGCGTCTTTCATCTTTGATATCTTAATTTTAAAAAATCTAACCCTCCCAGAGTATTTTTTTTTACAAGTGCTGCATTATAAAACGAACAGCCAAAATTTCAAGACAATAATTACAACGTTTGATGGCGTTTCCAGATCAAAGTCAGAACACACCAATTTGTAGCATTTAAAGATTTTACTTTGAAATTATCTAAAGTTGTTTTTTGCGGCATCTATCCGTTTCGTTAGGTAACATTTTCTTGTAAGGAACGTTTTTACTTGAAACATCAGAGCTTATATTAAAATGTTCCTAGATGGCGTTGTAAAATATTTATGCGCAAGATTACCGGAATACTCATCATTTTATTTTGTATAATAACAGGACTGCATAGAAAAATAATAATTTTAATAGTGCATCCAACTCTTTTTGTTTCTTTTTTTTAAAATACTCATTTTTCGTAACTTCACTCAACTTAAGCTGCCAAAGTTAGAAACTTGATATATAGACTTTTATACAATTTATTAAAATGGCGTTCCACTTTAAAACTGGTTCTTTTAGAAATCCCACTCCCGTGGCGATTGGGAATGAAAGTTTGTATGAAATGCTCTATTCTTTTAACTTGTTATAACATATTTTATATTTCAGAAATACTTTTATGACGATGTTACAATAAAAAAAATAAGGTTAGGGCTAATTAACAGTACTGATACCGAAATGTCATATGTATAATCCAAAGAGGCTTTAGATTTTCGTGTGTGAGTAGTCTTTATACTGGTATCAGAGTATAGAGACGTATGTGGGTGTACACCCACACATTTTTATTCATATTGTATCTAAAGTTATTTATTAGTTATTTGTAAACTTGTTCACCTTCTTTGTGATTAGTACGAATTGCTATATGTTTTATTTTTATATAAGTTGTTGACAAACTTAAGAGTTGTATTTTATTATAATATTCTTTACTGTATAAATATACAAAAACAAAGAAATGTATAACAAATAAATACTCATTCAAGAAGGGTTCAAATAGGTGGTCTTATCGCTTCTAAGCGATTTCTTCCAGAGAACCGACGTATATATATATAATATACCGACGGTGATTTCTGTGGCAAGTTCGTATGAAAGTGACTAAGAAATATTAAATTAGGTATTATATTTTTTTTGACTTTGGGATAAAAACTATAGTTATATACTTTGTTCTAAAACTAAAACCTGAAAATGTAAGTGCAAGAGAAACAATAAAAAATATGTGTTACAGGCGTCGCCTACCATTATTTTATGAAAAAAGGATATTTTTAATATTTAAAAGACTCGCATTGCATTCAAAAATTTGTGTTCAACAAAGTCCAGTTATGTTTGTAATTTATATATAATATAATATCTCGCATGTGGTGGTTTCTGCAAAACTGGTGGGGAAAAGTAACTGGTTATTGACGCCACTCTTAGTTCGGATTTAAGTACAGGATTTTGAATAAAAGGTTTGGAGGCATTAGCCAATAAACTAATCTGGTGGTTGGTCCATTCAGATGTGTCACCGCATCAGTATTTGTGGGTTTTCTACATTTAGTGAGTCCTGACATGTTGCCATTAATTTTCAAAAAAAAATCAAAATTCAAAAATATCTTTATTAAAGTAGGCATTTACGTGCATTTTCGAATCGTCAATTACATTATATTACATTAAAAAATGTCAGTATAGTGTGTCAGTATGTCAGTCCGTGAGTAAGCTACCACCAGCTCGGAATGCTGCTATGCTGAGAAGAGCTGGCCAGAAACTAAACAGTTGCTCTTTTAAAAATGTAACATTGTATTATTATGACAAATTTCATCAAACAGTGAATTTTTAACTTCTAATAATTAAATATTGTAAATAATATATCTTTAGTATATAATTTTGATAATAATCCATTTTATAGTATAAGTCTTTTATTCTGGATAAAGTTGATTGTTAGATCTGTAAATTGACCTCAATAAGACGCTGCGTCCGGATGCTGTGGTCTTGATCCCGTTGCCCATTTTATATAAGGTCAAAGTGTTTTTTACTTAACAATTCAATATTCATTTTTTATTTATGAATTTGTCCTTATGTAACAGACACAGTAACAGAATTTCATACTTTAACTAAAGCCTATTAAAAAACTTAACAATATTTTATAGCATTATAAGAGTGAATAAATTAAACTTTCACCGTTTTCACTTTGAATAATGCTATAAAATATTTACTTCAATAAATAAAACTTTAATGTATATATTAATATAATCAGTCTGCTGAAACTTACTAACTCTCACAACATAATTACCTCCACTTGACCTTTGAACTTAGTCTTGAGTCAAGTTCAGAAACTTCGTATTACATAAATTTGGTATATGTGCTTGGATATATTTATTATTTACTTTATAATTACCTGTTTGTATTTAATACTAACCATTACCCGCGACTTTGTATACGAACTGTAGTCAAATTTGCAGCTGTCAACAGTTTACTATTCCAGCACGCTCACAGCTCGTGAACATTGACCTCAGAGATTTTCTAAACCAGTGGGTCAAATTACGATTAATTCAGTATAAATTGTATACTATACCCCGATGTTATTTTATTTCTATAAAAATTTTAAATTATCAATTTCCGTACTCAGCCGGGCACTTCTTTTTAAGATTAACAATATTAATTAAATTTTATTTTATTATATTATTTAACCACATAAAATTAAGTTGAATATTAATTTTATTAAATCAATATGAATAAAATTATTTATAAATATAACTCCATGGATAAATTTAATTTCTTGACGGTTCTTCTCCATGGACTTACTATTTCGTGCCGTGCAACTAGAGTCTAACGTTTGATAACAGCGTATGTATTGGAAATGGAAAAAGTTGATTTAGACTCATATGTAAAACATAATTTGACCAATCTGTTAAAGCAAGCCAATTATTGCCTACAAAATTTTTAAGTAATGACAAAAACAATATTGGTTTTTGTATATTTAATGAAATATTCAAAATGATTTACGGAATATGATAAAAATATTTGTTTGTTGTCTCTACATCAATTCCCTAAAAACTGAAGGTATCACCCCATAATACAATATCCGTACCAAAATGTAACATTTAACTTTTATTCAAGCCCGTATACATTCTTGTATTATTCTGTAATAATGACATAATTTTCATCCATAAAAAAATCACGAAATCAAATTTAATTTAAATCAGTGCAGTTGCGTGTTGCGCGAACAAACAGACAAACATTTCCAAACAACTAATATACAAACAATATTTCTATTACTGTTTTGATTTGGCCTAGTTATTTTATTGGCTGTATGTTTAGATAAATGTCATTTTGTATCCAGTATACCGTAACGATTCCGTTATTCTGGGCTGTCACAATGAACAATACAGAACGCCTACCGTGAACTCTCAAAAACTTGTTTTTAAAGATTTTGTCGCAATATTACAATAATATTACTTGGATTCGTACCATGGGCTATATATAACAATATAAGTTACTTAAAGTAATGAATGATTTCTTTAAATATCAAAATTGTACATAAAATCAATAAAGCTTTAATATTTCAAATATCAAAATTCATGGTACGAGTCAATAATGCTTCCTATATAAAACGTTCTGACGTCATCGAAAATTCTTATTAAAAAATTATTGAAGTATTTTAGGATGAATTCAAAAGTAAGATTATTGTAATATTGATATTAGAATATATTATGTAAACTATTAAAAAAATAAATAATACATATATTATAAACAAACAAACAGCTATTATGTGTATAAGCGTAGAAAAAAATCATTTGTCTTAGACACGCCTAATAAAAGACTGGTCTACAAAATACAGTTGTATTTCTTTAAGAAAATACATGTTAATAAGTCTTAAATCAAAATAGAATTTAGAAAGTTTTGTGGTTATGAATGTATGTTTGTAATGTATAAGAACAATTAGGAATTAGTATATATAATACACCCAATAATATATTATATATGTTTGTTAGTTTTTTGGTTTGTACTTCTTACAAGTCAAGACAGAGCAGTAGATCGATTTAATTTTTGAAAGGGCTAAATTAAAGGGTCAAAGAGTGCTAGAGGCCACATTTTGAGAAAAAAAATAATCAGGCCTAGAAAGTGCTAAAGGCTATATTTAGAGAAAAAAATTACGATATTTTTTTTATACTTCGGCGTCGGAGCGACAAGCAACAACTGGCATTAACATAAACTAAAAAACATCTTATATTTATAAATGAATGTAAAATAAGGAAAAACCAGAATTTAAAAGGGCAGTCTTCGACTTTCCTTACCGCGAGACGCATGTATTGTAGAAAATGTTAACGAAAATAATAAAAAAAAATACCGATTTTCGTGTAATTTATATATAACGATTCAGTAACAATCGTACCAGATGAATCCACCAATCAATTCAATGACATCACACACTAAAAGAATTACAACTGGCTTTAATTGAGCACGACGACGCTGGACCGATCGCCAGCGACTGTTCAAATCTCGATTGCACCACTCGTGTTCTAGATTGTATGAAACGTTCTAAATATGTCTACTTACATCGTGGGGTTTATATGCGCCTTGATATTGGTAAGAATTATTCAATAATTAATATTCAATAGTATTGACGAATTACGATAATACGGTTTCATATTATTTGTGTTTGCAGGCGGCTGTTCTTATTATGTGGATAGTTTATTGTATGTTTTGTAAAGAACGACACAAGTCAGAGAGCTATCAATATAGTATAACGGATCTACGCCGCAAGAATTATGTGATTGCGCAAGAGCACGAGGAAAATAAAAGCAAGGATGTGACAGCTGGAATATTCGTGCTTCCGTCACGTCACAAGGAGAAAGATGACAGCTATAGAAAGAGGCCAGATTATCCTGAGGGTACGGTGGCAAATTTGCAGCCAAGAACTGACCAATTAATAGAAATAATTAATGACAATTCTCCCAACAGCGAGAATCGGAGATGTGTCGGTTTCGATGTGGTAGATTCAAACAATCAATGCCACAGTGACGTTTGAAAATGTTACGCAATCTACGCTTTATGCTAATGTATGATAACAATACACCGATAAAATCCACGTATTACCACGTACCTTGTTGCACTGTTGACATTTTTACTTTTATTTATGTAATAAATTTTTAAATTATTCGCACCGTGTTTTATTTTAAATGACATTATAAATGCTTGTGATAAATAAAATAGTCTAATTTTGTCGTTAAAATAACAGCATTATTTTCTAAATACATATGATGAGATTAAAATGTCATTAAAATTAAATTTAAAAATAATTATTCATAACCATTTAGTAAAATAGTAAAATATCGATTAATTTATTAGACTTTAATACAATTCAACAATCCAATACATTTTTAAGATATTGACATCCATTTATTTCATATTTTTTTTATCAATTGATTTAGTCGATCAGCTCGTTGGTATGAGTTGCACCTGTATACTTGTTAGCTTTTGTTTGGCCAAGTAGGTGACGCTGTTAGGTCCAGAAGGTATTTTTTTTTTAAATTTAATTATAACATATAAAAAAATTCAACCAAATTTGAGCCTCCCAGCACTTGACATCAATGAGTCTAAACAGGTATCATGAAAAAAAAATTAAAATAAAATATAATAAAAAGTTCATATATAAATATATGTGACAATTTAAATAAAAGTCATGTATATTTTAAGTATACCCTAACAAGAGTTTAATATTTCGCAATATGTCGCAAGCTGGCTACTGTGTTAGGCCCTTGACACCGTCCGCCATTTTGTCTATAACACTTTTCTCAGTGGGCTTGAATACGTGTATGACAGCGTCGCCAGCATCGGAAAGGGTCTTTGCAACTTCGTTCCATGCACTCTTCATGGACTCCATGACATCCCGTTTCGCACGAGCATCGGTTTCCAGAGGAACTGCTGATACAAATGCCGCGAAAAGCTGTAAATTTAACAGTTAGGGTACCACCAACTGATTTTATTTATTCACTACAACGTTATAAGTTATATTAATGAAATAGTAAAATATCAAGAGTAATAAGTTTTATTGCAATATTACAATAATATAACTTTGATTCCTACAATGAGCTGTATAAAAAAATATTTTTTATTCAAATAACAATAAATGCTTCGTATAACAATAAATGCTTTAAAGAAAAAAATATTACATTAACATTTCAAATGTCAAAACAAACTTCATGGTAATTAATTAATAGCTTCCTGTAGTAAAAGAATGAATGATTCAGGATGACGTCATCTAAATGATTGATTAATTGATTGATTTTAGGACGAATTCGTAAGTTATGTTATTTTAATATTGCTATAAGTTCATGGTAGGACTATATCTCATATGGATAGTGTGATATTGTTTCGAATTAGAAGTTCTATATAATATTGTATTTCCTAAAACATTATCAAAAAACAATTTAATTTTCATTTCTAAAATCTTGTAATAAAATAAACATACATGAGTATCAATTTAATGGCCCTTAATAATAAATATTAAAAACAAAAAAATATATATAAAGAATTCTACTATTATAGAAATATTATTAAATCTTTTTTTTTATCTAGATCTAAAAGTAGACAAATTTTATTTCTAAACGTTAATGACTTTGTTAAAATGTAAGAAAGTATATTATTTACTTAATATATATAAATAAAACAATACTTACAAGACACAGTAAGATTGCTAAACGAAAATCCATATTTGTTTATTATTTACAAATAAACCTGAGCTCTTAAGAATTTGTAGCAGAATGCTATATGTACTGCAGATAACAGAGTCCTACTGGATATGAGGAGTCAACAGGAAGCCCTGAATTTACGTTGTTCACGCACGTGTGTAATGACCAGACAAAATGACAAAGGATAATAAGCCTATATACACACAGGGCTGTCAAGACATTTAAATAAATTCAAAATATTACATACTAAATAATTAAAAAAAAAACTACATTCGCTACAGTTAGAAACAAAAGCCAATAACAGTTTAAATAATCAGCTTGATAACATTCCTGTAGGCTAGATTGAACAATGGTGAAAATGATATTGTTTTATTATAATATAAAGTAGGTATATATATTAAGTTAATTTTAATTGCTCTTTAAATCATATTAATTAGTTTTTTTTTTTGTAACTGTTTTCTAGGATATTTTTTTTTAAATATTTATCTGTCTTTGTATTTTCTGTATTATATTTCTAACTTATATAAAAAATAAAATTGTCAAAATGAACATTCCTTATATTAGTTGAATGGACTATGTAACGAATTTTTCGAATATATTCAAAATGTAACAAATATTTATGTTCTATATTGATAAATTTTTTTCATTTCAGATTTTTTATCGCCATTTGTACAATCACAACGTTACAACTCCATCAGTTGTTTCAATTTCCAGAAAATAAATGCTGACAGAGAATGCAAAAAATATAAATTACTCAATCTAGACAGACATGGAACACCAAATTTTCCCAGACTAGAAAGCTAAGGAAAAGATGCTTGTTTTCTATTTAAATTATTATTATTATTTACTTTTATATATATTTTAGTCCGGGATCTGATGTCTATCAAATTTGAAATACGGATTGGTTTGGATTTTTTGTACATACATAAAACTAAGGCATTTCTTCTTCTATAAATTCATCGCATTATCGGTGGCTCTGAAATAAAGAATAAGACGTAAAAATCTTGATAGATCAACGAAACTTTAAGTTCACGCGGACGGAGTTGGAGTTGAACGTTCATTTAAATTATACACGCATATTTTAAGATTATTGTAAATTTTCGTTTTATTTTTGATGACCTCACTATTTATATTGGGTAATGGGCTTATACCGGAGGTGACGAGTTTTAGTTAACTCGTGTGACCGATGGTCATACAATCATTCAATCATTCTGTGACGAAGAATACCAATAACAAAGCGTAGGAGGGAAAAAAATATATATTTAACTAATGCTCGCCCACATAGACTAACATTGTAAGCAACCGTAATCAATATAATTAAATATGTCTAATGTATTACCCTATTCCCGTAAGCTTCGGTAATTCCGTAAGCCTAACCCGAATACGCGTTAAATGGGCTATAAACAAAAATGGTTATATACGCAATATTTAAATATTAATAAAACATTTCGTTTTATTTATTTAATTAAATACAAACCCCTTTTCTGATTATATTATTCATTATATTTCTATAATCCATCCATTTTTCCAATGTAAATCTTTTACTAGATTCCGAAATAAAATTTTAACAAACTTAATATTTTAAAAACAATTTACAAATTATGCAAATTCTTATTTTTAACATATGGAGAGGTTATTAATATCACAAAAGTATATTCTTATATATAAGCCATAACTCATAGCAGATTTTTATAACACTTTTTTTAATGTGTTATAAGTGTTCTCGCTGAGGATAAAAATTTCAAACAACAGTAAATTGCACCTTTCGTATTGGTGAAGCAATTTAACAGTTGTGTTAAATCGTTTTTAAGAACGCAGGAATTTAAAAAAAAAAAGTATTATTATTTTTAACTATTAACAGACATAAATCCGTTATGAAATGTTCAATTACTTAGCTCCATTAAGAGCAAGTAAATTATGAATCAGAATAACAATAAATTATTTGTACTTTACGTGTGATTATTTAATTATTTGAGTAGATAGAAGACTATTGTACTTCCAGCTAAAACTAAAGATCATTGTTACGTTTTTATTAGTGTTTGTAACTGCCTTAGATCAACTTATATACTAAGCTTATATAATATTGTTATGTACTTAGGTTATGTACCTTGCTTATGTACTATACCTTTTTACTTCGGTTATGTACTATGCCTATGTTCTGTACTTATTTACTTCAGTTGTGTACTATGCCTATGTACTGTACTTATTTACTTCAGTTATGTACTATGCCTATGTACTGTACTTATATATTAAGCTAAAAAATATGTCGCTTTCTGCTTTTATAAGTCCAGAATTTCTCGAAATTTTATCTGTGAACTGGAAAAATGGTAAATATCTACTAGAAAGTACAAACTGATTGTTTTCAAACTTCCCTAGAAACTTCCATTATATACAATACTAATTGCTAAAAAAATTTTTTTTAAAACATTTTTTTATCAATGTTCGAAAAATAACCTATATAATTTAAAAAATAAAACACTTTCTTTAGTAACATTTATTTCAATTCTAATTATTAACTACATGTTATATAGTTATTATTTGATATATTCAAAGTGTGTTAAGCTAAAAAACATAATTCATTCCTCTCAAAGCCTCATCGATTAGCTACTACTAAATTTCCCTTATTTAAAATCTTAGACATAGCAAAGAAATCGACATCGCCATTTGATATGACTTGATTTGCCTCGTTGGCAGCTCTGCCAATCTGGAGTGGCGATAAGGCGACACGGCTGACGCAAAGCAGGATGACAATGCAAATAACAATTGCCTGAAACATTACGAGTATATTTATAACATATATAAAGGTAAATGTAACAATAAATAACATTTATTTTCTTGTAATATTACGTCTTATTTTCTTAATCAAGGGAAGGGCAGGAGAAAGTTTTATGAACCAAATTCAAGAAAGCTGAAAAAGTTTTGCGAAAAAAAAATATTTTATAGTTTAACTTATATTTTTTTTTAATAACTCACTAGTGTCTTTACAAAGCTTACAAAGATTTAGTCATCTGAACCAATTTTAAAAGCACATTTTTCAGTTTACAGTCCACAAAAATATTTTTGTAAAAATATATTTTAAACACAGAAAATATAAAAAAAATAATTATTTATAGATTTTTATATTTAAACTTTCGTCAACCATGACTATTCACATGAATACAGCCGGGTAAATATAAAAATATATAGATTTGAGACCGTCACGAAAACATAGTTTTAGTTTGACCTGATTACCTGTTTTTGTTAAAGCTACCCATCGTAAGTCAAAAATCCATAAGTAAAAAACCATCAAAAAAATCAACAACCACTTCAACAAACTACGAAGTAAATGGGTATTTATTCTTTGATATTTTCTAGTAAAATAAATAACATTTCAATTGTATCCAACACAAGAACTGATAAATATACTTTTTAAAATTTTAATATATATTTGATGAAATTTACGGGATTGGATAAAAACGAATGTATTGACTTACTTTAGCTGCCATTGTTATTTAACAAAATATTGTATTGCAATATACGAACGGACGGATCCTCTGCTTTATATTTAATAATATTATCGTTAAATGCAAATTTCGTTTATCTTAATAAATTATTTATTTTTAATTATCAATACTTGTTGTTTTATTCGTCAAAGTGGATATATGAGTTTTACTTATTCCCTGTGACTTCGTTCCGTGTATACATCTCACCATACATACAAACTCTTTAAACTTTTCAATATTGAACTAAATTGAACGGAACAATAAAACATAATTTTAAAGTATCTGTCGTTGTCATTTAAACATTCTTGTTGGCAGAACATTCTTGTTAAAAATTACCAAGAACGTATTTTACTAAATTCCACCCACAAGGCTATTAGAACTTGGTCAACTTATTTTTAATTTTACATACCCTGACTTAGGGTTTTATAAAATTATATGAATTAAAAATATATTAATAGCACAGCTTTTCACATTACCATGTAAGTCCTGTATCGAACGTTGCGTCCCCGTTATTTTACATGGCGGGATACCCAGTAGACCTTGGATAGACGTGAGCAGCAAATGCCAGGGATATGATCAGCAACCCGTTGTTAATAACCCGTTCTTTGCCCGGTTGTTACCGACCCGTTCGTCATGAGTTTGTTAGGATCATCCATGTTTTAACAGTGTCATTCTACTTTTTGAAACCAGATATTTTCCAGTATCTCTACTGTTTATTAAATCTACTTTATTTAAATTTATCACTTCTGTTTATTATATCTAGTCTCTAAAACGATTTCTGGATTATATTTTGTAAATAACAGCACCTAAGGAATTCATGATAATATTGTTGTAAGGAAGGATATAAAATAAAAACTTTATTATGAAGATGCGTATTTAGTTCAAATAAAGTGTTTTCAAATGTAAAGGTTGCGTTACAATTATTTGTTTTGTTATGCCACCTAGAAAAGAGTTTAGAGTCTGAATTGGTGCCCGATACGATCCAGTAGTCTTTTTAGTTTTGGCTTGAATAAGCCTAACATTTTTTGAAAAGCATACTTATTTTTAAAAAGAGGGAACAGTTAATAATAAATACTTAGTACAGTTCTACGAAAGTGATACTGAATAAAAACATGTATATTATATGATAATAGTGTATAATATTAAAATATGTATAATATGTACTTAGTTATCAAAATAATAATATGACAATATTTACTGTTGCCCGCGACTCCGTCCGCGAGAACTTAAGAAAACAGGGCTCATAAAAAAACTCCTCCACTCGAGCTTTTTTTGGTCAACATTATTTAAAAATTGTTATCTATTAAAGCTTTACTAATATTTTAAGGGAATAATATAATATAACCTAAATCCAACAGTTATTAAGAAAAGTTATTTCTAAATATTGGTTAAGACATTTTTAGATTCGCATAACTTACTTTGAAGATTACCTCCAACAAATAAACTTATAAAATATAGACCCACAAAAATACAAACTTTACCTCTTTATGATATTAGTATAGATTAAGATTAAAATAAGAATTTTTTCCTAGTTAAAGTTTATATTGAAAACGAGGGCTGAAAGCTAAAAATCTACTATAAATTCGTAATGAATAAGTCAATCGTTTACGTTTACACTGTCAATGTCAAGTTTATTATTATTATTATTATTTTTTTTTTTAATTTAATTTATGGCTTCACATCTCGCAATATGAGACGTATTTTACAAATGTATGTCGACTTGACTTTAGCACACAAGGAGATTGTATTACTGCGAACCATATACCGCAGTACAAAAAGCCACAGAAAAAGAAAAAAAAAAAAAAAAAGGAGATTGTTCGATAAGTTTATTTTAGTCTGATATCTAATAGTCGTAGATTGTCACCTGGCGCAATAGAATAAAAAAGATTATAAACATTAAAATTCTCAGTACTGTGTTTACTATAATATAATTTTAACTTATACTTTACTCTGAGCAACGGACCACATGGGTCGGTTATCCTATTAAGTATTAGAAACTTACTCAATCCGGCGCTATCTATTAGAAACTTACTCAATCCGGCGCCATCTATTAGAAACTTACTCAATCCGGCGCCATCTATTAGAAACTTACTCAATCCGGCCAATAAATACGCTTATACCGCTATCTATTAGATTAGTATAGAACTAACAGATAATTGTGACTGTCAGATAATAATTAAATTTAATAAATTATAATAAATTATTGACACAGATGTTATTAATTTTGAATACAAAATTTCTATTCTGATAACGACTACCGTTTAAGCATGGCCTTGGAAACAAACGTGTAATATTATATTATATTAAAAGTCAACATAGCCATAGAATTAATTTATAGAACATAGTTTCCTAAAAAAAAATATTGATCTCGTGAAGTAAGCAATGTATATTATTCTAAATCTAAGCTTATTAGCTGCGTACATAAGCTTACTAAATAAGATGCGTACATAAGCTTAGTACAGAAGCGTAGTAAATAAGCTGAGTACATAAGCGTAGTACATAAGTTTAGTACATAGGCCAAGTACATAAGCCAAATACCCAAGCTTAGTACATAATCTTAGTACATAAGCCTAGAACATAAGCGTAGTACATAAGTATCGTAGATAAAAACTTAGGATTTGTCATTATGAAAGTAGACGAGATGATTCAAAAATTATAAAATAATCGAAGTCATATGTAATAAATATCGTAGTTAAAAGAAATATTTTATAAAAAAAAAATAATGGTTGGCATTTTCGTTTCGCATTATCACCCTTATTATAATACAAGTGTAATTTACCTACTAATATAACATTAATTAATAGCGTCATGAAGTAATAAAGATAGAAATATTTGCATATCATTTAGTTATTTAAGGATTGTACATTTTACATTTTTAATTATTATAGTAACAATACCGAAACAATTTGAGTGTCTTGCCAAATATAAGCAACCAGAGCTAAATAAAAATACCTAGTTGTATATTAGGATAACAAACAAATTAGCGTTATATTAATAGTTGAATATATTTTAGATATTTCATAATGGGAGTTAAGGTTAATCAATTCATTCATATAACTTATATATAAATATATTTATCTCTTTAGTAGAATTTGGTAATTTATAAATATATATGGTTTTTTTGGGCTCATAAAATTCTAAAATTAGCTTTAAGCTTATAAGTGATATGTAAGGCTCCTAATTCCATACAAACGTACATTTACCTCGGTTTACCTTAAAAATAACAAAGCATGTTATTGTTTCAGGCAAAGACAATTTTCATCGTCTTTCTGATTTGTATGAGCTGTGTCAACGCAGTGCCAATTCCGCAGACAGATGCTCCTGATGGAGGAGAGCCTAATGTATCAACTGGTAATGTGGGAGTTGTCAAGGTGTCTGATGTTGGCAAGAATGTCAATATAAGAGTTGAAACTGAGTGATGGAGCTTAGAAGTTTATACATGTACTGTAATTAAAGCTGTAAGCTGAATGATTCATGAAATATGTTCTTATATATATTGTTTTTTTTAAGTACTGTTTATCACTTTTATGCTGTTTACTTTGAACCAATTCAAGATCCAATATTATAATAATATAATAATTTCATTAATTATATTTTGGTTTAATAAAAGTTGATATTTATATCTTTGTTTATTTTTTATTATTCAATTGTGATATATGCATACCAAATTTAATTTAATTTATTTATTATATAATTAAAATAAAATAACTACGTGACTAATTTTCAAACCTTTTACTGTCATGATAAAGTTTATAATTATTATTTGGAATTCTAAATTTAAACATTGTTTTTACAATAATTTATAATGAAACAACTATGCTTACACTTTTTTTTTCAATTTATTCAAAGCTTTCGACTAATCCACCTCAGTTAATCCTCTCGTATATTTTTACTCTTGACTTGTTCAGATATTTATTTTTTCTTTTATGGAGTAACATTACCGGGTGTTTCCAAACCACTGGATGTTCGTGGAAAGATTAATTTTCTTACCTGAATGTTTTTCAGCAATTGTTCATAATTATTATCAAGTTATATATAGTTAATATAATTTATCCATCAATAAGAACCATAGAATGGCATGACGCGTCCTGAACTCGAGGAAAATCGACTCTTATCGAACTTTCTCCAAATATTTTGTTATAATTTACCTTGTAATAGTAACATATTTTTTTATGTTGACACTGCCTTCACCACCGAGACGGTACCTTGGAATTAGGATTGTTGACTATCCAACATTGAGCTGAATGATACGTCTTTTTTACTAAATGTCAAATATATTTGAACGAAAATATCGTTCATTAAGATTCAGATTTATTAATCACGTGTTAGGTTATTTGTCGTTGTCAAAACCTCTTTTTACTCATTATATATTTCTCTTATCAAATCATTATTTCTTTTATTCTTTATAATGCTGCTGCTGTAAGTTATGTCAGGGTTCATTATATGATGTTATATTCGTATAGCTAATAACTTCATTTGAGAACGAGGCCGTCGAAAACAAATTATATTTTTCAAATTCGATTAGTAATATCAAAGTTCTGTATTTTTGAATAAAATAAGAGAAATATAAGTACATTTTAGTATTACACCTTAAATATTATAAATACTTTAAATATTATAATTACCTTTTTGTTAAATAAATATCACCAAATTACATGAAATGTCTTGTGAATTAAAAAAGAAAATACGAGTAACTATTATACAAAGTATTTATGTTTTACTTCACATATAATTAGTAAAGAAATTGTGTTTTATAAATTAATTCTATAGGAATATTGATCTTTAATATAATAAACCGTTACACGTTTGTTTCCATGGCCATGCTCAAACACTAGTCGTTATCAGAATTTTATTATAGGCTCATTAAATGTATTAATTTTCTTTTTATCTTCTATCTAATATGGTACGTGAATAAATAAATTCAATTCATGTATTAAGGCCATAGAAATACGATAGAGAATTTCCGTTCAGAAATACACTTCGTAATTACGCATAATTATAATTATCAAAGAAAAAGAAATAACTTCCGTGAATTGCTTTTTTATGATAATTATAATAAAATGTACTAAACATTTTATTATTACTATATATTTATTTTATTATATGTTTTAATATATTGGATATTAATATAATATAAAATATTATATATATATATATATATTGTTTTAAATTTATTAAACTGTAGAAAATTAAATATCTGAAACCATATGGTATACTTACTATTTTAACTAATTATTTAACTAATTCTTTTAATTAATTTAGATAAGCCGCTGAAATAATATATAAATGAAACAATTTGGAAAAATTTTAATTTAGTGTTCTTTCGTATTTTATATTTTTAATAATTCTAAATATATTCATATTATTATTTTGTTTACTAAGTACATATTATATATGTTTTAATATTATACACTATTCATATAATATACGTTTTAATTAAGTATCACTTCCGTAGATCTGTAGCACTCAGTTTAACGGTACGATACGGACATATGAAGGTATTTTCTGTCTGTCTGTCTGTTTTTCAAAAATTAAAAGGCTTATTCATTGCAAAAGTAAAAAGGCTAGTTATTGACTTGTAGCAGGCACCATTTTAGACTCTGAATTGTTTTCTAGATGGTATAACAAAACAAAAATAATTGTAACGCAACCTTTACATTTGAATACACTTTATTTAAACTAAATACGCATCTTCATAATAAAGTTTTATTTTGTATCCTTCCTTTCAACAATATTATCCTTAGGTGCTGTTATTTACAAAATATAATCCAGAAATCGTTTTAGAGACTAGATATAATAAACAGAAGTGATATATTTAAATAAAGTAGATTTAATAAACAGTAGAGATACTGGAAAATATCTGGTTTCAAAAAGTAGAATGACACTGTTAAAACATGGATGATCCTAACAAAATTCATAAAGAACGGGTCGGTAACAACCGGGCAACGAACGGGTCGGTAACAACCCGACAAGAAGATTTCTTGTCAGTTGATATCGAATCTTTATAGAGGGTAGCCACCTGACACAGTACCCATGGTCAAGTTTTTTGTATAAATAAATGTACATAATAAATTGAGTAAAGACACGGTTAAAACAACATATACTAAGAATACCAGTACCTAGTTTTTTTAAATAAAAATCTTTATGATTTTAGCGTTTTAAACGATTTTTTTTCATTGTAGGATGTGGACTTCCCCAAAAAGCTATAAGTGAAGTCACATGTCATAACTATAGTAGGTAAAACAAGTCTTTATTTAAGGTTAAGTATTCCATCAAACTGTGATGAGATAAAAATATTAGCATATTTAGATTAGGAAATAGTATATATTATTAGTTTTAATCCTATTTGTAAATATATTACTTCTTCATCATGGCAGCTAAGGTAAGACAATTCATTGATCTTTTTGTAGCATTTATTAAAAATATAAAATATTCAACCCATTTCACCGTGAAAATACATTCTTTAAATGTGTTTTTTTCTAATGTTAAAAATATTACTATGAAATAAATTTTATTTATTAGTAAACAATACAGAATAAAATTTAACTACATATGAGTATAACATCTTAAACTAAAATCAATAACCTAAACGTATTTCTCTAGAAAATATAAAAATATTACTAAAATGTTTTCGATTAAGATAATTTGGCGTTCCTGAAGCAGTTTTTTGGGTTACAGTTACATCCATTTTATTTAAATGATAATAATTTTGTGTACTTAGCTTGACTATGGCATTCTGGCAATTGCTAAGAATTAAATAGAAACTTTTAAAGGCTGATTTTACAAAAGTATTATATTCAAAAAATAAATCCGTAAGATATGGCCAACTTGGTAAAGTATTAAATATATAATGTTGTTCAATGTGAATGAAAAAAAACCAAATGTGTAAACCAACGTGGTCTTTTGTTAGTAGGTCGAATAAGTATGAAGTAAGGTATTCCTAATGTGCAGTATCTATTGGCTTGTTAAATTGAATGATATTTAAAAATATGACACTATACGAACCAGCAATATAAAGTAATGTATGTATATCAAAATACTTATGATCAAAGTTAACGTAAATTGTACCGTTCTTTGTGTACATTTTTTAAAATGTGTGTTCCTCAAGGATCAATTCTTGGACCATTTTTGTTCTTGGCTTATTTTAACGATTCACCCTACCTGATGACCTGATTACACTAGATCTGATTTTTAAATTAGATAGGTTTTGCGGTTAATAATCTTTTGCTTAATAATAAGTAAATGAAATACCTCAAGTTTTCTTTACTTGATGTTCCCAAATTAGGCCTTTATTTTATATATTCTCTGCTTGATGTTCCCAAATTAGGTCTTAATTTATAATCCTCAATGATAACATAATTAATAAATGTATTGATAAAACCGTATTTTTAGATATTGCTTGTTTTTGAGATCAGGGCTAATGAAGAATCAAATTTTATTTAACAAAAGGAAGTAGTTCGAGCTATATATTTCAAGGGTCCTAGGGTGTTCCTTAAAACTTTTTTCATCACTGTCTAAAAATTTAAAAAAGTATTTAGAGATATAATTTCACCAAAGTTTTCTATTGTAAAGAAAAAATGTATTTTTAATGTGGAGTTTGGATCCAAAGTACATACATGTAAAAAAAGATCAACAGTTTTAAATACTAAAGATTAATGACACTTAACGTATTTTGGTTAAGACATTTAAAAATAACTACAAGTTTGTTCTTGACTAAAACTTATTCATTTTAGTTAAACCGGCTGTAATAATAATATTTATTTAAAGTAACATGCTTATAAAACATTAAAATAATTATTCGCTATCAAGTACATCATGTTTTTAGAACTTGGGAATAAAAGTGATTTATAATAAAAATAATTTTTATCGGTTAAAAATTAAATGTTAATTTAATGTTACGTTTACTTCAAAATTCTTGTTTTTCCTTTTTTTAACCTTTACCTTTAAACTTAACTTTAAAATAACACAGTCTATTTTTGTTTCAGGCATTATTAATTTGCATAGTATTCCTGATTTACATGAGTTCTATAAACTCAGCGACAGTTCCGCCAGTCGATGATGAAAACCCAGGTTGGTGATGGTGATGATGGACCTGCTTTCTCTGCCAATTTCAACAATGCCAAGAAGTTAGAATAAATCTTGAAATATATCCTGCGAATATAAATGTTTTGTATAAGACAGTACGACTTTTCAACCTTTTAAACTTTCCAAAATTAAAATAAGTTAACTAATTAATTGTTTTAATTAAATATAATAAATTATATATATATATTAAATATAATATTTAAAAAAATCATAATTTAAAATAAATAATAATTTATTTTAAATAATAATATATATTTTTTTGATAAATTGACATACACTAAAAAATAAGAAGAACGATTGTTTTGAGTTCCGTTTATCGGCTGATAACAAATCATATCGTCTTGAAAATTATTGATAATACTGATTTTGCAACATTATTGTAGATATTTTGTTATTATACGGAATGAAAAATAAATCGATATGGGCATGAATTCGAACCCATGACCTCTACCGTCCCATCTACCAATTGAGCTACGGTATCGCTACTTTACAGCTTCTTGTTTTATTTCTTTTAAATGTTGTTTTTTTTTTTTGTTTTCTGATATTGAATTTCTTTCATAAGTGTGTGTAAGGTTTTATTAACTTTTATTTCTGAATCTGAATCTTTAATTGATTGAACGTATACACCGACGTTAGAATTTACGTTATGAAATGATACTGATTAATAAAAAATAATTATGTTGTGCAAACAATACGTCTGTAAACTTTTTAACTCCATTCCTAACCTCATCGCTTGATGACACACCTATCATTAATGAATTGTTTATGGAATTGAAGTCGTGACTCGAGTTCTGACGCATTTCTATCTTTTGATAGAGATGTTACTATATCATCATGAAATCTTCCTATGATATATCTTTTGATAAATCTTAGAGCTCCGATGGTTTCCTCAATTTCATCCCAAAATTGTTTCGGTCTCTGAATATATTTGATGAGTCCACTGAACGTCGTCGTCATGTCGTGTCGTTATGACGCATTTAACTTTCAAATAAAAGCGGGTTAAAAAGGGTTTTATTGAGATCGTACTACGTACGTACGTACATACGACACCAGCCGTGGTCACGGGATGACCGTCATTCAAGTCAAGTCAGCACAATAGACTTGATTTTAGTTTAAAATGTTTACTAGTCGCGATAGTTTAAAAAGTGTAAGACGTAACACCAAATATTGTTCCGTCTACCAAGACACAGAGTGGTGGTCATTGACGTAGTAATGACGTAGTTATGTCCCTAAAAGACGTATCATTCAGCTCAATCTTGACTTGGGATCAACAACGCTAATATTTTATGGTACCGTCTCGGTGGTGAAGGCAGTGTCAATATGAAAAAATATGGAACTATTACAAGGTAAATTATAACAAAATATTTGAAAAACGTTCGATAAGAGTTGAGTTTCCTAGAGTTAAAGACGCGTTCTGGCGCGCGACTCGCAGTTTATGAATTGATGAATACTAAGTGGAATAAAATAAATTACATTTAATATATAAATTGATAATAATTATGAATAATTGCTGAAATACATTCAGGTAGGATACTGAGGTGGATTGGTCGAAATCTTTAAATAAATGGAAACAAAAAAAAATAAAATCGTTGTTTCATTTTAAATTATTGTAAATTCAGTTTTTAATTAAGAATTATAAACAATAATTATATATTATTGAACCTTGAATTGATTCAATATTACATGTATAAACTTCTTAGCTATGTCATCCAGCGTTAACTGTTACATTAACATTCTTGGCAACATCGACACCTCCTCGACCTCGACAACACCTCGACAACTCGAACATTACCAGCTGTTACAACAGGCTTTCCTACATCTGGAGCATCTGTCTGCAGAATTGCCGCTGAGTTGACACAGCTCATACAAATCAGAAAGACGATGAAAATTGTCTTTGCCTAAAACAATAACATGCTTTGTTATTTTTAAGATACGTTGGTATGGCATTATAAGCATTACATATCACATATAAGCTTACTTATTTTTCAATTTATTTATATATTTCATTGTTTATTGCACAGTATAAATAATAATGTTCAAAAGGTGGGCTTAATTCGACAAACACATTCTCTACCAGTCAACCTTTTCATGAGAGAACGAACAGAAAAGAAACAAAACATAAAAACACAAGAATTAAATACACAATTCTAAAACACAAACAAAACTACATAAATTTTTATCATGAGCTTTTAAAGCCTATATTTATAAATTACCAAAACTACTGAAGAGACAAAAATGTGTAATATATATATATATATATATATATATATATATATATATATATATATATATATATATATATAAATATGATAAATAAGGGAATGATTTACCTTGGCTCCCATGATAAAATAGCTAAAATATATTCAACTATTAATAAAACGCAAGTAATGTATACTATTTGGTAATCTTAATTACTGCTGTTAATATTTCTTATTCACCGTTAGCTGTGGTTAACTATAATTGGAAAGACACTCAAATTGCTTCGTTATGGTAACTAAAATAATTTAAAATATAAAGTTTACAAACGTTAAATAAATAAATAAATATGCAAATATTTTATTACTTTATGAGGCTATCAATTAATTTTATACTATCATGTCTGGTCTTGATACACAAAATTAAAATACCAGTTATTCAGTTTTTTTTCCATAAAAATACATTAAATACCTGCAATGTATATTACATTCGATCCTTTTACCATTTTCGAATCGTCTCGTCTACTTTCATAATAACAGATCCTAAGTTATTATTTATAACCAAAAGACTAATTACTATGCATATGAAGGGGCTTGCATCACAGAACTTGCTTAGTAACTAAATTACAATTTAGTTACTAAGCAAGTTCTGTGATGCAAGCCCCTTCACATATATTAAATATTATTGAAATAAATATAGTGGAAAATATTCTTTTTAATTATACACTATACTATTATCATGTATAATATTTGATATGGTCTAGTAATGATTTTCTTACATACTAGGTTAATGTAGAATGTGCAAGACCCATTTCAGCACTTGGAGACTTTTGAAAAAATCTCCCGGATCCAGCTCTAGTGCCTTTAACATATTCCGAATAAAAGTACCGTGTACAAAAAAAACATTAATTCTCATAGCAATGACAGCACGTATATAAAAATGTGTTAGAAAAAATATTGAGGCGAGTGTATTTTATAATAAACATATATATTGAATAAAAAGTATTCACTTCGGCTACCTGAAGCTGACTAAATTTAATATTAATTCAATTTAATAATTGGCGACCCTGAACTGCTGGAAGCCAATCTTCATAGCCTCGAACATAGACATAGAGTTGCTAACCTCTCAGTATTCTATAGGATACATTTTGGTGAGTGTGCGAAGGAATTACATGAACTAATTCCCCCATCCCCCTTCTATCACCGGACGGAAGCACGGCGAGAATTCATCCTTTCAGCACGGCGAGCATTCAGCGAACGAAGCGCTACGCTTCATCTTTTTTAAATCGGACAGCGAAGGAGTGGAACAGCTTGCCTGCGTCGGTATTTCCGTCCGAGTACAATGTGGGTGTCTTCAAGGCAAGAGTGAATAGGCTTTTACTAAGTTGATGCGCTTTACCACCTACGACTATATTTCCACTTCCCATCAGGTGGGATGTAGTCAAGCGTCAACTTAGTTTAAGTGTAAAAAAAAAAATACAAAATATATTCGCTATACAGATTTGTCTCCGTTACTATTTTTTTTTTAGGAGGTCAGTTATTACTTTGTTCTCTTTTTTTATTCGTAGGTTTTTTTTGTGTTGTAAAAATTATAAATGACAAAACGCGTTCTGGCCTTTCGACAATTACCAGAACGCGTTGAGAGCTTTTAAAAGCAGCCAAAACGCGTTCTGCGCATTTGAAGACAGCCAGAACTCGATGTTGCCGTTTTTTCCGTCCACTGAGCGATTTCGGTCTTTGAGCCTAACATATATATTTCATTCTTAAATTTATTTACGTTGAGAAATGAAAATAATTAAAAAAAACAATTATTTCGGAAAAAATATAATTCAGAATTGACTCATTTAGTATTTTATTTAAGACTATTGAAATCCTACAAGGTTTTTATTGTATGTAGAGATGCTTTCACCAAAATATAGTTAGTCTCACATCTGAATTAATTTCTCACTTATTCTCAGAAGTTAAACATAACCCTATAATCAAATCCCTATGAACTGGATCATCACAACTTTTAGAATTAACACGGCCTTCATATGATAAAAGTTCATATATCAATATAGCTTCCGTACATACTCTATAGTAGTAGCAATTTTTGTCATATAGATTGACATTTGATCCCAATATTTTGAAATTTTGACATTATTTGACGTTAGTGGTTTTGATATTTTAAAATTTCATTCAATTTGACAAACAAACTACCTTACTTCTTGCAAATGTACCTTTCTTTGTACTAATAAAAAAATCTCAAGTATTTAATCTTCCAGCTTATACATTTGTTGTTAAGAAACACTTTGAACTGCTATTATTTATATATAAATCTTGGAAAGTTTTATAGGTTGAAAAGTGGCACTGTCTTATACAAAAAATGTATATTCGCAGGATATATTTCAGGAATAATTTTTACTTCTTAAACTTCTAAGCCCCGCCCCATCTGGGTATATTAAATATAGAACTGGCATTATTGAAATTGGCAGAGAAAGCAGGTCCATCATCACCAGTTGATGAACCTGGGTTTTCATCATCGACTGGCGGAACTGTCGCTGAGTTTATAGAACTCATGTAAATCAGGAATACTATGCAAATTGTTAATGCCTGAAACAAAAATAGACCGTGTTATTTTAAAGTTTACTTTAAAGGTAAAGGTTAAAAAAAGGAAAAACAAGAATTTTGAAGGAAACTTAACAAAAGAAATCGCATATTAATTTTTAATTGACAAAAATCATTTTTATATTTATTATAAATTACTTTTATTCCCAAGTTCTAAAGCGTGATGTTCTGGATAGCCAATAATTATTTTGATGTTTTATAAGCGTGTTACTTTAAATAAATATTATTATTACAGCCGATTTAACTAAAATTAATAAGTTTTAGCCGAGAATAAACTTATATAATTCTCTTTAATCTTCAGTTTTAAAACTCTTTTTACATCTTTTTAGATCTTTTTACATGTATTTGGATTATATTGTTTAGTTTGGATCTAAACTCCACGGTAAAAAACAGTTTATACATTTTTATTTTTATTTATAATTGGAAACTTTGGTGAAACTATTTCTTAAAATACGTTTTCAAATTTTTAGACAGTCATGATATTCCACAGTAAGACTAAGTTATTGTATCAGTATTGCAGTGACTTTGAAAACAGTTTTAAGGGACTCCCGAGGACCCTTGAAGTATACCTATTTTTTTGTCAAATAAAGTTTGATTCTCCATCAGCTCTGATCCCAAAAGCAAGAAATATCTAAAAAAACGGTTTTATCAATAGTTTTTTACTTATGTTATTGTTGAGAAAAATAGTTAGGCCATTAAGTAAATAAAATTTGAGGTATTTCGTTTAGTTACTATTAAGCAAAACATTATTCACGGTAAAACTATTTGGAAGGGACCAATAAATTATAGTTTACATATTAAACGTCCTTGTTTTCCAAGATTACTTTAAAAATCAGGCATATATAATCGGTGAACAAAATTATGTAACCTTTATGGCCATCAAGTAGGGTAAATCGTTAAAATAAGCCAAGAACAAAAATGTACCTAGAGTTGATCCTTGAGGAACACCCAATTTTTAAATAAATGTACACAAAGAACGGTACAATTTACGTTACGTATTTTGGTCATAAATATTTTGGTATATATACATTACTTTATATTACTGATTCCAATTATATAACATTTTAAAATACAATTTAATTTAACAAAACAACACTGCACATTGGGATTACCTTACTTCGTGCTTATTCGTACTAAAAAAGACCTCTACGGATTTCAGGTTCCGGTTGGTTTAAACATTTTTTTTTTATCGAACATACAATATCGAACTACATAACATATTTTATACCTTACCAAGTTGGCAATACCTTATAGATTTATTTTTTTGAATATAAAACTTTTGTAAAATCGGCCTTTAAAACTTTTGTTTTAAATTTTTAACCATTGCCAGAATGCCACAGTCAAGCTAAGTACTCAAAATTATTATAATTTATAGATAATGTATATATTATTATTTAAAAAAAATGGATGTCACTCTAACCCAAAAAGTTGCTTCATAACGGTCAAATAATCTTAATCGTAGATATTATAGTAACAATTTTATATTTTCTAAACAAATATGTTAAGGTGATGTCATACATTTATGTAGCTGAATTGTATTCTGTATTGTTTACTAAGTAGTACAATTTATTATATAGTAATATTTAAAATAACACGTTTTAAGAATGTAATTTCTGCGTAAAATAGTTTGAATATTTAATATTTTAAATAAATTCTACAAAAAGATAATTCATTGTCTTACCTTAGCTGCCATGATGAAGAAGTAATATATTTACATATAGGATTATAACTAATAATATATACTATTTCCTAATCTAAATATGCTAATATTTTTATCTCATCACAGTTTGATGGAATACTTAATTTTAAATAAAGACTTGTTTTACCTACTATAGCTATTACACGTGACTTCACTTACAGCTTTTTAGAAAAATATCAATTCTCATATGAAAAACTTCGATTAAAATGCAACAATTATAAAAACTAGCTCTGCTTAAAGACTAGGTGGTATTCTTAGTATATGTTGTTTTATTTGTTATTTGTATACATTTATTTATGCAAAATACTTTGCCATGGGTACTGCGTCAGGTGGCTACCCTCTATAAAGATCCGATATCAACTGACAAGAAATCTTCTTGTCGGTTTTTTACCGACCCATTCTTTATATTTTTTGTGGGGATTATTACTTTTTGAAACTATAAATTTTCCAGTATCACTACTATTTTTGTATATTAACCATTATAACTTTTTTATTTATCTTTATCACTACTGTTTATTATATCTACTATTTTTGACGATTTCTAAGGATAAAAAATAAATAATTTATTATTAAAATGCGTATTTATTTTACACAAGTAAAGTGTATTATGACAATTTTTTTTATTTTTATTTATTATGTCAATATTCAGTTTTGCCGTCTACAAAGCAGTACAGGGTCTAAAATGGTGCCTGGTACATGCCAGTAGTCTTCTTACTTTTGGCTTGAATAGGCCTAACATTTTTTGATTGATACTTGGTACAGTTTTACGAAAGTGATACTTCAATAAAGCTTATATCACATAATAATAGTATATAATATTAAAACGTATATAATATGTACTTAGAGAAAAAGATAATAATATGAAAATATTTAGAATTATTAAAAACATAAAATATGAAAAAACACTAAATATTTTTTTTAAGCGGCTATACATATGTATCCATGCGTAGATAAGACTTTGTCAATTTAGCGACGATATTTGCTACATAGCTGTTTTGTAAGCGCGTACTTAGCAGACGAGCCTCATACGAATTAAAGTGAATTAATCAAATCTAGTATATAGTAAATATAAAAGACGGTTTCCGATATATTTTATATTTACGGCTTTATAAATTGAATACGTATTATACGTTATAATAATATTAAATTTATTTACATATATATCAAATAATAGTGGTGATAAAATGATAAGTATATTTTATTATATTTATTATAAAAAACCATTAACAGAAAAGTCTTTTTGTTTGATAATTATAATTATGCGTAATTACGAATGTATGTCTGAAGAGATATCTCTATCGCTTTTCTATGGCTCTAATACATATTTGACTTGAATTTATATATTCATATACCATATTTAAAGGAAGAAAACGAGACAAAAGGAATATTAATACATTTAATGAGCTTATATCTATGGAGAGATTTCTACCAAGCCGTGACAGAAAGTGACAAAGATGATTTTACTAAACTCTTATAACGATTTTGTTTAGAACACGGCCTCGCATTTAAACGTGTAACGTTATTTTATATTGAAATTAAATATTCCTATATAATTAATATATTAAACTTAGTTTCCTAAGTAATTATGTATAAATACTTCGCAATAAATGTGATAATATTTACTCGTAGAAAATACGAGTTAATTTTAGTTTACAAGATATGGTACAAGATGTTGGTCGCCTGGAAGAGATTGCTTTTTAGCGATAAAGCCGCCAAAATTGTATCTTTGTTTTTTCTCTGTTATTTTTTTTTAGTTTTTTTTAATTTTATAGTCAGGGTGTAGAATAAATAATAATATTATTACTTTTTTTGTTATTCGGTCATATTTATTTCACAAAAATGTAATGAAAAATTTTAAAGTATTTACAGTATTTCAGGTGTAATACTAAAATGTACTGATAAATCTCTTATTTTATTCAAAAATACAGAACTTTGATATTACCAATCGATTTTGAAAAATATAATTTGTTTTCGACGGCCTCGTTCTCAAATGAAGTTGTTAGCTATACGAATATAACATCATATAATGACCCCCTGACATAACTTACAGCAGCAGCATTATAAAGAATAAAAGAAATAATGATTTGATAAGAGAAATATATAATGAATAAAAAGATATTTTGACATAACCTAACACGTAATTAATAAATCTGAATCTTAATGAACGATCTTTTCGTTCAAATATATTTGACATTTAGTAAAAAAGACGTATCATTCAGCTCAATATTGGATAGTCAACAATCCTAATTCCAAGGTGCCGTCTCGGTGGTGAAGGCAGTGTCAACACGAAAAAATATGTTACTATTACAAGGTAAATTATAACAAAATATTTGAAAAACGTTCGATAAGAGTCGAGTTGCCTCGAGTTCAGGACGCGTCATGCCATTCTGTGGTTCTCGTTGTAATAAAGTACAGTAATAGAAATTCAATTAAAATTGATATAGATACATATATCACGATTAAATAATAAAAAATAAACAAGTATATATATATACCAAGTTTTATTAAACCAAATTATATTAAATTAAATTAATATATTATTGAATCTTGAATTGGTTCAATTGTACACGTATAAACTTCTAAGCTTTATCATCCAGTTTCAACTGTTATATTGACACTCTTGCCAACATCAGACACCTTGACATCTCCCACATTACCAGTTGATACATTAGGCTCTCCTCCATCAGGAGCATCTGTCTGCGGAATTGGCACTGAGTTGACACAGCTCATGCAAATCAGAAAGACGATGAAAATTGTCTTTGCCTGAAACAATAACATGCTTTGTTATTTTTAAGGTAAACCAAGGTAAAAATACGTTTGCATGGAATTATGAGCTTTACATATCATTTATAAGCTTAAAGCTAATTTTAGAATTTTAGGAGCAAATTATATATATATTATATTATATATTATATATATTATATTATATATATTATATATATATATATATTATATATATATATATATATATATATATATATATATAATATGAATTATTTTATTTACCTTAGCTCCCATGATGAAAAAATTTGTTTGGTATCCTTATATACAATTAGGTATATTTTTTTTGGCCAGACACTCAAATTGTTTCGGTATTGTAACTATAATAATTAAAAATGTAAAGTTTTACAATCCTTAAATAACTAAATAATATGCAAATATTTCTATCTTTATTACTTCATGATGCTATTAATTATTTTTATTTTAGTATGTATGTGATATCTTTATTAGTGCGATATAAAAAGACGAAACGAAAATGCCAGCTACTTTATTATTTTTTTAATAAAATCCTTCTGAATTACAATATTTACTACATATGACTTCGATTTCCTTTCCATTTTAGAATCATCTCGTCTACTTCTATAATGATAGACACTAAGTTTTTATCTATGACCAAAAGACTATTTATAACCGATTTATTATTATTAGAGAATTATAGGTTGTGGATTTTTTTTTATTCCACAATTCTATAATCATGTTTATATAATATTTTATGTGTTCTGATAAAGTTCTTGTTACATGCTAGTTTGAACTAGGCTACGCAGGACCTCTTTCAGCACTTGGAGCCATTTTTTAAAAATCTCCTGATTCCACCTCTAAAGCCCTTAATATTTTCATTTTTTAGTCTTACTTTTACCTTATCTTACTGCGGAACAAGAGAGGTGCCTTGAGAAACCCTGATAAGTTTATTTCCGTACATGACGAAGGTTTGTGCCTACCTTACTGACTGTATACTTGCAAGACTTATTGAACCATGAGATACGAGCACCACTTATGTGCTTGTAGGTAGATAAACGGCATCTTCATTTCACAATAAAATAATAGAATCACTCATAACCTCAAGTACGGTTTTGAGTGTAACGGCGTTGATAGTTTAATAATTTAGAACGGACATGTGTCTAACTTAACTGACCAAGGAGGATTGGTCAGCATAAATTATTTATAAATTAAAACCTTAAAATACTAACCTACAGTAGGTTTAAAATTGTTGCTACATCTCTGGAATTTAAAACCTTAAAATACTAACCTACAGTAGGTTTAAAATTGTTGCTACATCTTTTTGTAAATATGTAAATAATAATAACCCTAATACTTATTCAAACAAAACACAGAAGTTTGGACCCAATTGATCCTATATATAAATTAAATTCTTCTTATAATTTCAGGTTAGCTTAGATTATAAAATGGAGCAGTCTGAATTCTCACTAGTGTGCTTGGATGAAGACTAGATAAAAAATATTTCCGTTATCCTTTTTTAAGTATACAAATATTCTTAATGTAGCTTTATAAATATCAATGGAATTATAATAGAACAGCATGTAAGGAAATAAATATATGACTTACTTGTACTGCCATTTATATAGAATTGAAATATTTTAATGCATATACTAAATGCTCTGCTTTATATGCAATATTTTAATCAAAATTCAAATTTCGTTTATCTTAACAAATTATAATTAGTTTAATCAAAAAACGTTGTCGTTACCTTTGATGTCGTTGTCATCCATCTGCTATATCCTAATGATTCTGACTCGGCACGATATTTTGACACATTATACGGTCTTTTTTATACAACTTATCAGTTAAGATGTGCTTCTTCACAAATATTTTTTATTAGCCACTCCATCTGTGTCTACTTCGATCGCATTCTTTCTTCTTTTCCCTCTTTCCTTTCCTTAGAAGAAGAAAGAAGAGAAAATTTTCTAATGTTTTCTATAATCAGTATATCTTTTAAATTATTTCTTACATATTCATTTCTTACTTAACAAATTCGATTCACGCTATATATCCATCCATCATCAATATTTGCATTTTAGGAGCATCCAAGCTACTGGATTTTTTACTCAAAAAAGAGTTGACTCAAAAGACTAATTTCAACAGTAATTGCAGTACAACAAGATTGCTGAATAAATTTTAATATATTTTGGTATATTATAGCTTCTTATGAGATGAAGCTTCTTAGCATTCCATGGATTCACCGTGCGGGTGCCGGGCCCATCGCGTTGCAGGGAGAGGAGTGCAAACAGCCCCTGGGACTTGCGACCCAAGTGTAGGTTTAAGGGGCCCCTTTAAAATGCGCATTCACGCTCACTATCAACTAGTTGCGCTCCTCTCCCTACCTAACCAAATTTGGAATGAACCTACTAATGCCGCCTTTGAAGTACGTTCTAGAAATGTACTGATGATAGTTCTAGAGAGGCCAAGATCTTTAAGTAGGTTATAGAGAGATTTCGCTGTTATACCTCTCGCTCCCACTTCTACCGCGTACAAATTAACTATATACCTATTCCTGGTCAGTTCGTAATACTTGTTTACTTTAATTGTGTGATCTTTGGGGATGTTAGTTTCCCACGGAACAGTTAGCTCCACAAGTATCACGCGCTTTAACTGTCTAGAGTACAGGAATATGTTCGGTCTGGATGACGAGACAACAATAACCTCAGGAATTCTATACTGTTTCTCATACGTATCCATCATTATAGTCCAATCGCGAGCCGCCTCCAAGATAGAGTGAGGCTTTTGTTTTGTTTTTTTAGACGAGCCTTCTTTAATGAACTCTATGAATCTTTTGGTGGTTGTTATACCCTTTTGCGCTCTAGCTACCGAAAGACTAACCGCTTCACGTATGATTTCCAATACTTTATCATGGCGCCGCGAGTATTGACCTTTTTCCAATAGCACCCTACACCCTACCAACAAGTGTTTAGCCATTCCTACTGCCTCCCCACAGATATTGCAAGACTTTTCGGTAGCTTTACCCCATCTTACTAAATTACTTTGATCTGGGAGAGTCATTTGGAATGCATTTAGATAGAATTTTAATAAGGCTCTTTAATACTACTACTACTACCTACTTTAATACATATATATAATATGTATATATAATATGTATGCGGAAAAACAATTTAATACTAGTGAGGAGTTTAAAAATGATGTTAAATTATTTTCCAAATCTTTTAAAAATGAATGTAAGTTAGCCAAATCATTATATATAAATAGCAAAATACAAAATAGCAGTAATAAAATAAAAACAACTTGGAAAATAATTAACGAGAAAACTGGAAGAGCTAAATCTCAAAGGATTGATTTTAAATTAAATATAGACAACAAATATATTACTTCTGACCTTGAGGTTGCAACTGCTTTTGAAACTTTCTTTACTAATACTCCAGTTACCACAACTAAATCTTTAAACTCTTCAACTGCTGCCGCTCTGAAATTACTTACGGACAATGTTGATAATTGTTGTATTAATTTCAATTTCGAGAAGGTTAGTGCCCGGGAAATAGTAAAAGCTTTTAAATTAATTAGTGTCAAAAAGACAAATGATCTTTGGGGAGTATCCGTTAACGTACTTCAGCCCCTAATGCCTATTGTTGCGCCATACTTAGCAGTAATATTCAATAACTGTATAGATTGCGGTATATTTCCTGATCTAATGAAACATAGTAAAATAACACCATTATTTAAATCTGGCAGTACATTAGATCCAACTAACTATAGACCAATTTCAGTACTACCCACATTTAGTAAGATCTTTGAGAAAATTATCCTTATTCAATTAGTAGCTCATTTTAATAAAAATAACATAATGCATAAACAACAGTTTGGTTTCACTCCCGGTCGCTCAACAACAGATGCTGGTATTGAGTTATTGCTGAATATATTTGGGGCCTGGGAGGAATCACGAGATGCTCTGGGCATTTTCTGTGATTTGTCTAAGGCATTCGACTGTGTGCAGCATGAAACTCTAATCCGAAAATTACAACATTATGGAATTAGGAAAAAAGCCCTTGATTTGATTAGTTCCTATCTCAATGAAAGAATACAAAAAGTAGACGTTAATGGAAAGCGTTCCCCTGGTTCATTTGTCAAAATGGACGTGCCACAAGGCTCTATATTGGGACCTTTCTTATTCCTCATTTACATAAATGACTTGCCTTACTTTGTAAGGGATAAACATGGGATAGTATTGTTTGCTGATGATACATCTCTTATTTTTAAAATGAATAGACAACAATCAGCAATTGACGATGTAAACAATGCTCTCTCAGATGTTGTACAATGGTTTAATGCTAATAATCTGTTGCTGAACGAAAGAAAGACTAAATGTATTAAATTTACTCTATCAAACGTGAAGACCGTCAAAACCATTGTTCAGCTAAAAAATGAGGAATTCTAATTGGTTAATGCTGCTACTTTTTTGGGCATAACCTTGGATGCAAGATTGCAATGGGGCCCTCATATTTCAGATTTGTCGAACAGACTTAGTTCTGCTGCTTACGCGGTTCAAAGAATACGCCGCTTGACTAACGTTGAAACGGCTAGATTAGTTTACTTTAGTTATTTTCACAGTGTCATGTCATATGGTATACTGTTATGGGGTAATGCATCAGATATTGATGCTATATTTGTGCTGCAGAAAAGGGCTGTTCGTGCGATCTATAAGATGAGGCCCCGAGAATCGTTAAGAAATAAATTCAAAGAATTCAAAATTATGACTGTACATAATCAATATATTTATGAGAACCTAATGTATGTACATAAGAATATTAATAACTTCAAGAAAAATTGTGATTTACACAAAATTAATACCAGAAACAAAAATAAACTTGCTATGCCCACCACTAGGCTCCAAAAAATAGGAAATTCCTTCAAAATAAATTGTATACGTTTTTATAATAAACTCCCAAATGAAGCCTTAAAATTGTCATTAAATAAATTTAAAGTATATATTAAAAGAAATTTGATAAAAAAATCCTATTATAGTGTAAAAGATTATATTAACGACGGTATGGCCTGGGAATAAATTGTATTGTAGCGATAAACTAGTAACCTGCGCAATTTGTTTGACGTTGCTTTTACTTTTGTTCGATCAACTGGCCGCATCACACCGTTCCCTTAGAAGTCATTACTTGCGGTAGCGTTGGGGGTCGGGTCGCCCTCCCTCCCTCAAATATGGCGAAGGGGGTGATGGCTGACCCTTGCGTTATGCTCGTGAACGGGTGCTGCTTGCGGTGACTGGTCGTGTTGCTGGCAATGGTTCATGTGTTTTCATTTTTATTTCTTAAATTATTAAGCCTTCTACGTGAATTGATTGCCAAGGTTCTAGTTGTTCGTAAATTGCTCATTTTACTTATATTGACATTTGTGAAACAGTGATCACAATAAAAAAAAACACCCGGCTGAGTTTGTTGTGTGGTTCTTCTCAGACCAGGGCGCGTTTGGAACCCTCGTAATTTTAACTTTAAGTTCAGAGGTGTTTTTGCAGAAGGGCTTATTTCGATAAGTATGGTATCAAAATAGGCCCTCCTGACACCTCTATTTGACGTACACAAGTGATCACTGAGAATGATTCAAAGTGGAAAAGATTTAAATAAATAAATAAATAATACTTTTCCTCATTCATGAAAATTCAAAAATTGATTTAGTGTATAATTACAAACAAATAAAAAAAAATTGTGGTGTGTCAAATATATACTTCATATTAAATGTCAAGATGCTTTTTACTTCGGAATCATTCAAAGGAAAATTCAAAAATTATATAACAAAAAGTGTGCACATACATTTTACGTGATGATACATGACTTACGATTTTGAAACTTAAGAGCAAGAAAGCAGACAAATCCACTGACAAGAAAGAATCCTTGATAACATTGAACCCATAGCTTCTATAAAATATTTAATATTCCAATAATAGCTTTTTATTCCAACACACGAAGCTCCACTTAATCTATGTTTGCAATAAATAATAGTTAAAATAAATAATAATAGTAATGTTCATAATAGACGTCGGCACTTGATAATATGATAATATATAGAATTTTAAATTATTGATGCGGTAGTTCAGTTGGTAGAACGACGGGACGGTTTTCAGTTTCCCAGAAGTCGCGGGTTCCAATCCCTGCTCGTATCGATTTATTTTCCATTCTAAATTTATTTAAAACAAAAAGCTTAACAAGTTATAAATGTTTATAGATATTTGAAACATTAAGTTTATGTTTATCAAGTTCATAGTTCAAAGCGCATTGCTAAGTTTACGGTATGATGGCGTTACGTGCAAACATCTGCTAAACACATATTTTATGGTCAAAACTACTTTCATCTAAAAAGTTTAACAGGTTTGAACTAAAAAAATATAACCTAGCCCAACTTTAATAAATTCAGCCAAAAATATTATTTAATGGTTTATATTGGTTCATAAATATTCGTTTAACTACAACAAAAAAAACATCATGGTTACTAAATTCTTTTATAAAATATTCTTAATTAAATTTATTATATCTTTAATACATGCTGTGTATATTAAGCGGGTATAAATATTTTCTTAAATATATTTATGAAAAAAGTTGGATTTATGTTTCCTACGACGCTTTGTATTTGGTTGTTTATTGTATCGTCTACGAAATCTGATTCCTGAGATACTGGATTTGACATGCTTGAGCTTGCTGTACTGGCTTGCTGACTGTCTTTACAGTGGCCATCTTCTTTACAACATTGCAAAAATTGGACCAGACAAACAAAAAGTAGAAATTTGAAGAACTAAAAACAATAACAGAAATTTCAGAGTATATAAAAACATTGTGTAACATAAATAATGGAATATTTTAACTTGAATAATATAATGTTAAAGGCAACATTTCTAAATTCTATAACATAAAAAAATTAAATCTAATTTATCTAGTACTTACCTGAAATGCCATAACTTCTTCTTCAAGGAATGTGATCACAAAACTATATATATATACTTTTGTTTCACTTGAACTGCAACCATCCCAATTCTTTTACACATTCAAAGTGTATACAGGATGTTTTATATTATTAGAGATTACGAAGTACTATTGGTAATTACTTGCAATGTTGATAAGTTAATAATATCCTGTGCCCATTTACTTTTATTCACATATAATAAAAGATGAAACTGTCTGACTTATATATCACCCACCACACAAATAAGAGCTTTGTGATATTTTCATGAATGTTTCTGCCTTTTACAAACTGTAAGTGAAAGAGGGAGGATGCATATAGTTTTAATCGAAACCAACAAATAACCAAACGACGTAAAAGATATAGCTTTAATAGCCATAGTTTTAATCGAAACCAACAAATAACCAAACGACGTAACAGATATAGCTTTAATAGCCATAGTTTTAATCGAAACCAACAAATAACCAAACGACGTAAAAGATATAGCTTTAATAGCCATAGTTTTAATCGAAACCAACAAATAACCAAACGACGTAAAAGATATAGCTTTAATAGCCATAGTTTTAATCGAAACCAACAAATAACCAAACGACGTAACAGATATAGCTTTAATAGCCATAGTTTTAATCGAAACCAACAAATAACCAAATGACGTAACAGATATAGCTTTAATAGCCATAGTTTTAATCGAAACCAACAAATAACCAAACGACGTAAACGCTAGCCAAGCCACGGTGCTATTACAAAATAACCCTTATCTTCTTTTTAGTCTTTATGGTACTTAAGAGAAGTTTTCGTCGTTAAACTCAAAATAAAAAGTTTTAATTTTAGTGGAACTAATAAGCAGCTTATTTACAATGCTTTAGTCCACTGCAGTTATGAGTTCATATTTCTATTCAATCTATGTGGTACTCAGTAATCGTTATAACATAATATTTTGTTACACTTTTCACGTTTAGGTTTAAGTAGCCAATAAAAAAAAACCTTTTTTGGTCAATTCAAGTGCTTAGCTGAATTTGAATTATATATTTAAATAAATATAGACTGAAAATCAAACCTATTCGAACCCGTGACCTCGTGAGCTGACCGCCTCTCTACTAATTGAGCTACCGTGTCGCTACACACCTCGGTAAAGTTAGCGTTCTATTCCTATTCGACTTTGTCGGAATGGTTGCGATATATATTATATACTAAAGCAATTTCGAAAGAAGCCTAATTGGGAAGTATTTTTCAACGTTTAGATCAGTGTGTTATAATAAATGCAAATATAATTTTGAGGGGATATGTCAAGATAAGTTGGTTGTATTCGTAAATTCTGGGCGAGCCTACTCGTATACCTTTGATTATATAAGATTTTGCAAAATATATGTTTAGTAATACACCGATCTAGATATTATATATCGTCAAAGTTTCATTTCCTATACGAAATATTGCTACGTCAAATTATATGTAAAAAGATCGAGGATATACGCCGTTTACTGACGCAGTGTTTATGTACTCGTAACGGAAGAAAAAAAAGAGTTATTAATAGCATTTGGTTTAAATTTATAATTTTTTTATCTCAAATCCTATATTTTATTTAAACATAAACCTGATTATACAAAAACGTTTTTCTTGGTACTGGGTATCTATAAATAATTCGCAATATATTATCTACCTATTTAATAAAGTATAAACAAATTTATTTGTCGATGTGGTAGATGGACAAATATTATTCGATGCAAATATGCAATATTTTATTATACATTGTGAAATTATATACAACTTAATCGTACTATTTCTATAAATTAAATTTATAAAAACAGTTAAGAAAATAATTAAAGAACCAAAAAATGTATGTTGGACACCTGAAATAGGGATCTAGATAATTTTAAAAACGCATTGTGAACGTCAGTTAAATCACGTGGCTTCTGAAGTAATTACCAGGCCTCTGGTATCAATTCAGGTTCTACGATGCTGATTATTGGCCTGTTGCGGAATGAAAAGTTTGATATTCTCTATTATATTTCCAATCAAGGAGTAAATAAAGAGATGCATAGCAAAGCAGATACAATATTATTGATGATTTGAGTAGACTCTGGGTTAGGATTCGACATTAATGATATAGAATAGACATCAATACAACGAGACATTATTTTTTATAACATAGGATAGAACTGACATAGACTGACTTATGTATAAAAGCTAACAAAAAGAATAACCGATCTGGAAACGGGATCCCAGATGTAGCAGGGTTAAGTCCTGCTCGTTTTAATGAATTTCACGTTCTATATTATATATAAAATTTAATAAGTTATACAGAAATAAAATATTTTAGAATATTTAAAGTATAAAATATAAATGTAAAATAATAGTTCATGGTCCCAAACCATAGTGTATTTAAGTTTCTCATTTATTTTCTTACAACAAAAACCTTCTAATTTAGGATATGTCATATAATATATACTGGTGAAGTTTACAAGAAATATGTTATACTATTATACTAAGTAAAATTAAAAATGACGTGTTCAAGTTTGAATAATATTTATTGGTTGATTTTTTTTATTCTATGATGACATTTAAGAAATGGGAAAGATTTTTTTGAATATATTTATGAAAAACGTTGGATTTATGTTTCCGACAACTTTTTCTATTTGGTTCATCACGGCATCGCCAGTCAAGCTCGGTGACGGCTTTTCAGTTGCTGGGTTTTTCGTGGTGGTGACGGGAGCCTCTGTAGACGCGTCATCGCAATGCAGAGACTGGATGAGGCAGATGAGAAGCACAAAAAAGAGGGTCATGTTCATCTAGAAACGGACACACAACGCAATATTAGTTATTTTTATTATAATGTATACTTTTTGGGGTTAATTAAGCATGCTTTTTTTCAATTAACACTCATATATTGTTTTTCAATTTGTAAAATGTTATAGTATGTTTTATATATTTGTTGATTTTCATGAAACTTAAAGGAACTTTAAGAATTTTTTTATTAACAATTTAACGTAATGATTCATTTTAATATCAAAAACAATCAAATAAGAACCTGTGATGCCATGGTAATGAAGGGCTACGTGTTTAAACATTTTTTTTTAAATTCGAACATATATACTTAATTTTATCTCAAAATAATTGCGACCATCCGTTACTTTATTGATTTTTGAAGCTACAAAATGGACTATTATTTTTCGTTATTGTATTACTAATGCAATTAAGTTCATTTCCTTTATCCATCGGTGCTGCAATTTTTAAATGTAAATTAAACGTCTTAATGTAAAAAAAAGTAGTTTTATTTTTATTATTAATAAATGTAAATATAATTTGTTCGAACTGTTTATCTAGTGCTGACAGAGCCAGTAAGTAAATGAATATATATATTAATTATCTATGTATATATTAATTACGAATTAATGGGAAATAAAAAAATACATATTTTATAATTTTACAATATGTATCATGTACAAAAAATATTATACAATATGTATCATGTACAAAATCAAAGCAAAAAAAGACTCTCGTTAAGACTCTGTCGCCTATAAAAAAAGAGGTCGTGCTTGTCGTCGATATACAGGATATGGCCTTAATCGTCCTCATCCTCATCCCTACAGTTAAAGTGGGGTAGATCCATACTACATTTTCTGTCCTGATGCAGGTACAGAAATATCCTCTCTATTGAATTCGTTTTCTATCTTTATCCAAGATGTTTTGATAGTGAATTTTAATTTTAAGTTATTTAAAAAAAAATGTTCAAAAACACATAAAATACTTACTTTAATACTAACTTTATAGTATAGACTAAAAATGACGTAATGCCGAAATTAATGTTTGAAATTGTCTAAAATTTTCTTTAACCATGTTACGCTTATACACACATTTTATGTCCCAGGTTCGAGTCCCACTAGTGTCGATGAATTTATCATTTTATATAACAATATATATTATTTCTTATCATGCTTTCTCATTATACTTTATTAAAACTTAAATATAATTCTTATATTTATAATAAATAATAAAAATGGAATGAAAATTAAAATGAAATATTATTATAAGAAAATAATAATCAACTTCCGTTAGAGGGAATTGAAAAATATTTTAAATTGTTCGAAATTATACATAAACTTGTAGCCGTTATAAGCTCGTCTATTCTTTTATTAGAAGGATATAGGAAAAATATCCTAGAAATCATTGGCCTACCACAAAAGTTCTAAAAGTAATATTAACTCAAAAAGTTTTCCGTATAGGAATAAAAAAAAATGTTTTATATAACTCATGGCACGAATCAAAGTAAAAATTGCTTTTATTGCCACAAAGCTTCAGATAGTGAGAGTTTTTAAAAGTTCATTATAGGCCTGTTGTGGGTGTTTACGAATTTACATTTGTATATGTCAAATTATCCTCAGTAGTGCAAGTAGACCAGGAATAAAGATTGTTCGCGTTGTGCTAGTAAATTAAAAGTATTTTTTCGCAGAAACTTCAAAAAATAAATATTCCATAAAACCCAAAAGGCCATAAAGCCTACAAATACAAACCCCAAAAACGCTCACACCTTTACAACGTCTATGTAAAATGTGTAGATAAAATGTAAATATATCTAAGTAGAATTCACGAAATAAAAGCCATAACACCAATAATGATAAATAATGAAACTAATACAGAATTAATGAACTCAATTATTACTAACAATAATTACTTTTTGCGATTAAGAAATAGTATATATAATAGATGTTTAATTCGTACATTCAAATATCTTAACTATTTCGCAATGGCAGCTAAAGTAAGTATATTCTTAATACATTATTGCTTATAATTTTATGTGTCTTTCACTGAAATTATTTAATAATCGATTGATTTACATTTCATTTATGTTCAAATATTTATCATCTGTAAAATACCAATAAAATGAGCAGATAAGTTCAATAGGTATTTTATGAAATTATCTGCTCATTTTAGATTCCCTTTAAAATTTACAAAGACTTATTAATTGTTTCAGCTGATGGTTGTTTGTTTTTTGTTCCTGGTCTGTGTAAGCTGTGTCTACTCGTGTCCAGTCGCCCAGCCAAACAGTGCTGACAACACAAAAAACCAAATTATAACAAAGGGTCCAGTTCACGTAATTGCTGCAAGTGACGTTAAAAATGACGGCAATCTAGTTGTCACTTCTGGATAGTATTGGTGAAAATGTATTATCCAAATATTGTACTTTTATTAGGATCCATTGTTTTTATTTAAAGAAATGCTGTTCATAAATTATTAATAAAAATGTATTGTAAAAAATAACAAAAATATTTTTTTCTTACTCTTTTCATGACTAATGAAATACATCTATACAGCATAATATTGAAGTAACAAGGCATTAAATATTTTTGAAAAAAATAAAACTACAATGACATACAAAAAAAAAACAATAAATAAAAACTCTGTATGTTTGTCTGTTCGTGCATAACCCAAATTTAATACAACGATGTTGATAAAATTTGGAATGGTTACAGGCTATTCACATGTAGCATATGTCCCCCTCCACATGTAGCATATTTATTACTCCAGAAAATTCTCTCACTACCTCAGTCATCTTTTAATTGAGCTTTTCACGGTGATAAATGTCTTGTAATTTAATGAATAAGTCGTCAGAGGGGGGTGGGTGGGCAGGCGAAGTCACTGGCAACAGCTAATGTTGTGTTAAACATACGTATGACATATTTGATTGACACTACATACAACGACATACTCGTATAATATAAAATCTAAACCAAAGTGCACAAATAGTGTTCTCAGTAAGACGAGATGTAGGTGTACAATTATTATATTTAATTATTAATTTCATAAAATACTAGATAAAAGAAAATTAAAATTAAAATTGAAATTGAAATTGAAAGTAATTGATACGTGTTACAGACGAGATCGTTGGCAACCGCTTATAAAAAAAATAGACAATCTCAGCCACGGTGGTCTCATTTTCTTTGTTGTTTCGCTCTTGTGAAGCTTATTATTTTATAATAACTGAATGAATGATAAACAATTTCCAGAAAAAAAAGGAGAGAAAAAATTAATGCTCGCAATGATTTATCACAGTAGCACAAGTTAGTGAAAAAGATCTAATATGCATTAAGACTGAGCCTTAATCTAAACACCAATTTTCTAAGAAATCAGCCTAGCATTAAGTGAATTCAGAACTATACCTAAATATCTCATATCCATGTACAATTAACTGCATTGCAACAATATATGTGCATTAATTTTAAAAATAAAAAAATATTATTAGCAAACAAAACTATCTCATGTTTATCTATCACAAAGTAAAGAGAGTCATTTACGTAAATGATAAAAAAGAAAGGGACTTATATGGCGCCTTGCGCTACGCCCATTTTGACAAATAAACCAGGAGAACGCTTTCCATTCACCTCTACCTTCTGTATTCTTTCCTTAAGATATGAACTAATCAATCAAGGCATTTTTTTCTATTTCCAAAATGGTTTAAGTTTTTATTTAATATTTCATGCCGTACGTAGTCACCTTTAACAAATAACTAAAATGTTCGGTGCATTTTGTGATTGTTCAAGATTATGTTGTGGTAACTGGAGTGCCAATACCTCAAGGTTATATTTACTGTTTGTATTTAAGATTTATATAAAGATGTTTATTAGAATAATATTAATAAAATCAAATAAATATCTATTATTAAAAAAAAGAAATACGACGTAAATAAAATCTAAAATGAGTACATCAAAATTGTAAAGAAGATATGTTGAAAAAACTTAAAAGCATTTGAACTTATGTTTTCTTGCTAAGGTAACAAATGGTTTGGATATTAGATTTATTTCGTAAATTAATATTGTACATGAGAACTAAAATATTCTATACTAACTATACCTTCCAACTAAGTCCCTATTGGTAATCAACATATATAGATCAAAACTATGGACTAAAGAAACAGCAGTAGCAGAAATACATTTCCAACATCTTGCTACATTATCTGTTAAAGGCACTTTTCTTACACTGGATGTTGCTATTATTGTGACATTATATAACTATTTAACTGTCCTCAGTAAATAGACTATCAAGTGTAAAAAAATTGAATCCGACCGGTAATATAAGAGATTAGCGCGTTCAAGCAAATAAAAAACGCTTCAGCTTTTATAATTTTATTTGATAAGGTTAAACGTTTTTGTGCAAGTATCGTTAAAACAATTAATGTTATCAGAGTTCAGTGAAACTAATATGTAAGAGCCATAGAAATACGATAAAGCGTTATGTCAAAATTATACTATAATAGAATATAATTTATAGTATATTTATTTAACGTATATATATGTTTTTATATGTACAAGCTTGTTGACTCACGCCTAGGAACTGAGAAAGGGGAAGCACAAACAAACGTTTACCTTGAAAGTTTTGAGATTCTAAATGTAACCAAGAGACGAAGCTCTTAGCATTCCATGGATTCACCGTGCGGGTGCCGGGCCCATCGCGTTGCAGGGAGAGGAGTGCAAACAGCCCCTGGGACTTGCGACCCAAGTGTAGGTTTAAGGGGCCCCTTTAAAATGCGCATTCACGCTCACTATCAACTAGTTGCGCTCCTCTCCCTACTTAACTAAATTTGGAATGAATCTATCAATACCGCCTTTGACGTACGTTCTAGAAATGTACTGATGATAGTTCTAGAGAGGCCAAGATCTTTAAGTAGGTTATAGAGAGATTTCGCTGTTATACCCCTCGCTCCCACTTCTATCGCGTACAAATTAACTATATACCTATTCCTGGTCAGTTCGTTGGTCAGTTCGTAATACTTGTTTACTTTAATTGTGTGATCTTTGGGGATGTTAGTTTCCCACGGAACAGTAAGCTCCACAAGTATCACGCGCTTTAACTGTCTAGAGTACAGGAATTTGTTATTCGTAAACGTATAATATAATATAATAAGTATTGTTATTATTACAATATTCAAAAATAACACATTACAATATCATTTTGTAGGTAATAAATGTAAAAACTAGAATAAATGATTATTATTCCGTTTAAAGAACACTAAATAATAACATATATGGTACTAGTACTATAAAATGTATTAACTTAATCATAATGTTAATAGATAGCAAATATTTTGCATATTTGGATTAGAAAATAGTATATATTTCAAGCGTTTTAAAATTATTTTAAAACATTGTAGCTACTTCAACATGGCAGCTAAAGTAAGTCCCTTTATTCACATTATTTCATACTGTATAATATATAATTTATAAAATATTCACCCAGTATAAGAACTTTGACATTGACATATAATATCGATAATGCTAGCCTCCTTTTCTTCTATTTGGCATAGAATTTCAGTAACACTTTCTTATATTTAGCATAATTTCTTAGCAGACAAAATTCCCTGACGTTCCATTTTATGTTATAACGATTATTTGAATAAAAATATAACCTATCATAATTTTCACTAAAAGAAATCTAACTATGACATTTTATTAATGTCAATCGACATAATTCCTTCATTATTTTTAATTTTCTTAGCCTAATTCATAATCTTTATATGGTCAAATCATTATAAAATTTGAAAATAGAACAATACTTTTCAACAAAAAATGTTATAGAATTAAAATGTACATTATTTACTCCTTATTGTATATTTTAATTTTAAGACTATTCTTGTTTCAGGCGGTTATTATATTCATCGCCTTTTTGATATGCCTGAGCAGTGTCCACTCAGAGTCACAATCCAATCCAAGCATTGCTGCCAACAGAGGAAATCAAATTATAACCGATGACCATGTAGACGTAGTCGCTGCGTCAGGCGTTCACAACAGAGGCAATTTGGTAATCCATAAACGATAATGAAAAAGAGGAATTTATATATGCCTTTAAAGACAAATGCTGAAGAAGCCCTGAAATATATTCTTTCAAATAATACTGTTTTTCATTACGATTTTTAATACTTGTCTTTGAATCGACCCAATATTCAGTTATAACTAACCAACGTTCAAAGCACTTGATGTATATTTTCATTAAAAAAAAAAATTAAAAAAAATAATCAAAAATATCAGAGCAGAATAATTGGTCTGAAAGTTTGCTATTTTTATACATTTGTTTTTCTAAAACAACATATTTTTAAGTAGTTGCCTATAATTATTTGTCGTAAAAATATTTTTTCTCATAACAAATAGATATTATATTTCGGACAACTATGATCTTATTCTTGTAATGTTTTTTTTTTTAATATATAAAACGTTTTTTTTTTTAATACCTAGATCAAAATTCTGTATTAGAACTGGTTATTTATATTAAGTCAGCGTGTTATAACAGTTACTTATTATAAAACTTCAGTTCGACGCATTTCATATTATTTGACTTATGTTATACTGCTAATGAATTAATGTCAAGTTATATTATTTATCTTTTCGGTACATTTACTATATATATATGACATGTTATGTTATCTTTACTGTCGATTTATTATATACATGGCATTTTTAAAGGTCGTTACACTTTGATAGCGTACATGAATGCAAAGTTAACAATATTAGTATTCCGCATAACATACTGAGAAACCAATTTTTTTATATTTTCTTTAAATTTAATTAAGGACACGGTATCTCAGTTAGAACAGTGACAGAGAAGGTATCCAAGAGGTCGCAGTTCGTGCCCATGTTGATTATTGTTTATTCTGTATTATTACAAAAATTACAAAAAAAAAACATCCGAAAAGCTACCCTAGCCTATCCTAGCCTAGGTTAAGGATACTTTCTATTATTTATTGCGGCATTAAGTTTTTGTGTAATGCAGGTCTTTTTTGTGTAGAAATATAATAAACTGTACAAAACAACAGAAAATATATAGTAATGTTAACTTTTCAAACTTTTAAAGATAATATATAAATAATATTTGTTTAATTTTATAAGACTGTTTCGTTGTTTATCTTGTATTTGTTAATATCGACGTTGAGATCCGCCCAAAATCTCACATAAAATGTCTCACACCAAAAGATAACTGGGAGAGATCTATAAAAGAGATAAGTAATCCTTTTACTACTAATTAAATTAAATAAATTAATTAATTAATACAAATAAATAAATAAACAAATAAATTTATAATAAGATACTAATTGATAAAAAAAAAATTCGAATAAATAAATGGTTAAGATAATCGAAATTTGCATTATACGATTAAAATATAATATATAATAACCTACTGAATACTGCATTAACAAAATTGCATATTTTACAATGGCAGTTAAAGTAAGTCTGTTGGTTTTATTGATTTATTGTGAATTTTATAAAATATATTTAAACTGTTACATTTCAGTCACCAGTTTCGTGTTTTGATCAAATAATAACGTACTCAAATTAAAAATGTGTAACAAATGTGATATTAAATTTTTGAAGGTGTATTTAAAGTTTATGTTCCTTTTTTTTTCTTATGTGTATTTCTGTTTTAATCTGTTTAATTCTTAATTTGCTCGTTATTCATATTTAAATATGTGATGTGTACAGAAAGAATAGGTTAATTGAGCTCTTTCATACTAACAAACATTTTGGAAGGAAGTGCAAACGTATTTTGTATTAAAATTTAAATACTTGCAAAATAGTAATTTCAATAATAAAATTACTCTTTGTATTAAATACTTACAAAATAGTAATTTCAATAATAAAATTACTATTTTGTATTAAATACTTATAAAATAGTAATTTCAATAATACATTTCATTCATGTATCATGACTGATGTGTATAAAAACTTTTTTCGTTTTTCATAAAATATTTTACTGCAATAACTAATTTTCAAGCATTGTAAGAAACTCTCTCCCTCCGATATATTTAAAAATAAATTGTCATACATTTTATGAGAAATACTAATATATCTTATTGTTTTTCAGGCAACTCTTGTTTGTATTTTCATCCTGGTTTGCGCTACCAGCGCTTTTCCATCTCCAAGTCCCCAGATCGGCAGTCCTACCAACTCGAGGAACCAAGTTATATCACGCGGTGATGTAGATGTTATTTCTGCATTAGACATTATAAATAGAGGAAACTTAGTGGTCCATAATAAATCATAAGATTTTTTTAAAATCATATTTGTTTGTATATTTATAACATATAATAAATGCCCTATAAATATGTACAATGCATTTGTCCCATGCATATTGATAATATATAATTATAAAACATATATTTGCTATTTCTTTTATTTATTTATTTTTTATTAATTTTATCTTACTAGCCTTTGCCAACAACTTTGTCTATCTGGGGTAGTCACTATTATTTTTTAAGTAGTTAATTTACAGATTTGGCCTAGTTTTTGATGAGACTTGATAAGACATAAGTGATTCAAAATGATGCGAAAGGGTCTACGCTATATAATAGATATAAATATATATATATATTTATATCTGCATATATAGATATTTATAACTCCTAACTCCATATAAGATATATAACTCCTCGCAAATCGAGCGACTAAACTTTTGAAATTACTCAGTGAACCCAGACTTCAAATAGCATTGCCAGTTCAAAAATTAAAGCAGTAAAAAAGGCAGTAACTGCATTTCATTGTGACTTTAATAAACACATACATAAATGTAGAAATTTACCTAACATTTATAGTATTTTAAATTTTAGTTCTGAAATTAAATATTTAAATTAACTTATATTTTAAATTTTATTTATTTCATTGACACGTTAAGTCCGCCATATTTTCAGTGTTGCAAGTTTCATTGTTAAATTACCCCGTAAAATGTTCCAACTTTTAAAGTATTTAATGACATGTGGGTATACTCGTATTATAACATGTTGTGTTTCCTAAAAGTTATAAAATATTGCAAATTAGTAATGGTTTTCTTAATAATGGCGTAAAGATAAATAAATATATAACTATGAGCAAAGGTATTAAAATTAAATAGAAATAAAAAACAGCCAATTTAGCCGAAAAAAAACTAAATCAACATAGCATTAATTTACCATTTTTAAATTCTCCATAGTCACTTATTTCATGATAAGAATTTTTATATATTTTATATCCAGTATATAAGCCTGTTGAAGCAACAATACGAACGAAATCAATGTTTGAAATTGTTTATAAACATTATTAGCCATCTTAATTATTTTTTTAATTTTAAATAAATATAGCAGAGCAATTCATCGACACGTTTCTTTTGCTCGTAATAAATTTTAATTGCAATGAAAGTGGTTGTATGTCTTTTAAATTATTGTATGGACTTGAGTCAAGTGAAATTAAGTATTGAATTTGAATAAGAGCGACCTGACTTCACATTGCTTATTCCATTCCACTTTGCATTCCATATGAAAAGACGAGAATAATAATAAATATACTTTATTTTACACCCAGAAAATACATAACAAAACTAATATTATTAATTATCTGAGAACAGCGTTATCTTCCAAACAACTATTTACATTTATGTAAAACTATTAAAATATTTAACTGTTTGGTTAAGAAGGGATTTTAAAGAGGCTCCTTAAACCTACACTTGGGTCGCAAGTCCCAGGAGCTGTTTGCACTCCTCTCCCTGCAACGCGATGGGCACGCGCACGATGAATCCATGGAATGCTAAGAAGCTTCGTCTCACACAAAATGAAAATATATATTCAAAATAAAGAATAAGTAAACAAACAAAATTTATGCAAACACACAAACATAACTTGCTTTTCCTTTTTTTTTGGATCAGTATGTACTTTTATATTACAACACCAGTTATTTGCAGATTAATGTGTTTTGATATATTATCGAGAAAAAAAAATAATTTCTTAAAGTATTTTTAACTACGTATGGCCACGGTTTGCGTTTTATTTAAATGCCTTTTTGAGATACGAAGTATAAATAGCTTTACTGTTTTTTAACCTTTTAACGATGAAATACCTTTACGATACTGGCTGCTTAATAATTGTTTTTTATGTAAGAGTATTAAACCTTTGCCATTCCTAAACGACATTTTCAAAAATATTAAAATTTTCATTTCCCCTATAGTCTGAATTATCAAAAATCTCTGTGTGAAAACCTATTTTCCGTTTAAAGTAATAACTTGGCAGTGGCTGATACATTGGTATATTTTAGAAAATTTATATAAGTATTACGTAATAGTAAAGAAGTAACATCGTAATTATTTTAATGGTGCTATTTATGGAGATATAAATGCAAATAATTCAAATAATTAAGATACTAGTTTCGTTTTTAATTTTTAAACAGCCTTTATTAACGTAACTCGTGCTAATATTTTAAATGAAAATACCTATATATATATATATATATATATATTAAAATTACACCATTGACAGCTTCGCTGGTCGAAAAAAATAAAGAGTAACAAATTAATATATTAGAACTTTTACACACAACGCAATCTAACCCTAAAATACGCAAAGCTTATACTATAGAGACTAGATCACAAATAAACATATATTTTTTTCATATTACAAAAAAGATTTCTTTATGTGCCATACTTTCGTACAGTGATATGGTACTTTAAAGGCCTAAAAATAACATATCGGCATATCACTTAAATTAAAACAGAAAAAGCAATGTTCACCGATTAAAAAATATTTATTAATTGATTACCAAATAAAAAACAAAATAGTTAGATTATACATTTATTTTAAAATTATTACCGAACAGAACATTTCATAGCAAAAAAACATTATTCAAACAATAGTAAATTCTAAAATGTACGATTCATCAAATTGGAACTATTTAGACATTAGGGGGTTGAAAAATTTGTTGGAACGCATTAAGAAATTCCTTACTATTGAAAGATTCGATTATTTTCCCAAAGTTTAATGGACTAACTGGACTGGACGGCACACCGGTTGGTGCTTCCGCATTGTCTGAAGCTTCTCTCTTCATCACTCCACAATGAAGGGATTGTATGAAGCAAGCTAGTACCAAGAAATAGAAGAACATTGCCTGAAAGGATAAATGAAATATTTGAATAAAACTTGGACATTATAAGAGCTTTGGAAACTCATTGGAAGTTATATATTTAAATATAAAAAAAAATTGGAATATTGAATAATACCTATAAGAGTTATAGTTTAAAAAAATCCGCCACCTCCGTCAACCCGCTTAAGGATGGAATTTCGTAAAATCTTAGCTGACATCTACTCGGTAAAAGGAATATTCCTACCAAACTTCAAGACTCTAACCTTGTTCTTCTAAGAATAGCGTGATGAGTTGGCATATGGAAATCGCCTAGATATATATATATAACTAGATCATTTGAAAACCGTTTTATTTAGTTTTTTTTTAAACTTCGACAAAGCAATTCAATCAAAGTCACCGTTCTATACATTGATATGTTATATTTAACCTTTGAAAATAATTCCGTAAAATAGTACTAAAATATAAGTCCTTGTAAACTTACTTTGAATGCCATGGTGAAATTTGCTTTAAACTGTATGGATCACCGAAGTATTTCAAGTATATATACTGTTCGCTTGTTATGTTTATTTTATAAATTTAAATGGAGAACCAATTTCCCTCCCTTTTTATCAACGGAAATCCTTAACCGTCAATAAAATTTTATCAAAATTTCATTTAAGTAAAAATGACATAAGGATAATGTTAGTTTATCTACACAGGAAAGATGGAAAGAATTCTATGGTACATTGTTGACTTTTTTTTTTAAATATATATTGCCTGACTGAAAGTATCAAATATGAGCGAGACAAGTCTCCAGTAAAAATATAATGACGTACTTGTTAAGTGATTTTTAACTCTATCTTCTGAGCCGAGGTCGTATTTTTGTATAACCCATTTTATAAACCATATTTTTTTGATACTGGTTTATATTTATAAGTTTTTGTGAAGCCTTTTGCGACAAAGTTATGTATTAATGATGCGGGATTTATGATAAAAAGCTGAAACCAACAAGGCGATATCAATACGATTCCTATTCGCTAGTCATATCTGCCAAAATATTGTTATACTTGGACATATACCATGCATAGAGAGCATAGAATATTACTAAAAAAAATCAAATGATAAATAAAAATTATTTAAATGCCAAATTGAACATCAGAAACTATTATCTTTATTTTATATGGAGTACCCAAAATATATTAAAAACATTTATCTTTATGTATTTAATATTTATATATAAATATATTTGTTACGTAATACGAATCGTCGTTCTTGTAGTTAATGACATTTAATGTAGGTAATAGCGACACGAAATGTCATTTTAAGTGTAATATTATAATAACGAAGTATATTTCAAAGAATGATTAATAATGATTTTTTTTTATGCGTAAAGCAAAAACATTCACATTAAGGCTTTATTACTTATATGTATATACTATAAATATTATTGTTGATAATAAGCCAAATGTCTAATACGCAAAGGTAAAAAAAAAAAAAAAATTTTTAGATATTTATCTACGTACATAAAATACATTATAATCTTATATTTTGCTTATACTTAATTTAATTGTTAGAGATATATCAAATTTTGTTCACAAATTTTCAATTCAATTCAATTTCCTACACAACATAGGATAAGTCTTGTAGTCAATAAAAAAAAAAAAAAGTTGCCAGTGGATAAAATATTTCACTATCTCCGTCCGACATTTATCCGGTTCAGATTAATCACATCTCTCTTAAGGTTTATTTACACTATAAAAAAGTATTTCCTTCCACAAGCCACAGACTATTCTAGATCAAATTTCATTTCAAACGGCCCAGTGATTGAAACGTAAAAGCGTAACATATTTACTTTCCCTTTTGTAATATTAATATTGACTAGAACTAGTCAATGAAATAACCGGTAATCGGTAGTTTCGGCTTTGTTTTAATGAATTGGTCATCATGAATTTCCTTTTAAATGATGATAGAGAAATATATAGGTACTTAAAAATTATTTTGAATACTTTGACTGCAAAGTAACTTTTCATAGCTTGTTCTGTAATTTTTACAAGTGGTCACCAAATAACTGAAATTTGACCACAATTTTAAATTTTAATGTTTATAAAATACATTAAAGTAGTGTGTGTAATGATTCGCGTTGTAGTGTGTGTATTTTTATCATTACCATAATGTATTGAGAATGAAATGAATTACTGTTGAAAAAATATTAACTTTATGTAGTTTTTTCTCCGAATATAGTTTATCTGTGTCAAATTTCATAATTCTCCGTCCGCGTATATTTCGTAAAAAGGGCTACAGAGTTTTTAATTCACTTATTAATATAATTAATACCCAAAATTAATAATTATTCCTGATGTAAAAAAAATGAGTACCACTTCAATTAATTATGGAGTGATTGGTTTTTCTACGAATTTATCACAATTATCGTTTCACATAATATATATCAAAGCCATCATCGATACTGGCGTTCATACATACAAAATCTCATCAAAAACTCATAAATATTTTTCATACAAAAACTCATAAATATTGTATCAGTTGTTCAACCTTATTATTGGTGTAAGTGGCAAATAAGGCATGTAGGTACATCGACAATTTCCGTTCGAAAATTAAAAAAGATAACACTGGGAAAACCATTGGATATTAACCAATTATTTTTCATAGCTAATAGAAGAACTTAGATAAAAATATGTCTGTGGTAAATTCCAGCGCTGATAAAAATAATTACTGAAAGAATATTTAAGTCTCGCAAAAAACTTAGCTATATCATTACATGAGAAACGGTTCCAGTGATTTGAGTAAGATATCATTTGAAAATGTATACAACTCTTGTTTTAGTGGTTTGTTTGTTTGTGTCTGTATCGGCCATTCATTACGAGGACCACTCGGAAGTAAAACCCGTAAGTGAAGAACCCACCTGGCATCCAGATTTTAGTCCTTATGAAGAGCGAGCTAAACCTACAAAAATCAAGAAGGACAAGGAGAAAGATAATAAACTTTTTCAATTTCAACCCTACTTTCCGGGGATTCATCCCTATCCGATTTATATCTGGGATGGCTATTATCTTCGCCCAAGTTTCATAAGTACGGAACTTAACTATTTATTGAGGAAGGAAAACAAGGATATTCCAGTTTTTAAGCCCTAAGTTATCCTGCATAGTTGGTTCACACTTATTTTTTTTAAATATAAGTTCGACTTTTTCATTTTATTTTCCTAACATTATTTAGTATTTTATATTACTTTGATCTGTTACTTATGAAATAAGTTTTAAGTAATATTGGTAGTTGCATAGTAGTAGTGTAAAAAAAATATGGTAGTGTTTTTAAAATAACAGTATATGCTATAATTAAATATTTACCGATGCTAATGTTGAATCTTTATTTTTTCCTTATACTATCTGATTGAGATGACTTTGTATGTTTACCTATTGCAGAATAAAAAAAATAAAAAGATTCCTATCATATATCTTACATAAACTATATTTACCTCTGCTTATATAAGCAATATTAAAAAAATAAAATTGTAATAAGTCTTGTTTTTACCAACCTACCTTTTTGGTAGGTTAGTAAGAAATTCGGTCGTCTAATTCCAGTCGTCGAACTTTGAATTAAAGTAATATTATTAAGAAAATATTTTCTTATATATATTTTTTTATTATTTTATCCAACCGAAGTTAATTAAACCTAAATTGAGAACACATATAAAATGCGTCCAATACCAATACATTAAAAAAAAACAACACCAAACAAAGAATATATTAATTTAGTTTGATTTGTAATTATAAAAGTAATTATAAAAATAAAAGCGTTTCTTTTTGTAAAGTATAAACATGTTAAGCAAATAATAAATATTGACAACTATTGCCAATAGCAGGCATTTTACGTTTAACCAATTATAAACATATGAGAATAGGTTTTAATGGAAGATTTTTCTTGACACATGAATATGGATTAGAACATACTTGGAATAAGCAGAGATTAAAGTAGGGGTTACAATAATAATATATTTTAGGAAAAATATAAAAATTAGTGTCTTTACTAACCCAAGTTTATTTGAATATTATAAATATATGTTGGTGGATAATGAAATAAACTTAATCTTAATATATATAAATTACGTGTCACAGTTTTTGCCCGCGATGGACTCCTAAACTACTTACCCAATTTTAATGAAATTTTGTAGGTATATATTGTTTGGTCCAACTTAAAAGGTATAGTTTATATTAATTAATTTATTTATTATCTGACAGTCATCTGTTAATTCTATACAATTCTAAGAGATGGCGGTATTTGTTGTCTGGATTGAGGAAGTATCCAATAGATGGCGCTTTGCTAAAGTACAAACGATTTATATACGCTAAAATTTAAAAGGATAACTGACCACGTCTTGCTGAGACTAAAGTAAAAGTTAAATTTATATTATAGTAAAAGCAATACTATTAAATTAAATATAAATATATTAGGCTTTTTATTTTATTCATTAAGATCAGAAAAATATATAATTGACAATGACAGTGTGAAAGTAAACAATGAACTTATTCATTACGAATTTAAAATAAAATTTCAACTTTCAGCACTCCTTTTCAATATAATCTTAAACTATGACAAATCTCATATTTATATTGAGGTAAAATTTGTTTGGGTTTATACTTTATAAATTAATTTGTTGGAAGTAATCTTCAAAGTTATTTATACGAATCTAAAAATTCCTTAAAAAATATTAAGAAATGACTTTGACGGTGAATCTAGTTTATATTATATTATTCCTTTGAAATAATAGCAGGCCTTTTCGTGGAAAACAATTTTGGAAATAAAGTTGACCAAAAAAGGCTCGAGTGAAGAAGCTTCTTACGAGCTCTTTATTCTAAATCTCTCGCGGACGGCGTCACGGACAACAGCTAGTTATCCTATATACATAGGATACTTACACTATTTAGGAAATATATTTTTTTCATTTAAAAAAATATATATTATAATCAGAGTGGTTTTGTGGGATGGGATAGAATTTTTTAATTGTTATAGCTACATGACATGTTTTTAGAAAACTTTCCTTCATATTTACAAAAATGTATCTGGTAGGGCTTGAATCAAACAGAATTCAAGTACATTTTTGTACTTTTTTTTTTTACATGCAGAGGCTTGTGGTTGATGATGAACTAAGTGGATGCTTGACTACACTTGTAATTTGTAATGTATTTTTTTTACAAAATATATGAAATAAGTTTTAGCAATGTTTGACTTTTCTACCAGACTGACTTTCTCGTTTTTTGGATCGTTTTAAAAAAATATTGAATAAATAATTAAAGTTGTCCATTTCGTTAGTTGCATATTTATAAATATAAAAATAAAATTATTTTAGACGTATAACTGAAATAAAACTATTAAGGCATTTACGCACCTTAATAAAATTTGTAACAAGTAACAATAGTAAAAGAACATAGAACAAGGTTCTATTTTATTCGCAACTAGTGCTCGAGCTGCCTAATCGAGATGCTATTAAATTTTTCTCAAAATATCTTAATGAGAACGGATCAAGTTGCACATTAATTTAAGATACCAATTTGGTGGAAATAGCGGAGGCTTAGGCGGTGGAAGATTCAGTGGAAGTAGTGGTCAAGGTATTGGATATTTTGGCAACGGTGGTGGTGGCAGCACCGGTCAAGTAGGATTTTTAAATGGTGGATATGGTAATGGCGGTGAATCAAGCAGTGGTGAATTAAGAAGTGGAGAATTTCTAAGCGGCGGATATGGTAGTGTTGGCGGATATGATAGTGGTGGTGAATCCAGCAGTAGTGGATTAAGAAGTGGAGGATTTGGAAGTGGCGGATATGGTAGTGGCGGTGAATCCGGGAGCCAAGGCAGTGGTGGAGTATATGGATATGGTAGCAATGGTAGATACAGTGGTGGAATAAGTAGCAGTGGAGGAAGTATAGGGTCTAGTAGCCAAGGGCAAAGTAGCCAGAGCATATCAAGTAGCGGCGGATCTGGAGGTAAAGGTGGATCAAAGTATTCATATGTAATAGAAGAGTACCAATTCTTTAAATGGCTTTGCAAAATAAATGAGCTACTGTTATCTGTTTCAAACGTTTTCTTATAGACATTATATGAATATTTTAGTACAAAACAAAACTTTGTAGAAATTGTATTTTTTTTAACTGATAATAAAAATATAAATAGTATTTTCATTTTATTTCCTACTGAACCATAGATATCTTCATTTTTTATTTATTCAAAAAATACTAATAAAAAGCTGAATCTTTTGTTATTTGAAAATTAAAACGTATAAATTCTAATAACCGTGTAAGGTACAGTCACCTATACAATATTTGCGAAAACACTTTCAAGGACAATTATAAAAGATTCATTTTTTGAGTCATAAGTTATCTATGACTTAAACAAATAATATAAAGTAAAAATATAATATGTCTATAGTATCTTTAACATACAATTTTACTATTCCACCTGTCTGTTTGTTTAGGTTCGATTCCTTTTATTCCTCTGTCATAATATATAAATATTTACTTCTGTCATATAAAATTTTAAATCTGAAAACTTATATGGTTTGATTTTTGTCCTTTAATCACGGAAATACTGCATGGTTTTTATGTTTCTTTTCTTGCAGATAAAAAGAACATGTACTTTTTTACTTTTATTTTGAAGAGTCTTCATTCTTATATTTCTTATGTTACAGAACCGTATTCAAAATTGTAAGTTTCTAGATTCAAACATCTTGACAGTGCGTCTATATAAATATATATATATATATATATATATATATATATATATATATATATATAAGTCATTCTATTTTGAGTTGTTTAATATAGATTATACCTATTATTTTGGACATAGATACAGTTCACTTTAGATATAGTTCAGTAGTATCAAAACCATAACTTACTAATAAATTAATTAGTTTTCAATAAATAATTATTTTTTTTATTTATAAAGTAATATTTTTATATACAAATCTTGACTTTTTGACTTAAAAAACTCAACTCAATCAAACCCTATATATATATATATGAAATATTGCATACAGATCCCTTATAGTTATAACGTGTTTTTTGAAGGTAAATTTTAAGAAATAAAGTAACATCTGCGTCAGTGCTTTTGGAAAATTAACCCATCCAAACTCAAATCAATCTCAAAAAAAATAAAAGTCGGTTTGTTCGGAGGCGAGTGAAACTGTAAGCTAAAACTATCATATATAAATGATACACATCGAAAACTATATATGTATAGTTTCGATGTCACACCCCTATACTAATTTTATTTTCGTGTAGTCTTGCGAATAACAGACGTTATAATACCCAACTTCGGGTAGTATATTTATATAAAATCAATAGAAGATTTTGATCAGTTTGATAGTATTTTTCTACAAGTGAGTGTACATCAATTCGAAATGACATTTAAAGTAAGTCGACACGAAACTAAGTGATGTGACGAATTTATATGTGAAATTTCCTATTTTAATGTTTTTTTGCGCACAAATTTAAAGGAAATAAATTTTTTTAGGTGCCCATTTTAATATTGGTGTTTGCCACCCTCTTATATACCGTTTCTGCTTTTGGAGGAGGATACGGAGGAGGATATGGGGGTGGATACGGAGGTGGATACTCGGGTGGATACGGTGGTGGCTTCGGACGTAGCGGCTATGGTCAAGTTGGATTTGGTCAAGGTGGATTTGGCCATGGTGGATTTGGCCAAGGTGGTTTTGGTAGCTATGGCGGTGGCTATGGAGGTGGTTTTGGCTCCCGATACTTGTATAGGAGACGTTAGTTTAAGTGATCATCTAAGTTAATTAATATAACTTGTAATTTTTTTTTAATTTATTTAAATTAAAATATTTTTAACGTACAAAAATAAAACAAATATTTTTTTATTCCATCCCTGGGATAATTGGTATGGGTATTCGATTAATATCAAAACCTCCATCAACAAGTCGTGATAACATTTGTAGCATCATTGATCCAACATATAAAACTAAGCGAGATCCTTTCACAAAGATGTTCGGAGGTTCCTTTTTGATTGGTGGATCTTCCTTAACTACAGGCGGAGGTAGCACCGCCGGTGGTGGTAGGGGAGGCTCCGGTGGAAGTATAACTTCTGAAACGGGAACAACAACTGGAGAAGCGTATTGTGCAGTTTTTAGTGGTATCTGGGTTATATCCGTATACATAAACGCTTTTCCTACATTACCAATAACCAGACTCACAAAAGGAAAATTAGAGTTTCTAAAAAGAGGAATTCGCACTAATGGTGGCACAGAATTTTCGACAATTGTGTTTATTAGAACATTAGGTTCGTTAGATGGTTTTGGGGGTAGTAATACTTCTGTGGGCTTCGGAATTATAGCTTCTACTGGAGCAACTACTTCGTGAACTTCAGTTGGTGGGACTACTTCCAGTTTAGATTCATTTTCTATAACCTCGTTAACCGGGGTCTCAACAATTTCATGAGGTTTTTCAACTGGGGTAATTAAAAATCGCGAATCAAAGTTCGCCGATAATGACAAAGATTTACCATTTTCGACAGGCTCCACTATTGATGTAATTATGACTTTGGGCCCCAAATTGCTATCAATTGGTGTTTCTTTCTTTTCTGTAATATCATCTAATGAACCTTCGATGACAGGTATTTCTCTTGGTACTACCGGAACCTCAGATAATTCTGCTTGACGTTTGTGAATTACATGTTTACATTTATATCTTCCAAAACTTGTTACCTTTTCTAATATAAACGAATGTTTTATTGGCAATACAGTCTTTTCGATATTTATCTTTTTAATAAAATGTTTTGTTGGTTTACACTTCACTTCATCGATCCAATTCACAGCAATGATTGTCAAAAGAAGAACATTCTAAAAACAAAGAAAACAAATATTATTTTTTAATTTATTTATCGTTAAGAATATTTTTGTTTTTTTTTTTTTAATTTAAAATAAATCTGTACCGGAATATAAAATTTCATTTTGAATTAGACACTAACGCGACATAAAGACGTCTGACTAAAGATTACATTGAGATTCCTTTAAATAAACAATGTTATAATGTAGTCAAAAAAAAATATTAATGAACTTTAAACACGCTACCATTTCGAAGCGTAAACTGGGACAAGGAAAAATCAATGTAATTACTATTTTAATTGTCAATCTCATTCATGGGACTAAAAGAAGAGTTCGTTACATAAAACTCAAACATGACGTAACTTAGGGTGGTCTATGAATAAGTAAAGAGGACGTGAGATGTATGGAAGGAAGTGTAAACAATCGCGAAAGTAAAATTACTGGTTTCGAAAGTATGACCAGAATAAAGATTTCGGTTCACGACACAGACACTTCTTTTATATATTATAACTTAAATATTTAGTGACATTTCAATTATTTACAACTATTTAAATAAATTACATTTTAATAATTATATTTTACTATTGTGTTTAATCGACGTGATAAATAAAATGTTAATGTAATGTAAAATAGATGGAATTTTTAGAACAAACCCTTAATATACTCATTTGTGTTCTAGAGTATTGTATTGTTATATTTAACATATTTTTTCATAATTTATATATTATAATATTCCATTTTTTTTTTATGCGATAGAATTTCCGGACCATTTTAAAAATAAATATTCCTTATAAAGATATTGACGTCTCTATCGTATATCACTTATAAGAGTTAGGAAATACGTAAAAAAAATAGTAGGTACGAGTATATTGAAGGTGAGGTTAAATTCTATACATTCTCTACATACCTAGTTGGAAAACGAATATATTAGCTAAAAATATATAATATTCTTTTGCTCGTTAGAAGCCATTATACTTATTTGTCCGTTTTTCGCACTGTTATATTTTAAATGAACTTTTAATAATTTATATTACAAAAAAAAACGGCCGTGACCTTTTTTTGAATTTAATTATTTATAATTTTCCTTATAGAGCACCAGTAAGACAATAAGATATTTAATTTTATCTTCTAACATTGTTTGAGTTTCAGAAGGTCAATCAGAATAGTTTGCTAGTTTTATAAGCTAACGCTGTCTTTAAAGCCGAATCAGATGATACGACTATAAAATAATTTTTTGGCTTCACTATTTAAGTCTTACATATAACAATATTTAATATATTATTGATGTTCCGCAAGAGATTTGATTTGTGTTCACATATTTTGGTTAACTTATTATCTAGGTATATGAACATATTATATAGCTTTTCATTACAGAAGATCTTCTCATTTTTACACCCAAAATACAAAAAACGGTTTGGACTAAGCAGAAAAGAAACATAAAATGTATGGATGACATATGTATAAATGTTTAGAATGTTAGATGTTTTTTTTAAATATTCGAGAGTAGCAGACGAAGACTGGCAACAGCTGGCTAAATTAATTTTACTGAAATTCCCTTTAAGTAAATATTTTCATTATGGAAGGTAAGTGATTGAGCTGGAGTCATCATGCATCAAGTATTATCTGATTGCAGTAGAATGCTTTAAAAGCGAAATTGCTATTTGAATTGTCATAGCGTCCCTGTCAAGTCAATATAAAAATAGTTTACTTTATTGAATACACGAAAAGATTGGTCCGTACTTAATTTATGATAAATTCATTTCCACAATGAGATTAAGTCGTCAGAAAAAAAATTCAAACTTGTTCATGAATCAGCCTAGACCTCCTTTAACAGTTTGCTTTACATAACTGGTCCACATAATACATTTTATAATCTAAATAACAACTGAGAAACTATGGATGTTAAACAATTTAAACAAAAACGTCACGTCAAAATATACAATTAATGAATCATAGACTACTCAGTTCGCCCATAAATCAGAATATTGTAATGACCAGCTCACAAATTAGGAAACAAATTATATTGAAAATTAAATAATCAGTATTTGTAAAAAGTAGAAAGTCTATTATTATTTCGTAACAAGGCAATTATAAGGTGGTGGTGGTGAAAGTAGCGTGGGGGTACGACATACGACAGTCAAGAATTGTGTGGTGACACGCTCGCATGACGTCCAATAGTGATGTGTCAGTGATATAGTTTGTAATGTTGAGAAAATTACGATAGCTTACCGTTTCGGCCGTAAATATTCGATATATTTTGGGTAAAAAGTTTTTTTTTATTACGCTATTTTACAGTTATAATTATTTATATATTATTTGTTTATTTTAATTATTATCACGTATAAACTATCTTTACTTCAAATAAATGTAATCGTAATATTTATTTTACGTTTGTATTATAATTATGATATTTTAGAATAGAACAAGAATGGTTGAAATAAATTATCACCTAGAAGAGTAAAAAAAAATATTTAACTTTACAGTGATAATTACTTTACATAAAAATAAAATCTTGCGACATCGACATTAATAACAATGACAAGACATCCGTGTAAATATAACTTTTAATACTAAACACTTAGTCTGTTAGTCTGTCTGATAAACAAGTTTAGAAATATCGTAACGAAACCAGAAAGTTAAGATTTCCGGACAGAAATCTTTTGATTGGGCTCTACCATATAAAAAACATGGACTGTCTATTATTCACTATTACCTTATTACTCTATGATTAAGTGAATTTCTTAAGATACTTTTAATAATAATAAAAAAGATTAAAATAAAACAATACAGAATGTACAAATGGCGACTTATCGCTGAAGCAGCGATCTCTGCCATCTTGAGGTACTGATAATTGAATTATTTAGTAACTTGTACTAAAGTAGGGGTTTATTAAATACAATTGTTGATCCAATAAGGCATAGGAATTATTGTACTAGCACGCAAGTGCTCCCGTATCCGGGAATCAACTGATTTTTTACTTTAAGTTGACTATCGCCAAGAGGGAGTCTTCATCATCAATTCTTAAGCTTAATATATTTTATCAGTTCCATTTTCAAACGAATCCCATTGCCCAAAAAATGTTTTACTTGTCGGGTGAGTTATGTATTATTTTATTACTTTGAATAAATCTTATTTTGTTTTATATTGTTACAGAATCATGATTTATTTGAAGTTGGTGTTAATGAGTGTGACCTTCGCAGCCTTACTCACCATCTGCAATTGTAATATATCCAGCAACGTTCTGGGAAATTGGTCTGAGAATGAAACTGGAAAACGGAGTATGTCAGAAGCCATAACAAACTACCTGGATTACTTATTTCCCAAAGACGATAAAGAATCGAGGCTAATGAAGGAAATATTTGGTTTCTTCGCTGATGATGCCCTTCCTGGATTCGAAGGTGCTATGGACGCTTTGCATTACTTGTCCAAATAAAAAGATTTATATAAGATTGTATTATGTTGGCTACTATGTACTAGTATGTAATTTTCTGTGCGTGACTGAGTTTCTTGACACTTGTTAATATATAATTTATTTGTTACTTTCTGTCTATTTTTTATGAAATGTTGTTAACTTAAGTTGATGTTTCATACTATTAAGGAATTTGAAATACGGAATGACATCGGTTTTTTTACTGCATATCTTTAATCTTTATTTTTTTATCTTTATCTTTCTTTCTTCTATCTTTTTAACTTTATCTTTCTTTTATCTTTAAATAATGGTGTTTTAATTTTCTGTAGGTGTATTTGTATAGTTCTAAAATTTGGACTACGACAATTGCGAGAACAATAAAAAATAATAGAACTAGTGTACCTACATTTAAAGTAGTGTAAATGCAATCGCGGAAGCCCCGATTTTCTATTATTCAATATTTTGTATCTACATTTTTTAGTGACGAAAATTTTGAAATACATTTAACGTGAACATATAATAAACATATTTTTTTGCAAAACTATATGGTGCTTCAAGAAATATTACTTTTCATGTTCAATTGCTGAACTATCAAAAATTAAAATCAAATTGATGTTTTTTAGAAAATATACAAGTCGAAGTCAATTCTAGACTTTATTAATTAAAAAAAGAACTATCAGCTTGTTAAAAAAATAATCAAACTTATTACACACATGTCAGTAGGTACTATTGAAATTAAAAATTCATGTACCTTTCTTGTCTTTGCTTATAATTATTTGATCTTTTTATAAAAGTAAATTTATGTTTTTTTTTTTCTTGATCATTAAATAGTTAATGTTTACTTCATTACCTGCTAAGAAATTGACGCATAACTATTCGGAAACCACAAACCATCTGCAAAAATTCACGTAAGAATGATAAAAAAAATATACAACATTTTATAGTTGTTTTGCAAAATGTCTTTTATTACGATATTCACGATAAATGAGCTTATATGTAATATCATTCATAGCTGACATGTTTGTAGATTGACGTCTTTTTGCTATAAAAATAAAAATATCTTTATTGCTCTTATGAAAGATTTTCATGTTCTAACAGAAATTAAAAATGTGTTGAATCTATTCTTGTTAACTTTTCTATTTGCAATAATAAATGTCTACTAAGATCCAATGTATCTTTAAACTTATCCGTTCTAGAAATTGTTGTCTGTCGTCTTGGAACAAAAAACAGCTAGGGCTTGTCTCAATCTTTACATAGTTTGTATTTATTAATTTACATATTGCTTTCAATCTGGCAAAACTTTGTAGGACTGAGTGTCTACCTGATCTTAACTCTCCTTGGGAATGCGTGTTAGGCACCCTCGGGAAAAAATGGGGTGGTCATATTCTAAATCGTGACCCTAAAGAACTTAAAAAATATGTACGTATTTAATGCTCATAAAAAACTTTATGCGTTGGATATATACAATCCAATATAGCAACACCTGCAGTAGATATTGTCTGTGGTTGCTATGATAAAAATATCAGGCAAAGTGAGACATATAAAGAAGCAATTGCCGTTACTGTTAGTGCCGTATGGACGCAGCATTTTGCTCAAAAATGGCGTCTCTGTCGCGGACTTTATAAACTCAAAGATATGGTAAAAAAAAATCTAGCTAAAAGAAGAGTGAATTTGCAAAAGTACCAAGACAAACAATCCGTTATAACATATTATGTAAATTACTATAATTATTTGTATTATTAATTAATATAGTAAATATTATATATTTATTATATTCTTTCTAGTGATCAACGATAATTATAATGTGAAAAAATCAGAAGTTTAGTTTTACTATATTATAAAAAGAGTTTACTTTTTATATATTTTGGTAAACAATGAAAACAATCGCCTCAATTTAAAATATAAGCAAAATATTACACTAATAATATTGCAATCATGATATAACGCTAGCTAAAAAGCATTTAGTAAAAAATACTTTAAGTGATATATTTTTTTTAAGATAGATACAAATTGACTGAATTATCAACTACATTTGGGCAGTAACTGTTCCGACTAATAAAATTACATTTTATATATGATATTTATATTTGCCGACAAACAATACGTTCTTTCACTTCAAGACATCGAGTCGTCATACTTGGCGTCTTTGTGGTTTCTATTAGTTTCAATTGTACATCTTCCTTACTAACTATTTCTTCATTTTTTACATCTTCGTGATCGGACATTTGATTATCTGCCGCGGGAGGTCTTCTGAAATTTTCAAATGGAGGCTGGTGATAGCCACACTCCAGTCTTCCATTCCGGATTCTACAACCATTGCTAAATACTTTGATTCCATCATCATTCGTAGGGTTTCCTATATTTATATTATATCCGCATAAGTACCTGTCACCTACCATTCTGCATAGTTTGCTGTCAAAGTTATACGGACAACAACGTTTACGATGTTTTTGTGTAACTGGTTCTGGTTTATCTAAGTCGTTGAGAATCAAGACTGTACTCTGCGCAGCTTTTGTTATCGTATTTCCGGGACATTCGCAGGATCTACTCAGAGCAGAAGATACTGAAAAGAACTATTCATTATTATTTTTAAAATTATCACAAATTGAAAGTCTTATAAACTTTGAACGTTTTTTATGTTAATTAAAAACTAACCACTGTGTACGCGCTATAACTTCTGAGCATCTTTCTTATCAGAGTCCAACTGACATAAAAAAATAATTAAATTTCTTAAAACGCTTCGTACAGTGGCCATCAAAATTCTTTAATAAATTATATCAAAAATGGAAATGTGACAAATTGACAAATTAGAATTTGATTTTTTTTTATACCTAATTATATATAGAGTTTAGTTTTGCCATTAGATCTGATTTCATCTGTTTAATTCTTGATTGTTTGGTAAATGAAACGCGTTTCTTCTGTTTGGTTGGCTTAAAGAAATCTAAAATTTTGTTAAGATTTCCTTTGGCAAAGTTCTTTATGTTCACTTTCAAATCTTCAAATGGCTTAAGCTTTTTGTGGTTTTCGAACATATTTTTTAACAATATTTGTTTTGAATTGGTTAGAGAAAATTTCTTTTTCACACCCTCGCTGTCTATTTTGTTCATAATCTCTAATTCTCTTATAGAAAACTTCTTGTCCAAAAAGTTTATTTTGCTTTTCTTCTGTGACTTATAATGAGATATTATCTTATTCAGATCCTTTTTTTCAATATCGTTTATATTAAAATTTGATTTATCGTATTTTGACTTGTCAATTACATCACTAAAAGAGTATTTCTTATTCTTGTGATCGTCAACGATATTTTTCAAAATTATTCCTTTCGATAATGTTAATGAAAATCTTTTTTTTAACATATCGATATCTTTTAGAAAATCTTTACTAGAATACTTTTTGTTCTTTTCTTCATATCTATCAGCAAGTTTTTTATATTTTTCTTTTTCATTGGCAGTTAAATTCAGCTGTGAATCCTTAGATATACCAAGGTAAAGATTATCTTCCCTGAAATCTTCAAGGTATGATTGCTTTTTTTTGCCAGTAGACTTAGAGAAAGAATATCTATCTATTTCATTTGCATTTGTATCTTTCATTGGAGTACTTTTTGTGGACGTAATTAAAGTATTTTTTTTATAAGGGTAAACATTGGGTATTTTCTCATTTACTTTGCTTTTTTTTATAAACAGTTTATTTTTTTCATTTCTAAATTTATCCCTTACGCTGCCTAAATTATATCCAGCTATTTCAAAATCATCTAATTCTGGGTCCGAGTAACCAAATATTGTCTTTTTCATACAACGCTTAAATCTTCTAAAACACCAAATACGAATTCTTCTTTTACATCTTTGACAACAAGTTAATTTTTTCTTATTTTTTACTTTCCTTTCTTTATTAGTTTTAATTGGTTTCGGTTTCTCTAAATAAAAAAATATTAAATAATTAAATATTATAAATGTATTTTCAAGTTAGAACAATGCTAATTTTTTTAAGCATATTATTACTTCAAATGTAGGAGGGAAAAAATATTGAATTTAAAATTGATTAAAAAATACAAGGCTATTCAATCTTACTTCGTTTCCTTGTTCGTTTACTACGTTTGCACATATCGGGCTATTTGCAATCATGGTTAGGAGAAATACATATTTTTTTGAAGAAAAATATTCATTATACTTTGACTTTTATATACAATAAAATAAATTTATAGCTTTGTTGTGGTTTTCTTAATTTACATAATATATTAGCGTCTTATTTAATCATTATATTAATACATAATTGCATTTTCAAGATAAAGACAACATAACCTTGGTAGTAAATGAAATGACATGCCATCAAATAGAAGTACCATAGAGTTTCATAAACTTTATAAGTATCATGAAGTATCAATAGATAGTAGATAATATTAATATATAAAACCTTCATTTTATTTTCTGTAAATAAGTTATTTCAATATTAAAAAAAACCATAAACTAAATAAATAAATAAATTGACTTAGCTTATTGTATATTTTTTATATAACAATGGCGTCATAAAATGTACAATTTTTGGCGTAAAAATAAAAAAAATAGATTTTAAGACACTGACTGTACTTACCTTCACGCAAAATTATGTATAATTCAATTAAGCGTATATTTCAACGAACATGACACAATGCCAGTTCTGTTATCGGTAAGCTAAAATGATAATTAAAAAATTGTCAGAAAAATAAATTCTAATACATAACACACAAAAAAGTAAAAATAAATATTTCGATAAATCAGATTAATGAACAAACCTCTCTTTTCAGATTATTATGTTATTATGTGATAGAACTCTTATAATTGAAAGCATTCCTAAACTTGGCCATATTCTTTCCGACACTTTATCAAATGAAGCTAAACTACCTGGCGCGGATATCAAAAATATAATTTTCAATCTGATAAATAGTTCTTTGTATGACATATCGACTGAAAAACATAAAAAAATTGTGAAACCTTTAAAATTTGATCTACGGAAATCAGGAAATAATGAAAGCACTCAGAGCCCTTCATTTGGTTATGATTTCAACGACACCATTTGCAAAACTGTTGATGACAGAGTTATTTGTGGTTATGATAAAAATCTAGGAACAGTTGACAACAAGATAGTTGACCTTGGTAACGGATGTAGAATCCGTGGTGATAGATTAGAATGTGGCTATTTAACTAGACCATTCAACAATTCCAGACGTCCACCAGTTAATGATTCAGAAAATAAACCAGACATTGAAAATAATAAACACAAATTGGGTAACACTTCAGAGAAGATAGTACATAATTTTACGAGAAGTAAACCCGAGACTTCCACACCAGGTCCTGGTGTAATGAGAACATCAATGACAAGGAAAAAAAATACTATAAATTCAACAATACATACAAATGCCTCCAGCAGTATTGTCAAAAATGTTACAACGCCTACCGTATTGACAAAAACAGGTTTCACATCACGTTCCAGCACATTAACTACGAGGCACATTAATATAACCTCAGGAACTGAACCAGCGGTTACAAAAACTAATAAAAAACATTGTGTAGAAAAAAATGATACTATATTTTGTTACGATATTAAATCCTAAAATGTATAAATGTCAAAGTTTTCTTGATTGTTTCAAGATTGTAACGGATATATTTAAATATATAGGATAAAACAGTAGGTAGTAATGCGATATGTAATCCGCATTAAAGTAGATTATCGAAATAGGTTAACTTCCCTTTTCATAAATAGTGTGGAGAAAAGGCCTTTTCTAGCCTTCAAATTTGATTTTCAAATTGACGGTAGTTTATAACATTATTTTGAATTTTAAAAAACCTTTATATAGTTTCAATTGAATTCCATCTAGTGGCTTTACAATATGTAATGTAAACATATATCGTATCTAAATAATTGTGCGTATTTTACCAAACAATTATGCAATTAAACTTATTTGTATATTTTACTGAGATTGCATTGTATTTTTTGTATTTTAGCTTTGCAATTGCTATCGTCGTCCAAACGACTAGTGAGGTACGGACAAACAGGACTTATTTTTAATTCAGTACTTTTCTAAGTTAGCCATATGTTATTATTTCCTAGAAGTTAATCCTTATTAGTAGGACTATCTAGATGTAATAGTACAGAGTACATAGTGTTTTTTTTTTAAACAAGTTTCTGTTCCCTGTCTAACCAAACTACACGTTTTTTCCCAAAACCACAAAGACAAATTTAGTTTTGTATTGCAATTGGCCCCATGACTTATTTTACCGTTTTATAATATTCTCTTTACTTATATATTTATTTATTTAGGATTTGGTTTTAAAAGTCCACTTGAAAATTCATCCTGTATATGACGGTAAATTTCTATTGACCATATTTTTACCGTTAGTCATCTAATCCAAGAGGTACCTTTTGACGTTTCATTCTTTTTTAATCAATAGATCTTTGTGAAGACATAAATTCAATAATATTTTCCATAAAATCATGGAATTGTGAATATATTTTAATTTAAACCCAAGGCTTAAATTTTAAATGACTAAATTTTGATTAAAATCCTTTAAATAAGCCAAATTACCGTTGTAGACGAAACAAATAATTTTTTGAAATCATTTGTATACGAATAATGGGTAACGCTATGTGTGAATAATTGATCATAGATTAATATTTTTTTAAATGTACTTACACAGTAAGTATGAATAAAAATTTTTAATTAGAAATTATTTAAATATTAGTAGTGGTTGTCTCATTTGAATAAAAAATATAAATAAATAATCAAAAATTATAATCGATTAAAAACAAAAATATCTCTTTTTATAATCGGATGCTGTTGTAACCGATTTAATTACACTATCACTATTTTTCAATCTGTCAAACTGTCAAAGGGTACTTCATAGATTAGATGCACTATTTTTTTTAAAATTTAATATTGTTTATGATCTAGGTGACATATATAACATAATATATTATAATAATAACAACAATGGAGTGTCAATCTTATAACTTTGTAATTATCTTACAGCTCCTTCATTCTTGCCAAGGTGAGATGCTCACACCAAACTTAAGAAAATTTATCAAAATAATAAAAAACTTATTTTTTTTTAAAATATAGAATGAAAATGAAATCGATTCTAACGGGGACAGTCTGTCTAGTCTGTCACAAACTTCTTCATTTGTGCTAACAAATCTGATACTATTTATCCTATCCTTTTAATAGACATTATTTTTAATAATATATGTATTGTTATTTTATAGTTATTGTATATATTTAATCGAATTCCTATATCTTTAATATTTAACCTTATCTCCACACTCTTTATTTATATTAATAATTCATTTCTATGATCTATTACGTATACGTCTTTTTATTTAAAATATTTTGCGTGTCATTGGCATAAATTTTTCTCGTCCTCTTTATGACATCATCGTCACTCTGTACAGTTACAATGTAGTCTTGAATATCTAATGTAAGAATATCAGTTACGTGTACCCTGTACTAGGACGATCTCACTGCCAGAAGAATGACATAGAGACTCTTTGGAGGATGATCTTGCTGACTTGCTGAATCATTATCTTTTCGACAATACAACGACGTAATTACTGTCTAGCGTATTGACAGTCTACATTGTAAATTAAAATAGTTCTTTTAAAAAATCTGGGTGAAATCTCCAAAATCATATTCGTTCTCATCAAAATTTCACAATTTATATAGTCATATTGCATAATATAACATATATTTAAGATACCATATCCATAGTACCTAGACGTGTAAACAATGAGACACCAGCACTCTTGAATATGAGCTACAGATGATAAAAAAATACCAATAACATACCACAGATATGAGCCAGTCCAGATGATGCAATTACCACAGTACCAACATAAAAAGCATAATTCCTACATAACCAGTTTCATTAATACCTCCTTATAAAGTTATGACAAAACAGTAATTATCTTCTGAGTGAATACTAATTGTTTACTTGCCTAACATATGGTGACTACTGCTAGGAAAATCCTATATGAGGTAGGAAAACTTATGATGTTCTGACAATAGGGTTAACTGACAGTCAGAGAAAATATCAAGACAAGACAAAAAGAAAAAAAGATAAAAAGAAAAGAAAATATACATCATTTCCAAAATAAAATTAAAATGATTAAAATCAGAGCTAACATCATGACCGTGCCATCTTTAGGCTGTTACTTAATTTTTATATTATTCCGTATTTCGAAAAGTCGTACTAACTACGTAACCCCATAAAGTAGTTTTTCGAAATGATTATTTTTAGCTTAATAAATTTCTTTGTAGTACCCGAGATGTTTTAAGACGGATAATACAAACCTTTCTCGTCTCTTATTGATAATGAATCAATACTTTTTTCAAGTAATAAATATCTGATTTATTGAATATTACATTTATCATACATTTTGTAGCTTCTCTTTCATAGTAATTGTCACAAACAAAAATTTAAAGACCACATAATTTAGCTTAGAATCCTAATAAAACTCGAAGATATATTTAAAATTCAGTAGCTTTCGTCTTTAGTTTCTAGTCTTTCTTTCTTTAGTATACTTAAAAGTTTCATTGAGGATTTTACTCAAATCCTTGTCAAATAAAAAAATAAAAAAATAAACATAAAATATATATATATATACATTTTAGAAGTTACGTAAAATGGACATCCAAACTCCTTAAAAAAATATCTACAAAATGTATATCTTACAAATTGTAACACAAAAAAGCAATAAACAACAACAATAAAAGTAGCACAAAGGAGTTTATATAATACAAAATCTATATAGAATAAAATTTCGCCATTAGATCAGATTTCATCTGTTTAATTCTTGATTGTTTGGTAAATGAAACCCGTTTTTTCTCTTTGGTTGACTTATAGAAATCTAAAACTTTATTCAAATTTTCTTTGTCCATTTTTTTTATGTCCACTTTAGTATTTGATAATTTAAACTTTTCATTTTTGACATCTTCTAACATATTTTTTAACAATGTTTGTTTTGAATTGGTTAGAGAAAATTTCTTTTTCACACCCTCGCTGTCTATTTTGTTCATAATCTCTAATTCTCTTATAGAAAACTTCTTGTCCAAAAAGTTTATTTTGCTTTTCTTCTGTGACTTATAATGAGATATTATCTTATCCAGATCCTTTTTTTCAATATCGTTTATATTAAAATTTGATTTATCGTATTTTGACTTGTCAATTACACCACTAAAAGAGTATTTCTTATTCTTGTGATCGTCAACGATATTTTTCAAAATTATTCCTTTCGATAATGTTAATGTAAATCTTTTTTTTAACATATCGATATGTTTTAGAAAATCTTTACTAGAATACTTTTTGTTTTCTTGTTCATATCTATCAGCAAGTTTTTTAAATTTTTCTTTTTCACTGTCAGTTAGGTTCAGCTGTGAATCCTTAGATATACCAAGGTAAAGATTATCTTCCTTTAAATCTTCAAGGTATGATTGCATTTTTTTGCCAGTAGACTTAGAAAAAGATTCAGTATCTACCTCATTGGCAATTGTATCTTTCATGGGAATACTTTTCAACGACTTATTAATTTTTTTTTTTCTAAAAATTGTAATAACGGTGGGTTTCTCAGTTAGATCTTTAAATAAAATGCTGTTAATAGATCTATTATAACTTTTTTTTCTATAAAAGTTAAAAACAGTTGGATTTTTCTCAGTCATTATTTCTTTGTTTTTCTTTTTACCATCTATCGTATTTTTATTACTACTCTTAAATTTTCTATACCAAGTACTTATTCTCTGACCAATAGTTAATGTTTCAACACTTTTGATTTTCATTTCTTATTTACTTTTATTTATTTTTTGGTTCATGTAAATAATAAAAAAAAACATTTAATAGTAAAACAATTTATTTTTTAACTTTAATTTAGATTTTTCTAATAAGCAACATTATATATCAATTATACTTTTTTAAGCATAATATTACGCTAAATGTACAAGAAAAGCAATTGTATGACCAAATACTATATTTAATAGATTAACAAAGAAACAAGCTACTCAAACTTACCTCGTTTGGTTGTTCGTTTGCACATATCTACTTGAAACCATAATTAAAGTATAGAAAAACATGTTATTTTACTAAAAAAAAAAAAAAAATTACACGTTAACTATTATGTCCAATAATATTACATAAATGCTTTCATTTATTTGCTTAATTTACCTAATAAATTATTTGATCATTATATTATTAGCTGTATTATTAGGATAAAAAAACATAACCTCGGCAATAAATGAAATGACAAGAGCGATAATCCGTCAAATATATGTACCATAGTGTTTTATAAATATCATAAAGTATCGATAATCAGAAAATAATGTGAATAAGCTGCTTCCAAAATAAGAATAAAAACGAATTAATTAACTTTTTTTTGTTTAGAATTGATATCTAACCAGATAAAAAGCTAATCAATGTATTTATTTAATTAGCTAATTAAATAAATACATTGGTTAGCTTTTATTTGCGGTCCTAAATATGTCACAGATATTAAACAAATTATCTTTGATCTAACAAACAATACTTTCCATGATAACATTCAAGAAAAAAAAATACCTTAAAAATTTTGCAACACAGAAAATAGGTTAATATAATGAGTTTAACAATACCTAAATAGATTAAAATTGACGATTTATCCAGAAACCATTCAATTGTCCCAGTCTCAAATAAAGTGTCAAATAAAGCGATACTTCCACTCCAGATTCTAAAATACTGTTAAAGACCAGGAAAAAAAATATTATAAATTCGACAATATAATATATAAATGCGTCTAGTAGTGTTGTTTAAAAATATGACGACTTCCTTATTGATCAAAACAGGTTTTTCATCACGTTCCAGTACATGAACTGCGTCTCATGCTAATATAATCTCAGGAACTATAGCAGTGACTGAAAAAAAATAAAAAAAAATGTGTAGAAAAAAATATCATATATTTGCTTACAATATTTTCGGTCATCAAATTTTTGTTAATCAAATTCATCGTAATTTGAAAAAATTTAATATTTTTTCTACAAAATATTTTTTTTTTATTATCTAAAGTTTTTTTTTACTTTTTAGTTTGTAAGTAATAACAATAATATAAGATAAAACGATAGTCTTGACTAAATAAAACAAATAAACGTAATTTTAATTCTGTTTCAATGAATCAATATAATTAGCTGGTCTTCGACGCAGCCTTCCAGAAATTTATAGGTTCATAGAAAAAATTTTAGATTTTAGTGTAAGTGTATTTCGTGTATGTGATCGAATAATGATAATACTTCTATATATTTTACAACAAAATTTGTTCACTAACACTACTTGCAAATAAATATATAATATATATATATAGATATAAATGATAATTATATATAGATATAAATATATATATATATATACATATATATATATATGATTTATTCTTCAAGTGGTTTTTTAGATCGAAATATCAATTTGGAGTTTTTGCATAACGTAAAAAGTTTGGGTTTTTCAATATCTTTTTACACCTGAACATTAGTAAGAGTTCATCGTCCGAGTTCCTAATATTACTTATTCTGTATTGATCATTAGTTTTAGGGTTCTCTAGTAACGCAGTTACTACATTTAATTTAAATCTGTCTGTTCGTGTACATCTTATGCATACATAAACGGTCTCTAATTTTCAAAGAACCCTGTACAATCACTTTTAAGATTTAATTTAGGTTATTCATCATGTTTCGTTAACAATTTTTATTTTAGAAAATTAAAAGGCCTTCCAATGCTCCTTTTCATATTCTTCTTCAGGTTATTTTACCGGATCATGCAATCCTGTGAAGCTGTCAAAGTTCTTAAGACTTTACCATCTAAAAACATACATATGTACTCGGATGTTTCGCATTGAATCTGACTTGACCATATTTTTACTTAATTTAATTTGCTGATGACGCTAATATTATAAAATCAAGGTTGATTGTACAAAGTTTTTTTTGCAAATTTTGATTTTACAATTTTTTTTGCAAAGTTCATTGTACAATAATGTAAGTGTAAAAAAACGCAATTCTTACGTACTCTATATATAATCTATATTTTATCGAAATTTTATTAACGTTCATATATGTCGAAAGAATTTTCACCCTATTTACCTTCCAATCTTAAAAGAATCTCCAAAATGAGGCTTATAATGTGGTGTCATAAAAATTGCACAAATTAGATAGTCAATGCATAATATAACGTATATTTCTAGTATAAGCTTATGTAAATAATTGTACCATAGAAGAGTAAAATATGAATACGAAAAAAACCGTAACATTGGTGCCGGCGATATGGGCCCATCCCTATCCTCTCATGATTCTTGATTCTTGCACCATAGTACCTACTTAAAAAAAAATCATTTCAATTGAGCGGGTGTTCTCAAAGTCATGACTAAACATAATACTTATCACCTGATCGAAGATTATTTATTTACTTATCTAACACATGCTGGGAAAATCCGATAGTAGGTACCAAAACTTGTGTCGTCATGTTTATATTATTAGGGTTCCGTCACTCAATGAAAATATCATTAGAAACCTACAACATAATTTAAAAAGAAAAAATACACGTTTTTCTGCCAATGTACAAAATCAACCTAGCGTTATCTTTAGGCTGTTACCTTAATATTTTATTAGTGTTCTCGAAAAGTAATTACATAACGCCGAAATGGATTTTTTCTAATTATTTTAGTTGTTTTATTCAAATACATTTTGCTCTATGGTATGTTTTATAACTCATACTATGTGACCTTTTTTTCTTATTTCTCATTGATAATTAATATTTTTTTATATATTATTATATTATTTATATATTATTAAATATTTTTTTACCAACTTAAAACTCTAAAATATATTTTGAGTTCCGTAGCTTTTTTTCTTAGTTTCCGTAAACTAATAAGTGTCTTTTAAGATTTTACTTATATGATTTTTTTGCCAGATAAAGTCTTGTATCGACTTACAAAGGCATCATAAAAAATCACAAATATATATATGAGTAATATAGCACTGTAGCAACAAATGAAATAGACAACACGTAAGCTCTTAATTGACTCATTAGCTTTGAGTAAAAAAAACAAGATTGAATTAAAATCATATATGAAAAGATTACCTTAAAAACAATTGAAATACAGAAGACTTAAAAACACTTCTCATATACATTGTTTCACCAACATATGAGTCACTAATAACGAAATAGGTAAATATGTATTTTTTTAATTACTGCCTTTTAGATGATTCATTAAAAATGTTTTATTTAATAAATCTTAAATGGAAAAGTTATTTCTAGGATTACTATTGGATAGGATACACTCATCTAATGGAAAACCATTATTGTATCGCATTGCAAAAACCTTGGCATGTTACATAAAAATTAAAATGCCACTGATAATAAAGGCAAAACACTGAATTCTTAAGGAATGGTGGAATCTATAATTTGAAGTGGTTTATTTAAAACATATTTATATTGGCGATGATGCAAAAGCAATGAAATAAAAATTATTTATTAAACCGTTTTTGCTTTTGTAAATAATGACGACGTTCATTTAGAACTTCCCAGAAAATATTGACATCGATGATCAAACAAAGACGAGAAAAATGAATCATCAAAAACATCTACGTAGATTTTTGATGGACTAAATTCAAACAGATGTTTCGAAAATGATAATCAAATTAGCAGATTTTATTAAAAATAATAGATAATTATCATAATTGAATCATTATATATAATCAACATCGTTAAATCAGTTGTTATTGTGTATGATTAAATTAATAAAAAACTTGACCTTAAAAAACTTAATTACGAGTAAACTAGATGTTAATTTGAAAAACAAGAAATAATACATTTTTGAACCCAAAAACTGTTATGAAGGAATATCTTATAACAGTTTATTTCCTGTTTATAAAAATAACAATGATACTTTAATAATATTTCAATAGTCTAAGGCGTACACTCTGTTTGACGCCAAACCAGTATATTTATTCTTTGAGAATAAAAAACCGGTACTATTCATGTTTGTTGTTTTTTTCTAAAAGGCCACAAAGAAATTATAACACGATGAACAGCTCTATGAAAAGATCACACACCCGATATTAAAGGACAAGGTAAACTTACACAGAAATAAAAATTCAATCATACAATTTGTAATTGTCTATAATGTTGCCCATGTTAAATAAATATGGAATTGAATTATTTATTTTTTGTCAATAATATAATATTTTGAATAATACGCTTTTTTTATTATTAGTATCCTGCGACTTATTCTGCATTAAATGCTTGGAAGTGCCCATTTCCAATAAAAATATTTAAATGCACTCTAGAAATGAAAATTCGATTAAAAAAAACAATTTGAAAACTCTGAGTTTTGGAGCATCTTCGTCTGCCCTCGTCCCCTCAAACTCCAATCAGAAGAAACCTTTAATGAATTTGTGTAATTGTGTTGTAATTTCATTGGTATATACATTTTTAGTTTTATCGATAATCACTCATAATTTAAAAATATACCAAGTTATAGAAACAAAATAATCTACTAAAACCAGAATATGACTATGTTATGTAAAATAATGAAGTTTTTTAATATCCAGAGTTATAATGTACATACAAATAATGTAAATAAACACCCACACAAAATTAATCTCCTTATAATATTAGTTAAGACGTAAAATCTAAGTTGTTTTTTACGAACTTAGTGGTTATCCTACTCGACTTGAGGTCACTAAAAAAACCAGTTCCATTCGCAATATGGTCGATGCTCTGGGTCAGTCATTATTGTATACATTTTAATTCTATAAGATCTCTTAGGTTTATCCCCGTGGTTCACATAAATAATATTGAAATGCTCAAATTTGTATGTACCTGTCATACGAATTTAACGCAGCTGTCTATATGGAGTATCTCTTTAAACTAAACAAACTAACTAACTAAACTAATTCAGTATTTAGAGGTCTCTGAACTTAAAGCATTTATATTTTTTAGTTGCTCAGTCTTAAGTCTTCTGTTAACATCTAATTGTATTAAAGAAACGTTTTTTAGTTGAAGTAGAACTACGATTATAATTACTGTGGTATCTTTTTGTTAAATAATATATAAAAAAACTTTTTGAAGTCTTAGAAAAAAAATAATAACTATAGAGTATTTATTATATCGCTGAATCGCTAAGTATTTAAGAAAACAACGCGTGCCCATTACAGACATCTGATTTGCATACGAGTGCCATCTTTATTTTATATAAATGTGTTGCCTGCCAGTAATTTAATTACATAGATGCTGAATGCTCAACTACCTATTAAAAAATAAAACAGACATACATTTTTTTTAAATATATATAGTGTTTTAAGACTTCTCAGATTATTCAGATTTATTTCCTATAAAAAGAAATTAAAATGGGATAAGTTATTAAAATATGCATGTCACTCTCTCGGGTAGTTGGTAGATATTTCTATTTAGAGATAAGCTCATCCAATATATTTTTTATCTCCGTTTGTTTTAATTCTTTCTCCAAGTCTGGTACACATAAATTAAAAATATATATTTTTCTATATGACATTTGTTACCGGCATCAAAATGAAAAACCCAAAAAAAAATGAAAAATTTTAACAAATAAAATAACATGCTGAGTTCCGATATATTTATAACCTTCTATTTTAGGTGTATTAAATATTCAGAAGACGAGAATGCAAAAAACAGCATCCCGATACAATCAAATGTTTTTATTGTAATGTCATTGATTGATCACAAAAATGAAACTATTAACAATTATAATGAATTTCAATAACCATTATTAATAATGACAAAATAAAATAATTGTATTTATTACATGTTATGATATAACACAACAATTAACTTCGATTTTAAAAAAAATGGTTGAAACAGAAATTAACTGGTCACTTCGAGGCCAGAAAGTGATCTGTTAATTTCTGTTTAAAGAAAGGAAGAAAAATGGGGAAGTGCCCTTTTGCAAAATAAGTTCGAGCGACTTTCATTTCTTTATTAGCACGTGTCTCGGTAATAAATTATAAAATAAAATATATATAATAGTAAATGATAAAATTAATTGCCAAAAATACTACATCAATAAGCTGCAATAATAGTCTTATGTATAGTGGCGTCCATGATTATGCGCGTTAGAGCGTTTATTTACCTGTCTGCGGTTATTCACAGAGGTTCATAAACTCCTATAAATAGGTTGCTCAGCCAGCTGGACAACACATTGTTTAGCTGATTTTGCAACCATGAACACTGTAAGTCGTCCATGTTTTCATACTTTAAAATAATCATCGAAGTATATTATACATATTCATGACTTAAAAATTCATGCCAGTTTTTGTTTGTGTCTTTCGGTGTTAATATTTTCTTTTATAGTAAGAAATTAAAAGTTATGTTTGTAAAATGACAAATAATATAAAATAATAACATGTTAGAAGGATAGCGTCCCGTCGGTCTGTCAATTGTTATTCTAACCTTTATTTTATCTACAGTTACTGTGTTTGGGGTTGTCGTTGTGCGTCTTCGTGGCTTACGCTACAGCGTTGCCTTACCCGAGCGATGAAGTCCCTGAAAAGCCAGTAGATGAAAGCTTGGTAGCTGTTGATACCAAATCCGAAGGAGAGAGCTTGGTCCCTGCTGAAAGCGCTTGGGGTAGACGCGGCTGGGGATATGGCGGACGCGGATACGGAGGAGGTTGGGGAGGTGGAGGAGGATGGGGAGGCGGAGGTGGATGGGGAGGTGGACGAGGTTGGGGGGGAGGTTGGGGTGGCGGCGGAGGTTGGGGTTACGGAGGGGGCCGCGGCTGGGGACGATAACTATGTTTAAGTGATTTAATGTTATCTGTGATGTGAATAAAATATTATGTGCTATCCTAATATGTTTTTCAATCACAATAGCCACCATGAGTTACATTTTTAAAATTACCTAAATATTTTTATAGAATCTTGCCAATATTTATTTGAATATTAAAAACTTAAAGTTTTTAAAATCAGTGAATTTTCTAGAATACATTTAAAATATAAGATTTACATTAAATACAAACAATATAGTAGATTTAAATGAAATAATCTTTTACGTATCATTTAAGTGTTTCCGTAATTTCTAAGATTGCGTCTGCGCCTGCGCATCGTAGATGCAAAGATAGAGAACAATTATCTATATGATTATACCTGAATTGATAACTTTTGTTTTACATAAAAACTTAAATACCTTTTAACCATATAATCTTCTTTTTTTCTTTTACACATTTACAAATAATGTGCAGTTTGTTTAAAACTTCATTTAACACTGAACATAAGGCTTTGTTTCATAAAGTAAACAAGTATATATTAAAATGTTACGTACTTTACGTTCACATACGTGTTTCATGTCACATATGAGTATCTGTGTGCTGATTTGACTTAAGTCTTGACCGATCTTCAACTTCAATTAGTGAAGCTTGTATTATAAGGTGAAGGTTAATTGTCGTACAGTTTTGAGTTCATTGCATCTTATGAATTATCTCACCATAAACAAGTTGTTTTGAAAAAAAAATGACTGTCTGTAAAGTCGGTTTACGAACGATAATTTTACGTGATAACGTAATAAGGATGCATTGATGAAAAATTGCAAGTTTTTATAGAGAGGAAGCTTCTTAAAATTTTATAGATTCTCCATGAGGGTGCCGGGCCCATCGCGTTGCAGAGAGAGGAGGGGAAACAGTTCCTGGGACTTGCGACCCAGGTTGCGACTTGCGAGGTGTAGGTTTTCGGGGCCTCTTTAAAATGCGCATTACTTATTATCACTGAATTAGCATTATTTTGTGTGATACAAACATTTTAATTATATTTTTTCTAAAAATTATCAAAAAAATTATTTTGCTCTTGATAATATATATTTAGGTTTTTTTATTAGATTAATAATAAGTAACAATGGGCTATTATTAATTTATAAACAACTTTTATACATGTTTGATATTTAAGATCCTACAACATGCGTTATTCTTTTAGGGATAGGATGATGATTTATCGTAATAATAAACAATGGAAACCACATTAACCTTTCACCTTATTTTATGAACTTGACAAAGCAGTTTACGTGTTCATCGCAGTTGCTGATGAAATGGAAGAGGCGTGCAGCTAGTGCTCGTCGACTTACAATACGTAAAAAAATATATCTTTAAAAAAACAATGTTGATTAATAATTAATCAAGCTTCTTTAATCAAAATTAATATAGTACAATGTATAAAGAAAAGCAGTTACTGTACACAATATTGCGTGATGCAAAATGCTGTTTATTTATTAACGTACCTATACCTATACTTTAATTTGTCTAGAATACAATGGAGGGCTGGAATCGAGTTTCCACTTAAGTAAAAAACAAAACGTCAAATAAAATAGTTGATGATTTAATTTGACATCTGACCTATAATGGGCCAGGGGAAAAACCGTAATCATGTAAAAGCTACTTACTATATTCCTTTGTTTTTATTTTGAACTATATCTCATTATATTTCATTTTCAACTATATTTTTCTTAATAGTTTAAAATATTTTGAAAATGCAGTTCCATTATGGTTTTAAGGAGCTTTCATAATCTCACCATGCATTTGATTGAGAGAACCACTAATAATCAGAATTTAACCTAAAGAAGCAGAACGAAAGTAAGTAGTAAGTTAATACTGCTGCAATGATTTCATCCATAAACCCCCAATTTGATGTCTGAACTGGTGATTAATGTTTGATGATTATTTATGTTTTATACGATCATGAGGTTTAGTCAATCAACCCTGGGGGGGTTTCTGGTATTTGACCTAATGGTCCAGGATTTGAAGATTATTAATATCATCAGATCATATGGTTTAAATAATTTACCCTGGGGGGGTTTCTGGTATTTGACCTAGTGGTCCAGGATTTGACGATTATTAACATCATCAGATCATGTGGTTAAAGTAACATTACCTTACAATTTAAAAAATATTCAAAAATGCACGAAAATTATTATGAAATTATTGCATCATATTACTATAACGTATAATTTATATTTCTCCGCCTAGTTATGACTGATCATCACATTTCATTAATTAATCAAGACTTAATTTTAAATACACACACACGTGCTGACAGCTACTGGGAAAATCCAATGCTGTTTGATGTTTACGTATGCTAATTAAAATATAATTGATACCAACGCCTACAGAAAACTAATTATAAAATAATAATTGTAAATAAATTTAGAGTATAACGTATTTTATGTAATTTAAGTAACCATTTTGAAACTTTGTTTTATCTATCTTTGACATCAAGTAAAAAAATTGTAAATATAATATCCTCGTGTTACTAATATATTAAGTTTCAATTTTTGAGCGCAAAATGATTTTTTACTGAGATACGTTTAGCTAATAAAGATTTTTTTTTAATCTGAAATAAGATAATTTATATGATGATTTATACTGTATACATTACAACCTTCAAAGTTGATGAATGTTTAATTTTACAACTAAACTTTTTTTACAGTGGAAAAACCCTGGGAAATTGATCTCGATGATGTTACGGTTTGATTATTTAATTATACAATAACTTCCTAGTAAATAAGAATATAGATCATGAAACAGTGAGAATAAATAAAAAGTACTAATATCATATTAATGTTTGTAAATATCTATAAACATATGTAGCCATGTTAAGCTTATTTTAAATATATTTAAAATGAGAAAGAAACGAATACGGGCAGGGATTCGAATCAGTGACATCTGGGAGGTAAGCAAGGGACGCTTTTCCAGAGTTATCGTTTATCGGTAGAGTATCGGTTTATTTTCCATTCTGTATTTATTAAAAATATAAATATATGATATTATACGCAAAAAATATTGTACATAAAAATTAAAATGTTTATATTAAGTGACTAATCATATTATAGACCAAAACTCAAATATATTATATTTCTTAATTTAGTGACATCTAACATTCAATACATATACTACTATTATATATATATATATATATATATATATATATATATGTATATATATATATATAGTAGTATATTTATTATTATTATTATTTTTTTTATGTTATAAGAGGGCAAACGAGCGTGCGGATCACAGGTGTGAAGTGATCACCGCCGCCCACGAACTCTTGCAACGTCCGAGGACTCACAAGAGCGTTGCCGGCCTTGGAGGTGGGTATAAACGCCTTTTTTGAAGGTACCCATGTCGTATCGATCTGGAAACACCGCCGAAGGAAGTCCATTCCACATCTTTGTGGTACGTGGAAAAAATGTTCTTGAAAACCGCACAGTAGAGGATCGCCACGCATCCAGGTGGTAAGGATGGTATTGCAGGCGATGTCGTGCTGTGCGGTGGTGAAATTCGGCGGCGGGCATCAGATCAAAAAGCTCTTCGGAGCACTCCCCGTTGTAAATGCGATAGAAAACGCACAAAGAAGCCACGTCTCTACGCAATGCCAAAGAGTCCAGCCGTTCACAGAGCACTGGGTCCCCGACAATTCGAACGGCTCTCCGCTGTACGCGGTCAAAAGGTAGAAGCTGGTATTGGGGTGAACCGGACCAGAGATGAGAGCAGTATTCCATATGTGGTCGGACCTGCGCCTTATAGAGCGCAAGTCTTTGGCCAGGATTGAAATACTGCCTCGCTCTATTGATTACACCCAATTTCATCGAGGCAAGTTTGGCCTTGCTCTCGAGATGACCACGAAACTGACAGCCGCTCGAAATGTCGAGGCCCAGTATACTGATACTTGGCGAGGCGTTGAGGGGTGTGCTTTCGAAGAGCGGCGATACGACAATTGGGGTTTTCTTAGTGGTAAACGCGCAAACCTGTGTCTTTTGGGGATTAAACTGAACGAGGTTCAGTTCACCCCACTCTGAGACCATCCCTAAGGATGTCTCTACAGAAGACACAAGTTTCTTTCGGCACTCGTCGACGTTTTCCCGAGAGAGACCTGCACGGCCGGAATATACCGCATCCCCAGTGCTGTCATCCGCATAACAATGTAAGTTGGAAATATCCAGCATATCATTGATATGCAAGAGGAACAGGGTTGGGGATAGCACGCAGCCTTGGGGTACACCTGCGTTCACGGGCTTGGGGTCCGAGCAAAAACCGTCGAGAACGACCTGTATGCTCCACCCAGTGAGAAAGCTAGTAATCCACTTGCACAAACTCTCGGGAAGCCCATAGGAAGGAAGCTTCGAAAGAAGCCCCTTGTGCCATACACGATCGAAGGCTTTCGCTATATCCAGACTAACTGCCAGACCCTCTCCCTTGCTTTCAACAACCGCAGCCCAACGATGCGTAAGATATAAAAGAAGATCACCAGCCGATCGGCCATGGCGGAAGCCATATTGCCGGTCATTGATCAACTGGTGATTCTCGAGGTACGCCAGGAGCTGTCGGTTGATGATGCTTTCCATGACTTTGGAGAGTAGAGAGGTGATGGCGATAGGTCTGTAGTTAGCTGGGTCTGAGGTATCCCCTTTTTTAGGGATCGGATGGACAAAGGCGCTCTTCCATGAGACCGGGACTACGCCTTTTATATAGGAGTACCGAAATAGACGCGTTAGCACTGGAGTCAACTCAGGAGCACATGTTCGTAGCACCAATGGGGAAATCCCATCCGGCCCACTCGACTTATGAACATCCAAGGAAAACAGAGACTGTCGAATGTGTTTTTGCTTGAAAATTATTTCAGGCATGGAGCTCTGACACCGTTGGATGGTAGGCGGTGTCTTCCCTTGGTCGTTCAAAGTCGAGTTTGAGGCAAAAAGAGTGCCCAAGAGATCGGCTTTCTCTTTTGCCGTGTGGGCCAGAGAGTCATTCCCCGTGTGCAATGGCGGTAGGGACGGCTGGCAAAAATTGCCCAGACTGGCCTTGGATAGCGCCCAAAATTTGCGCGTGCCAGGTGGGTACTTTGCCAGCTGTTCCCCGATTTTGACGACATGCTTGAACTTTGCTCTAGCTATTTGCCGTTTGAAGAATCTGGAGGCACGATTATATTTCCTCTTCAGATCTCTAGAGTTCGGATCCTTGGTGACTAACGCATTAGCCCAAGCACGATACGCCTGCCGTTTGCCGGCTGCTGCAGCCCTGACAGACGCATCAAACCAAGGCCGCGATCTGCCACCAAGTGGTACCACAGAGCTTGGCACAAAAAGTTCCATGCCCTGTAGTATCACTTCAGCTACAGCCGCAGCGCAGTCACTGGGATCATTGGAAGGGAAACAAATCGGCCCCCATGGGTAGGACGCAAAAAAGGACCGCAGTCCATCCCAATCCGCTGACTTGTAGTGCCAGACGCGTCGGGTCGCGGGTCTTGTGCGAGCCGGACGTTGGATTGGCACCACACTCCGTACCAGGCAATGATCAGAGGACCCTAGAGGGGCCTCGACAATGACTTGGTACTTTCCGGGATGTGTAGTCAGCAGAAGATCCAACAAAGAGGGCATGTGGCAGTCCACGTCTGGTAGACGAGTGTGCGTCTGAACCAATTGGGACAGACCATTTGCCAGAGCAAAGTTAAAAACAGATCTCCCCGCGTAGTCAGTGGCACGTGACCCTAGCCAGTCGGTATTGTGCGCGTTGAAGTCCCCAAGGACTATGACTTCAGCGGAGGGAACCTGTGAAAGCAGGTCGTCAATCTTCGCCTGGACATGGCCCAAGAGTTGCTCCGTTTCTGCATTACCACTATGGGACCTGTAGAGGCACGCGTAGACTCTGACACGATCGTCCATGTCGACGCGCAGCCAAAGTAAAGACAGGTCCCGACCTTCAAAAAACTGAAGGCGACGGTAGCAGATATCCTCCCTTACGAACACAGATACCCCGGCGTGTGGTATAAAATAGTATATATATATATATATATATTAAAATCAACAACCTGACACTAAACTTTTGACCACCCTCTCACAGAAGACCGACGTGCAGTAACCAAATTCCTTTGGTTATGTTCCGTCGGTGAGTGAGAGATTCCGGAAGCCCAACCCCCCCCCCCCCCCTCACGCCAAAACATGAACATGAATGCATTGTTAAAAGGAATTGTACCCCAGGAGGGTACCGGCTTCGATGAAGCCGGACAATCCCTCCCCGGGCAAAATCGGGGAAATGATTCTTCGCTTTTGCTCGGGCCGCCTGTCGTATCTGGGGCGGGCATAATACTGCATTCCGTGTTCAACGAGGGCAAACGACGAGCAAACACAGCGGTACCCCGTTCCACCCTGAGTGTGGACTTTTGCAACATACGGGGACTTCACTCCAACTTAAACGCCGTCCACTATCATCTTGAGACGGCGCAGCCGGCCTTGTTGTTTTTGACGGAGACGCAGATATCTCAACCTAGCGACACAGCGTACCTATCATACCCCGGGTATAAACTTGAACATCATTTTATACCACACGCCGGGGTATCTGTGTTCGTAAGGGAGGATATCTGCTACCGTCGCCTTCAGTTTTTTGAAGGTCGGGACCTGTCTTTACTTTGGCTGCGCGTGGACATGGACGATCGTGTCAGAGTCTACGCGTGCCTCTACAGGTCCCATAGTGGTAATGCAGAAACGGAGCAACTCTTGGGCCATGTCCAGGCGAAGATTGACGACCTGCTTTCACAGATTCCCTCCGCTGAAGTCATAGTCCTTGGGGACTTCAACGCGCACAATACCGACTGGCTAGGGTCACGTGCCACTGACTACGCGGGGAGATCTGTTTTTAACTTTGCTCTGGCAAATGGTCTGTCCCAATTGGTTCAGACGCACACTCGTCTACCAGACGTGGACAGCCACATGCCCTCTTTGTTGGATCTCCTGCTGACTACACATCCCGGAAAGTACCAGGTCATTATCGAGGCCCCTCTAGGGTCCTCCGATCATTGCCTGGTACGGAGTGTGGTGCCAATTCAACGTCCGGCTCGCACAAGACCCGCGACCCGACGCGTTTGGCACTACAAGTCAGCGGATTGGGATGGACTGCGGTCCTTTTTTGCGTCCTACCCATGGGGGCCGATTTGTTTCCCTTCCAATGATCCCAGTGACTGCGCTGCGGCTGTAGCTGAAGTGATACTACAGGGCATGGAACTTTTTGTGCCAAGCTCTGTGGTGCCACTTGGTGGCAGATCGCGGCCTTGGTTTGATGCGTCTGTCAGGGCTGCAGCAGCCGGCAAACGGCAGGCGTATCGTGCTTGGGCTAATGCGTTAGTCACCAAGGATCCGAACTCTAGAGATCTGAAGAGGAAATATAATCGTGCCTCCAGATTCTTCAAACGGCAAATAGCTAGAGCAAAGTTCAAGCATGTCGTCAAAATCGGGGAACAGCTGGCAAAGTACCCACCTGGCACGCGCAAGTTCTGGGCGCTATCCAAAGCCAGTCTGGGCAACTTTTGCCAGCCGTCCCTACCGCCATTGCACACGGGGAATGACTCTCTGGCCCACACGGCAAAAGAGAAAGCCGATCTCTTGGGCACTCTTTTTGCCTCAAACTCGACTTTGAACGACCAAGGGAAGACACCGCCTACCATCCAACGGTGTCAGAGCTCCATGCCTGAAATAATTTTCAAGCAAAAACACATTCGACAGTCTCTGTTTTCCTTGGATGTTCATAAGTCGAGTGGGCCGGATGGGATTTCCCCATTGGTGCTACGAACATGTGCTCCTGAGTTGACTCCAGTGCTAACGCGTCTATTTCGGTACTCCTATATAAAAGGCGTAGTCCCGGTCTCATGGAAGAGCGCCTTTGTCCATCCGATCCCTAAAAAAGGGGATAGCTCAGACCCAGCTAACTACAGACCTATCGCCATCACCTCTCTACTCTCCAAAGTCATGGAAAGCATCATCAACCGACAGCTCCTGGCGTACCTCGAGAATCACCAGTTGATCAATGACCGGCAATATGGCTTCCGCCATGGCCGATCGGCTGGTGATCTTCTTTTATATCTTACGCATCGTTGGGCTGCGGTTGTTGAAAGCAAGGGAGAGGGTCTGGCAGTTAGTCTGGATATAGCGAAAGCCTTCGATCGTGTATGGCACAAGGGGCTTCTTTCGAAGCTTCCTTCCTATGGGCTTCCCGAGAGTTTGTGCAAGTGGATTACCAGCTTTCTCACTGGGCGGAGCATACAGGTCGTTCTCGACGGTTTTTGCTCGGACCCCAAGCCCGTGAACGCAGGTGTACCCCAAGGCTGCGTGCTATCCCCAACCCTGTTCCTCTTGCATATCAATGATATGTTGGATATTTCCAACTTACATTGTTATGCGGATGACAGCACTGGGGATGCGGTATATTCCGGCCGTGCAGGTCTCTCTCGGGAAAACGTCGACGAGTGCCGAAAGAAACTTGTGTCTTCTGTAGAGACATCCTTGGGGATGGTCTCAGAGTGGGGTGAACTGAACCTCGTTCAGTTTAATCCCCAAAAGACACAGGTTTGCGCGTTTACCACTAAGAAAACCCCAATTGTCGTATCGCCGCTCTTCGAAAGCACACCCCTCAACGCCTCGCCAAGTATCAGTATACTGGGCCTCGACATTTCGAGCGACTGTCAGTTTCGTGGTCATCTGGAGAGCAAGGCCAAACTTGCCTCGATGAAATTGGGTGTAATCAATAGAGCGAGGCAGTATTTCAATCCTGGCCAAAGACTTGCGCTCTATAAGGCGCAGGTCCGACCACATATGGAATACTGCTCTCATCTCTGGTCCGGTTCACCCCAATACCAGCTTCTACCTTTTGACCGCGTACAGCGGAGAGCCGTTCGGATTGTCGGGGACCCAGTGCTCTGTGAACGGCTGGACTCTTTGGCATTGCGTAGAGACGTGGCTTCTTTGTGCGTTTTCTATCGCATTTACAACGGGGAGTGCTCCGAAGAGCTTTTTGATCTGATGCCCGCCGCCGAATTTCACCACCGCACAGCACGACATCGCCTGCAATACCATCCTTACCACCTGGATGCGTGGCGATCCTCTACTGTGCGGTTTTCAAGAACATTTCTTCCACGTACCACAAAGATGTGGAATGGACTTCCTTCGGCGGTGTTTCCAGATCGATACGACATGGGTACCTTCAAAAAAGGCGTTTATATCCACCTCCAAGGCCGGCAACGCTCTTGTGAGTCCTCGGACGTTGCAAGAGTTCGTGGGCGGCGGTGATCACTTCACACCTGTGATCCGCACGCTCGTTTGCCCTCTTGTCACATAAAAAAAAAAAAAAAAAAAAAAAAAAACTAAATGACATTGAAAGTTATATTATTATTCCACAAAAGACTACACGGACACATCACTCGTCGCATTATACGTCTTCTTTGCTATGAATATAATACATTAATATAAAAAGAAATATGAATATAAACTTTAAAGGAAACTTCTAACTACCCGAGATATATATTGAACAATATAAGTCAATACTAAATAAAAATTTAATTTAAATAATGATTGTATGTCCATTTTTTTTTATTCGATTGAATAATTTAATTTAAATTGTATTGAAATTATCCTTTAATGTTCAACGACTGACACCTGTCAGCATCATATTTCTTAAGGATTACAAGAACCGACATTATTCAAGTATACTATATATATTTTGTGGATGACACAACCAACCGTCCCTTGTCCTTTAAGTTATAACATTGTTTTTTTTCGCATTAAAATATTGAATCGTAAACGTAACTAGTCAGCGTTAACTTGTAATTAGACAACATTTATATTATAACTTACATAACTCGTTACTTTAAAAAACATCGTATTTGTGTACGGTTTTCTAAGAAATTCAATAGTATAACTTATTCGAATAAAATGATTTTATCACGATTTAACGAATCAACTAGAGAGTATATTTGGGCTCATTACATTTTAAATCGATATTTTGGATGCTTCTCAGTAATAGTATTGACTTACAGAAGAGATTTAAGTAAGTTAGTAAGTAAAATTGTCATCTACCTCCAAAAGTTGCTCAGTTTCCGGGCAGAGAGTTTTGTACCCCTAGTACGAGTTTTGATAGTATTATACGTTGATAGTTTTCTACCAATCACGAAACGAGTTCATGGTTCCGATTGGTTTACCTACATTCAGAACTAAATATAATATACTATCACATCTCATACAAAATTCACAGTCGTAGAATATTATACGTTTTATGAAAGGGTCCATGATGTGGATAGATTCCAACATTCGTTCTCTATTGAAATCAGGATGTTTTTTATTTAGTAGGCTAGTATTCAGTTGTCCTCGCCATTCATTAACTATAGATATTTTTGTTTATATTCAAGGTAGTTTCTTTGGTATAACAAATGTATGTAAATAACAAAGCCTATGTCACTCACACGATTTTCAGAAATCTTATGATTCGTCGTTAGATAAAATTATTCAAGCCGTTTTGGCTGTAGCTCGTACTAAGGAAATGGTCATATATACATACATACAGACATACATATATACATAGTAACACAACCATACATACAAATATACATACACTCGAAAAGCATTATTTTCCCGCTTGTTCAGTCGGTAAAAAATATATAATTCTTTATATGTGCTTTCTTTCTAGGCAGGGGAGAGCAATTGCACCCCCTTGCACCCTGCTGCCGGCGCCCATACTGGAAAACTAATTAAAAAACTGCCTGAAAATATCCAAATCAAAAGTTACCCTAAATGAAAAAAATACTGGCAGTCATAACTCTTGACAGTGCTGTCAAACCATTCTTAATTATGATTAAATTAAAAAACCGGCAGTCCGACTTTAAACCTTAAGCATTGTTTTTTACTTCAACTGTTTTGACAACCTTGAAACATAACTTGAGAAACGAGTATCTAAGTAGATATACAATTAGTTTAACAATAATAAAAAAACTAGGAAGCAACTAAAGCAATCCACAGATTGGTAGCTTTCGATGCAATTTCAAATCTAAAATCGTTCGTAAACGGGCTTTTTTGTGGAAATCCTTGGCTGTAATTGTATTGTTGTCGAGCAAGACCCCGAAATATTTGCACAATTTCGTAGCAATGCCCGATAATATAAGAGCTATAGTTTGTTGTGGTTAAAAAAAGTTAGACATCTAGTGAATGACTTAATCCCTTTTAACAATTATTTCAACCCCTGGACAATACCGATATTTTACTGCTCCAATACCTATTCATCTCTTTCTATTTTCCAAGCGTTAAAACCATTTTCATTATTGATTTTTATACTAGTGCCATAGTCATCAGTACAGCTCTGCAAAATATAGTTCGTCAAGTCTGTTTACGAGGCGTTTGAATTTTGTTTCACCCAATTCAATTTCACCAACCTACGAAGGTTTTCTTGATTCAAATATTTGTAATTCTAATGTTTTTCATACATAAATCGTTGAAATCCAGACCAACCAGACCGACGAAACAGACCTAGAAATACGAATAGGGTTGAATGACGACATAGGGGACTGTTCCGATACAGATTTTTATTTATTTAATTTAAAGCAAAACAAACAATTGAATAATACTTGTAGATACAACAAATAAGTTAACACACGGAAATCAGTAGTTTCCACTGAAAATATAGTTTATATAAAAATTTAAACTAATTTGAAATTCAATAACGTTAAGTTGAAACGGTTAAAAACGAAATATTGAAAACGAAAAACTATTATTATGATATAAAGAATATAAAAAAATAGCAGACACAAATTAGACACACAGAGACAGACGAAGCTTCTTAGCATTCCATAGATTCACCGTGCGGGTGCCGGGCCCATCGCGTTGCAGGGAGAGGAGTGCAAACAGCCCCTGGGACTTGCGACCCAGTGTAGGTTTAAGAGGCCCCTTTAAAATGCGCATTCACGCTCACCATCAACTAGTTGCGCTCCTCTCCCTACCTAACCAAATTTGAAATGAACCTACCAATGCCGCCTTTGAAGTACGTTCTAGAAACGTACTGGTGATAGGTTATAGAGAGATTTCGCTGTTATACCTCTCGCTCCCATTTCTATCGCGTACAAATTAACTATATACCTATTCCTGGTCAGCTCATTGGTCAGTTCGTAATACTTATTTACTTTAATTGTGTGATCTTTGGGATGTTAGTTTCCCACGGAACAGTAAGCTCCACAAGTATCACGCGCTTTAACTGTCTAGAGTACAGGAATATGTCCGGTCTGGATGACGAGACAACAATATCCTCAGGAATTCTATACTGTCTCTCATACGTATCCATCATTATAGTCCAATCGCGAGCCGCCTCCAAGATAGAGTGAGGCTTTTGTTTTGTTTTTTTAGACGAGCCTTCTTTAATGAACTCTATGAATCTTTTGTTGGTTGTTATACCCTTTTGCGCTCTAGCTACTGAAAGACTAACCGCTTTACGTATGATTTCCAATACTTTATCATGGCGCCGCGAGTATTGACCTTTTTCCAATAGCACCCTACACCCTACCAACAAGTGTTTAGCCGTTCCTACCGCCTCCCCACAGATATTGCAAGACTTTTCGGTAGCTTTACTCCATCTTACTAAATTATTTTGATCTGGGAGAGTCATTTGGAATGCATTTAGATAGAATTTTACTAAAGCTGGAGACCAATCATGAAGTAAGATGCGCCACCTCAATGCTAATGGAATACAAAAGTCGTCTATGGTCACCCACTCATTTCGAATTTCTAGATTCATCGCGTGCACTCGATACTGATGGTTTTCATCTTGCCGAATAAAGGATTTTGTTAAGTCTATATCTCGAACTTTCCCGCTAGATCCTAACCCCACTTTATTTGTTTGAGCACCTATCATGAAGTGTTTATGGAATTGAAGTCGTGACTCCAGCTCTGATGCATCTTTATCTTTTGGAAGAGATGTTACAATATCATCATGAGATTTTTCGATGATATGTCTTTTGGTAGCTCTTAGGTGTTTATAGAGCTCCGATGGTTTCTTTGATTTCATCCCAAAATTGTTTCGGTCTCTAAATAAAGTTGAAGAGTCCGCTGAACGCGCAAGCCCAAACCACGACTTCAATGTCTTTATGACGTTTGCGTCTAACTTAGACAAAAGATTTTATGAATTTGTATTCACTAAAATTTTTTGTTTATATTCGGATATTTTTTTTTGAATTCTCGTAAATGACTGAATGCCTGTTCTGTCAATAGCATTTGAGGGAACGTGCTCGCGTGGTGCTTATAGTTTTGTAGTCAGCTAATTATGAAAGCTCTATAATTCTTTATGATAAATATAAAAATATGAATATAAAATAAAAACAATTGAATACATATCAAACCTTAAGCATTTATTGTCTTCCATAAACAATTAAGAAAAAACGGAATAATCTACAGATTCATATAATAGATCCAATTATAATAGCATTTATGAACCTTATGTACAGCATTAAGATGAGCCTCTGGTTATTTACCTATCTCAAGTTACTCATATACTAAGGTATGCTCTTAGACTCCTATAAATAATTGTATCAATCAGATGGAAAACACATTGTTTAGCCAATTTCGCAGCCATGAACACTGTAAGTATCCACGACATAATATTTATTAATATACGTAAAATTTATATAATTTAAAGTGCCAACAATGGGCCAGTGTGTTTTTTCTCTTCAGGTTGATTTATCTGATTTAACAAATTTTATCTTTTCATTTTTTATTTCAAATTGTTTTTGTAAAAAAAAACAACGGTTTGTAACAATTGAATTTTTAATGCGTTCGTAATCTCGGGACGGATAATATGTTTGAATAATTTCGAATGATCAATGAATAATTAGAAATAAGAAGTATATCCTGCACAGCAATTGTCGAAAGTGTAGAATTTTTGTTAGAAAGTAAGTCCCTTTCGAAGGGCAAAAAAGCTTGCCTATGGAGAACCATAAAGGGTAATAATACTAACTAAAAAATAGTAGTAACATTTAGTTTTTCTTTGCAGTTAATATGTGTTGGATTATTCATGTGTGCCTTCGTGGCCTACACGTCGGCGTTGCCTTATCCAAGTGAGGTGGCCGCTGAAAATGAACCAAAGGGTGAAGGGTTGGTAGCTATTGATACTGAGTCGAAAGGAGAAAGTCTAGTGCCTGCTGAGAGTGCCAGGCATGGCTACGGTGGGGGTGGTGGATATGGAGGTCATGGAGGAGGTTGGGGTGGTGGCTACGGTGGGGGTGGTGGATATGGAAGTCATGGAGGGGGTTGGGGTGGTGGCTACCATGGCGGGCACCATAGCGGGCACCATGGCGGGCACCATGGCGGGCACCATGGCGGGCACCATGGCGGGCACCATGGCGGGCACCATGGCGGGCACCATAGCGGGCACCATAGCGGGCACCATGGCGGGCACCATGGCGGGCACCATGGTGGGCACCATGGCGGGCATCATAGCGGGCACCATGGTGGTAACCTGAACCCTGTGTACCCGGTGGTGTAAATTAAATTTAATATAAAAATGATGCTAATAAAGTTCTGTTTTCTAACTGTGTGTTTTTGTGTCAAAATTTTGAATTGATATAATCTAATATTTATATTGTAGGAACAACATATGTTAGAGTTTTGGTCAACTTTATTTCCAAAATTGCTCTCCACGAAAAGCTCTTCATTCAAGGGAATAATATAATATAACCTAGATTCACCGTGAAAGTCAATTCTTAATATTTTTTAAGTAATTATTAGATTCGTATAAATTACTTTGAAGATTACCTCCAACAAATCAACTTATAAAGTATAAACTCACAAACAAACAAACTTTACCGCACTATACTATTAGAAAAGACTAAGATCAAAATATGAGATTTGTCATAGTTTAAGGTTATATTGAAAAGGAGTGCTGAAAGTTGAAATTTTATTATAAATTTGTAATGAATAAGTTCATGGTTTCCTTTCACACTGTCATTGTCAACTATATATTTTTCTAATCTTAATGAATAAAATAAAAAAACTAATATATTTAATTTCATAGTATTGCTTTTACTATAATATAAATTTAACTTATACTTTAGTCTCAGCAAGACGTGGTCAGTTATCCTTTTAAATTTTAGCGTACATAAATCGTTAGTACTTTAGCAAAGCGCCATCTATTGGATTCCTCAATACAGTCAAAAAATACCGCCATCTCTTAGAATTGTATGGAATTAACAGATAATTGTGATTATCAGATACTAAATAAATAATTTGCAATATAATAAATAAATGAATTGAGATATAAACTATCCCATATTTTAAGATCAAATATAAGACACCTACAAAATTTCATTAGAATCGGTTAAGTAGTTTAGGAGTCCATCGATGACAAACACTGTGACACGTAATTTATTTATATCAAGAAGATAACAAAAACATATAAAATACAGTTTAAATTCAAATCAATATAATTTACATTATAAAACAATTTGTTGTAAAGAATATAATCATGATAAATATATTAACTGTCGATTTAAAAGAAAACATTCAACCATAAACCGCTTTTAAATGCGCATTTGCGCAGTGTATTCTGCATCTGTACTGAATAAAGATTTTTAATAAAGGAAGGAAATATCAACGAGACCTGAAAGAGGGTAAAAAGGGGAGGGGGGGGGGAAATAGATGTGCATTAATTAACCTGTTTAATAAATCATTTTTATTATAATACATAATATGAAAGAAGTTGTTGGATTAATAATTAAAGAAAAGATAATTCTTTAAATTCTTCAATTTATAAGCAATTTTTTTTTTCATTTTTATTTTTAACATATTTATTATATTATTTAATTTATGCATTTTACCTAGTTGATCTTTTGAATTATTTCAATGAAATATATTCCGTCCGATGTATTTACCCTATAACGTGGAATATATTACAAATAAAAAAAACAATAAGATTAGTTTACAACTGAATCAATAAAAATGTCTAATAAATACAATTTATAAGGCTACCTTCACTGAATCTAAAAAATAATACAAAAAGCGTATAGAAGAACTTAGTGTTCATTCTTTAAAATCAAAACAGAAACTGGTCATTTAGATCCATAACAGTTTAAAAGAAAGCTCCTTATATCTTATACTAAAAGATAAAATAAAAATCTGTTGTATTTTATAGAGATTTAAAGATATATTAAACATTAAAGAACAAGCCAACAAGAATAATAAAATAGGACCGCCTCGAATCATTCATTCATTCATTCATCATGTATTGACATTACTAATTTTTTAAATGAAAAAAAAGTGTTGTTTATTTTTGTTATTTAAGTATAAAACTCTTTCTCTTGATTGAAATATAATAAGAGGAAGACTACCTAAGACTAGTCAGGCCAAAGTTTTTACCTACTTGTAGTACCGCTATGCTAGGAATGCCATTAAGTGAACTACTTCCATGGCTTCCATTAACATTTTGTGTTGAAAAATATGTCAAATTAATTATATTTGGAATAGAATAGTTAGAACCCTCAAGTAATTTTTTAAAGCCCTAATCATTGTTTTGTCACTTTTATTGTCTTGTCAAACTTGAAATAAGAACTATTTAACGAATGTCTTAGTCGATTTCATATAAAATTATTTTAACAATAATAAATGAACAATTTTTAAATGTAAAAGTTGGGTGGCCTCCGATGCAGCTTTAAGTCTGAAGGCGTTCGTAAACGGACTAATTTTGCGGCAGTTTTTAGCTGTTATTGTATTGCAGTTAAGTTTGAATTTATATAATGCAAGACACTGAAAATCTTGGACAATTTCATGACCTTACCCGATGATGTACCATCCCTCGTCAATGTTTATATTATACTGTCTATCTCTTCTAATGTCTATCTTACTCTATCTCTCGCTTGCTATATGAAATGTTGGTGTATTTTATTTGCCAAGCGTCTAGAAAGAAAACAGTTTAATTTTTATTGATATAGCGGAGACAGTTATTAAAAATATCACCTACAAAATACAATTCTTCTAGCCCGTTTATGAACACCCTTAAGTTTGGTTCTATCAATTTGGTTTCATCAAGTTTCATTCTTCTCGATTTAAATATATAGGTTTAGGTTTTCATACATAAGTAATTAGATTCCAGCACATATAATTTTAAGTAAACACGTTAATTTGAAGTTAAAATCAGTAGTAGTAAGCTGTGTAGGTACAAACAAGAATATTTTATTGATTAAGATTAACTATATAACTGTGGTATATAACTGTTAACTTCTGTATAAAAATATTTCCGATTTTTTTTAACATATAATAGTAAATGAATGTCTGTACTGAAAGTAGCAACAGAGAGATCTTGCTCGATTTCTACTTATAATTATAGCCAGCTAATCATAAAAGCTCTATAATTCCTTATATATGTATATGTAAGTCTATTGGCAAATATAAAACTAAAAAAAAAATAAAAATAAAAACATTCAAAACATTCGAATATAACCAAAGGCTCAAGTATTAATGTCTTCCGTATACAAGACATGTAAAAACCAAATCTCCTGGTTTATATAATATATACCAGTATAATAGCATTTAATAATCTTATGTACACCATGATGAGTCTCTGAGCGGTTATTTACCTGTCTGAAGGTACTCATGTACATAGGTGTGCTCTTGAACTCGTATAAATAGTCCTACCAACTAGATGGAAAAGACATTGTTTCGTCAATTTTGCAACCATGAACACTGTAAGTTCACGTTTCCATATTTAAAAATATACTTTTATGCGTCGCGTTTTTTAATTCATGTAATGTAATTTATATAACAGTAATATGTCAGTGTGTTTTATTGTCTTCAGGTTGATGTATCTTATATTTATTTATTCTTTTATTTTCATATGTTTTTTTAAAACGACAACTGTGTGTACAAATTACAATTTTTTAATACGCGTATAAATTCATAATCTCGGGACGGATGATATCTTAAAATAGATTCGGTTTTGAAAAAACCCCATTCTGAAAGAGAATTGTACCCAGCGTAGGAAACGATATTTTTCTTGAAAAGTGTGTGAGAAGAGTGCACTTGTGCAACCTTTCGAAGGGAATAACTCTTGCTTATGGAGAATCAAATATCATCATATAAGAATGATAGTAACATTTTGTTTTCTTTGCAGTTAATATGTGTTGGATTATTCATGTGTGTCTTCGTGGCCTACACGTCGGCGTTGCCTTATCCAAGTGAGGTGGCCGCTGAAAATGAACCAAAGGGTGAAGGGTTGGTAGCTATCGATACTAAGTCGGATGGAGAAAGCCTGGTGCCTGCTGAGAGTGCCTGGCGTGGACGCGGTTGGGGTGGTGGACATGGAGGCCATGGAGGAGGTTGGGGTCATGGCGGAGGATGGGGTCATGGCGGAGGATGGGGCCATGGCGGCCACCATGGCGGACACCATGGCGGTTGGGGACGTTAAAACCTAATTGATTTTATGTAACAAGTTACCTGTATGTTTAACCTGTGATGTGAATTAAATTTAATAAAAAGAATTGGCTAATACATGTTCGTTTTTAATTTGAGTGATTTATCTGAAAATTTTGAAACGACAATATATAATCTTAAACTAAAATTTACTTAAAATAAAATTAAACGATAATATGTTATATTATGTTGGTGCCGTTATATTAAATATATAAAAAGTGCTGTTAAAATACAGATGGATATGATTGACAGGGCAATTTTTTTCTATTTGATAGAAATATTCAATCATAACCGCTTTTGAATAAATTTTAAGCAGTGTTTTCTGCATCTGAACTGAATAAGTTTTTTTTTTATAAAATGGGGAAATATCAACGAGACCTGGACGAGGTTAAAAAGAGGTTGGGAGGGAAGTTAATATGTACAATTAGGATAAAAAAAATAGCATAGTTTTCATATTCAATTTACGTTCTGAATGCTTATTTAATAAATCCCGTTTATAACAATACAAAATACAAAAAGAAGTCATTAGATAAATAATCAAGCGAAGTTTATTTATTCCAATTGACATGTTTTCTTTGTTAATATAATGTAACATATTTGTTATATTATTTACTTTATACAATTGACGTAGCTTATTATTGAAATTATCTTTCGAATGCCAAACATAATTTAGTCACATTGTCAATTACATTTGGCCCTGAATTTCAGCAAAATATATTAGTATGTACCTTATTAAGTTACAAGATATACAGTTTAAAAAAATAACAATAATAAAAACTTACAACTCCATATTAATGACTAATAAATCAAAATAATCTCGTAACATCTTTAAAATAATACGATAAAAAAACGTATAGAAAAACATCGTGTTCATCCTTAGCAACCAAAACGAAAAATAGTCATTTATATTCATAACAGCTAATAAAAAATATCCTCATATCATATACTTAATTATAATAACCGTTATTATGATTTTAATCTGTACAATACATTTACAATATTACGGAAAAGGCCTACATGAATAAATACATCGCATACATAGAATCAGTAATTGATCTCACTGGTTTTTTAATTACAGAATAATTTAATATTTATTTACCTCAGTTATTTGAAATTAAAACTCTGTTAGTTGAGATTAATCAGAGGAAGAATACCTAAGACTAATCAGGCCAAAGTCCTTACTTGTAATCTAGACGGAAGGACTTTGGCCTATTTAAAAAAATGGCTATCACTATACTAGGTACGCCATTCACTGTAGTTATTTCCAAGATATTTTATAAGGATTTTATTAGGATTAATAGGTCAATATCATCAAATTAATAATATTTTGAATGAGTCACTGCTATTATATTTTAAATGTCTACACATGTTAAGCTCATTAAATTTTAATGATATTAAACACAGTGAAAATGGAAATAATATCAACATGCAGGACTGGAACGTCTGGGATACTGTATCTTCGCTCTGCCAATGGAACAACGGTATCGCTACCACAGGGTAAAAAAACAGTTTAGAAGTGGCCAATTCTGTAATAAAACTGTATTTTTTAAAGGGCTTGTCATAGAGTCCGGCCTTACATCATTACATGAAGATGTACGAATGCCATAAATAGACTCTCTAACTTACCTTTACGGAGTACATCGTATAGCTTTTGGCTGAATTCAATGAACGTTGTTAAAATAATGTAGGACACATTAAGCTCTCTTCCTGTGGGTGGGAGGAGTCAAATTAACATTAAAATTAAGATTATTTTATTTAACTCATTATTGAGGGTTCTTTAAAAACTGTTTTATTTTTAGGTCTACGAATAAATTGAAAATACCATTGTTAACATTTAACAAGCAATAAATAACTTAAATAAGGCGCTAATTGTAACGCCTTATTTAAGTTATTATTAAGTTATGTTGAGTTTACCTATAAGTAACAATTTCCTTATAGGTAAACTCAACATAACTTAGGTTGTTTTTAATTTCATTAGACTCGATACTCAGCACAGATAAATATTTTCGTTCATATGCACAGATAGGTTCTTTAGTATATCCAATGCGGTTTGTTCATTTACTGCTAACATAATGAAGTTCCTCTTTGTTTGATATACTGATATATACTTATACTTGATGATACGTAAATTAAACTTACACAACCTGGTAAACCAAACATTGCATTTTAATTCTCTCTATAGTATTCGATTTATGGAATAAGCGAATAATTTTCTTGCTTTCCATGATTTAATCGTGGTTGTATTTCTTGCTATTTTAAGTGATGAAACATTTTGGACATTTGATTGAACGTGACTCACTGGTACCCAGTATTTCGAAGACGGAAATAAAGTCGCTTTTCAAACACCAAATCCATGTTATCCTAAAGGAAAAGGTGACTGGCAATTATTACTCTTGACAATTCTGTAAAAAAAATTTAAAATTTAATCATATTTTAACTAGGCGTCAATGTGGCTACCCATTATAGCATTTGAAAAAAATAAGTCATCAGCAAACTGTGTGCTGAATACTAATTTTTTTCGCTTGGTTACAATACGCCTCGCCAAGCCATATGTAATGTTTCTAATACTTTTAAAAATAAGATGCAAAATTTGACAACAACAGCGAAAGCTTTATTTTTACACGATTTTCTCTATTTTTATTTTAGTATGACAAGCATTTGTAATATTTTATTTTGATTTTGCTGATTACATTATTTCGAGGTAGTTTCGAGGACCATTGGGTGGAACTGTCTTTACTAATGTAAAACTGCTTGTTACTGGTTGAAGAAAATACTTCTTGCTAATCATCGCTTCATTTGGACCAATGCATGTTCCGTATTGCTGCCTTAACTTCGCCCTGAAAAAATAATTCAAAAAAAAAAAAAAAACAATACAAAAAAGCCCTGAAATATGTTAGATTTCACTTCCGTCGTTTGAACTGTACTGCTCATTATAATTACCATAGTGCTTGTTCAAACAAGATGAGGAGTTGTCTTTGGTAGTTTTCGTAAGACAAAGCGGTATGCGGTTTATCAATAAACAATAAATATCTACAAGCACACTGTATTCATAAACGTTACGTGGCCATTGTGGGGTATGACTGCAAGTGTTTTTGTTGATTCAAATATTTAATTATTTTCGATTATTTTTAAGTTAAGCACAAATCTTTGGTAGATTTATAGTTTTAAGGGGAAGGCCAACCATATCCATTGGCGGTATTTTATTTCGTGGTATGTATTCAATTCAATTTAAAATTTATTAGAATTTAATGACAAGTAAAAATCCTGTACAGAAAATTCACTTTTAATGTTTGTTGAATAACAATTATTTAAGGATATTTTTAACATACTTATAAATGAATGCCTGAACTTACAGTAAACTTTCTCTCTTTGTGCTTATAATTTTGTTGCGAGCTAGTCATAAAATCTCTATATATATCTATATATATATATAAAATAAAAACGTCTAAATATATACAAGCATTTATTGCCTGCCATTAACAATTAATGTAAGAATAAAATATTCCAGGGGTTTCCGGCATTAAGATGGGCCTCAGGACGGTTATTTACCCATCTCAAGTTACTCATATACTTCGGTATGTTGTTAAACTCGTATAAATAGCTATACCAGTCAGATGGACAACACATTCTTTCGCCAATTTTACAACCATGAACACTGTAAGTTCACGTTTTAATATTTAAAAAATATACTAAATATATTTGTGTCGTGTTTCTTAATTTATGGAATTCAAAGCGCTAACAATATATCAGTGTGTTATAATCTCTTCAGATTGATGTATCTTTTTAAACAGATATTATTTATTTAATTTATCTTTCAAACCATTACTGTAATAACAATAAATGTGTATCTGTTATATAATTAAAATGTTCAATATACGCTGGATTGGAAGCCTCAGGACGGATGAGATCATTAATAAAATTTCTTTTTTGCAAACAATAGGAATATCGTTGTTAGAAAGTGGGTTCAAACAGGCACTTCTGCAAACCGTTATCTATGGAGAATTATATAGAGTACTCATAGACAATAATAATGACAGTAACATTTAGTTTTTCTTTGCAGTTAATATTTGTTGGATTATTCATGTGTGCCTTCGTGGCCTACACGTCGGCGTTGCCTTATCCAAGTGAGGTGGCCGCTGAAAATGAACCAAAGGGTGAAGGGTTGGTAGCTATTAATACCAAGTCTGAAGGAGAAATCTTGGTCCCTGCTGAGAGTGCTTGGCATGGACATGGGTGGGGACATGGTGGAGGTGGACGGGGATGGGGCCATGGTGGAGGCTGGGGTCATGGAGGAGGCTGGGGTCATGGAGGAGGCTGGGGTCATGGAGGAGGCTGGGGCCATGGAGGAGGCTGGGGTTATGGAGGAGGATGGGGCCATGGCGGCTATCATGGCGGCTGGAGACGTTAACCGCTAAATTAAATTGAATAAATCGAGTATGCTAATACATTTCTGTTTTTAATTTGTTATTAATTTTGAAATGTTATTTATTAATATAACCTTAAATATATATTATAAAAACTAAATATATTAATATCGTTGTAATGAACTATATAAAAAAATTTGAATTTTTACTATATTTGATAACATTTGTTTAATAAATCACTTCTATTACATTACAAAATACAAAAACTTGTAAATAGATTACTAAATAAATAACGGTTGAATATTTATATTCGTCAATTTATATGGCAATTTATTTTTTATTTCAGTCATTACATATTTAATATATTACTTAATTTATGTATAAGAGATAGCTTGTCCATTGAATTATATTTTTCATCACATAAAATGAAAACATACAATGAAAAAATGAAACTATATTTCATTCACCAAATAACTTGGAAAATACCGCAGTTTAATATAATATATTCATTCCGGCGTATCCACCCACTAACTTGGAAAACACCGCAGTTTTTAAAAAAATATAAGAATAATTTATAACTGGATCCATATTAATGGCTAATAAATAAAAATAATCCGTCCACCCTCGCTGAGTCTAAAAAATAATACAATAAAAAACATAAGGAAAACTTTATGCTCATCATAAACAACCAAAACAAAACTGGTCCATTTAGACACAAAACATGTTATAAGGAACAAACATCCTTATATCATATAATAAATGATAATATATGTTAATTTTAACTGTTGAATATTACAGAACAGGCCTACACGAATAATAATATCGCACCGCAACGAATCAGTAATTGACCTCACAGGTTATTTAAAATACAGAATAATTTAATATTTATTTATCTCGGTTATTTGAGAATAAATCTCAGTCTGTTGGTTGGTATCAGACGAAGACGAAAAAAATCTCTCAGCAGGTACTGAAGTTGCAGGTATTGAGAGAAAATCACGGGCCATCTTCGATAAAGTCGGATACTCGGTCTCATGCGTCCTCCACCAATCTAAAATGTCTTCCGAGCTGGCAGCTCTTGGTTTTCTCAGGTATTCCTCCAACTCGTCTATCACTAAGCCTTGAAGACAAGATCCAGATGACGTCGAGGGACATTCATATAGTTTATCAAAGTCTATTACGTCTTTATCTTCATCACATACCTTATTTTATTTTCTCGGTAATTCCAGAGATTTGTTCAGTGAGTGTAGACTGTAGTATTCTTCATAAAGTTCATCGAACTTGCGCAGGCTTTCTGTTTAAAGTTGCTTCCCCCATATTGTCAGGTCAAAAGTCAGAGCCTTATGCCTTGGGTCTAAAATTAAAGAAGTACAATAAATCCAGTTGCTCTTCTTATAATGTTCAAGCATTTTGTCTCGAGCTGCTTGGAAATCCAGAATGAGCTTTTCATCCACTTCGTTCCGTTCGATTAGGTTTCTCATTTAACTGTTTTACCATGGATTCAATTTTATCGAGCAAAAGATTGAATGATACAATGACTAGCGGTAATGTAACATATTTTTCTCCACCAAGTTTTGTACTTAAAAGTTTAAAGTTTATTAGAAACCTATGTATTTTTTCGAGTATTTGCCATTCACTAGCTGTGATATGAAAATCATTCAATTCGGTGACAGAACTGCACAATATGTTAATGCCCGCTCTCACTTTTAAAACAAATCCAATCATATCATGTGTGGAATTCCATCTCGTTGGACCGACAAGAACGGGATTCAGATTTGATGGCACGCCAGCTGCTTCACAAGCAGACTGAAACTTGCTCTTCACTATTTCACTTCTTTTTATTTTACTAGAAATACTGCGTAACTTTGTTACAGATGTACGCGAGTCAGCAATATATGATGCATATTCTTCAACTTCCTCAGTTTTTACCTCTGAGGTAGCATAGGATTGATTAACCACCTCCACAGCAGCTTCCGTAGAATTGGGAAAAGTGATAACTATTTACTGTTTATCTCCACTACCTTCATCAACATTTTGGTCATGAAGAGGGGAAGACAGTAATAGCACAGCTTTGGACCGTTTATCATGTAGGAAATAATCGTCATATCATTTTGGAATGCCAACTGAGTGCTGAACTTTTCTTCGCCTGGTTATAAAGCGTGGTGGAATGTCTTTTATGTTTTTAAGTAAATGTGCCTGTAGATGTTATTTATGATTTTGTTGTGAATATATTATCAGTACATTTAGAAATAGGTTGCTATGTGTCTGCAACACCGAAAGCTTTGTTTTTAGATGATTGTCTCCGTCATTATGTTATGTTGATCTATGATAGGTTATTAGTTATAAAGCGTCTCCATTACTCTATTTCAGTCTTTTCTTCAGGTTTTTGAAATTTTCTATTTTTGAACTAGTGCGTACGCTGGTTCGAGGTAGCGGCAAAGACTATTTGGTGGAATTAATTATCTTAACCTTTTAAACAAAATAAAACTAAATGAACGATTTTTCAAACTTTAAAATAACAAAAAATATATATGCACAATTTTATACATTCACAATATATAAAACGCACTTACGAATGATGACAATCCAGATATTGTAAGGGTTAGGATATAACTCACTTGGATAGGCTTTTGTAAAATTCCATCAGTAAGGAAGGAAATGGGAGGTGAAAAAATGTATTGTTATATTTTGATTAGAATTTAATTACAGGTAAAAGTCAGTGTTCGGCTGCAACCGTACAGAAATCGAAGATTAATTGATTTAGATTCACTGTCAATAAAAATATTTGAGGATATAAGCAAAGAAAGGATACCACTTGAAGGTGGGCCTCTGAGCATTTATTTACCTGTCTGAATTTACACATATACCTAGAGTGTTTTCCAAAAACTCGTATAAATATGTAAACCTAACAGATGGGCAACACACTGTTTCGCCAATTTTGAAACCATGAACACTGTAAGTAATCCACGTGTTAATTTATATGTATGTATATATTATGTGTCTTATTTCTTTTATTTATAGAATTTAAAGTGCCATCAATAGGCCAGTGTATTTTTATCTCTTCAGATTGATGTATCTTGTTCGAGAGCTTATATTTATGTATTTTTTCTTTCAAATTGTTTTAAAAACAACAACTGTGTTACTGTGTGTGTAATGAAAAAATATCTTTGCTAAAGTGTGAGTGCAAACAGTGCACATGTGCAAACCTTTCGAGGGGAATAACAGTTGCTTAAGAAGAATCATATATCATCATATAAGAATAACAGTAACATTTTGTTTTCTTTGCAGTTAATATTTGTTGGATTATTCATGTGTGCCTTCGTGGCCTACACGTCGGCGTTGCCTTATCCAAGTGAGGTGGCTGAAACTGAACCAAAGGATGAAGGGTTGGTAGCTATTGATACTGAGTCGAAAGGAGAAAGTTTGGTTCCTGCTGAGAGTGCTTGGCGTGGATACCCTTGGGGAAGTTATGGGGGCAATCGGGCATGGGGACAAAGAGGGCATGGTTGGGGCCAAGGAGGAGGAAAATTAAATATAAATCCATGGAACATCCACCATTACGCCAACGGACGCTAACACCTAATTGATGTTATTGAAACCTGGTGTGAATTAATTCAATAAAAAAATATACTCATATATTTTTTTGTTTTCATTTTAAAATTTTAAAACGATATTACATTACAGCAACAAAATATAGTAATAAAATTCAGATGGATAAAATTCACATTATCCACAAACAACTCCTTTTGTAGGTATAGGTAAAAAACATAATCATGGAAAATAAAAATATTTACGAATCTAAAAGATATTTTCAACCAAAAGCCGCTTTTAGTTGGATTTTGCGCAGTGTATTCTGCATCCGAAGTGAAAAAGGTTTTATTATCAAAAATACATAAATATCCCGTATCAAAAAAACCGGGTGGAGGGTAAAAAGGGAGGGGAGGGTATGCATAAATTAACATCGTTTTAATTTTTTCTTTAAGTTCTGAACACTTATTTAATAAATCAATTTTATTATAATACAAATACAAAAAGAAGTGAATAGATTAAGTAAATAAGGAAAGGTTTCAATTCGTCAATTTACATAACAATTTGTTTATAATTTCGGTTATTACATATTTAATATAATATATATTATACATAGCTTGTTTATTGCTTGTCTTAATTTTTTTATCATACTAAGCATATCAAATCAAAATCAAATCAAAACAAAAATCTTTATTGAAAGTAAGTTTCGTACAAATCATAATTTCATTGTCAAAGCTACCACCAGCTCGGAAAATAATTGCCACTGACCTGAGATGAGCTGGCGAAAGAAACTCAGCGGGCCATGTAATATGAATTTTCTTTAATAATCGTCAATTACATAATTACATTATATAGAAATACTCTAAATAAATCTTGAAGCAGCCTGGCAGTGTTCACTTCATGCCCACGGTGTATCATCCACTAAATAACAGTTTAAAAAATAACAATAAGATTAATTTATAACTCAATCCATTAAAATTGTTAATAAATAAAAAATATCTGTCCACCCTCGCGGGACAGATATTTTTTATCGGTAATTCAACAAAATCATTCCGACGTATCTCAACCAAAACAAAAACTGGTCATTAAAATCCATGACAGTTTATAAGAAACATCCTTACCATATACTAAATCATCATTGTTTTAATTAAATATACAATATTACAGAACAGGCCTACTTTAATAATAAAATCGCACCGCATCAAATCAGTAATTGAACTCACTGGTATTTTTAATTACAGAATAATTGAATATTTATTTATTTCCGTTATTTGAGAATAAAACTCAGTCTGTTGGTTGAGATTTATTAGACGAAGTGTTAGACTTACCTCAGGCCTAAGTCCTTACTTGTAATGCCTATCGGCTAACGCTATATTGGTACTTCATTAACTGTAACCCATTTCCAAGGTATTATTTAGGATTCTTAATTCAAAAATAAGACGTTATTTAATAATATCATCATAAAGCTCCCCTAGCTTTATGATAGTTAGTTTTTTAGTCTACTTTTGTTGGGAGGGTCACGGGTGGGTACACAATGGGCCTTTTTTATTCTTCAAATATCATTCTTATTGATGTTTTCAGCTATTCTGTTGGTCTTAACTATATTTACAATCGGTTTAACACAGCATGTTATGTGACGATATCATGAACATGTAATTTGTTAAACGACTATTTAATTTTCTTCTTATTGCATGAATTTCTAGTACAAGGTGTTCAAGATGGTGGCCTTGTGTAGTGTTATATAAATCAATTCTTTTAGTTCGAATGGTTTTAGACTATGTTAAACAGTTAAGTAAGACTCCCGTCGTGAAAAGGAAGACTAGCACCACATGTCATTCTTTCGATCTCCATAATGACCTTTCAGTTATATATAGTTGCAATTTTTTTATTTTAGCTTATTTTATACATTATGTGTATTAGGATTGCGAAATCTCTTAGGTACAGTACACCCAGCACTTATTAATCAACCGAAATATATTGGTATCTTTTGTACTTATCTGGTCTTTAAAACTGTCTCAGTCTCTATTTTAATAAGCAAGGTGAAGATCGTAAATAAGATAGTAAAAGGCAAGACACTTGATATAAGGAGCTATTTATTGGAGACAATACAACAAGTGAGGTACGCGCGTGGTACAGTGACCAACAATAACTGTCGTTTGGTGTTCTTCATAGATCTATCTTAGGGCCTACACTTTTTCTAATCTATGTAAACAGTATTTTAAATCGCCTTTCCAAACTGCTACATATACACGTATGGGTATACGCATTATGGTTTGAGATCTAAATTAAACTTCCTATATTTGGAAAGGGCACAACTAGCTCTCCTCTAAGTTATGTCATTCAAACACTTTCGGTGGTATAAGACTACTCAATTATATATATACTGTAAATTTATGATTGCTAGGTAGCTTCTTGTTGTCAATACCTTCCTGAGGAAACGTGACTCATAGTATAAAGGATATCTCGCGAAACAAAATAATATAGATAATCATAAAAAAAACTGGCTAGAGAACATTTCGGAATGTTGGGAATTCGCATTTATAACAGCATTGACTATGTTAAAGAAGTTTGAACAAAAAAACGGTAATTATTTCCTCAATATATAATTACTTACGCGGAGGTTGAAAAGCTACTTGTAACGATTACATAATTTATGTACAATACAACGAACGACATAAGCCAAACACTTATGTTGTCAATTATATATATATATATATATATCATATTACACACACATATACATTATACACACAACGTAGCAAAGTAACGTAAAATGCTTTGTTTAAGTTCATTGATGTTGTTTCCTTTGTTTTTTTATCAAATCACTAAACATGCATATTTTTGTAATACAATAACTTATAATATTGTGGAGTCCCATCTACTTTATAAATATCTTTGTTTTTTTTTTAAATTCAGGAATGTCTCTTACTGTATCTGAGATTGTATACATATTTAGAGCCTGTTTGACAAAATATCGTATTTCCAATATAAACTTGTTAAGGTTAATATTTTTTAAACAGAGTATAAATCAATTAGTTTAAATACATATTCATATTTTATACATTTTAGAGCATTATTATTTAAACGTATTTCGGTACACATTAGTTAGCCATGAGAGCTGTCCTATTTCCTCCCGTATCTCTATTTTTTACAAACGTTTACAATTCATAGTACGAATCCAATGTAATACCCGAAACAATTTATTTTATCTCTGGGCTGTTTATTTGTAGTTTGCATTAATATTTAAATTTGATTGATTTTCCATTAACAAAAGAGAGTATTTTGTTTTTCGGATGGCTGATCTAGTCTAGCCATTCGTAAGTAGTTTCTATTGTTTGAAAATATCTATAAACATGTATAGCCATGTGAAGCTTATTTAAATTTTAATAAATATAGAATGAACAATAAAACGATACGGGCAGGGATTAAAACCCGCGACCTCTGGAAAACCATCCCGTCGCTCTACCAATTGAGCTAACAGTACAGACACGGTCTTGGTTTATTATTCATTCTATATATATATATATATATATATATATATATATAAATATTTTCTTTTATTCATCTTACAGCTGAGTTAAGTAAACTATGTTGGATACTGGTTTTATGTAAGGACAAATTATTAAATTATACGAGATAAAAACTTACGGCCTGCGTGTGAGTGCAAAACTGGGTTTCTCATTAAAATACATCGTTCAAATTATAGTAAAATTTTTCCCTAAAATATTATAAAATATGACAAACACGTATATCAATAGTTTAATGAACTTATTTCGGTGTCTTTATATTCTCTATTCGTATAAATTCGTATAAAAAGAATTCAAGTTATTAACAGATGTTAGTACTTAAAACAATATAATAAATCTAGCCATAATAGTCTAAAACTAGACAGAAATCGCAAGACAATTTTATATTTATATAATATGGGTTATAATAACAATAGTTGCAAGGCGACGTCCTCGATCTTTATAATAATAAAACCGGTATACTTAACTTTTAAATTTGAGTCATTCCCGCGATATTTAAATGTCAAGAATTTGTGTATTTCCCCAGAAAGACATTTCAGAGACTACAAGGATTGAATAGGGGATGGGAATACCTATGTAGAAATAATATATATTTTCTATGAGACAAAAAACATTATGACATGTTTTTATAATGTCAGGCGTACAGAACCGTAAAAATATTTTTATTAAATTTTAGATATCTTTAAAGACATAGTGTCATTTTTGGAAATAACTCAATAGGGATTAAAATAGCGGCTGGAAGCTTCAGTACAACAGCTATATTTTTTAAATCTATGTAGACTTGACACTAACGGAAACTGTATTTAATAGAGATGAAAAGTGTATTTTAGAACGTTTTAAGTTATATCTTATCATGTAAAATTGTATTGGACTGATGATCTTTAGAGATAAATATTTCATAAAATGCAACTAAGATTTTTTTTATACAATATATAACTTTATTACTGAATGAACATAATATAATATATGATACAATTACTTAAAAAGTAAGTTGTTGAAATCGGTAAATCATTTTTACAATTCAAATTGTTATATAAGCTAACTATCTTGGAATTCGATATAGGTTTACATTTCTGAATTGGTACTCAGTAAACTGCTACAGGAATTTGGATACAATTTGTATGAAATTGCTTCCAGATATTTACTTTTATTTATAATATGGATATTCGAATTCGAATATGGAAATTCGAATTTTTATTGTCGAATTTATTATGATAATAAAATATCATTGATTGTTTTCAATTAAACAAAAAATATATACTCTTTGTACAATAATATTAAGTTCTCGATTTTTTGGGTATAGATAATTTGTGTTGAACAATTAATTATGGAATAGCTGTTTTTTCCTTATAAAACTAGTTTGAATGTCAATAATATAATAAACAAAATAAAGAAAAATGTCGATGTTGAACTTTATAATAATATTATAATGTAGATATATTTATTTTTGACGGTATAAAGAAATGTATGTCACAAAAATATAGCAAATATATGCATATATGCTATATGCTTTTTTTTCCGTTTCCGTTCCAAATGCCGTTTCTTTTTTTATACAATTAAGTATAAAATATATTATCGTATATAATAGGGTGAAATCTGTACTTCGGAACTAGTAGTACTGAACTTAACCTCCTTCTGATATCCTTTCGGACGATGTCGCAGGCAACAGCGAGTATGAAATTTTTTGAAAAAGAATATACGTGTCACAACGTGTTTCATATTTTAGTGAACCGATCCACAATCCATATCTTAATTACATTTTAAACGTCAAAATGTAAAATTAATTATCTTTGTAATCAATTTTACTTTATAATACGAAGTTTGATTACCAATAGTAGCAGTATTTAAGGACAATGTTCACGGTAAGTTGGTAATTTATCTTATTAAAGAAACGTCATATTGATTAATGGATTTAATCATAAATTACAAAAAAAGAATTAAATTTATATTACAAAAATTTAATTGACGTTTTCATTTATTTTAATAGACTAGTCTCCATAGACAAAGCAGCTTATGACATTAGTGACGAATAATAAACGACCACTGCTAAATTTAAATGGTAGTTATTTATGATATGGCAACAATTCCCATTATAATTAACGGGCGCGGCAGCGTGATCAAGTTCCCGTGCCCGACCGCATGGCTGCCGCAATATTATATCTCATAAAGTAAACGTTTGTAGTGATATTTCGATCCCGCATTTAAATTAAATTGGATCCATTTTTTTATTGTTTTAGAAAGCATTTTTAGTGCTGTTATCCATCCTGTCTGTCTACACATTTACGATACCAAGTCTTGTGATGCCAGAGCATTTAAATGGGACGTATTTATTTGGACGACAGAAGACAAAATATATAGGATGGAGAGACCTTGGGTCTATGTGGGGTTAATAAATAAAAAAAATATATGTCTTTTTGTTTTTATTTTAAATCCTACTTACAGATGCGCGAGTTTATTTACACTTGAATGTAGTAGTAGTGGTGCGTCTTATACCAATGGAGGATAAACACTGAAGAGTGATGATACATATATTTTTTTGATGAGTCATTTACAACCCATTTTTACATATTTTTCTTTACTGAAGAGTGATGGGCCGAGTTACATTGATTCTGGAAAACCGACAACCTATTTTCCATATTTAAAAATGTGATTACATAAAATATTATCTGCAATAAGCCAAGTTAAAATCTTCAATATTTATTTATATTAATAAATGTTCTAATTAATATGCAACTATTGATGGCATGTTAGGTACTGCTGTATGTACATCTCTATAATATAATTACTGAACGGTAGAGATAAATTCATATGAATTTATTTTAAAGATATCTTCAAAGACATTCTTCCCAAAAACGTCCTCAAACCTAACACAAACTTTCACATATTCGAAACTCAACCTTGAACTAAATCGTAAAGAAAACCGGTAAGGGAAAGTTATATCCTTTCGACTCTAGTAATCTATCCCAGTAGTGATTCCCGTGTTCCTTTAAAAACACGTTAAAAACGTTATATTAACTTCAGCTTATTTAGACAAAATATAACTATGAAGGTAAGTCTTTTATTTGTCATTAATGTTTAAATTAAAAATATATAATTACAAAACTCTTCTCCAGCATTTCTTTATGTTTAAAATATTTTTATACCAAAAAAAAAAGCTCAAATTGTATAGCAAAAAAATAAAAAAATATTCATTCAAATTGTTGACCTAAAAATATAGTTATTTAATAAATAATAACATTTCGAATGAAACTGAATAAGTGCCTGTTGAAAAGTTCTCAGAGTAATCAATATTTTTTGTATATTTTTTAATACTTCCACTTTGTTTCTATCTTATATTATTTTATTATTATTATTTTAGTTTGTTTGTAACTTTAACATTACTATTCAATTAGGAACTACTGGCGTTATTCACGTCCTTGAATTTATTTTTTTCATTTAAATGAATAATGTTTAGTTTTAACGAGAAACGTTGACGTATATATTTTTATTGTTTACTGTTTCTTGTTTAATAGTTAGAGTATCGGAAAAAAATACATTTGTTTTAATGTTTAATTTGTATATTATAGAATTTATCATTTACACATAACTTAAGCCCGGAATTAAAATCTATTTCAAACTTGATTTGATTTTTGATCGTTTGTTTGTCTGCACGACTATTTGCTACGTTCCTCAACACCTTAATGAGATGTTAGACATTAAAAAAAAATATGTTAAATTAAAAAAAAACTGAATGTGTGTATATTTTTTTAAGCTATATCGATATTTTTTAATCATCTGAAAACTGATTGTGGTATTTTATTATCGGTGAGAATTGAAGTATGATAAAAAAAAACAGCTAAATTTAACGCTTTTAGTAATTTCAATAATATTTTAATTAATTTAATTTCAATAATAATAAAAAAAACTTCCGTTCTAAATACGATTACATCGATATTTGTATTTGTTTACAGAACTTTTCCTTTAGAATGCATTATTTTAAATAGCAATTTAAAACGAACGACGCTGCATTATTAACGTTGTACATTGTCTACAAATATATATAGATTTTTTTTCAAAATACGCAATAGCCTCGACTTACAATCTAAAGATGTTGGTATCGCAATATATGTTTTTAATTAAATACCTCCCTTTTTAGATTCTACTATACTTAGCAGCGATATGTATCATCGAAGGTTCTGTACTAGATCCAGCTCTGTATCTTGCTCCGAGTCCACCTCTAACTACCACACAGGAAAATATGCCAGAAAGACTGTGGTCCGAAACTCTGCAGTCAAGAATCCAAAAACGTGTTGATGCTCTATCCCAAATTGAACAAAGTAGGTATCATAATAAAAAACATCAAGGTAGAAAAAAAATGACTATTTTTGGGCAAAATTCATTGCTAAAAACTGGTTATTTCGGCATTAAATTAAAATTGGCACGATTGTTCACGATCGATACGATCTTTATTGTCAATAATTACTGATAAAGCAATTACTATTAATTTTTTATCAAAATCCAATTATAATAAGGAAATAAATTCAAACAATAAAATTATATATTTTGGCAGAGATAGAGGACACGCCGATAAATTCCCAGGAAGTTATGGAAGGGGCGGAAACGTTTTGGCCAAAATACACTCCAAATTTGAGAGGGATTCACATTCCTCTAACCTATCAACTGTCGGGGACATATGGGGGTGACTCCAGTAGCAGCGTCCTTGCCAGCAGTTACGTAAATCGAGGTTTTGGCAGCCTTAGAGGAGTGCTTGCTGGGAACGGTTACAACGGACACAGTGGAACCGGTTTGAGAATATTTGCAAGCGATTCAAGACCATCGTGGAGTGGGTGGGGCAATGGCAAATGGGGTCATTATGGCAAAGGATAACTCCTTGTATCCATTAATTTTATCAAGTTACGCAAAACCCATTTAAAATTTGATAGTTAATAGTTAATTTGGTAGTTTACTTATATAAATAAAAAAAGGAAGTTATATTTTTTTATCTCTGTATGTATTGATTATATTTTATACAATAAAAAAACGTCATTTTCGTAATTTATTTATAATAACTACCGTTGATAAATATTAAATAATCAGCAATTTTATGATAGAATCGATTTGTATGAATTGTTTTATAAAGGGAAAACCCATTTTTATTATTCCACTGAATTATCTATATATTTTTTAATTATCTATGCGAACGTGTAGGTACTACATTTACAGCACATGTCTTCTTCCATGTCCATAATGTCTTAAACAATTTACAAGTTAATATACCTTATTATATACAGTTAATATATACAGGTATTATCCAATACTAATCGCGCGAGGAAATCGATTCAGTCTCGTCTAGATCGCAAAATCAAGTTTTATTGCGTTCTTTTAACTTAATATATTTGAAATTATTTAATTAAAATTAAAATGATTAAACATAAATCACATTTTTTTATTAAGCTAAAGAACCTGTCTCGCTTCTCGTTTAGGTATATTGTTAATAACATAAGAAATAAAAAATTATTTATTCAATAAACTTAACCATTATATTTCTTTAGATCAATAACGATTCATGAGCCGTTGTTTAATAACTATCTTAATAATAATAATTGAAGTGATGATTGATGATTATATAATAAATGTCTACCGGTTCTGTGTATTTATAATAAAACTTAGTTCTTCATTAGAACGGGTGTCTATATAAATATACATCTGTCTGTTAATGTTATTGGGCAACGTATATTTACAACGTGTCATGTTAATGGTGTCGTTTGTAATTAAATGATAAGAAGATTATATATTAGTCCATACTTACAGCTTAGAATATAAAGTAAATATATACACGCTTGTGGAATTTTTAATGAAATATTTTGTCTATATAGATATTCATTATATGAAATGATTTGCTTCGTCTTTCCCACTAAGAGGTTGGTACGGTCTTCAGCGTCTCCACAACTCACATCTATAATTTTTCATCTCATTGCTCACTCACTTAGCATGTCATCTTCCACACAACCCAACCCTAATTTCTTCAGCCCTTCCTCGTCTTTTTTTACCTCCCATGTTCATCATCATCGATTCGCATTGCATGCCTATACCAAGCCATGATATTGCTTCTAATTTTTTCCATCACACCGGAGCAATTTTTAGACTCCCTCTTACATACTCATTCCTCATCCTATTCATCCTTGTAACCTCGCACTTCTATGTCAACGTTCACACAACAGCAGCACGCAGTTTCCTTTCATACGCTTCTTTCGTCATTCAACATTGGGACCATACAACACTGCAGGTCTTATTCCTCACTCCTGTAACCTATCTCCATTTCATCAAACCTGCATTTATCCTGTTTCGTACATCCCTATAAATCTCGCCATCATCTTATACTAATGAATCCAGGTAAAGAGAGAGCAGATGAGAGAAGTTACACCATCACAGTCAACCGGAGTGGAACTTAAAAGATTACCAAAATTTAAAAACAAATATTCCTTTTTGGTCCGGCTGAATCTCATTCTGATATTCTCCCACTCACTCTCACTCTGCTCCACAACTCATATCTGCTCCCTTTAATGAACACAATATCGTCAGCCAAAAGCATACACCAGGAAGCTTCCTCCTACATGTTTCACTTCAGAGCATTACCAGGAGTAACTAGTCGAGACGTCGAGTCGATCCCTGATGTAAAACTTCGTCTACACCGAACTTATCGATCTCACATAACAGAAGCATTCATTGTATCTTAAGTTATGTAGTTTTCATCACATTGACTTTCTCCATCTAGATTATTTTATACAAGATTCTAAGCTGTCTTTTAAACTTCAGTAGAATTTTTATAGTTAGAATTAAAAAGCTTATTAAGAACTCGGTAACCAGTGCGGTTGCAACAATGCAGAAAAATATAAAAAATGTGACAAAACAAATGGCTCATTTCGCGTACCTACATGACATTAATCGCTGCAAAGCCTTTATGTAAACAAAGTATTAAATGTTGAACCCAGACTCCGTTAATTTAACAATAAGGCGTAATTTTTTTGTAATAAACTAATAATAACTATGAATTTTTTCAATGGTTATACTTCAAATACACTGCATTTTGTACGCATATCAAATGTAATGTTCTGACAGTTTTATTACAATCAAGTACATACTTGAATAGATCGCAGAATTCATTTCAAAGACCTTGACTATTAACTGACACCCATAATGACTGAACTTCCTGCCAGTCCCGCTTTATATTCCCGTGAAGGCCTTTTACCCGCCATTATTTTAGAAGCTATGGTGAAAACGCTAGCATTTTTTTTTATACCATTAATTTCGTTATGTTTAGGAGAAGGCAATATTCGTTTGATGGAAGAAGAAATCGCAAAAGCTTTACAAGATTGCATTAAGCTTAATCATGAAATGAAATATGACAACGGAAAACGGCAACGACGATATGACGAAAACATTGAGTCTTCTCCTCGGATAGACGCCAAATCGAAACAAGAAATAAATCAATATAATCACGAAAGACGAAATGCATCCTTTAAAACACAAGTCCTCAACGGTTCAGAGTTAGATTATTCCAGGTACGGTTATGGAAGTAATGGAGCCTCTATTAATTCTGTTCCTCACCGCGCCAACGGCAATATAAACACAAATGCTAACATTACAGAGGGACATAAAAAATCTAAAAGAAACGAACCATTAATGAGTAGAGACGATACTGATAAGGTAAGTTATACTGTTAAAAACTTATGATGTATTTAATTTTAAAATACGCCTGATGAAAATAAAAAGCAAGGCCTTAAAACGTATATTTTCAGTGCCTCAGCCAGTGTGTGTTTGGAAATTTACACGTGGTAAGAATTACTTTACTTTATAACTACTTGTTTTTTTCTGAATGAGTAATGTAAATAAGAAATATTCCATAGTTGGATTCCAAAGGTATTCCCCGCGAAGTGAAACTATGGAACAAAATTCAATCAGCCGTAACTTCCCAACAGTCTCAAGCATTAATAAGAAATCAAATCAGGGCCTGCTTTCAAGAGCTTCAGTCAGGTAAATTAATACTTATAATTTTCAACATTACTCAAAGATACATATATTAGCTGAGTGATTTACTCATCAGTAATTATTTAAAGTAAACAAGTTGCACAACATATCCGATGATAAGTAGGTAATAAAAATGTTTATTTTACATCTTCACCTTCCAAGCAAAACCACAAAATACCCACAATTGAATGTACTTAAGTACATTAAAGTGATTTTCTAAGTATGCATAATAGCTGTAATATGTTCAGTACTAGTAGTTAATATTATGCAATTATTTAAGGTATTTTCAATTAAGTAAGATAATAACTTGTAGGTACCTACAATTAAAGACAGAACAGGATATTATTTTATATTGTTGTGTGGTTCTCCTCAGAATAGGGCGAGTTTGGAACCCTCGTATTTTATTTTTAAGTTCAGGGGTGTCCTTGCAGAAGGGCTTATTTCGATAAGTATGGTATCAAAATGGGCCCTCCTGACACCTCCATTTGACGTACACAAGTAATCACTGGTAATGATTCAAAGTGTAAAAGACTTAAATGTATAAATAAATACAAATATATATATATATATATATATATATATATATATATATATATATATATATATATATATTCTAGTATATTATACTAATTTTATTATTTTTCCAATACAGAATCAGAAGATAACGGGTGCTCATATTCAAATAAACTAGAACGTTGTCTGATGTTACGTTTTTCTGATAGGATTATTAACAGCACACAAACTTTTACTACCCAGTAGGTACTTCAGTAAACTGCCAGTTATATATTAATTTAATTAAAAATGTGATAAAACTTATTATCATAATCCAAATAGCTTTATTCATATGATATTATTATATTTATATTAAATAGTGTAGTGTGTAGAAAATTTATGCAAAGCGGAATAAAGTCTGTAAGAAAATTTATTTTCTTTTTTTTTAATAAAAAACCTATGTTTATTTTGTCATATTAACTTTAATTACAGATACAATATAACTGGATAGCCAGGGAATGAAAATGGCTGAGGAAAGTACACGACTGGTTCATCTAAACTAACATTTTTCAACTCGTGTGGATAAAGTTGCTTTGGTAAGGGCTCTTTTAACCATAATGGCACAGATCTCGCACACTGAAATATAAAAACAATGTAGGCACTAATTTTGGCATTCAAAAACAATCAATTGAATACTTTTCTGACAAATGCTACCTTCTAAAGTCACAGTCAGACTTCAAACCAAATTATAAGCAGTAGTTTAATCTTATAAATTGTAACCAAATAATAAAAATATCGTTTAACACTCACACAATCTGTAAAATTCATCAATAAGTAAACAAACAATAACTCAAAAATGCACATAACAGTATGAGATTGCTTGCAATAAAAAAAATCAAATTCACATTAAATACTTTATTGATATCCATATCATAATTAAATTACAATTGTAATTATGTCGTTTTTATACACAATAAAATAACAATTTAATGCACTGAAGGAGCCAGTAATGATAACGACAATGCATTTAATGACAGTGGCAGTCTTTTTTCGCACACTCTTGGTTGTGCTTGAATATGTTTAGACCACCTACAGAGATGAAGAAGAGATTCCTGCTCTGCTATTGATAATCGCTCCTGTAAAAACAAATTAACTATACATTTTTGTATGGTTGTTTAATGTTTTATGTGTGTATGATACTTTAAGGACAAAAATATAAATATACTGATAAGATATCCTCTTTTAAAATGTGGGTAGGAATATAGTTTATAATAACAGCTGACAAACAAGCCAACTGTCCATATCATTGTATTAGATTAACGAAACTCAATATAATTTAAACATTGTAATCAATAAATAAAAAAACTGGTGCTACTTACTATCAACGGGTATAAAACATGGTATGCAGCAACATCTGTTACATTTAAGTAGTTTCCATTTAAATATGTGTTCTTTTCTAAAGCTCTATTTATTCCCTGGAAAAGCAATGATTATTTATTAAAAAACATACCAAATAATATCAATAATAAAAATGATTTAAAACCAGTTACAATTACATGAATAATTCGAAATTGTCTAAAAACATGTTTAGCTCTGTTAAACATATTCATATTTTAAATAAATATAGAATGAAATATAATATTTTATATAAAAAGACAATCTATTAATTTGTCATTTTACATTTATTTAAAAAATACATGAACTGTTTAAATGAACATTAACTACATTTAGATTAGAATATGTTACATGTAAGAAAATTTTAGCGCAGTTAGGGTTGGCAGCCGCCTGGTTAGAGTACATTGCTATATGTTCCAGCCACTGATAGCTTTGAAGTGTTTCCACTTGAGTCATCGTTATACCACTTTTACACGTTAACCGTAAGACAATGCTCGCGAAACCTTCAATATTTTCTTTATCTAAAGATGTCGTCAGGACCTAATAAATCATAGTAATGTAAGACTTTCATAGAAATTTGAGTTCAAAATTCAAATCTAACATATTAGTTTATACATACTTTATCCGTGCTATAACACACCTGCCCTACAGGAGTGTTAAGATATATACCGACATATTTTATTACATCCATTTTATTGTTTAATATTAGTTTTAATTTAGGTTCCACTTATTTAAATCTTATAAAAGGCTATGAAATTAAAATAAACGTTGATCTTTTTTATAGAAAATATTACAATTGACAGTCATTGACATTTGACAGTTGTCAGTTATTCTGCCAGACATGTTAACCAACACACTAGACTAGAGATGAGGCATACAAATCGTCAATAGTTATTAAAACTACGTAGTTAAATTGAAAATGCGATATCAGACCACGGTGAACTATATATTTTGTCAAACGATAAACACCATATTGCTTATAGCTTAGAGAGATAATACTATAGACAACTGTCTATCTTCTGTTGTATTCACATAAGATTGAGACTGTTCTCATTTTAGGTAGGTCTACCGTCTAGGTATATGTTTAATGCTATCATTCAACATATACAGAAATAAAACTCGAGGATATGATATTTTTTACGTTCAGTTCACGGTTATTTTATTTGTTTCGTTAAACAAAATCCCATCGATTTTGTTTTTCTTCCATTGAATTGAATATTTTGGAATTCAAATTCATGTGTATAGTATTGGGTTTTCAAATCATAAATACAGTTTAATAAGGTGCAAGTGATATTTAAACATTTTTTAAATAATATCACTCATGAAATGGTGTGAAGTAAAAGTGTTAGCAAACGGAGTTTTCAATTTGCCTTTAAATTTGCAAGTATAGTTTGGCGAGAAAATAAAATATATTGTATTATACACAATAAATAAATGGATATTATATTTTTATGTATAATACAATTTTTAATTAATATTGTTTTTAAATAAACTTCAATCTATAAGCATATCTAGATGGCGAATCTCAGTCCAACAAAGTACCAAATAATAGCACAAAAATTGGGCGCCCAACCTTAGTGCCGAATGAGAGACTTGATTTTAAAAACTCTTACGTCGAATATTTCAAATCTAATGTAACTAATATTCTCTATATACGAATTTAAATATTTTACTCCTATCCCAGCAACGACGTATTTATTATTTTATTTTTATTAGTATTGGAGGGCAAACGAGCAGATAGGTCACCATGATGGTGATGAGGACATCATAAAAATTATAAGAGCGTTGTTGGCCTCTAAGAAAAAAGGAAGAACATTTTTTGAAGGTGCCCATGTTGGATCGATCTGGAAACACCGCCGAAGGAAGTTCATTCTATAATTTCGTATTGCTTGGAATAACATCCTCCCAAGACACGTTGTTGAATAACGCTACGCATCCTGACGGATGGTAATGTATTGTAGTCGATGGCATACTATAAGATAATGGTAGTCACTAGGAATCAAATCAATAAGCTCTTCGGAACACTCTCCGTGATAAATGCAGTTGAAATCGCATAGCGTTTGACATTGTAGCACTCGGTCAAATGGAAAAAGCTAATACTGGGGAAATCCTGACCTACGCTTTATAAATTGTCAGCCTCTCGATCTGTGTGAAGTATATTCTCGCTTTGTCTACCACTTCCAGTTTTTTTGAAGTCTTAATTTGGCCTTGAAGAATACAAGTCTATCATGCGCCACGAGCAGACAATATGACCATTCCTGTTTGGATAATTCAATAACTTTAATAATATGGCATATACATCATTATATTGTATTTGTAGTAATGAAAGCAATGTTGGTGTTATGTGACCTATAGCTAAAAATATATTACACATCGTTAAATGTATTTTTCTTTATAAATCGTAAACACCGTGTCCAGTATTGTGAAGACCTGAAATCGTTATATTTTTTTTAGTATTTGAGTTAATGTTCTTTCATATTGTAATGATAACTCGTAGTGATTATTTTCTCTGTGTTTACTACTTGATGATTGATAATGACATTTGACAATTAGGTTGTCATTGTCAAGACTAATCTCTGTATAATTTTATTCAATATTTATCAATCATTAGTTTTAATGTTGAGAATACAAGATAATTTTTATTATTTACTAAGTTACATATAGGTCAATTAACATTAAAGTAAAAAATTGAGTAAAAGTTTTGTGAGTTGCATACATTCGGTCTGACGTTCTAAAACTTGTCAACTATAGTATTTTCCTCTATTATTAGTGTACACAGACAGATAAACATTTGTAGCTCTTGAATCACAAAAACTACACTATAAAATTAAAAATAGTATGTTCTAAATGGACATATACTCATAACTCGATTTCTTAGAGAACAAATTTATTTAGTTCGTCTTCATGTTGACTCTATGTCATAATTATTTTCGTGTTTCCACAAATAACAAAAACAATAACGATGGTGTGCAGGAATTTAGCAAACGAAAATTTGCCTTTGGATTGTTTATTTTATTTCTTGTGTGTGTATTGTGGGTGGTTTCTTCAGAGCTGACTAAGGTATTTAGTATTATTTTATATAATAAAAACTACCAACATAATTTAAATTCTCTTATTGTCTGTGACTATACACTATATGATTTTATTTACAAACCTAAATTTTCCTATTAAATTTGTATTTTATACATGCATTTTGCAGTAATCATGCTTTCCATAAATGTAGTAATGTTTTCCTCTTTCAGTACATATATGTTGAGAAAAAATTAGAAAGGCCATTCCTGGTCACATATGTGAGGAGTTCATTATTATTTGTATATCTTCTGGTGTTATGTTTTACTCCACCAACCAAGGACCCATGCCAGCCAGCAGACTACACGGTAATATATTGTTTAAATGCTTTTTCTCAATATGCTGATTGTTACTTCTTTTCTCATATTTTATTAGTATATTAATGGAATCATATTAGATTACAATTCTTATTAGAATTTCTCACAAGGTTTTTAAAAAAAAAAACATCAACAAATAATGTGTTAGCTGGTAACGAAAAGCAACTATAATTTTTGTCAGTATCATTTATAGCATTTTTGGTTTTTATTTTAAATATGATAACATTGTTTCAGCAACTCTTAGAACCAACAGCAGAAACAGATGATGAAAGTTTTTATACAGAAGCTAACAGCAGCTTGGTAAATAATTATATCAATATTAAATTTATTTTATTTAAACATTAAGTGTATTCTTAAATATGCACTCACATAGAATAATCACAGATGCACTTAAAATGATACCAAATACATTTAACAGATTTTCATCAATATTTATAATCTTTATGTTATTTTTAGGGTGATTCTACATTTGTTCCTGTACGAGCTGGTGAAACCACAGACAGTGATGACCAATCACCACGAGCTGTTCGTTTCAACAAAGTAGCTGAGGTAAAAATATATAATAGCTTTATACTAGATAATATAATGAGCTATTTTATCTTAATTTTAATGTTAAATAGGATTATACACATTGTTTAATTTATTCTGAAAAGATAAAAAAAAACATCTTTAATGAGTTTTTATTGGCTATTTTTGATGATATCTGTTCAATGATAAACATGTAAATATTTATTCTCTTGAAATATAAACTGATACGGGTATTATATTTTTTTTAAAAAGGTTGACTTTAGGTTGTAGCCTTTTGGATCATCCATAAAAAAATATAACAAATGACAGGTGCGTGTAATGTCAGCGGCCATGGCGGGAGAAGCATTGCTGGCTCGCTTGTCGTGGTCCGCTTCGCTTCGCGCCACCGAGTACGCGCAGCGACGCGCGGCCGCCGCTGCTACGAGGCGACATCTTAGACTCGCGCTCGTATTCTGTGTACCGGTGAGTTACTTACACACGATCAAGACAACAATATGATATTATACAGATTTTACTATTATATCTAAGATACTTTTAAATATCAACTAAATACTATATACTGAAATAAGAAATAAATTATTTAGCTGTACAATCAAAACAAAAAAGTACCATTTGGTAAGGGACCATTTATCATTTTTATTATTTAACTAAACAAAACGTGATTTGACCCTTTTAGTGAGAACGGATTGTTCTAATAGGAGTTATTAATAAGTTATTTTTTACGGAGTTACTATAAATTTTGTTTAGGTCATGACATTTCTTTTATTATTATTGGCCTATCTCTACCCTCATGGTACCTTTTCTAAAAATTTTATTAAAAAGAAATGATATCCTAGAAATTCATAAAAAATATTTTTTTTATTGCACATCGTATATTCTTATTTTACTTTATTGCATTACAGTTGTAAAAATGTAGAATAAGAATATACGAATGTTGTATTAATATAATCAACATTACTTGATACTTTTAAAGAAAAAAATATCCCATTCAAGTTTAATAAAAGAAATATAATTTTGCAGTGGTTTATCTCAAACTACTTGTACCGGTTAAGCCTGCTTCACACAACGTCATGTTCGACCACACTTTACACTTCAACCACTGGGGCCTTCGCGCTATCATTCGGAGCGCTATTCGCCCAAGTACCCACAGACAGATTCTCAGCCTCTAAATGTATTGCTGTCCTACTCACTGCAGCTGGTCTCGTAAGTGTTAGAAAGAGATAGATATATATCTATCATTTTACACCAAATGCTCTTAATAATTGTATAAACTTTTTAGGTAGTTTTAGGCATATCAGAGAGTCATCATAATAATTGGACGGCTGTCTTAGCTGCTATCGGATCCGCAATCTGTTACGCTATACACCTTTTACTTTTCCGTCAAGAATTGAGGAAGGGTGATGGCATCAATTCATTTCTATTAGTTGGTAAGCAATAATTTATCAATATGTTGGCTAAAATTACGTATATTTTTTTATCCTATAAGTTATCCTTCATGTCATTCAATAAATAAATAAAATTCTTAATATATATATATTTTTTAATCTTTGTAATCTAGTTTTGGTCAGTCTCGCTGTCTTGGTTGGTTGACTGCTAGAGAAATGAGATTGATTCAAAACTATATATAAAACTTTTGTCTTTAAAAGTATTGGGTCTTGAAGCTATAAACAAATCAGAAGGTAGTTAATTACGGAGAGGGGTCGTGTTATATTAGTGCGTACGCGCAGGTGTGGTGGGGTGCGCGTGTGGTTGCCTGGCGTGGGCGGGCGGCGGGCTGCTGGCGGCGAGCGGGGTGGAGCGCGCCGAGCTGCCCTCCCCGCGCCTCTGGAGCTGGCTGCTGCTGGACGCCGCGCTCGGGCCGCTGCTGATAGAGTCGCTATGGCTGTGGTGGGTTTGGAATACTAGTTTAGAACAATTAAATATTGTGTCCATTTTTTATATTTTTTCTTTTTACACTTTGCTATTATTGTAATGTTGATTGGAAAGGTCGTCGTGTTATTTGTACAGTTAATAACAATACTTAATAAATAGGCTATCGCATCGAACCACCAAAACAAAATTAATCTTTATTATATCACCGTTTGAATTATACCCGTATAAAAATATGGAGCCTCACATCAATTGTAAAAACAGAAAACTTATCAGGATTGTATTTAAAAGTAAACAAGATATTATAAGTAACCCGGAAATGGTCCCGCAGGGGCCGGTGGCTGACGTCGAGCCAGACGGCGACGGCGGCGCTGGCAGGCGTGCTGCCGCTGTGCGCATGCGCGGAGGCGTGGCGCGGCGCGGGCAGCGCGTGGCGCGCGCTGGCGGCGCTGCTGGCAGCTGCGGGCTGGCTGCTGGCAGCGCTGCCGGCGCGCTCCTCGCCCGTCGGATGGATCACCGCCAGACTTCGGGCCGCCGACGGATTCACGTGAGTATTGATTACTTAACTATAAATGTATGTATATACATATATATATATATATATCTAGATGATAGTAATATATAACTGTTCTATGAACCAAATCTTGTGTAGTTATGCTTATACATTTTATAAGTTATTAATTTTATATTGTTTAAAATTCTTTGGCCATAGGAACATGGATCTGAAGATATTTTTTTATCAATTCGAAACATTATATCCAGTGGATTTTAGCGGACATAGAAAATGTAATAATTAGATATTAAATTTCTTTTTAACAGGGCAATACGAAATATATCGGAGTTGGACGAGCAGTCAGAGGCGCTGATGTCGTCAGATGAACCGACGTAACCCATATCGATGTGAGCTCTGGCCTGAGTGTAAATAGCGCGGGGTTGGTTACCTCGAGCTGTCCCTAGTCTAATATGTGTATAGCATTTATAATATAGCTGTGTGACAGAGATAGCGCTATAAGTTAAAAAGAGAGGTGTATTATTTTTCTTGTGTGATGTTTTTAGGATTAACATCTGTGAAAAAAAAAATTAAGTGTGCTCTGGCTTTTGTGTTTTTTATTGACGAATTAACATTCCATTTATAAATTTTCAATTTTTTTTTTTTACAGTTTTTTTTTTATATTTTGTTTCTATTTTTAAATCACATTATGTATTTAGAATGTTATTGTTGATATTGAATTGTTAACTATTTTCTTTTTATTTATATTTATTTTATTGTATGCGAGTGAGTATTTTGTTTTAATATATGACTATATTGAACTGTAATCCTATTGATATGATACTGCATTTTAGAAAACAAAATAGTTTAAGTTACATAATGAAATAATAATAAACCTTCTTCTATTCAAATTTATATAAACATGATTATAAATATTGAATGCTTACTGCATTTTTAAGTCAAAATATCAACAACTGTCTTATATAACTGAAGCACGTCTTTCGTGTACAACTACTAATAATACAAACCCTATATTCGGTTTCGAAAGAAGTTAAATCCAGAATGGTGTACTTGATTATTTGTAGGAATTTAAAAGTAATTACACTTTACAATTGGAGGGGGGAGGGGGGATTATTAGGTCCAAGGAAAGATTTAGAAGATGCTAATTTATTTTTCGTTCTACAAAATTAAAAAAAAATCTATTCTAATATAAAATCACACCTGTGTTAAATACTAATAATTAATACCTTCGAAGTGAATACAATTATATGAGGGTTAAAAAAAACATAATGGTCATAAAGTGCTCTGCCTCAATTTCATCAATTATCCCCCCCATTTCACCCCTCATCCTTCCCCCCCTTTTATCACCGCCAGCTATACATGACCTGTCTATTTTGATCATAGTATTGAACTTGTGTTCTCGCTATAAATAAACAACTCTTACTAAGTTTAACTTATCATTTTTTTTTATTTTCCGTGTACATTTTCCATGATTGTTGTAGATAGTATGAGAGGATGAATATAATTATTCTTGTAGTATTATAATTTTTCGAATTATAATTTTTGCATTCTTTTCGGGAACTTGTTAATTATAAAGAATGACAACTCTGCCTTATATTATAATTTGATTGGAATAATTGTATTGCTTGTAACATAATCACCCCACGATACTTATGTTCGTAGAAATGTCTTTTATGACGCAGTATTTAATGTTGAATGAATTTATTTTCCTTCAACATGTTTTTAGCAATAGCCTTTTTTATATATGGTAAATTATTTAAGATATGTAATAAAGTCTACCATCAGCACAAACGTGTTTATTTTTGTGTTATGTTTTCTCACAATAAAGAGTTTACTCTAAATGTGTTTAAATTTATTATTTTTAATTTTCATATTTGATGTATAAGGTCAATGAATGTCGTTAAGTATCTTTAGTTGACAAAGAAAGAGTGAAATAATCAGCGAACTTACGCGCGAACCCTTTGTTTATTATTTATATAAATTTTATTATGATCAGCCTTTGTACAGTACAGTACAGCTAGTATGTATTGCGTTTAACAGTTGTACACATTACAGTATGTTACGTATGTCAAAAATACAGGTTAGTCAAAAATATAATATACAGTTGGGTGCGTTTACTGTAGCGTGTAAAGAATTGAATGAGTTAAAGAACGAAAGTGAGTTTCAACTATCAGATAGGCATTATTTTTTATTGTTCTGGAAGTCAAACAAGTATACGAGTCACCTGATGGCAAGTGATTACAGCCGCTTACGATCTCTTGCAGAACAAGAGCGTTGCCGGCCATTGACGAAGAAGAAGGCGATGGAAAGAAGAATATGGTCAAGGCAAAAACCGTAACGAACGACTTTTATGTTCTGCCCAGTAAGAAAGTTGGTGATAGCATAAGCTCTCGGGAAGCGTATAAGAAGGTAATTTCGAAAGAAGCCTCTTATGCCACACACAATCAAAGGCTTTCGTAATATTCAAACTAACTACCAAGCTTTCTCCTTTATTTTGAATGGGTGTGTGTAGAGTATACTGTGAGATTACTAGCTGATCGACCATGGCAAAAGTCATATAACCGAGGATCAGATGGCCAAGGGCAAATTTGCGTGAAAGTTCCGGGAACTATTCGCTTCATGTAGGAATGCCAAAATAGACGCATTGGCACTGGAGTAAATTCCAGTGTATATGTTCGACACACGCATACTTGAGAAATGCAATCGGGCTTTCTAGACTTAAACTGTTATTTATCGCGATGTATATTCAGCAGGAGATCTAACATAAAGGTAATATCTATATCTACATTAGGCTTTCCAAGTTCGGAAGATCAGTAGGCGTCTCAATCAATTGGTACAATCATTCATTCTTAGTTGTTATTGTGACAAGAACCAGTTGGACATTAACGATCTATATGGCTTGCATCATCCTAAAATCTATAACTCCACATGCATGCAGAGTATGTTTTTCGTACTCTATAAGTACTCTATCACAGAAATAGTACTCTGTGCACAGAATACTGTGTACCTATATCAGCTATGGATTCTTGAAAATTTATGTATTGATATTTGACAGTGACAATAATTATACTGACTTTTGAATGACGTTTTAATTTTAAGGTTATCCATTATGGTGAATTAAAAGGAAAGACGAAAAAAATCAGTATCAATAAATACAGTCACATGAAGTTTATTATGTGATGAATAAAATGATGCTATTTAATCATAATATGTCGTTAGCTCTACGATTTACTATCAAACAGACTCTAGCCGTTATAAAACGTACGAACCCAATTATTAATAATCATATTTCACAACAAATATCATTGTATAGCTCAAAAGCTACTACATCTAAGGATGATATTTATAATAGTTTTACCGATTGGGAGACATTAAGCAAGAAAAAGAAAGTGAGTAAAGCTATGAAAGCTTATTTGGAAAGAGCTCAAGAACATGATGATTTTATGAAGAAACAACAATTTGAATATAATGTAGGTAAACGACATCTAGCTAACATGATGGGAGAGGATCCAGAAACTTTTACTCAAAAGGACGTGGACCGTGCCATCGAGTATTTGTTCCCAAGCGGAATTTACGACCCAGCTGCGAGACCGCTAATGAAACCACCAGATGAAGTGTTTCCTGCTCGTAAAGCTGCAGAGTTTGACGAAGCCGGCCGTCCTCATCACTTTTTATTCTATACAGGGAAACCAAATTTCTTTAAATTATTGTATGATGCTGCTGAAAATATCCAGTTCTTGTATAAATATGAGGAAAAAGTTATGAGAAAAAAGGAGGTGCCAGATCCAAATGCATCTCTTGAATTATTAGCTAGCGTTTGGATTAGCAAAGATGAACTTGAACAAAACTTAGTAGAAAATGTAACTGATTTGGAATATGATAACTTTAAATTAGTTATGGACAGACTAGTTTCATTACCACACTCTTATAAGTTCAAAGACTTTATTGTTAAATATAGAAAACCGCTTGCATCTCAGAGATTTGCTTTGGAAATCCCTAAACCAAGTTATGACCAGGATGGTCGTGCATTCATTACAACTTACGAATGTCTACGTAAAAAGGCAAGAGGTGATGTCACAATCAGATCCCCTGGTACGGGTAAAATTGTTATCAATGGTGAAGATTTGACTTACTTTGAAGACATACAGTCTAGAGAACAGGTTATTTTTCCCTTGATTTTTAGTGAGATGTTGGGGAAGGTAGATGTGGAATGTAACATAGAAGGTGGAGGACCTTCAGGGCAATCTGGAGCTATAAGATGGGGAATAGCTTGGGGTTTACGGAGCTTTGTTGATAAAGATATGCTTGAAGCTATGCAAGTTGCCGGGTTACTAACAAGAGATCATAGGAGACGTGAACGCAAGAAGCCTGGTCAGCCAGGAGCCAGGAAGAAGCCCACTTGGAAAAAAAGATAAGAGTCTATTTAAGTGTCTTAGTGTTAGCATCAAAATAAAATCAGTTATAAATAATGTATATTTTTATTGTATCAAATCAACCATTTCTAAATTTCTTCTTCATAGTCTTCTTTCTTCCGCCAATTTTCTTTTGAAACATAGTATTTTTGCGTTCTTTATTGTAAATTCTCTTTTTCATCAATGATTTAAGTTCCCTCCTGTCTTTTTGAACTTCATTTTCTTGAGGATTAGTGAAGAATAATAGTCCCTCTAAAAAATTAATAACATGTAATAATATAATATTGAATATACAACTACAATAAAAAATTGTAGCTTTGCCAACCTTTTAATCTATAGTCGGAATTTGAAAAAAATAATTTTTCCCTCCAGACTGTTTTTGTCTCCGTTTTTTCAGGCATTATATTTTCCTCAGCAGTTTTATGGGTTTCTTCTTCAATCTCAGAATCAGACGAATCATACACAAAAGGATTTTTTTCACTAGGTTCTAATGGATTTTTTACTCTTTCCTTCTTTTTAGTAGAAAGTGGAATAACTTCATTATTCTCCGCTACATCTGTGAAAAAGATTTAAACATATATTTGAGAAATGTTAGTAATGAGTGTAAGATTTACTATTATTATGTTTTATATTAAAATACCATTATTCTGGACATCATCTCTTGCAAATAGACTTCTCAAGCTAAATTCTTTTGGTTGGTTTATTGCATTTTTTAAATCATCACTTATTTTATAAAATTGTTCCTTAGACACTTCTACTTTTTCAACAATAGGCTCTGGTTCCTCTTCTTTATCCTCTTTAACTTTTTTATTTTTAATTTTCTTTGTGGGTTCTGGTTTATCAACAGGGGCTAAATATTTCGCATGCTCCGGTTGAGATGGGTCAAATCTCAACATACCAAGTTTTGGTCTGAAAACAATCAGTAATCTTTGAGCATCTTGTGGACATTTATTAATCAAAGTATAATAATGTAAAGCTACTTTAATAAACATAAGTGAGATTTGTGTGAGACTATATCACATTTCTTACTTTGTTTTGTTGGATGTGTCTGATGATTTTGATTTAATAGTAACACCAAGTAAATTTTGCAATATGTCAAGTTGTTTAGTTTTCTCATCGGCCTGACCTAATTCCACATTTTCTTCTTCATCACCCTCTTCATTTTGACTGGCTGAGTCTTCTTCAACAAACCTTTCATCTAAGACGAAACGCTTATCAGATTTATATCTGGATTGTAAATCTAATGCCTACAAGTATAAAACTGTTGTTACAAATATATGATTTCAGAACAATATAAATAGCAAAGTTTTAATATAAAAAAAGTGTTGTTACACAATACAAATATATGATTTCAAAACAATATAACTAGCAAAGTTTTAATATAAAACTGTATTCTTAACTTAACTTACTTTTTGACCCTTCTTTCCTTCAAATTGTTTCTTTATGTCAAAGTTTATTTCATCATCGCTGCCACCATCATCAAATAAAATTGGCTTTTGTTTTACAGTTTGAATACTCTGTCTACTTGTACCATTTGCAACTGGAGTTTCTTCATTGTCAGAAAATATAAGTTTTTTATTTTGTTGCTTGTCCTTAAAAGTAAATGATTACATTATTAGCCTAACCATTAAATAAATATAAAACATTGTTACAAGTACAGTTATATACTATTAGCTATTGCCTACGACTTAGTCCGCAAGGACTTTAGACACTTTAGACAGAGCTCATAAGAAACTAATTCTTTTGATCTTTTTTTGGTCACCTTTATTTTTAAAATTACTCTCCATGAAAAACTCTTTTATTATTTCAAGGATATAATATAATATAGCTTAGATCTAACTGTATATTTCTTAACATTGGTTAATATATTTTTAGATTTAGATAAGTTACTATGAAGATTCTTTAACAAATAAATTTATAAAGAACAGATGTCGATGTCATCGTCGCCATTCGCAGCATCACCCGCTACACTGCGCGGGGCGGCCACACCGCATTAATTTATTATTTCATTTTTTTTTTACATTGACATTTTAAAATTCGTTACATCTTTTGAATGTCTGATTTTAATAATTTGAAAAGTATTTTACAGATATGGGTTTTAATAAAATTTCAATTAATATTATATAATTAAATATTAATATTTAAAATGACAACTTATTACTTATATATATTTTGTTGTTATTTTAACATAAAAACTATTGAAGAAGCTTGTTAATAAAATATCTACTTACAATACTTGTCAGGCCTGTTTTAATAATATTTTTCTTTTCATTAAACTCTTGCCTCTTTTTCTTGATTGATTCCAATCTCTTTTTATCTGCATTCATTTTCTTTTCATCATGTTGAAACAATTTATTGGTCTTAGTATTATTTCTGTTTTCATGATTGTAGTGCCCACTGAAATTTTCTGGTAGATCTGAAGCTTTGGTTTTCTTAATAACAATGTCGACATTTTCGGGCCAATTTGATGGTTTTGTTTTCTTATTGATACTAATATCAAATTGATTTAGGTCATTGAATTTTCTTTTATGTATATTCTGTGTGTTATTTACCAAGTTTATCTTAGGACTGGGTTCTGTTTGTTCTGGCTATAAAAAAATAAATAAAATGTTTGAATACTTCTTTAAGTACTGATGTTTTTAACAACTTAATAATATTATATAGATATATATGGTTACAATGTAATAGAAAAAATAACTTACTTTAGAAGCTTTGCTTTGTGCTTGTTCTCTTTCTCTTTGAAGCCTTTCCAAAAAGCTCTCACGGGCCCTAGTTACATATAACTTATGTCCTTGAAACTCATCATTAGAAAAGTGTTTTATACCTAACAATGGTCAAAATATTCAAAATATAATTAACAGGTATCATGTACATAACATTTATTATTAACATTTTAAATACAGATGTATGAAATTTATTTTATGAATATCGGTTAGCTATTCATAAAATTTACTTACAAGATTCCACGTTGAAGTTTGATGCAGATATAGTTACAAAGGCAAATGTTTTCTTATTATTTTCAACGCCAGGTTTAGTTTTTAAGTCAAAATTGGTTATTTCACCATAGAAAGAAAATGCGTCCCGTAAAGCATTATGGTCAGTATTTTCCGGAAGATTGCTCACAAACAATCTTGTAGCAGTTGCCATTGTTGACTGTGTGGAACTTAAATTTTTATAATTAAAAAAAACACATGTGTAAATTAAAGCATAATTCTGCTTGACATTTTGATAGCTGGTATTTCTGAATCCTAATTCCTCTATAGTCTATTTCTTTGTTGTTGCTTGTCTGTGGCTTTTTGTACTGCGGTATATGGTCCGTAGTAATTCTGCCAATGTCAATGTGATGGAAAGACAGCATGTAATTTGTACAGTTGTGCTTTTGCCTCTGTAATAAAGAAAAAAAATCAAAAAATCAAACAAAACGAACACCTGGCTACTTTTCCTTTATTTTACAAAAAAACAGTAGCAGTCGTGGGACTGCCGATAGAAGTGAAAACGGAACTATGAAGTTTAGAGTAATTAAAACTATATGCAAAAATTATATGAACATTTTTATGTTTTATTTATTAGTTACATATGATGGGTTAAACAAATCATGAACAAAATATAAATACAAAGTGGTTGAAAAAATAATTAATATACAATTATCTTAATTATTTTCTTTTGCCCCCGTCTGAAGACATCTTCAAGTTTTTTTCTCGTGGGATTAAGGATCTAAACAAGTATAAAAAATAGAAATTTAGAGATTTTAATTATGTTGCAATATTTTTTCTAATAGTGAAATTAAATTATATAAGTTCATAAATAATTATTTGGCAAAAAAATAACAAAGCACGTATTTTATATCTAACAAATTACACAAACAAACAATAACTTCGTAAAATTGAATTTTACAATAAATGAACATATTTCATAAAATCTAAAATTATTATAACATTTTATTAATTTTCCAATTTTAAAATCCATGAAAAAATATTATCAAATAATTAGAAATCTATTTTACCACGCTAGTAAGATAAATCTTATACCGTAATAATATTCATTTCATGATGAAGAGGTTAAATATTAAAAACATAATTAAAATGAATAATGCTAAATTTTAAATACAAATATATTAAAAATGTTTAAAAATATATTCGTTGTTTTCATTATTCATTTATCTGTATAAAAATATTCATATATTTCATACTCACTTTTATACTGAAGTCAATGAATTTAAATTCAATAAATAAACAGTAATCCTTCAATTACATAATTACAATAATAGTCAAATTAAAAATTCACTTAAAAAAGCGTCAGCAATAATCGATGTATTAGTGTATACGTGTACACAGGCTACTGCGCGTGCGCTAGTCTGGCTCTCCATAGCTATAGATATACTATTATCATTAGCATGTCGGTGACGCGAACCGAGGATTTTACCCTCTACCAAAACGCTCAACGCGCCTAAAGAAGTTTTCACTTCAAAAAAAGAACATCAAAAATTTTATTGGTTAATGTCATTAAAAGAAAATTAGTATGTAACATACTACATAACAGTAGGAATATATTGTTAAATTTAATCTTAGAGTCAGGACATATATTACACAAAACGATATATATTTTAAACAATGGATGTTATAATTTAATATTGTATTGATGAATATAATTACCTAGACATTTCTCAACTACAGGGTTCAACAAATTAAGGAGAGAAGGAAAATAAATTGGACAAGGAATGTCAGTAGGCAGCAAGTCATATAAGGATGTTGTAAGTATGGCGCAATTGAAGAAAATATGTTCCACTGAACCCTCATCAACACCACATTCACAAAGAGAGCTATCCCTCACCTTGATCTTCTTCAGGAATACCGGAGAACATATATGACCAAGACGCAATCTACATATTACTGAAGTAGTTCTTTTATTTAATTTTTTTAAATTCAAAAAACCAAGGTTTGCTTGGGTTATTCGGTTGAATACTTCTATAGTGTTTTGCAATATTTGTTTGGGCGTTGGCCCACTTAATACTCCAATTTCTGTGCATATAGGTTTTAGCCAAGGGAAGAATGTCTCTCGTAAAGATAGATTTGTATGTCAAGGATCCAGAAGTGGCTGCCACTGCCACACACATTTGTGTGTGGCACTGTTACAAGGTATTCTCGATTTGTGAACGCTAGGTGTATATTTGTGGCTAACATAGCTAAGTTATCTATCGTACTTTTGCCTTTTCGGAAACCAAACTGGGTACTCCCCAAAATGTCTTTGCTCTCAACAAACCATTCCAATCTATTCTTGACCAGATTTTCCATTATTTTGCAAAGGGTGGACGATAGAGTGATAAGACGATAAGAGGACCACTCTATTGGCTTTTTTCCTGGTTTTAAAACAGGAATAACAAGTTGAGTTTTCCAGGACACTAGAATATTGCCTGTGACATATATTGTTAATTAATTTACTAAGTGTATTTAAATCTTTTAGGAATGAGTATGGAATTCCACCCTCACCTCATCCATTGAGAAGGCATTATCTAATTGATGTGAGGAAACAGGTATATTTGACGAGGTTAAGTATTTCAAAATTGGGACATATAGTGGGGCCAACCGAGACTCAAATTGATGTATCCACGGTGACGAATCATTGGATGCGGAAGAGCCTCGATACTTTTATCCTCGAAACTTACCAACGCTTCTCCATACTAACGAAGAAGGAGACCTTTGTGACAGACTTTCACAATAATTTATAAAACCTTTTTTTTCTTTTTGCTAAGCACTCTTCTGACCTTGGCAAAGTTTTTTTGAAAAATAATAAAATTTTCTGGTGACGTATGACCATTATATTGACGCACCGACTCATTCCTCAGCCTAATAACAGATGTACATTTAAAGTCCCACCAGGATGGAGACATAAATTTTTGGTTGTTATGCTTTACTGGAAAGTGTACATCTGCAGCATTCAACAGCGCCTGCTGCAACTTTGTACAACTATCTATTATATTATTATTCACAAGATCCAATCCTACTAAATAACTATCAACTGTATCTGCATAGTCTTCCCAATTCACATGGTTAAGTCTGTACTTAAGGAGACGTTTGGTAGGGGAACGAGGAGTAGTATGTTGGTCAATGGATATTATTATTATTGGAAAATAATCACTTTTTAAGAATTTTGAAATATACTCCAAACTAGAGATGGTGTGAGGTCAAGTGAACAGAGTGAAAGTTTGGAGCTGAATGAGGGTTTTGTCCAGGATAAACCCTGTGGGTTGGGGACACAAACACTAACATTAATTTTGTCCAAAATATCAATTAAATAGGGTGAAAAATCACAATGATGGGATCCCCATGAAATATGATGACAGTTGTCACCTATATAGTTAGTGGAGGAGAAAATTGTGAAAGAAGTGAAGATAGTTCAGTTTCTAGATTAGAGTTAGGGAGAGGAATATAAATGGAAACAAATGTCATACCTAGGACTTTTGCAGCAACAATAATGTGAACGCTGCGGAAGAATAATTTGAGACCACCATATCCATCGTGTCGACCATCCCGGAGGCAGGCGTAATTAGGAATCCTAAAACTGGAATCCAGGCCCAACCATTTTTCCGAAATTGCAGCAATGGTTACGGAATCTTTTTTGAGAAGTAGTACTAATTCGTGCTTTTTTTATTATTTTTTTAACACTCCTGCTGTTCCATTGAAGTATCTGGACCATTTTGAAGATTAAAAAGTTCCATTAACTTGTTAACTCTTTCTGCTACGTTATTCGGTATATTATTATTTGATTTTAAGATACAATTATTCAATAGGGTTATTAATATTTCGATTAATTCTTCATTAGTAATAGTTAATTGATTTTATTAAAACAGAACCACAGGACGAGGGACTAGCTGGAGGATTAATAATAGATCTGTGTATTTGTTTACCATACCCTTTGGTTGGCATGGGTATAGGATAGGAAATCGAATTAACAGTTTTTTTGTAGGATTTCTGAGCTATAGAAGAAGGTGTTTGATATACCGCTTGAGAAACTGGAGCAAAAATTGTGGCAGCCATGTCTGCATAGGACTTTTTAAATTTAAACTTTCGTGAACCATGTTTATATTTACCCGGCTGTATTCACGTTGAATTAAATAGGAATGTGCCCGACTCGAACTCATCCGGCAACCTAAACGTCCCGGGAGTATACAAGATTCCTTGTGAATGCCGTAAGTGTTACGTAGGAGAAACTCGTCGAAACGTTAATATACGGATCACCGAACATATACGTAGTGTCAAAAATTTACCTTCGTGATTGGGGAATTTTGGAGGAAGTCTCACTATAAGAAATGTTGTTGTCAGACATCATCAATTTAATGTTTCTTTGTCTTTGTTGTTCAGGGCAGTCTTTAAAGGTAGCTTTGTGCTTTCCGGAACATAAGATACAAACAATATTTTCCACTGTTGCTTTACAGGAGTCACCAGAATGTTCCTGACCACACTTTAAGCATCTAGGCTGCACTAGTTATTAACGTGTCCAAAGTGGCAACAATTATGACACTGAATGGTTAGCAAGAGATATTTTTCAACCACCATTGATGTATAGTATACATACCTATATATAGCCTGGTAAAATTTGGCCACTAAATGTTATTACCACAGATTGAGTAGGGATCCATGATGAAGTACCTTCATTTAATACATTGCGGTTAAGTCGCCTGGCTTTTGAAAATAATACCACAGTTTTCAGGGAGTTCAATAGCTTTTGCCAGTTCTATCATTGACCACTCTTTTGGGACTCCTCTTACAAGTCCCATGCGAGTGACATGGTATGAGGGAATATGTGCTTTAAGCTGATTTTGCTGGAGACAAGGATGATGTAAAAACAAATTAGCATCATCTTTGGTTTTAAATTGTACAGATATTCTATTTCTGCCAATTGCTTTTACCCCATCGCGTACTATGTCATTTATATTGTTTTTGGAAAGAAATAAACCTACTTTTATCGGTCTTAGAGTCAAACCTGCTGAAGGGTGTGGTTCTATTCTTATTATGTGAACAAAGAAGGGACCTATATCATTTGGTCCGTAGGTTTTATCCAATATAACCATCGAGGGCTGTGTATACACATTTTGTATAGAATCAATGAGGTAATCCGTCTCAGTGATCACTCGCTTTGCAATGTGGCTTTTACTAATAGATTAGGATAGATAGCTCGGTCATAAGGGTAAGGGATTGGAAGGTATTGGGATTGTCACGTCCATTTGATCCGGTGGGTCCGGAGGATCCCCCGGGGAATCTGAGTCCACTTCTTTTTTATACGGTTTTATTTAGCTCACCCCGTTTGATTATTTGGGTCAAATTTAGTAATTGAAAGTTAACCCTCTTCCCGTGAACCGATTGATCTGAAATTTGATATACACCTTTGATTCTGGTGACAATACAAATATCCATATTCAAAATTATTGTGAATCCAAGATGGCGGACTACTTAGTTTTTTTCAATCCCATCAATATGGGTATCAATATAAAGGGCTTGGTAAGTATAATACAGTATACTATACAAAATTACAATATGAATCTCCCACCCAAGTCAAGATCTGGTATCGAGGACTGTGTGGCGTTAGGGTGGCTAAAAATTATACGTCGCTTGGGGTACACCACCCAAGTTAAGGTAAAAGGTAAAAGCGCGCCGAGAACTGCATAGCATTATAGTGGATAAAAATGATATGTCGTTAAGCGTTTTTTCCTCAAGATTCAGGCACATCTTGTTGTACATAGCCATGCCCCTCTATTGGATCTCTGGGGGGGTCGACCGTAAAAATGTCCATTACTCGTGGGAACAAAATGGTAACAACAAATTCTACAAAAAATAAAAACACAAAAAAAGCAGAAAATAAAAAAAGTAAAAAAAAATAAGTTAAGCGGTTTTATAATCAAATAAAAAAAAGAATCATGGATACAGTCATGAGTACCAATATGTATACATTGTTATATTTTCAAAAAAAAAGATGGCAATCATATATTATAATTGTAGTACGATAAATTCTTAATCAGAGTTTATGATTTCAAGTTCTTTAAAATTTCAATTATGTTTTTTTTTTAATTTAATTTGATCTTCCGCCCTCGCTGTCGACTACTGATCAACTATCAATCGATCAATTATTCCCGCCAGGTATCACCACTCATCCAGCAAACGTCACGTAGTAGGGATGAGGAAGAAGCCGGTCTCCTGTCTTACTCACTATACATTTTTCAGCCATTTTTTTTTGGTTTCATTTGTATATTCTTTTTTTTTTTTTTTTTTTTTTTTACATTGAACTAAGTTGTTGCTTGACTACACTCCACCTGATGGTAAGTGAAATGTAGTCATAGGTGGTAAGGCGCATCAACTTAGGAGCAGCCTATTCACTCTTCGCTTGAAGACACCCACATTGTACTCGGACGGAAATACCGACGCAGGCAAGCTATTCCAGTCCTTCACTGTACGAATTAAAAACGACGAGGCAAAACGTTTCGTACGGATAGGTGGAATATCCACAACGAAAGGATGGATGCTCGCCGTGCGTCGGAACGTCCGGTGATGGAAGGGGGATGGGGGAATCAGATCATGCAATTCCAGCGCATACTCACCAAAATGTATCCTATAGAATACTGAGAGGCTCGCGACTCTACGTCTGTGTTCGAGACTATGGAGTTGAGCGTCAACCAGCTCAGGGTCACCAATTAGCCTCTTAGCTCGCCTCTCAATTGAGTCCAGAGCTGCAAGATGACATTTTGCGGCACCAGCCACTATATGGCCACAGTACTGCACACACGACCTGATTTGTAAATGTAAATATCAATCGTAGCAGTGACTGTAATACCTATTATTTTAATTTTTTAGTGCAAGTCTCATGATAATTTTACTGTCATCGTAAAATTATCAATAATTTGCAGTGCAATAGTTATTTATTTACAATTTATTAATCTGATAGAGACATTTTTAACTCTCAGTTAAATTAAGTGATCTCGTGTTTATAACACGTGTTGTAAGTAGATGCCAAGAATATTCGGCAACTACTCGATTTTAGGTCTATTCGGTATTCGGCCGAATAGTATGCATTATTCGGACCAAATAATTTAAAAAAGACAAGTTTTATTACTCAAAATAATTATGTTTTATTTCCAAATTATAACACATTAATAATTAAAATTAATTAGAGGTAAATTGTAATGTATGAATAAAAGGTATGAAAAAAAATTGTAATGTATGAATAAAAGGTTTTCTGCATTTTTTGGCAATAAACGATTGCGCTTTTCATCATAAATAATGCCAGCCTCAGAAAATAATCTCTCACTGTAAACACTACTACCAGGAGAAGAAAGATATTTTTTTGCGAATGTTGGTAGGTTTGGATACTGTTGCTCGTTTGCTAACCACCACTTGAAAGGATCGGCCTTCCGATCTAGGCGAACTGTTTTCAAATAAAAATCCAACTCGTTTGCTACAGCATTATTCTCTACGTCCACCTCATTATCAGCATTTCGTATATTATCTGTAACGTTAGCGACTTCCTCAAAGCAATTCCAGAAACTGTCATGTACTTCAATAGTCCTATCATTTTCATTCAAGTTTCTTTTCTTACGAAGTGGAGAAGAATCCTCATCTGTACTACCAGTTTCATCACAACTTATATTCAGAGCTTCTAGAAGAATTGTTTGTCTTGCCTTTTCTGTTTGGACTAATCCTAGGAACTCGTTTTGAAGCGAGGATCCAGAAAACTAGAAACCAGATATTTGTTTTTTCATCAAAACTATATCGCCTTTCAAACTCCGCTTGCAGTGAAGATCTCATTGTTACTAAATTTGGTACTTCATCAGCTGCGTCTTCTTTTCCCAGATATTTAAATAAAGTTACTGCATGTGGAATCACTTCCGAGATGCAAGAGATACCTGAGCTGGTTATCCGTAAACAATTCCTGTGAAGTTATATATTTTTCATGTTTATTTTTCTAAAAATAATTTTCTAAAAACACGCACACATTTTTTATTTAAAGATATTTTGTTAAGTATTGATAATTATTTTTTGATAGGGTTGTTGTTAAACGTATTATTTTCAAATATATGGTAACCTATACAAGAAAAATGTATCGTAAATATACCTGACATCGTGGAATATGTGTGACGAAATGACCGAATATCGTTTTATTTATATTAAAAACTATGATATTAGATTTCTTTTTTGAAGTAATCGAAAGTAAATGTTTCTTTACTTTATATCTGCTGTTACTATTGGTTTTATTACGTTATGTTTGATTTTGTAGAAACCGAAAAGTTGATTTTTACCGAAAAGTTGATGATTTTCGGCAAAACTATAAACGTATCCTTAACGGATAAAACAAACTGGATTTAAATATAACTGTATTTAACAAATACGGTCATCATTTTCGAAATGTATCTTCTAGCATTATTTCATTAATACATTGTTATTTTTCTTGCATATTTTCTTTACAGGATAAATATTATCATATAACTTTGTAATCTTTACCTCATATAAGTTGGTACAACTTACCTCTACCTTCTATATCACAGACTATAATGTAGCGACTAATGATTGTTGGTTTACTCTGTGCCAGAAACCAAACAATAAATTCAAATTAAAATCGTTATCACGGACTCAATTCGTAAGTTGACGCTTGTTGCCGCTATTTTGATGAATGACGATGTTTTGTGATAGTTGTTTTATAATAAAAATAAGTTTCATTGATTGGTTTAGTGAGTTTATAAGCTAAGATATTTAGAGAAGGTAACTTCTTAAGAATGTCTGATAGTGACGAGGATTTTATGCCAAATAACATATTGAAATATCAAAATGAACGAACTGTAAGTTGTATATATTTTTAAATAATATTCATGTAACTTAATATTTCTTGTTAAAAATAACTGTTCATATATTATATTAAAGAAATTATATTTGTCGGACGATAAATTTTTTATTGTTTATACACAATTTACTAGATATACTTGTTAGAATATTCAGTTGTTATGTAGTGATGTCAAGATAACAGAACTGTTATAAACTAAATTCTTTTATTTTTCAGGGTTTCCATACCAAGGGGCCAAATAGGAATAATAACACAAACATTACTAGTTATAGTATAAGAGACAATAATATGATGACTTCAACTTTTGACATGCAAAACTATGAGAGACAAAGGTACAGAGGCGCCTTCGACCAACGAAGTATGTGTTATCGAAGAGAAACATCTCCCATGTCACTGAGAAGCTTTCCTGACCCAGGAATACAAAATTTTCACAGTTCATATTATCCCCGTGGGATGAGTTCTCAAAGATCTGTTTTTAATGGAAGATGTGGGTCTCCTGTGTCGGTTAGAAGTAATGGTGAGTAAGCCTGTTGTTGTTTACATAATACTGTAAAAAGAATTTCAGTATATATAGATATTTACTAGTTTTATTTGTTTTTTGCATTGCATTGCACTAAATACAATGCAATTGCACCTTTTGTGTTGTTCTAAGTGACTAAAACACAGAATTTTAAATTTAATTTGTATATACAGAGTAAGCTCTACGTAACAATACTCAATTTGTGTATATTTTTTTGTTTACTCACAAGTATAGAAATTTGCCATTCAGTGAGAAATATTAAGGATTAAGAACAAGGCGATAAAGAAGACGAGATGGATGAGCCTGAGCCTCTCTCTAGCATTAAAGAAGTTCTGGAAGCAGCTACTTTATTTACAAAGTACTTACTTTGTCACAAAGAAGTCTCTATATCGCAAGATATTAATAAAATAAGTAAAAAATACAGCAAAATTACTGATGGAGCAAAAGACGTCAAACTAAAATAACAGACTGTAGACTAGACCTTTTACTTAGAATTTTTCTTTACTCTACTTAAAAACTCTCTTTAACATCATAAAATACACAGTGACTTCAGTGTTGTTATGTAGAGTTTACACTGTATATATATTTAAACACCTTTACTAAAATCACCTACTAAATAAATAAATAAATTATTATTTTTTTAAATTATTTATATTACTTTTTCACAGATACAAATGCTACAAATGTAAGTGCTGTTGATATAGCTTTAGCATTTAAGAATGTAAATTACAATAAACGTGATTTAAGAATAATCAAAGAAGCTTACTGTAAATTTATGAAAAACAGAGTCCGCAAGAGGATGGAAAAGAGAAGGAATTTGAAGTTATTCCTTAAGGGAAAAAGAAAAGACACGGGTTATGACTCTGGAGAGCAAGGCAGCGATTCCTCAATAAATAGTGATGATTGTAGATCAACTAGAACAGCAATCTATAAAGAAAACTTACCCATACCTAGGTCAAGACCGAGATCCAGATCTTCAAAGGATATGACTCCAATTTGGAACACAATAAAAGAAAGTGATGTGTGTCAAGATTTCACAGAAAATGTCAAACAGAACTCTTTCAGGAACATGTTAGTTGTTAAAAATACACAAGTGAATGCTAGTGCCGCCACCAACACAAATATTTCTAAACCGCAAAATGGTTCTCTTGTCAGTCTGAAGGATCGTTTTGTAAAAGGTAATTCGTATGTTCTGCCTTTCCAAAGGTTTACAAGGCATGGAAACCAATTAAATGATGAAATATCAAAATGCCAATCCAATGCCATGCAATCCAGACAAGCTATGTGTAATACAAAAGAAACTGTCATGACTAAAAGCTTTGAAAATAACAGTGGGAATGAGGAAATATTTTCTGAAGTGACTGTAAGGGAAAATGTACAAAAATCAACATTAGTACAACGTAAAAGAAATTTTGATTTTGAAGAATCAAACTATTCAGATAAAAAAAGAAAAAAGTTCACATCACCTTCAAAACATACAAGTGACAGCTTAATAAGCTCAACTTTAATAAATACACAAAATAATGACTTAACTTTCAAAAAGCCACAAATGCCTGTGAGAAAATCTACAAAAAGCAAAGATACCATATTTAATGATAAATTAATCGCTAAGTCTGCTCCGCCTTTACTTGATGACTTTGAGCCAGATTTTAGCCTTCATAGTAACAAGCAAGCTGAAAATAAAGAGACTACCATACAAAATAAATCAACACAATTACCTCAAGATAAAGAAACAAAAGACACAAGTAATGATACAGAAATATCACAAAATACAACTGATGTTTCAATGAAACCCAGCTTTATCAAGCGTAAGCTATTTTCCCAAAAATTAGATGTTCTTGATAAGAAAAATTTAAGTTCAGATAACATTGTTTTAAATAGTCCTCAAACAAAGTTATATGCAGGAGAGAAGCATAAAGTTAGAAAGCTGGCGTCATCACAGTCATGTTTAAATCTAGATGTTCTTGGAAATAACAATGTTATGGATTTAATTCACAAAATTGTACCTCGTGATAAAATGAATATAACAAATACTCACAATAAAAAGGAAATAAGAAAGTCTCAAGATGAAGATAAATGGGATGTTACATCTGTTATATCTATGTGTAACAATGAAGATGTCAGTGATACTTATACAGATGAAGAAATATTTAACGTCCCTCAAAATACTACTAATACTAAAGTAAATAATAACACAAATAGTAAAAGTAAAACCAAACAAACAATAGAATCGAAAAAAGTTACAGAACAAAAAATAAATGAGATGCCAAAAAATAAAAATACTACAAAACAAATAAAACCTATTCAATGCCAAGTGATAATAGATAAATTGTCACCAAAAATATTCAATAACTATGATCAAGATAAACCCGTACAAAGTAAGCATACTTATTTACTAATTCATCTTTAAAAAAAATGGAATCAATTTGTTTATTTTGTTATATTTTTTAGGTCAAAACAAAAGAACTGTATCTAGTGGTATTAAGTCATTTTGGGATACTGATTTTGAGAGTGATATGGATGAGAGGACTCATTTTACCTCACATTCAAAGCTTGCAGCTGGTAAGTAAGTCTTCAAAGCTGTAACTCAAGATTTTCTCTGCAGTTATCTCAGTAATAGGTTATTTATCATCACATAAAATTTAATAAAATCTGTTCAATTCTGGTTTTATTGAAATTAAATATATACAAATTTATGTTTTTCTATATAATATACACATTTTATTTATCAATGTTTGAAAATACCTAAAAACATGTAAAGCCCTGATAAACTTATTTAAATTATAAATAAATATAGAATAATAAATTAATTGATACAAACCCGCAACCTCTGGAAAACCCGTGCTATTAATAAATTAGTAATTTACAAATTTATCTTTCTAACTATTATATTATAATTTATTTATACCTTAATAAATAATATTTCAAATTATTAATCATATAATATTTTGAAAATTATTTTATAGACATCTTTTTTCAGGCAAAGATCAACATCTATTTTCAGGCAAAGGTCATGAAAATAATTCTGTCGTGAATAATACAGTAAATTTGCGCAAAAACAATGGTTTAAAAGGCAACGTTCTTACTGTAAGAAGTACACAAAATAAAGGAGTAAATAGTAGCTCTAGATCTGACAGGAGTAAAGTTTCACCAAAAACAAATCAAAAAGAAAATCAAGAAATCAAGGAACAAATTAAAAATAACACCTTAAATAAAGAGTCAAATTGTAAGATTGATTTAAATAACTTAGGGACAAAGACAAAAAACAAAAGAGGAAAACCAAAGCCTACGGATGTAAAAAAATCGAATCCAGCCCAAAAATGTACCAGTAAAAGTAAAGAGACATGCAACAAACAAAGAAAAGGCGATGCTGTTACGAAAAATGAACCTATCAAAATAAGAATACTAACACCTAGAAAAGTTAATGAAAATAAAAGAAAGAGTAGCCCTAAAAGCAGCCAATCAAGTTTTAACTGTAGTAATATATCTTCTAGAAGTCTTCGAGTTCGTAAAAAAAAAGTAGACTACTCTAGGTAATTATAGCATTTACATATTCTATTTATTTCACACGTCTAAATCATGTTGCACTTTTTAGCCCGCCCTAATTACGGCAGGACCGCTAAACTATTCTTATTATAATAGAAATAATATATGAGTCTGTGTATTATTATTGTAATATATTTTTGTATTTCTGAAGTATTGAAGACTAGTGTAAATCATGAATTGTACCTACTTTCGAAAGGACTATTAAGGTTGTTATATGTATATAAATATTTTTTTGTGTACAATGTTCCAGCTAACAAATAAGGTATGTTTTAAGAAACATTAGGTAGAATATTTTCTTAAATGCTAAGTAGAGGCCTTTGAGCAAAAGCCATGTTATTTACATGTTCCTTTTTTTGTGAGAAGTTACTTGTACATTAAACATTTCGAACTTAATTATATTTTATTGTCTTTTACCATTTTCGTGACGAAAGATTTTAAATTACGCTCTTGACTCTGATATTAAGATATTTTTGTAAACAAAGGGGTTAAATAAAATGAAGTCACAGTAGAAGTAGTAAATTCGATATGTATGTAGTATATTTCTATGATAAACTGATATGAATTGAAAAAAAATATTTTTAATTACAAAGATTAATTAAAATTATGTTAATGAATTAAAACTTTTAATTCATTAACTTTGTAGAAAAAAAAAATATAATGGTGGGAAAATTGCAAATGTGGGAAGCATTTTTGACAATATCTGTCAATTGTAAAGTTATAGATTTGTTTCTAGTGTGAGGTGTCAGAATACTTGGTCCAACGTTTTCACAATGATGCTTGTTTTATTGTTCCTCGTCAATTAGATCCTTAACCTGCCACCTATACCTTCTACTAATATAACTAAATTTAATTAATATTTTGTAATACCTACATTTTGTGTTTATATTTAGTTAAGAATTTTTTTAAAGTAAGGTTTTCTTAATAACCTAAAGTTTTTTTCAATAAGGTTATATTTCTGTGTATAACCTTAAAAAAATAACAAAAATTACCCTAAATTGTAATCCAGAATAAAGATTTTTTTCATATCGTGGATTTTTATTGTATCTTCATCTGCTTTTCAATTTAATTCATTAAATAATTTTATATTAATCTCAGAGATGATTTTTGACGCTAACTTGACCGGCTTGACTATAAAGTCAAGCCGGTCAAGTTAGCGTCAAAAATAGGGGTAAGGGTACATTAATTCGCACCTTGCTAAAAATTGGCATGAATGTTGGGAACCCTATTTGTATAACCCTATAATTTGTCAATTACCACATCAATCCGAAGTGTGGAAAAAAATATTCAATGTTGCAAAAATCGGTTTGTATTCATGTATTTAATATATTCGTTTAAACGGTGTCTAAAAGTTCACTTTTTAAATGTATAATGTTTGTCGTCTGGTTATTTATTTGTTTATCTGGATATTTATAAGTTTATTTATGTATGTATTTAAATATATATATATATATATGTATTTATGTTTATGTTTGTATATATATATTTATTGTTTTTATATGTATGTAATTAGGTATGCTTGTATATATTGTATATATAACTCCCTTTTTTTTTTTATTACACTGTAAACACGCCCACCCTACGACTCCAGTATATTTATTTTCCTCCATGCAATGGTTGCCTGGAAGAGATTGCTTTTTAGCGATAAGGCCGCCAAAATTGTACCATTTTTTTTTCTCACTGTTTTTTGTTTTATGTTTTTGTAATTTTATACTCAGGGTGTACAATAAAGAATATTTATTATTATTTTATTATAATTTAACATTGACTATATCGATACACCCGATTACCATAAGTTATAGGATAATGATACATTTCTCATTAGCATATCCAAGGAAGGAAAAATCAAACTCGTTTTATTAATGTAGTTATTTATTTGATAAGACTTCGACAATCTGAAATCCATAGGCTTGTATATTTGCAGTTTATAAGGCAATTTATGAATGCTTTAATTATATTAATTATATTTCACTATTAAGTTTAACCGGATAACATCTTTCTGCCAACAAGTCGTTAGTATTTGGGTCCGCAACTCTTGCTCTAACCACAATCTAACCTACTACCGAATTAAATATTTATATTTTGACAATATCCATAAAAATAAGTTTTGTTAGTTACTATTAGTGCACAAATATGGTAGTCTCTGATTCGATTTATCTTAACTGGGTCATGTTAATACGGGCCTTCAAGATATATACTAATTTTAAAATGGACTACCAAATTGTTTAAAAATATCGTCAATAATGTATTCAGATCTAATTTAAATCGACTCTATGAATTTTATACATATAGAGGATTATAAGAGCAATTAAAATTTCGGTAAATTTTGCCACTATAACACAAACAAGTAACAGTAAATCTCTTCCATTTATAACAACCTATTAAATGCACGTTTACAGGCATCAGTGGCCCAAAAAATCTTGATCAGTTATAGACAATACATAAAAGCACACATTTTGCACCACATTGCACAATTGAACCCTATTCATACAAAAGTAACATCAGTTGATAGAAAGAAAAACCAAACAGGATAAGAAATAATTCAGTCGAGAAACAATGCTCCTAATAAATAAAGGAATGCACTCAAGTATGACACAGCCATGTGTACTTATGCAGATTATTTATTGGTTTACATATATACAGAGATATTGATCATCAAATCCATGTAACATTGAAACATTGCATATGTAATTAGAATAATGTAGGAACTCGACGGAGCCATTTTGGGCCACTGTCCTATTATAACTTACCTTACATAATATATAATGTTACGACTCATTGGCTGTGAAATACTAAGCACTCAATGCTGTCGATGATTGTAAGCGATAAAATTTCGAGTTATAATATACAAAGAGCACTATAATACGAGTAGACGTTAATACTTCAATATTCATCCTCTTCTGGGGGGAGAGGATTGTCACCGTCTACTTCTTCTGGGGCCGCAAATCCGTCCTGTGAAATAATTGCTTTAATGAGGTTTTATTTATAAATAAGTATGTAATAAACAGGAAAATAATATTAATTTGTATGTATTAATTTGTATAGCAAAGCGGAGTTTTGCAGCAAAATAGTTACAAATAATTGCTAATTAATCAGGTAATTATTATAAATAAATAGTTATTAAGCAGGAAAATAAATGTTTGAATGTATGTACTAATTTGTATAGGATAGCAGCATCTTTTAAGCAGTATATACCTACCTACATTGATACAATATGTACAATGCTATTAACTTTTTGACAAATAAAATATTTTTAGATGTATTTTTACAATAAATGCAGTTACATACCTCAGTTGCATATAAGATGTCCAAAATCTTTTGGACTATAGGAGCATTATGCTGTTGTTCCATTTCTTGACAGATTACCTCTATATCCCGAAGCTTCCCAAAATAGAAATCTCTTTCCTTTTCTAATCCATCAATTGTTGCTTTTTGCTCATTAATCTGAAACAATACATACAATAATCAAATAAAATACATAAAATCTTAATACTCATAGCAAACTACTATTTTGTCATTATTTTATGTACATAGGTCACACAGCTTTATAATTAATTTATTTAATATGGATACCAAATAAGACATGTTATCCTTGTGCTAGAACAAGGAACAAGTACCAGCAATGACTATACATGAGCCACTATATTATTAAATACATTAAAAATATGAAGATAAAGATTAGAAATGAAAGACAAATTAGTTTATTATTCAGAATCCATTATTTATCTGATAATTATCAACAATAAAAGAAAATATACTTCGTATTTTCGGACTTTAGCACTTGGTACATACAATATTCTTGGATTATATAAGCTGTGATCCGCAATTTAATATGCTTTGTGTGACCCAGTAGTTAATTTTCTTTTAATTATCAGTAAAGTTCTGGTGTTAAACCCTACAACTTTAAAAACTTTGTTATGTGGACTCCGAAATAAGCTACAATCACAAAATTTAATCATAAAAATCCATTGAGTAGTTTAAGTAACAACGCAACTAGCAGATATACAAACAAAATATTTCATAGCAATTAATTAAAAAAAAAAATTACAGATTCAGACCCATTTCTATTTAATTTTACATACAACTTATATTTTTTTAAAGATTAACATAAGAAAATGACATTTAAATCTGTAAATTTAAATTGTATCTATAGCTACAAATAAGAATAGTATATAAAAGTTGAGTGTACTTGAGTTTGACTTGCCTGATGATTAAGTTCGTCAATTACTTTGGAATCTCCTTTCCCAACTTGATTTAATCTTGATAGATTCACTGGCGGAGACCTCACTGTGCTGTTTGCTTTACCAACTGTTAAACAACATATATATAATTTAATACAAAATTCAACAATATGAGATATCATATTTAATTAAAAAGTTTGTTAGTATTGAATTGTTTTATAATTTCATATGTAATTTAATATTGTGGTTGGAGTATGTATATAAATAGTTTTTATTTACTTAAATAATGTGAATGATAAGTAAAGGATAATACAATACAATAGGTAAATAATTAATAAGAAATAAACAATATGAATCATTCAGTAACAAAATGGAGAATGTGAATGATAGATGTGCAAATAACTGAGATGGTAAAACTTATAGTATTATTAAATATAAGAATAAATTAAACAGACCTATATAGTATGATAGAAGTAATAAGCAATGGTTCTTTTTACAATTTTAAATATTATAGTTAAATAAATACCAATGGTGATTGTTATTTCGTAAATAATTTAAATAAAATTTAACTAATAAGAAAATGTAATAGTACTGCTTTGGGGTCTGGCCGCGACTTTAGCGACAGGTGCGGCCGCTTTCTTAACAGGGGCGAGCACCGCGCGGGGGGGAGCACCTGGGGCACCATGGCCCATTGGCAGGCCTTCACGCTGTGCCATCGCGTCGTACTCCGTGCCTCCATAGTTGGCATCAAAAAATTTCTTGAACCATTGCAAGAACTCAAAGTTATCTTGGAACCGACCCTTCACCAGTCTGTCAATGGGTACTATCTACGAAAGAAAAAGGAAAGTAAAAAAAAAGAAATGAAAATGTTCTAAGTGGTGCCTATGGGTGGGGGAAGTGTACCGCACTTAGACTGTTGGCATGGACCAGATATCAATATGTAGTGAATGATTGATAATGATCTGATACATTCATGCAGAACATGTCTATGTGCTGTGATAGCAGCGGGATGCGTACTGCCCGAGTGATGCAAGGGTGCAGCACGTCGCACGCGCGGAGGAGGAGCTGCAACACAGAGCGGCACCCCACTCTCGCAGGCCCCCGACCCGATCGTTAGCCCGCCACGAGCTTCAAACGCATCATACTCCCTCCCATCATAGTTGGCATCAAAAAACTTTTTAAACCACTGTAAAAACTCAAAATTATCTTGAAACCTCCCCTTGATCAGCTTGTCCACTGGTATTACCTACAAAATTACAGCAAATTCTAATACTAATGTAGATTAAACAATTACTCTGTTCAAATGACAACAGGTCATGTTCTTTTACAGGAAGTCTGAAGTATAAGTAACTAAATATGAGTAATACATATTATAATTCTTTGAATAATAAAGATAATACAAAAGACTGTGAAACAAAAAAAAATTAAAAAAATACCCTCATTATTAATTGATTTATCATACAAAGAATACAAAAATATATCATAGATGGTTATAAGAATCATGATGGGTGTTAACAATCTTTATTCATATTAAAAACACCCTATAACATATTATAACTGAAATATGCATCATAATAATATTTCCACTGATATTGTTTTCAGTAAGAACACATTAAAAAATAACTTCATATTTAACCATAAAAAAATATGCATCAAAGTTACCTTGTCAACAGACATTTTTTTGAAGGCAGCCTGTAGAATTTTAAAGTTTTGTATGTATTCATGTTCCAAATTTGTCTTGAACTTGATTCGTTTCATGGGAACACTACCATTAAAAAGCATATCCATGAATTGACAATAAGCTGCACCAGTACACAGCTCCTCAATTTTTGCAAAGTTCGACTGAAGACAGTCGTTCACCCACGCTAACATATCATGTCTTGATAGATTTTCCGATGTCACGTTCGTCGAATATACATTCACTGCCATTTTGGTCAAACTCTAGACTGCCTAAAAGTAATTATGTCCCGTAAAATCACGTATATTTGAATCTCTATCTAAGTCCGAAGACCGGTCTATAAATTTACAACCATAGCATCGCGGTGTATAAAAAAGAAAGCAGATCTAAAAATAGGTCGGTGCATGTCGCTAATGATTCTTCAATGTAAGGTAGCCTATTATTTAATTTATTTTTAAGGGCGCCAAATAATCTACAAATAGCATTAAATACATATATCTTTATATAGCACACTCATAAACTTGAAAGAAACGATACAGGTAACGGCGGATGCAACTGTGACAGACGACGACTCATCAAAATAATTTATAAGATGATAACGCTCAAAAAATCTAATCATGGTAAAAATATAATATATCATACCTTTTAAAATTAACCGTTGGACCTTTTATTAAAACACAAATCTTTTTAATGTGAATAAAACCGATGAATTGTTGTCCAAATCGCTCGCCTTCTCAAGATATGCCATAGACAAGATTTAATATTACAGAAATACAGAGTTTGAAAATCATAAACCATAAATGCTTAGAATATCTATTGAATGCGCGATGCCAACTAAATTATGTGTACATTATTATTATACGATATATTAAAAAAAAAAAGAAAATTATGTATATTGAAACAATGATTTAATTTTTTTTATATTTGAGAATTAACAAATAATGATACGAATATTGCAAAAATATATGAAATGATTTTATTTAATTTATATACCACGTCTTTTCTAAAAAAATAACCATCATATTTATATATATAAATGTAATTTGAATGTCTTATAATATTTATTTAATACCGTTTTTCTTTAAGTTAGTATTATTTTTGCAGCAACAAGTAATTTAGCTATTTCAATATAAAAACGTTTTAAGAACATTCCTTACAATTATATAAAAATAATATTTTCAACGGTCGAAAGCTTGTACATTTTGACTTGGGTTAAACTTTTTTGTTTAGCTACGAAATTATTTTAACTGATATTTTGACATGATAGGGATCTAACAAACATATCATACGTACGTAACGTACTAAGAGCGTAAACTTCATCCATGTTATAATTACTATATATTAATATGCTAAGAAATGAGTAGATGAAAGGCAAGTTCACGATTCAGAAACGCGAATGTAGAGATGGCTGATGGATGTGCGGCATAACGAAAATAGTGAAGTAAGCATAGCGTATGTAGGAAATAGTTTAAAATTAGAAAATATGAGAAATAATCGTTTGTAGTCACATTATACAGATGAATGATAAAAATATAAAGAGGATGAATGTGATTTTTAGTACCGCGTAAAGTACGGGAGGCTATCGAAATTAGTCGTATACCGAATTTCAATAGGGATAGTGGTTGGACCTTACCATCGGCGTGGAAACCAGTTATCAATACAATGAAGAGCAAGTTATATTCAGAAGATTTTAATAGTGACACAGTTAGTTCAGTGTGTATACAACGGGTGACAACGACGAGTGACGAAGACCTGCAAGAGCCCTCCGATGACATCACTACATCTTTCCCCCCCGCCGCCGCCGCCACCTTCGCGTCGGGCCCAGAGAGCTGAGGCACGCAGTTCTCGCCGCGAGTCCGCCACGCTCAGAGCTCATGATTAAGGACCCCGAACGGGTTCGAAACTAGTCGGGCACATTCCGATTTAATTTCTACGTGAATACAGCCGGGTAAATATAAATATAATAGGATGAATGTGGTTATAAAAGATGTGGGTGGGTGAAGATGACATCGATGGAGTGCGTGAAAAATTATTTGCCAAAGAAGAAATCTGAAAGAAATGAGAAGAAATGACATGGAGAAAAAATTAACTGGCAACTTTCAACAATCTGCCAAAGCAAACGCCAATGTCACTGATTTCATAACTATGACAATGTAATAAAATACGACAATAATCCCAAAACAAGATAAAGGAGAAGCGAATATTGTATGTGATAATATGATAATTACAAGCAATCTCCCTGCCGAATTAGCTTTGTTCGGCAGGGAGACTGTTAGGTGTGCAGTGTTGCGTTGAGCACAGAGTATAATAAGCTGTGATTGCAGCAAAAACTAGTCTCTTTTAGAATTTGGACATGTCATGATTATATATCTATAATAAGAGTTAACCATACAAACACTTTGCAGTTCGCATATATTTTTTTTTGGTGTATCGTTTTATATCTTTAAAATGACCCTAGAAAATGAAAATGTTACGGAGAATGACCCAAATATTAATATTATTAATGAAAATCGATATAAGCCATACAGGATTACAATGGAATTTCCCGTATTTTTTACGATGATGTCGGTTGCCTTGTCAGGTAAGTTATATATTATTTGTTTATTTTGGACTATATAATATAGAGCTAAAATTATGTGTGTAATATATTCTTAAAAATACCATTGTTTTTTAATTAAGTTATGTGGATGCAATGATTTCTTGTTCTTTTGTTTAAAAAAAAACATTTCAATTGTTATAAACATGAAGATTTTTTGATAAAAGAACAAATAATAAATTGATAAAAAATGTGTAGATATAATGAAACATACAAAATTCAACAAAACTAAATTTTTAAACATATTGTTTTTTGTTTACACTAATTTATTTGTTACCAGTTTCATAAAGTGGTGTGGATTTGATAATTTTGCTATACTTTTAAGTTTTAAGATACTTAAACTTTCTTATCTCTATGTCTGTTTGGAATATATGAGTTAACTGGTTAATATTAAGTTGACATTGTTAATACTGTAAACAACTCAATAAAGAGACTTTTACACACATGGTTATAGGGTATTTTTCACTGAGGACACTATTAATTTCCAAAATTATTATTATTAGTTAACAATATTATTATTATTAGTTATAAAAAAAAGTCTAGATGTCTTTCAAGAATAGTTTCTTAAACCAATGAAACCAATGCCAAAAATATCAGCCAAATAACTTGTTGTAATTTTTTTTAGATGATAATAAATACATTTTAGTTCCTAGTTATATGTTCTTAGTAAATATATTCATTACTACTCCATGTGAAATTTTATTATTCCACCTCTTGTAGGGGCTGCTGTGAGCAATTTAATTCTATACCGTACTTGTGTGCACTCCTTAAACCACAGTCATGAGGAGTGTCAGGACTTTCTATCACCAGTAAAAAATAATGGAACCCATGACTTAGAGGAGGCAGTTCAAAAGTATGCAACCTTTGTTTCAACTATTAGAACTATTATAGAGTCGGTGACACCTGCAATATTATCTTTATTTCTTGGAGTATGGTCTGATAGACATGGTCGTAAGCCACTAGTTGTCTGGCCTCTATTTGGTAAGAATTACATGTTTATAATGTTTTGTGTAGTTGTTTTCCTTTTAGGAATAAATATTTGACAGGATATTGAAATGTAGTCTGGTAATTAAATTAATTAAAATCCAATACACAGTTACTGTTCTTTTTTAAACCTTATAAGTTATATTAAAAATGAAGACTCATGTTTATTTTTCTTCCTTTTACTAATATGATATAAATATATTTTTTTACAAGTTCAAATTACAATTTAAACAATTTTATTCTTGGTGAAGGATCCATAGAATGATTATATTTATGTGTGGTATATTTTAAAAATTAAATAGTCGTCCATAGAATTCAAAGCATATTTAAACAACTCATGCATACTTTATGAATTCATTTTGTTCTACACTGTTTTCACAGAAAATGTACTGACATTTAATAATGTTTGTAGGCATGACAGTAAGTGGTGGGCTCATAGTCGTATACAGTATGTTAGATAACCTAGGTCCATGGTGGTTTATCTTAACGTCAGTACCCATGTCCTTGTCAGGAGGCTTCATCGTCATGTTCACAAGCGCGTTCTGTTATGTGAGCGATATCTCCACTATTGATAAGAGATCTCTTAGGTAACGACCGTGTAGGCGATTCCTTACAGCTTCCTTCTTTCGTTAATCGTGATACTTGAACATTGAATGAAACCACCCTTCCCTTTACCCATTCCCCTACTCTGCTTTATCCATTGCTCCCTGAGTGGCTATGCGTCTCAAAATTCCCATAATTGCTCATATATGTTCACGGATAAGAATAACCAATCATCATTTAACCGAGTACTTGTTTGCCCTCATGTAATAAATATATATATATATATTGAGTGGAATTGTTTTTGCTTCATTATTAATTAATTTTGTTTTTCCTACTTACTAGTATTTATTTTTTAGGATGACGATATTACAAGCCTCTCTGTCAGCTGGCAGCGTTATAGGAGCAGTTCTTAGTTCGTATTTGTTGAGGGCAGTTGGAAACGTTTATCTCTTATTGATATCTGCGTCATTATTTGCCCTCGCATACGCATTTACAAATGTGTGCTTGGAAGAATCGCTTACGGGGGCTGTTGAGGTAGATATCAAAACAGACGTATGATAATCATCTAAAAACGTATGAACCTACATAAATTTTATTGCAGGCAGGAATTTCTTCAGTGTTGGATTTGAATTTGGTAAAAGAAATGCTTGTGACATGTTTCAAGCGGCGTCCAAATCACGTTCGAGCACAGGTTCTCCTACTCACAGTAGCGAATTGTCTATCTGTGTTTGTATTGTTAGGAAGTATGGGTTTGCAATATTGGTACACGAGACAAAAACTACAATGGTCTATCCAGCAGTACACAATATACTCCGCCGTTCATACAACTATATCCTTCTTTGGATCGATCTTCGGAGTCATGATAGTTCAGAAATTATTAAATGTATCTGATTTGTCCTTCGCTATTATATCGTTAATATCATCAACCACTGATTCTGTTATAATAGCATTTGCAACTCTTCCGTGGCATATGTATCTTGGTAAGTTTTTTTTTTAATAATATATCGATTTCTTTATTGAAACTTTATCGATAAAAGATATAAAATTGGTTGACTTAATGAAAGAGAATTCTCTAACAGTGAACCGAAACACTACAGCGAATAAACTCCAAGGAATAAAAAACGGAAAAAATCAATAAAGTTTAATGCTATCATGCACGTTATATGGAGAAAAATATGTATATAGTATATGTATAATGCCAATTTATGAACAATATAATAACTTAGCAATCTTAAACATACGCCTTACATACAATACTATATTATATAACTACATAAGATACATGTATAAAATTATAGATAGAATATATCATTACGCTATCGTAATTATATATGATTTATTTCTTACATATATAAGAGGGAAAATTGCAACTTGTTTTCTCGAGGAAGTAGGTGCTTATAACGTACACATAAGTTTCTTGAATGCTTACCTTTTAGGGGCCACCCTACATGCTTGAATATCTTTATGAAAATTACTGCTTTTAGATTTTTTGTGTTAAAAATCAGATAAAGCTTCTATGTAAATTTATTTTACGTTAAAAAAAACAACGTTATCATTATGATAACTTTTATATGAATTATCACGTAGATGATAGTATTTTTTATCACTTCTTAAGCTTTAAAAATCTACCTTTGTTTTTACGTGGATTAGAATGAATTTGCAATATTTATTCGAAAATAAATATTGCAAGATTTTACTATTTCTTAAATTATAAACACGCCAGGATTATTGTAATGCGTTTGACTAAAAGTTTTGATAAAATTGTAACTTTGGAATTATTAATGCATTATAACTGATTACTGGATTGTAGGGCTAGAAATATTAGAAGGTACAAACTTATTCACAGCTTTTTCTCATATAGTTATTTTGATTGAACACTGGGAATCAAATTAGAATAATCTTAATAAATTATGTATTTTTTAGATTCCACTACCTTATTTAAAATTTTATTCTTTATACAGTCAGGTATTATTAAATAATTTATTTTAGGTGCTGGTATATCTATTTTTCAAAATCTATCCGCTCCTTTGATCCGGTCGTTTTTGACAAAGATTCTGCCATCGGAAGACATAGCGAAAGTGTTCGCGTTGATGTGTGCTATAGAAGGAGTCAGCCCTCTCATATCCTCTGCCTTGTATAACTCGTTATATGCGGCCACTATATCCATCTTCCCTGGAGCTATATATGTCTTGAGTACTGGAATATGTACCTTCTGCGTGGCTCTTCTAGGGTAAGTTTTTTAACGTATGATTTTAAATAAAAAATGTGCAACAAAATATTTCGCTGGACAAATTACTCCAAAAATATTTAAGAAATATGAGTATGAGTTTTTTTATTACTTAGTCACTGCTAGATGAGAAACGTCCTTATCATTTATGAGCATTAATATAATTTGACGGCAACATTGATAATAAATTTTCATTAATTAAATAGTTCATTGTATTCAAGGTAAATTAACTGGTGACAAATAATATCAAAGATTGGTTTTACCTTTTAATATTGTCTTTTTCTAATCGACGCTATTAAAAAGTGCTGTGCAGGCTAGGACCAAGGGGTAGTAGTGTAAGGCTTGTCACCTGCATAGCTTGTTGACACTAACCAGCTGGAAAAGTTTATAATTTGGTTCGAAAACTTATCGGTACGACTTCTCTTGCAAGAGTGCCTCTTAATCCTATTAGCGGCGAACTACTCAAAAGTAGGGAAGATGCGCTGAAGCAATAGAAAACACTTCAACAGTCTCCGAAATGTAGAGCGAGCTCAATGAGCCATTGTCATTTGATAGATTAGTCTTGCCATCAAACAAAAATAGAACAAGTGTACGGTTGATATAGATTTTATACTGGGAGAACTTCTTAAATATTGTGGGTAGGGAGTTTGCATTCATCTATTTGGTATCTTTTTTGATCTTCTGTGCAAGAATCAACAAGTCCCGTCCATATTCAAAGTATCACGCATAAGAGCCCTACGAATACGAAACCAAAGGTGATCTTTGCAATTATTACCGTGGTATTTATTAAAAGTCTTTGCCAGTATTACTGAATCGCTTATTAATCCTCTCGGAATAGCTGATACTGGAAACCCATTTTTGCTTCCGAGACATATGAAGAAGAGAAACAGCCCTGGAGATAGACAGTGAAAAGTAAAGTCGCCAATTTTGAAGCTCTAAGGCATTCTGGTAAAAGCAATGAGCGGAAACCTCGAACACTAGCAGCAAAGATTTCTTTGGCAGCATACATTACATACTTATATAGAAATATGGGAATGGTGTACACACTGCGAAAGGTATCTTAAAAAACAAGTTGGCTATGTCACAAGTCGGCTATTAAATAAGTCACATACGAGAACGCTTGCAACGGAGATTGCAAGTATTCGCTGTGTCCGAAACCGTTCTGAATCACACAGATTATTAATCAAATTTAAAACAATTTTTAGTGAACAAGTTTGAAATAGTAAAACTATACAATAACGATATTCGTGTTCGTGTTTAAAAAAAAATAAAAAATATATATACATTATAAATATCTGCTAATCATAATGTTGGATTTATCGATATTGTTTATTAATTATATCGATTTTAATTATTCTGCTTACAACTTTTATAGACATAATTATGTAAGTACATAATGCTGGGTCGTGATTATCTACATTTAATACAATTATCGATGAATCACTTCATAAGATTCCGATTGAATTGCAATTTTCCTTTAATTCTATTTAATTAAAGGAAAATTGCACAATGCACAATGAAAATGAAAGTATGGCGCCGACCCCGAATAATTGGAATAAGGGCAGGTGGATGAGGAGATTGAACTATTGTTTGTTGCATTCTTTGAAAAAGATATTCCGAAGGTACCTACCTGACCGAACCGTATAGTACACATCGGAGGTCCAAAGAATAGGTCAAAACACTACTTAAATATATAGATAATATTAGCGATATATAGATTTGTTAGATTAAAATAAGAGAAGCTAAAAAATATAAATAAAAAGTGGGAAAATTTAACAATAGTCTAGACATGTATAATCAAAGCCGTAAACTTAATATTCACATTTGATACTAAATGATATATTTATAATAGCATTTAATGTAAATATATTCACTAGACTACACTGGAATCTAAAGTTTCATCATTTATGAATTTCGATGAGAGCTAGTTTATTATGAAAAAAAAAAAAAAAAATCACTAACCACTTTGACGTTTTATATTTAAAACACGAAATCGCCAGTAGGTAGGTTTGAATTACATGAATATAATTTCTTATCTTGACAGGTCAGTGACCTTTTATGTTAACAAGATACAAGAAAGTAATTTTGATTTCATTTTAAATAACAATACTGTTATCGATATATTTTTTTCTAGATAAAATGAGGATCGTGAATAGATAATATTACATATTATATTTTAACGGATACGTATTTTATTCTAGCATCTAAGAATTTCATCCGTTAGGAATCTCTAAATTGTTTATAAATTGATGAATCAAAGACAGAGATTTTTTTGTCAAATAGGTGTACATTGCACATATAAAACGTCAGACTCCGGTGTCATGGTTCCAAAGGGTATATAGGTAGATTAAGTTCCATGGAAAAGAACCGGCAAGAACCTATTAAATTTTCAAATTGATAAAAAATATGCGAATAATCGCGAATGCGAATGCAAATTTCGTAACATCCCTAGTACATACCACATTAACTTTTTAAATTTATTAATTCTATTCGATTATCATTTATTAAGTTCAAATTAAAAAGTGTGAATGTCATTTAATGCTATTTACATTAATTATTCATGCTCGTTAGTCATATTATTCGTTGATACGTGACTAAAAACAGACCGCGATAATTTATAAATACTAGCATCGACAAGGTTGACTGTTATGTTTTACTGATATTATAAATGTAAATAATTAACTGTCTGGATAATTTTCCATCAATCAAATAATAGATGGATGATTATTTAATTTAAAAATAACGACATGACCCTTAAAAGACACGAATGAATATTCTTCCTAAAATGTAAAACATTGCAGTTGGAAAAAAGCGCAGTCAATAATAATAATCTTACAACCCCCATCCAGTTATTTGGTCAAAAAAGGGGGTTAACCAATTTTTAAAACTCCCGGAAAACTTTGCCGATAAAACTACCAAATGGCTGGAATACTACTACAAGCTACATTTTGTTATTTCAGGATCGTCCAATTTTATAGATGGAAGGAGCCTCTTGTAACTTATAATGTTTTGACAAACGAATTGTAAGTATGTATGTTGTATCGTATATATGAATACGTCGTTTTTATGATTTTACATGTAAAAATGTACATAAACTGTTTTGTAATACCTCTAGGTATATATCTTATACACCCACATACTTTTTGCACTTTAAGTGCTTATTTTATAGGTTATATTAATAAATATCTTTTTGAAATATGGTATGGTTTTTCTAACAGATTTGTTTTTTAATAAACTATCCTGTGATATATTTACGTGTATATTAACGTAGTAATAGCATAAAAAAAATGTTAATATAGTTAATAAAGGTCGTTTAGAACAAATTGACATATCTGAAATCTGTCAAAGGAATGTCATGTCAAAATATGCAAAATGGCGTTTGTCACTAATAATTATATATTTTATTGGTAATATAACATATATTCGTTAGTGACAAACTTAAGACTTAAGTATAAACTTTCTCTAAAGCATTATTAACAATTCACCTTTGTTGTATTTAGCAATTTGTTAAATATTAATATAACACGGACAGGGTTTACAGTTACACAGTAAAATAATTTTAACATTGTATTTATATGATGATAATTTAATATTAATGTTTGTTGAAACAATGATATATATATTAACAATTTAGACTATATATATGTGTGTGTCTGTAATTATTTATAGTATAAATTTTTATTATTTTTGTTTCCTTATTAATTTAATATTTGCATTGTTTGTAACTATATTTCTATCTATTATTAGTCTTTGTTTTATTGTTACTATTTAAGTGTTTTTATACAAGTGTTTATTTTCATAACAAATAAATACTTATTGTGTCATACAGTACCTGCAAAGATCAATTATTTAAAATATATATGTTTTCAGTGATATATCATTTCAATTATGTATTTATTTATAAAGTTCTTAGCTCAAATGCATTTTTTGTGAAAAATTGTTTTTTTCTTTTTAGGATTTTTTTATCAATATCAATTTAATTAAAATGGTTAAGAATATTTTTGAATACATTTTGTTTTATGTTTAAACTTCACAAGTTCTTTATTAACATGATATATGCAAATTCAAATATAATTAATATGGTGCCTTGGATATTTTAACTTTAAGTTTTAGATAAGTATAGTAAGTATAGAACTAATACAAACCGATACAGGCAGGGATTCGAACTCGCTACCTCTGGGAAACCGTCCCGTCGCTCTCCCAATTGAGCTACCGTGTCGTGAGCAAGCGATGCGGTAGTTCAATTTGTAGAGCGTATCGGTTAATCTTTCTTTCTATATTTTAATATGTATAAACATATTTATATATATTTTCAAATGTTAAATTTAAGTTTTATTTAACGCCGAAATAATAATCGATCTACAATTTGAGATTGAAATTAACCTTATTGCCACCTCCACACTATTCGCAAAGTTCCCCGGCTTAATAACCTGGAAGTTGCCCGAGGTGAAGTAAAGTATGAGGAAGTAAGCCGAAGTGCCTCTCTATACTCTTCGTATTCATCTAACATCGTTCAACTTCGCGAGTAGTGTAGAGAGGTATGACTCAATACGTCGGTTATTGGTGTTCATGAAACATAATAATTATTTCTTTAGTATCAATAAGAACCGATTATTAATTTCGGTTTAATGTTTAATAACTTGAGTGAGAACGAACTTAAAATACTTCAGTCATTCAAAAAGTACCTGATACATATAAAGGTACATTGAAATATACACTTAAATTAAATTGTTTTATTTCCTTTCATTTTACTATACGTCTTATTGTACTCTTAATTATCAATGACTTGTCTTAACAAGTAACAGACACAATTTTTTCTGGCGAAAAATATAAATTTTCTTGAAATAAATACTTACATTGTTTTGGAAAATAACAACACTTGACGATTCTTTTGAAATTTGGCGGGGTTATGACTTATCTAAAAATAGGATGTTATTTCACATCGCAATATACTTAACATATAAATTGGTCTGGTCTATTACAAAAAACTAAAACTTCCAATTTTGTAATCTTTTTTTTTTCTAGATGAATCATGATTTGAGAAGACGGAGGCAGATTTTCGCAAACAAAAACGAATACAACTGTAAAATATATTTTATATCCCAATCCAATATTTTTTGTTTTGTTTTTTTTGGGACCAGTACCAGCCAACGCATATTTAAATAGAAGTGCATAGAATATTTAAAATAAAACATTGAATTGGGATAAAATTATCTGTCTAGTAAATTTTAGTCAGATCCTTTGTTGTTATTTTTGTTTATAAACTTTTTTATTTATCTCCTTGTTTTCTCCGATAAGATACGGTGTAATCCGGATTCCGATCGGTCACCTTGTAAAGAATTATCGCTGAACCTACATATAAAAGCGATTTCTATTCGATAAGTATTTGAAATCTGTGGAGTCTTTATAATATAATACTCTATAACACTAATTTCATCATCAACATGCCGAACACAGGAAAAAACGAAATTCGACTATTCGTATTTCGTTATTTCCTGAGTTCTGCAATTCTTCTGCAAACACCTGTGTTTAAAGACAGAAAAAATAATATTATTGATAAAAACAGGTTCAACATTTGATAAAATTAATTTGACAATTGTCGGTTGGCTAAGCCTGATTAAATCATGAATCATTTCATTGATAATGCTCGAATTTTATGCCAAATGATAACAAAGGATGTTAGTCAACTGTATGAGCCACATAGTAGATATAGCAAACCACAAAGTTAGTGCTCATTTTAAATCAGAAAATAACAATAATTCATATAAACAGTATAAAGTGTTCATTGTTCATACTCGAAAGTACAGTTTTAAGATTATGGTGTATTTGAAATAATTCTAACTATGGCGGACAATGAAGCTCGTAATGATCTACCTTTGCTGAAAAGGTCGATCGGAACTATAGTTGAGCTGCCGATATTTATTAATATGATGGCGGTTTCTTTAACAGGTACCTAAACAAATATTAATATATGTATAAGATTAAATTGTTTGATTAAACAGGTAAAGATCTATGAGATAAAAAAAGTCTATATTGTTTGTACATACTTGCTTAATATGTACAAGTTATACATTATGTACATATACTATATATGATATGGAAGTTTAGAATTGTAATGTAAATTAATACATAAAACAAAATTTATCACAAAATCTTAGCAGTTAACTGTAAACTGTTAAGCTTTTTGACAGATTGCCAAAATTTGTAGATTATATTTAAGGGTGAGTACCTACCAAAGGAATATTTAATTCTCGTCCGTTCAAAATCGAGTTGCAAGTGAGATTGATTTATTATTTAGATTATGAAATATTTTCAATGTCTTAATTCTAAATATTATTCTAAGCAACAATCACTAACGTCACAACAACGATTGTAATATTTCTCGGCCATAAGCCAAACTTTTCTTTGAGCATCTCCGTATTATAAAATAAATAATCATAGCTAATAATATTTAACTGGAGTTTAATAATTTTTCAGGCTCTGCAATCAGCAATATAATTTTATATAAAACATGTGTTAATTCCTTGGAGTATACTGTGGATGAATGCAAGTTTTTCCTCTCGCCAGTAAAAACTAATGAAACATCAGATTTAGAGGTGGCAGTACAGAGATATACTACGTATGTGACTACGGTTAAAACAGTTTTGGAGTACATTTGTCCTGTCATTTTATCCATATTTTTGGGAGGTTGGTCCGACACCTATGGAAGAAAACCATTAATAGTGTGGCCACTTTTTGGTAAGTTTTATGTGTGCTATGAAAAGATTTTGAATAAAATACATTTATTTACTAACTGTGATACGTTTTGTTAAGCCTAACATATGAATCTTACAATATATGTTTGTATTATTAAAAAAAATATAGGCAAATAAACCAAAGTTAAGAACTTACAACTTGAAATAAATCTCATTTGCAGGTATGTCAATGACCGGAATTCTGATTGTAATTTTCGGAATGACGGAAAGATTAGGTCCGTGGTGGTTCATTGGGACTTCTATACCTTTTTCCATAACTGGTGGATATGTGGTCCTATACACAGGTGCTTACTGTTTCGTGAGTGACACAAGTTCTTTAAGAAACACAGCCATTAGGTATTAAGGATTTATACTTTTATGTTTTTCAAAAAATAAGTTTCATTTGTATTCGAAAAACTGACAGTGAAAAAAGAGAAAGTTAATTTCTTACCCCATCGTTGTAGGCTGTGTGTTGTTAGACCAGTCATATAATTATATATATCTCTCTGTCTTTCATATGCTCCTAAGCGTATACTCATCTTTGGACACAGTTTTTGATGTGTCTCGAAATGTGACCTCAATATGCATACGTATTTAGATAGCACACGTGTCGATGTGTGTACGTGCCAAATAATTAACCAACCATTAACTGGTAAAAACTATTATGTTTTATTCCAGAATGATGATATTAGACGCCGCAACGACTCTAGGATCTTTCACGGGCAGCTTGTTAAGCTCTTATCTCATAGCAACGATGGGGAATGTGTATCTTCTGCTATTCACTGCTACCCTCAATGTGATAGCTTACGCATTTACTAATGTTTGGATTGTCGAATCTTTGACTGGAGCCCTACAGGTAAATAATGATGATTAAGCCACACTATTTGACCTTAAAAACCTGTACCTCGAATCAGAGAAAACCGGGCTTCTCTCTGATAGGTGGGGACTCCTTTATTTACTTGACTACATACAAATAGTGTGACTAAACCGTGTAATGAAATGCGGGCATTAGAATATCACGATGAAAATATAAGATACATATATTGAAGCATATTGGTAAGTAAATATAATAAGGTAGTTGTCCCAAATGCGAATGTTAAAATTGTAGGAAGCCTTACATAGGCTTTTGAGGTCATGTTTTGAATATATTATTTTTCTGGTTATTTGGTAAACTGAGCTCAAATTACTTTTAAAGGTTTTAAAGGTTTATAGATATTTTCAACATGTACACATTTTTTTTACAGAATGGTGCCTCACAAATTTTCGATTTCTCGTATGCGAAAGAAATGCTCAAAGAGTGCTTCAAAGAACGCCCGAATCGCGGCCGTACTCAAATTATTATTATAGCAATAGTCAGACTACTCATATTAACGATAACGATTGGGATATTAAATTTGGAATATCTATATTCGAGACAGAAGCTGCATTGGTATTTAAGAGACTACACGACGTATTCAGCAATTTGCACAGCGATTGCTTTCTTCGGAGGGGCAGTTGGTATCATTGTGCTACAACGATTATTACGATTAGGAGATATACCAATTTCTATAATTGCAATATTGTCATCAGCTGCTGATAATTTAATAAAGTTGTTCGCGGTTCACTCTTGGCAGATGTACTTGGGTAAGCTTTTTGCAGTAAACATGTTTCATTTTTTTTTTTGCTATTATCACATTATCAAATCATATTTGTTTCTGCTATAGCTATTAGGTTATAAGTTTTGAATATTTTTATATATAGAAATAATATAAATAATGTTATAAATATTCTAGGCAGCTGTATATCGCTCTTCAAAGGACTTACAGGGCCCTTAATGCGCTCATACGTCACTAAATTCTTGCCCACGGAGGACATAGCCAAGGTGTTTGCTCTGTTATGCGTCGCAGAGAGCTTTGCGCTCATCATAGCGCCCGTTATATTCAATTCTTTATACTCGGCCACTCTAGCGGTGTTTCCGGGAGCCATATATCTACTTAGTACTGTTTTAAATACTTCCTGTGTAGGTTTGTTAATGTAAGTATATTATCATTTTATTAAATATTTAACGGTGCAGATTGACGATTGACGGTAGTTCAAATTTTGACAATGTTACCTAAACCTAAATATGGATACATAAAAATAACCGTTTTATTTTATAGACTGGTGCTGTATTATTCGTGGAACAGAACATCTGATTACATCAGCATAACCGACGAGCCCAGCTAATAAAATCTAACACATCTAATGGATATTTTAATTTATTTACAAAATATTAAAATCTAAACAGAACCACAATTGTGACATCGATATATTAGAAAAATATTTACGTAATTTTGGAACTAAGTAGGAATAAATATAATATAATATAATAATTTAGTTTGGTAAATACTTGAGCTATAGGTATGTTTCACTTTCACTGTGGTATCTTCCCTGTATCAAAATGAGACATGGTTAATTTGTTTAATATTTTAATTTCGTCTCTATCGTCATGTAATAACTTTTTCAAATGTTCTTACTTAGCAAATTTGACTTGTTTGTTGTATACCTCTTTATTTTGGTCATACAATTATTTTAATTAAATGTATATGGAAGAAAGGAAGATTTTAGATAACATAGGTATTCCCATCATGTACTACCTCGTACCACAACGTGAACACAAGACAGTGTACTATTATATAGTGCTTACCATCGACTATCGATAAATCATGTGCCTTAGATGATTCAAAAAACATCCAAAGCCTCCAAAACTGATATCCGAATCAATAAAATAGACAAAAATATATAATAGAAATCAATAAGCAATAAGGAATTAAGATTCAAGATATTTTTATGTCAGAATAATATTTTATAATCTGTTTCAAAAATCTCATCTCAATCTTTATAGTACTCTGTGCCTCAATCATGAATCAACTCCTTGCGCTCCTTGCTCCTTCCTTGCTTGCTGTATTAATGTAATGAACTATGAGATATTATTGTTACTTACATTCATAGTTATGGACATTTCTTTTGTTTTGAGCTGAATATTTGTGTTTTAGAATTCGTGGTGTAAATAGGGAAAGTTAAGGTTATGTAGTATAAAATGTATAATTTTTATTTGATACGATAACAATTAAAATAATTAAACGATTAGATAAGACAGCCTATACGTATTGCTATAAGAAGAATCATTTTACAATGTATTCTTATCAGTAACATAAAGTAAACAAAACTTCGTAAACATTTTGAGAAAAGTTTTTGTATGATAAGCTTATTGGCACTAATATCATTAAAGTTAAGTTCAGCCCTTTTATAAAAAATCTATTGTATAAAATGTATAAAGACACTATACTTTTCTGGAATATTGTATACAAATACTACAAAACATAAACAAATATGTGTGATAAGCTTTACTAAATTCACTATTTTTTTTTAACGTAAGCAATCACTGCGCGCGATAGTAGTTCATCGTAAATTTTTTTGAATGTTTTTTTATGAATGTAAAAAAAAAAAAGAGTATAAAACGTTTTTTTAAAGATATTAAAAACATATAGTTCAATTGTTTTATTCATTAAAGTGGGTACCTAAATGTAAATAAAACCAGTATTTTCCATGTTTGAACAAAATTAAATAAACATTCAATCTTATCGGCTCTCTAAGTGGCTTTCAAGAATTGTAACACGAGTTTCTTATAACACAGATTACCAAGTATGAAGTGTTTTTGTTTATATTCTAAGTGTCAGATTTCAAGTGTGACGCTAATGACGTAATAAATCCAGGTTTGAACCGTGTCCGCCATTTTGAGTTGAAACAGGCAAAGCTAAATGCAAGATTATGAATGAAAAAAAGGGAAACATTATTTTAATTGCTTTGTCCAATTTATATTTATTAAAATAAAAATGATACTGATATAAATGATGCAATTAGTTACCTTCATTTAACTTATGTTTATAAGGCAGACGTTGTATATATAGAAAAATTTGTTCATTGAAAGTAAGAAATTCAAGTTTTATTATATTTTTGAAGACATAATAAGGCTATTCGTATTGAATTTGAGTTTGAACGCTGATTTTACATGTCATTAATAATAATAATAAATATTTTTTTTTTAAACGAGCTCTATAACTTTCATGAATATGGATGGCATGGATAGTTATAATTATAACAGTGTATTATTCACCTTCTTCTCCGCACTCTAGTTATCAGTAAGGGGGTGGTTAATTTGGCATATACGCCATTGGTACTGGCTTATAACGTAGACAAGTCTTATGTGTATACTTATACGTCAATTCTTTAAAAAATAGATCCATATAAAATACATCCTTAAAGCCAAGTTCAATGTAGCCAGGCTTCATCAGGGGTAGATTAAAATGTTTGAATGTCCGTATTAAATCGCCAAATTACACTAAGAGAAGCACTAAAGTCAAAATATAAAGGCCGGGAATACAGCAACAACGCAACCAGACAATTACAACCATACAATCCGCTACACCGCCATCTACTGAGGTTTTATTGTCTTTATTCGCCCGCGTTAATAGGTTTTGTTTGAAAGATGCCGCTAGTTTCTTTACAAATATTTTAATCAGTCGTATAATACTTCACTGTCGCCTTTTGATATAGTAGAAACAAAAATTGCATGTAATAATAAAATAAGTGCCGTGCTGAGTATTGAGTACAATAAGCGCTGAGTGCTAAAAACCAGTCGATTTTAATATTTAGACATGTCATAATTATAATCTATAATTAGACTAAACTATACAAACATTTCGCAGTTCGCCTCATTTTTCACTTTAACTTGTTTCTTGGTTGTTTCTTTATATATCTTCAAAATGACCCTAGATAATGAAAATAGTACGGAGAATGACAAAAATATTAAAACTATGAATGAAAATTTACTTAAGCCATACAGAATTACAATGGAATTTCCTGTATTTTTCTCGATGTTGGCGGTTTATCTGTCAGGTATGTTACCGGTTCTTTGCTTATTTTTGTTTATATATAGAGCTTATTATTACAATGTGCGATATTATTTTTGAAATATCTTTGTTTTTTACTATAATTATATATATAATAAATTATAATTTAAAAAAATAAAAAGTTTAAGCTTTTGTTTTAAGTAGACTCAATTTATAAATTGTTGTTAATGTTAATATTTCTTTTAATAAAATAACTATTAATAAATCTAGTGAAAATTTTTAATGGAAATAGAAGTTCTGTATTCTATATATAATTTATTATTATATATTTTACTTTTATTTTCACTAAGTCTCTAAATATTTGTAAATATTCAATTTAAAAAGCTAGAGCAAGCAAGACTTTTCATTTTCTTAATATTCTTATCTCAGTGTCAGTCTTGACTTATTGATATTGTTGCTGAAAATGTAAATCTGTTCAGTTTGGATTAATATAAGATAGTACTTGACTAATAAACAGATCCATACATAAACATATACATATATATATATACATAATAATATTAGTTATATGTTCCTAGGAAATTATTAGCCTATTACATGTCTCATTTTATATTCCTCTTTTGTAGGGGCCCCTGTGAGCAATTTAATTCTATACCGCACTTGTGTGCACTCCTTAAACCACACACAAGTGGAGTGCCAGGACTTTCTATCGCCAGTAAAAAGTAATGGAACCCATGGCTTAGAGGAGGAAGTTCAAAAATATGCAACTAATGTGTTAACAGCTAGAACTATTATAGAGTCGGTGATTCCTGCAATATTAGCTTTATTTATTGGAGTATGGTCTGATAGACATGGTCGTAAGCCATTAGCTGTCTGGCCTCTATTTGGTAAGAATTTTATTTTTTTATGATGTGTTATGAAGTTGTTTTATTTTGGGAATGAATATTAAACTACAACACATTTCTATTCTATGTATTATGATTTTAACTAAAATTCAAATAAACAGGGACTGATTTTTTGAACAAGATAATTTTTACAAGTAACTAGTTTTGAAATTAAATTTCATACATGAATGTAGTTTGTTTTTCTCTTTTTTTTTATTGATATTTTTTTTTTACAAATATACAACTACAATTAAAACTATTTGTTCCTTATTAAAGGCATAAACTTCTATGATATTTACGAGTGGTTTATATTAAAATTAAATGATTTAACAGATACTACCGATTACCGAACGTGTTTTTAGATAATATGATCACTGAAATAAAAAAAAATATTCAAAAATTTGTCAATAGAATTAAAAGCGTATTAAAACTAAAGCATACATTTGATTTTATACTGCCTTATACTGTGTTCACAGAAAATGTACTGATGTAGATATATGTTTTGTAGGCATGACAGTAAGTGGTGGGCTTATCGTCGTATACAGTATGTTACATAACCTAGGTCCATGGTGGTTTATATTAACGTCAATACCATTGGCCTTGTCGGGAGGCGTCATCGTCATGTTTACAAGCGCGTTCTGTTATGTGAGCGATATCTCGACTGAGGATAAGAGATCTCTTAGGTAATGACCGTGAAGTCTTTTTTTTCTCTTCCTTTCGTTAACTTGAGAGCGTTTATCGCGTTGCATGCGTTTTAGTGAAAATGTATACCTTTCAAACACTTTCTTCAAACCACGTATCTTAACGTCACATTGCTTATATATTAGTGTATTAAATATTGCTAGCTAAATATCAATCAGAGGGAAATGTCAATTATTTGATAGTTTCTGAATTATGTGAAGATAAATAAGCTTAGGTATTGTTACAATTTGTGTCAATTTTAAAGTCTAAAATCTGTATCAATAGTATGTATTGTACAATTTATTATATGTTGTAACAAACAAAAATGTAGTCCAGGCGTGGGCGTTTAATAAGTATAACATTAAAATGTGTATAAATCAGTCAGATCTTCAAAGTATCCAACAAATACTTTGACGCATACATTCACACTAGCGTCCGGATGGGTGAATTATGCACAGACCTAATTCACCCATCCAGACGCACAAGAATTATGCACAGACATTGAGGCGCACCAAACACGATAAACGCTCTTTCAGCAAGCCATTACATTATTCAATTTAGGCGAGGCTAGATCAACTAGCGTACAAATATAAGATTGTGAGAAGGGTCTTAGTGAGTAAGTGCCCCTTGCGGTTCGGTGGAGACTCTTACTCCTACTCGTTATTTTATAGGTCAAATAGTGGCGCTTAAAATGGGTAATGAAAAAGGCCAATAATCAGTGAATAAAATCACCTCTCCCTCCGTGTCCTACTCACTTAGGGAACAATGAGTATGATTTACTAACATGCTGCCTCAACCCCGTTCAGAGGCAAAAGCTGCAATAGTCACACACCCCCTGTCACTCTCACCGAACACTTCTGCAACATCAGGGCCTTACAATAAAACATCCACGCTGTCTTCTGCCTGATCGCCTCGACAGCACAGCCAGCTTTGCTCTTCTTGACCGTGACGCAGATATCATATCCAGCCAACATATTGATATTCGACTACCCTACGAACAGTTCGAGCATGCTTTTTTTCCTAATGCTGGTATGTGTGTGTGTGTGCGCGTGCGTACGTGCGTGCGTGCGTGCGTGCGGGCGCGTGTGTGAAAGATGATATCAGTTCTCTACTGCCTGATCCGACAGTGCTCTTGACTGTCTTACCGCAGCTGCGAATCGCAGTGTGTGTCATTATAGGCCAGGAGATTATGATGGGATGTGGACTTTCTTTGCATCCTTAGATAGTTGTTAGGACTTCTAAAACACACGGTTTTTCTACATTGTCCATAGAAACCAAAACGACTACAACAAAACCTCAACTCTCAACACTTCAACAGCTTCTCTAGAAGCTTCTTTTAGAAGCCTCGCACAATAAGTCTGTGGAACAAATTGTTGCCTAAGCTATTTCCCGACCGATACGACATTCAAACCTTCAAGAAAAGAGCGTAGGTACTCCGCTCAGTTGTAGCTCCTGAGTAGCAGGTGTCCATAGACGACTGCAGTCGCTTAGGTGACCCTTATGCTCGTTTGCCCCCCTATTTCACAAAACAAATCCCATATTTGCTCACATTTGTCCGTGGGTGAGGCTAACCAATACGGATAGGTTAGTACGTCACTAGATGGACGGACTACACGTTTGCCCTCAAATAAAATATATATAAAGACATATATTATTATAAAATATTGATCTTAATTACTTATTCATACTTGATAGTTTATTTTTTCTTAGGATGACATTGATACAAACTTCCATGTCAGCTGGCAACGTTATAGGAGCTGTTCTTAGTTCATATTTGTTAATGGCAGTTGGATATGTTTATCTTTTATTGATATCTGCGTCATTTTATGCCATCGCCTTCTTATTTACGATCTTCTGCTTGAAAGAATCACTGACGGGGGCTGTTAAGGTACACAGAAATATATAAAAACTGTCCTATGATGTTTATCTAAAATGTATGTACATATATTTTATTTCAGGGAAGAATTTTATCAGTATTCGATTTTAAATCGATCAAAATAATGCTTGTGACATGCTTCAAACAACGTCCAAATAACCGCCGCGCCCAGGTCCTATTACTCGCACTAGTGAATTGTTTGACTGCATTCGTCTTGTTTGGACATCTTGGTATACAATATTGGTACAGGAGACAAAAACTACAATGGTCTATACAAGAATACACAATATACTCCGCCGTTCATACAACAATATCCTTCCTTGGATCGATCGTCGGAGTTATGATGGTTCAGAAATTATTAAATGTATCTGATTTGGCCTTCGCTGTTATATCTTTGATATCAGCAGCCACTGATTACGTTATAATAGCGTTTGCAACTCTTTCCTGGCATATGTATCTTGGTAAGTTTTTTATTAAATGATTTATTTATTTTTTTACTAAAATTGTATTGTATATTAAAAAATATACAATTGGAAAGTGTTCTCTACCAGTAAACAGTAACACTAATCAGAAAAAAACTGCGAGACAAAACAGTAATAAATATAGTTTAGTTTTAAGCTTTGATACACGTTACAAAACTAAAATATATAATATATATTTATAACTTAATAAACTTAAATATACTTTACATACACATAAGTACTAAATAGTACATAGTATTTACATGAAATACATTATATACTACACTATGTCAGTCAAAATGTTTTTCTCTAAGAGGTGCTTACAGATATGTAAGATAAGATAAGACGATTTTATAAGAAATATCCTTATTAACATTACATTATGTTAATTTATGATTAAAGAATGTATCATATTTCATTTACAGTCCAGAGAAACAACGTACACATTTAAATTATACATATAATATTTTTTGACACTTCGTTTTTAAAACTACAAAATTGACCTACGTGAATTAAAAATCTTGCATCTTGTTATTTTCATTTCTAAAATTTCCTACAAATAATTCAGGATCTTTGACTAAAAGTTTTGAATGTCTTATTTATCTATATGTGATAAAATGGTTAGGTTGTTATTTACCCATGAAGAAGTTTATAACTGGGTTATAGGGCTAAAAGTATAGAAAAACAGTCACTGTTAGCAGTTTTGTTTTCATATAGTGTTAGATATTTTGATTGAACACTTCTAATAAACGAGAATAATTTTAATTAATAATATGTGTGTATTTTGAATCCTTTATACCTATATACTGATCAATCTTAGTTTAACTTCACACAATTATTTTAGGCGGTGGTATATCACTGTTTCAAACTCTATCCGTGCCTTTGATCCGGTCGCTTTTAACAAAAATTTTGCCATCGGAAGACATAGCAAATGTGTTCACGTTGGTGTCTGCGCTAGAAGGAGTCAGCCCTCTCATATCTCCCGCCTTGTATAACTCGTTGTATGCGGCCACTATATCCACCTTCCCTGGGTCTATATATCTCTTGAGTACTGGAATATGTATCCTCTGCGTGGTGTTTCTAGGGTAAGTTTTTTAATGTGCATTTTTTTAAATGTACTGTTTTTTGATATACCTATGTCTAGCGTGTTTTTTAAATGTTAATATAATTTATGCACACAAATGTGTATTTAGTTTAAATATTAAAAAAAGTGTGAATGCCGTTTAATTCTCATTAATTATTAACTTTATACTTTAGTCATATTATTTGTTGATAGGGGACAAAATGTATGGACGTTTATTGAATTTTAAATACAGAATGTGATCTCTAAAAGGACCAATTAGAACAAGTGGCGCCAAAGAGCTGGCCGCCGTTGTCTATTGCTTAAGTTATAAGTTTTTTAAAGTCATTTACCCGCGTTTCTCATTTCTCAAATGACATACGTCATAAAAGTCTGACTACAGCCTACATTTCGTTTATTTTAGGATCGTCCAATATTATAGATGGAAGGAGTCGCTTATAAATCGTGATGTTTTGACTAAGGAATTGTAAGTACGAATATTATATCATATGTCGAAAGTATTGTGACGACAGATATTGTAGAAACTATTTTTATAAAATCTGTAGCCATCTTGTATATCTACTTACATTTCGCACTATAAGTGCTTATTTTCTATATTAATAAATTACTTTTAAAATAAGTTATAGATTTTCTAACAAATCCTGTATATTTACGTATGTACGTATGTAATGTATAATATATATTATATATATTGTATATTTAATGTACCAATTGCCTATTGTATAAAACATGATGAGTTAAGATAGTTAATATAGATCATTTTATGAATACAATTGTTTTATTATTAGGTAGGTTAAATTTACGTGTCATTACGAGTTTGTAAATATAAGTATAATGTTTTAACTGTACGTTTTTAAAAGTTCTGACCTGTAAACATACATCAAAACAAAGGTCAATGATCTCTGCTACAAATTATAAAATATTTTGTCAAATAAATACATTTCCTCAATAAAAGTATTTACATGACCATGACTCATTAGAAATATGATATGGCTGACTGGGAAATTAATTGTAAAATTATATTTCATTTCAATTATTTATAATTAAAGTTCTGACTTCTTTGTTATTTTAAAAAACGTTATTTATTTTTAGGACTTTCCCCATTTGTCAATGACAAGTAAAAAATGGAATGTATACAAATTAGCTTAATTAAAATTATTATAATATATAATATAGTATTTGATAAATGTTTTAACTTCATAAGTTCTTTATAATCATGTCATATACAAAATCAAGTATAGATTAAATTGTTTTTTTTTATATTTTTAATTGAAGTTTTATTTAACCCTGAAATCAATAATCGTTCTACAATTATTATAATCAACCTTATTGAATTGATTGAAATCAACCTTAGTCGACACAATTCGTAGGTACGTCGGTTATAAATAGCCATGAAGTTTAATCAATAATACATGATAACGTGAAATTAAATATAAAAAAAAAATATACCTATTTGTAAGCTTTTTTCAATTTGATTTGTAAGCTGAGATAGTAATATACAGAGTTGGATGTAATGTGAGCCCGTTGCTTGGTAATTAAAAATATTTCTATAAAATGTTTAATGCATAACCTTTAAAATAATTTATATTTTGTTTAACATTGTTCAGCGGTAAAGCAATGAGTTAATGCTTTACAGCGGTAAAGCATCAAATCATTCAATATTCCTAGTTTCGGAAAATGATGTAGAGGACCCGAAACTTGACTATATAGAAAACTTATTTCTATTGGTATTTAGTTTTAAAGCTGCCTTTTTAATTACATATTTATAATAATGTTTTTTTTTTATATGATACTTTGAATCTGCTTTGAATTTTAAAGATAGTAATTAATATTTTGTCAAAAACGAGGTAGTTATAGTTATTACTTTGTATAACTTTACCTCCTTCCCCACATTCCAACGTGACGTGACGTGGCGTGGCGTGATGTCATACATACGTCATCAGTACAGGTCCCCGGGGTTGATCAGGAGAAGAATAAAAGCCAAGTTCAACGTAGTCAGGGTGGATCAGGTAAAGATTAAAAGTCAATGTTCCGTATAAAATCTATGATAAATAATAATAAAAGAAGCACAATATTTGGAAAATAGACTAGAATCAATAGAATTTTTTAAATATAAAGTAAGCGTATATGTGAAAAGAACGCAACGATAAGCCATTAGTGATATAATCTTGTACCGGAATGATATCTAGTGATGCCTTATTTATTGTATTCGCTCGTAAAGATACGTTTTGTTCGAGAGATTCTGCTTGTTTCAATACAAATATTTTATTCAACCGTTTTGTACTGAAGAGTCACACTACTGGGTAATTCATTAGTGAGCCATACAATCTTGTATCAGAGCGACATCTATTGATGTTTCATTGTCCTCATTCGCTTGCGTTGATACGTTTTATTTGAGAGATGCCGCTAGTTTCCTTATACATTTTTTAGTCACTCGTATAAAACTATACGGTAAACCCCCTAACATAGGAGAAACAAAAATTGTACAATATATGATAAATTATAATTAAATGCTATCTCCTTGTGGAATGCAGCTCTGTCAGGAAGGGTTGAGAACTATATTGTTAAAAACATTAATATACCTTTTTTCTAAAGTTTTGCAAGAATAAGCACTTAAAAATAGATTAAAAATAGATACAGAAAAAAAATACTGTCCAATAAGTTTAAATACTGTTCACTCTTCTACACGTACTTTAACTTATTTTATATTTTGTAAAAAAAAGTTGGCAACTCTAGTTCTATGTGTGCAGTTGTACAATTGGTACAAAAAGGGCTGAGTGCAGAAAATATAAGTTAGTTTTGTTATTGGACACGTCATGAGTGTGTGTCTATAATTCGCATTATTTTCTAAACTTAACGTTTCTCTTTGACGTATCTGTTAAAAATGATATCAGAAAATGATGTTACGGAGGATGACCCGAATATTAATATTAAAAATGATAATCGGAACAGACCCTACAGGATTACAATGGAATTTCCCGTATTTTTTTCGATGTTGTCGGTTTCTTTGACAGGTATGTAAACTATTAGTAGTTTATTTTATGCTATACATAGAACTAATATTTTTATGTGTGTGGTATTATTTTTAAAATTTCATTATTTTTAATATATTTATGTGGATGCAATTATCTAAGTTTTCTGTTTGTAAAATGTTGATTGAAATAATTGAAACAGTTTTTCTTAAGTAGATCTTTTTTTAATTGTTAATATAAAGTTTTATTATTACAACATCAAACAATTAATTTTTACTTGAATATAAAAAATGAATAATGAAAATATAAGATATTATTACAAAACAAAGAACATAAAGTAAACTGAATTGTTATTCTATACATTTTATATTTTCATGACTGATATTTTCAATTTAAAGCAAATCAAAATGGAACTTCACAGACATTTAGGGATTTCATGTGTGTGCTATTTCCCTGAGGATACTATTTATTTTTTGAGAATTTATTATAATTTATAAAACTACATATACATTAAAAAAAATGGTTTCAAGATTCATTCATTCATTTATACATTTTTAAAACATGAATGTAGAAAATTGCAGCCTTGCTGGACAAAAAAGAAAGCATTTTGTTCCAGATTTTTCAAATTATCAGAAATACATTTATATTTATTAGTAATGTTCTTAATAATGTAGGGGCAGCAGTCGGCAATATAATTCTATACCGCACTTGTGTGCACTCCTTAAACCACACACATGAGGAGTGCCAGGACTTTCTATTACCAGTACAAAATAATGGAACCCATGACTTAGAGGAGGAAGTTCAAAAATATGCAACCGTTGTTGCAACAGTTAGAACTATCATAGAGTCATTAACACCTGCAATATTAGCTTTATTTCTAGGAGTGTGGTCTGATAGACATGGTCGTAAGCCACTAGTTGTCTGGCCACTATTTGGTAAGTTTTTTTTATGATATTACACAGTGGTTTTCTTTTTAAGAATAAATATTTGTCAGCATAACTTTAATATAGTGTGGTAATCATTTGAATAAAATTATATTACACAGTTTCTGTTTTTTTAATATATATTATTAATGTGATAACTTACAAATTACCAGTAATTACACAAGGGCTTATATTTATTTTTCCCCATTTTTTTATAATCTGATACATATTTTATATATATATTAATTTTATCTGCAATTACAACTATTTTGTCCTTAGGAAGTACCCATAAATAATAAACTTAAAAGTATATATTAAAATTAAACTATTTAACAGATGCCTTGAATTATCTTACATAGTTATAGATAATATGATCATTAAAATAAAGAAATACAGGATGAAAAATTCGGAATTCAAAACTTATTTAAGCTAACACTATGCTGTTTTCACAGAAAATGTACTGACATTTAATAATGTTTGTAGGTATGACAGTAACTGCTGGGCTTATAGTCGTATACAGCTTGTTAGATAACCTAGGTCCATGGTGGTTTATATTAACGTCAGTACCCATGTCGGTGTCCAGAGGCTACACCGCCATGTTCACCGGCTCGTTCTGTTATGTGAGCGATGTCTCCCCTGAGGATAAGAGATCTCTTAGGTAACGATCGTGAAGGCTTTTTAGCTTCCTTCTTCTGTGACTTTTGAATGAAACCACCTCCTTCTGTCTCCTACTCTGCGTTAGTCATTGCTCTGTTAGGGTGCCCATGTGTTTGCAGATTTCCATATTTTATTTAATTTTTCTCCTAATTAGGCTAACCACTCATCACTAGATGGACCGACTACACGTTTACCCTCAAATAATATATATATAAAGACATATTATTATAAAATATTGTTCTTAATTACTTATTCATACTTGATAGTTTATTTTTTCTTAGGATGACATTGATACAAACTTCCATGTCAGCTGGCAACGTTATAGGATCTGTTCTTAGTTCATATTTGTTAATGGCAGTTGGATATGTTTATCTTTTATTGATATCTGCGTCATTTTATGCCATCGCATTCTTATTTACGATCTTCTGCTTGAAAGAATCAATTACGGGCGCTGTTAAGGTATATAGAAATATATTAAAAATGCGTATATTAAATCTGTTTATCTAAAAATGAATGAACATACATTTTATTGCAGGGAAAAATTACATCAGTGTTGGATTTTAAATTGATAAAAAAAATGCTCGTGACATGCTTCAAGCACCGTCCAAATAACCGCCGAGCCCAGGTCCTACTACTCGCAATAGCCAATAGTCTCGCTTCATTCGTATTGTTTGGACACACGGGTGTACAATATTGGTACACGAGACAAAAACTACATTGGTCTATACAGGAATACACAATATACTCCGCCGTTCATACAACTATACACTTCTCTGGATCTTTCCTCGGAGTTATAATAATTCAAAAGTTATTAAATGTATCTGATTTGACGTTCGCTATGATATCTTTGATGTCAGCAGGCACTGATTATATTATAATAGCATTTGCAACTCTCCCCTGGCATATGTATCTTGGTAAGTTTTTTATTAAATCATACACTAATTTAAAATTTATTTTACTTTATATCATTTAAACAAATGTGGACTTAATGCTAAAGCATTCTCTACCTGTCATCTGAAACAGTATACAGAAAAAAAATAACTGCAAAGGGTACAAATAAAAAAAAAATAGTTGTAAACTTTGACTACAAATTTAAAATTAGTAGTTCATATTCAATTTAAACAAACATTACATACCTTACTTAACATAACATTATTTTAAATAAATTAATAATACAACATTACATACCTTACATTATAAGTACCTACTTTTAATAAATACATATACCAAATTATAGTAAATAATATAGTACTACACTATGCAAGAAGTAACTTTTGAAAATATTTCTTTCAAGAGGTACTTACAGATATGTAAGATAAGATGTTTGCAGGCCTACTATGAACTCTTATCAACATAACAATAATCTTATATTCGCATTCGTCCTAAAAGTAATATTATTTCAATAATGTGTCGATACGAAGTTTTGATGACGTCATTCTCAATCATTGATTCCCTTACAATAGGAAATATTAAACTCGTATCATAAAGCGTGTTTTGAAACAATAATGCATAGATCTAAAATGACGCGAGCCACTAATTATTTATTTGAATGAGATGTGTGAGTGCAGATAGATATTGATAAACACTTCTATGTGTGGCGGTGTCGACGAATCCGTGTACGATGATTTGTATACAAACATCTCGGTGGACTAATCGCTTGATAAATCCGAAAATGCACGCAGCGCCGCGCTAGCACACTTAGTCCACTCTCGCGTGCTTAGATAATTTATGATTAGTTTGACAGCAAATTCTAAAAGTATGTATCACTTTCTAGCAAATACTGCCTACTAAAAAAAAAAAATCTTTTTTTATGTAACTATTCAATATACTTTTATTTAACAATTTATTTCAGTTATGATAGCAGTCAAAAATGTATTTTGATTGAACTATTATTTACATAGTTTAATCAAAATCAATTTTTGACTATCTCTCATCTCAATATAGTCGATTTCATCTGAATTAGAGTCGTTAACTTAAATAAAGAATTTAATAGCCATGTCAAAATATTGTAAATATTGACTCGGCAGATGCTTTTTAGTTGACATACTGACAATACTTTCGCGATCTAACGATGCGTACTCCTAGGTCTGTGACTAATTAACGAATAACGACTGAATGACAATTGAAGATTGATCAATACCAGTTTTATTTTTGTGTGATTTATATATTTAAAATTTTCTATGTGCGTAAATGCAGTAGTAGGGCGCGCCATTTTAGTTTAGACGGTTTACAACATTGTTCTTATGCCATTCTTTGATTTTGAATGCATTCATTCTTTTACGGCACTAAGCAGGAATAAAACAATATACCTTTATAGAGTTCATGGTACAAATCAAAGTAATGTTATTGTAATAATATAATGTAATACTGCAACAAAATTCTTAAAACTATAATAGTTTTTAGTACATGTTATAATATATAATAGTTTTAGTTTTAGTACATGGTAGGCCCAGTGGCATAGCTAGGGTATTTGCTGCCTAGTGTAGCTTAGGACTTGATTTCCTTTTCATGGCCGGTGGCCCCCAGCTACGCCACTGGATAGTACTCCTGACTGCAAAGTTTTGAATGATTTATGTATTACCTATATGTGATAAAATGGTTAGTTTGAAGTTACATTTTTTTTATTATTTTTTATTGTCGTTTACGAGTATATACAATTCACAATACATAGTTTAATCAGTAATGTCTATCAATAAAAAACCACTAAGGTTTCAACCCTTGCTATTGTAGTCTACATATACATAACTAATGTTATAACTGATCATATTCAATGTTTTTATACAATACTTAATACTTATAGACCCATTTCATCATACAAATTATGAAATAACATCTCAAACAGAGTAGTAAAATCTTAACCCAATTATTTCAGGCGGTAGCATATCCATTTTCCAAAGTCTATCCACCCCGTTGATACGGTCGCTTTTGACAAAGATTATGCCATCGGAAGATGTAGCTAAAGTGTTCGCGTTGATGTCCGCGATAGAAGGAGTCAGCCCTCTCATATCTCCCGCCTTGTATAACTCGTTGTATGCGGCCACTATATCCACCTTCCCTGGAGCTATGTATCTAATGAGTACTGGAATATATACCCTCTGCGTGACTCTTCTAGGGTAAGTTTTTTTTAATGTACGTTTGTGTAGTTTATATAATTTATATAAAACTATTTTTACGGATATAACTCGCGTGTAATTGAATTTATATTTTACATCATAAATTATAAATTTAACTCGACGTTTCGAATGCTTTGCACCATATTTGTTCACGGTAAGACAGGATGTAGGCGTCTGTCAGTAAGTCAGTTAGTAATCTACCTCCAATGGTTCCTCAGAGTTCGGGCATAAGGAATATTAAAATATAAATTCAATTAAACGCACGTCAGAACCGTAAGAATTGTTTTATTTAAATGTGTACTCGCGAAAAAATATATATTTTTTAAATTTTAATGATGCCGTCTTTTTTATCTCTTATGACAAAATCGATTTTGTATAATTACTTAATTCATTATTTAGTCAGTTAAAGAAAAAAATACTAATGGCTTATATTATCAAAGAATCATTTTATGTATATTTAAAAATTCTCTCTTATTATTTAAACTGACAACAATATTTTAGACAATTAGTTTATAAAATAAATAATCGTAAACGTTACTTTATAAACTTACATTAAAAATGTGTGTACATAACTGATAAATATCGATAATCACATGTTGGATTTATCGATATTGATTATAACTTTAATCGATTTTTAATCAATATCGATAACCTTATTTATATAAAACTATACATTTAGTTAATTAAAGCCGTGAATCATGATTATCTACAACGTTTAACACTAGTATCGTTTGATCATTTAATAAGATTTTTAAACAGCGGCATTATGCAATAATTGCATTTAATAAATGTTCAATGACAAAATAAACAATAATTGGTAGGTAAAAGAAACGCAGTAATGAAACGACGGCAGGTCAGGGGAACAATTTAAATTGGACTATTGTTTCCCTCAGAAGTAAGACTGATGGGGAAAAAATCATACGTAATACAGCCTACTGTATCGAATAAACCGAAATGCCCTAACATTTGAATCTATTCGACACGGCTATATGAAAGGTATAGATGGAAGAGTAATGGATGTTGCTGAAATGCGAACGTTGAGATGGATGTGTGTCGTGAAGAGAATGGATAAACTAAGAAATTAATGTTTAAGAGGTAGTTAGAAATTAGCAGTTATGGATAAGACAGGCAGTAATCTTATGTGCTGGTATGGTCAAGTTATTCGTAGGGACGAAAGCCTGTAACGGGAAGAGAATGTGGATAAATTAAAAGGCCAGAAATAAATGACCTCCAGACATGGTTGGAGTGATCTAAGGGTACACATGGGTACTGGATTTCCTAGACGAAAAGAGCTGGATGCGACGAGTTTTGTCTTGTTTTGTTAATTTTGATTAGAGCTTACATTTGGACTTAATGGGGTACTGGAAAATTTGGACATGATGGGGTACAGATAGAAACCTGAAGGTATACTGTTAGATTGATGCTACTGGATCTCCTAGACGAATAGAACTGCTTGGAACGAGTTTAGGCTTATTTTATTGGTTTAGATAAGATCTTACTGTTGGACTTGATGGTGCGAAGTGAAGGTATACTGGTTAATGGTCAATTATAATAATAAAATAAAACAACACCCTTACCTCTTTGCAATTTTTTGGTCCCTTATTTCATATATCGCAAACGAAACCGCGGTCAATAGATAAAAAAATCGATTTTTTTTATATTACACATGTCATAATATAATTGAATTGTGCCTAATATTTAGTGCAGCCTACATTTCGTTAATTTCAGGTTCGTCCAATATTATAGATGGAAGGAGTCGCTTATAAATAGTGATGTTTTGACTAAGGAATTGTAAGTATCTATAATAAATCATACATCCAAAGTATTTTTAAATATTTTTGTGATACTTGTAGCCGTATATCTTATATAAGTACCTATTTAAATTTCGCACTATAAGTGTTTATTTTATAAGTACATTTATAAATTACTTACTGAATAAGGTATGTTTTTTTCTAACAAATTTGATTTGTTAAAAGCTATAATGTGATATATTTACGTACTTATGTACTAATTTCCTATTGTGATAAAAAAAATGATAAGATAGTTCATATAAGTCAAAGCATTCATAGAATTGTTTTAAAATGTTGGTAAGTATATTTATATGTATTACTACAGCATTTATTTTATTTAGAACTTTATATTTAGATGTTTATATATAAGTGTTGGTTCTCCTAATAAATAAATATAATGTCATACATGAAATTACATACCTATAAAGATCAATGATATATCAGCATTGATCTAATTTCCTTTGCTACGAATTATAATATATGTTGTCAAATAAATACGAATCCTCAATTAAAATAGTTATTCATAGTTTGTTAATATTATTGTTATGGCAAATTATATCCATCATGACATAACTGATGAGTCGATATGAATATGTCAATGAATGTCAGAGAGTTAAATTGTTTAAAATTGTTGGCATCATAATTAATAGGAACGTTGTGTTTTGTTTTTATTTTTTGTTACTTATTGTGTTAGTTGTGACTTGTGGTATTTTAAAGTTTACTTTGATTATTACTCTTCAAAATCTAGTAACAGGTTAAAAAACTGTAAGCTGTCATACTTTTTTTTTTAATTCACAACTGGATTCTAGGTTCTTCTTTTATTACATCAGATATCCTTTATAACAAGTATAAATCGGAACTATCTGCAATTATTTTGTTTTTTTTTTCATAGATAGGCTAAAATCTTTTCTTCCAACAATTTATGTTACAAAAAAATATCACAAATTTGTTTATGGCTTATAATTTAAAATTTCAATAATAGGTATATAATTTCATTTATTTTTAAGTAAAGTTCTGACCTCTATTGTTCTATAAAGGATTTTTGCCATGCGTCAATCAAAACTAAAAAGCTTCATGTATCCAAATTAGTTTAATTTAAATGCTTATAATATATAATAGTATTTTATGAATGTTATGTATTATACAAATTTAGATATAAATTATATTGTTCCTCGAATATATTAAGTTTTACTTAACGCCGAAATCAATAATCGATCTACACTGAGATTGAAATCAACCTTATTTGACACAATTCGTGAGTTGGTTATTGGTAGTCATGAAAAAGATAATAATTCCAGTTTTTTAAGTAGGAATGAGGATTGTTTATTAATTTCGGCGGATGATTTATTGATAGACACGTAACTAAAATATTTCCATTATTCCAACATTATGTGATACATTTAAAGATACATTCGAATACATATACTCTTAAATTAAATTGAGTTTTATTTCCTTTTATTCACCTATGTTGGGCTTTATTTATTTATAATGTTGTATAATGAGCGTATATTTTTAAAATGCAAACAAGCAAGCATTACCAGTCAACTTGAAAAATAAAAAAACAAAAAGGCAGTGTAACTAAAAAAATAAAATATTACAAAATTATAAAACTATGAGTAACAATAACAAATAACATCGATTTTTATAAAAAATAAAAATTATTTATAAATATAAATAAATGATAAGGGTTGTTTTTAATGCTAGCTTTTCTATTCAGAGCATTAAAACAATCAAAGATATTTTATATCATAATTCAATGTTTTTGAAGTGATTACGTCTTGTAAATCGATGAATACCGCCTGAACGCACTAAAAAGTATGAATCATTGTCACATTCCGCTTAAATAATAGAGCAAGGGAGAGCGCGGAATAAGCGTTAGAGAGGCACGATCGGCCTAAACGTTGGGCTTATGACGCATTTATCCCTCTTCTATTCTATCAGCCGCTGCGTCTGATGAACACGTGAACAGTTTTGTTTATAAAGCAATTTGAAAAGTTAATGTGGTTTCCGATGTTTATTATTACAAGAAATCAATGTCCTATCCTTAACAGAAGAACGCAAATCTCGGATCTTAAATAGCTGACATGTATAAAAGTTATTAAAAAATTGCTATTGGTTATTAATCTGCAGATATATATATATATATATATATATATATATATAGCACAAAGAATATATATATTTACGAGTGCAAAAAAATGTTAATTCATCGACAAAAAAATGTAAATAATACAAAGATTACTATAATTAGTGATAATAATTCAATTTAATTCATAATAGTATGCAATTTTTCGTCAATGTTTCCTTATTACGTTATCAAGTAAAATTCGTCCGGAAATCGACTTGATAGATAACCATTTTTTATTTGCATTTTTGCTGTAGCTTATTTTGAGTTGGGAAAGTGAAAGCAGAAAGTGTGTTTTAAAAACATTTTCATTGTTATTAAGAGTGGTTATCGAATTTCCTGTTGACTTAAATAAACCGTTTCCTTAAACTGTATTGTTTCAAACACGTATCTTACCATTACATTGTGTATAAATTATATCTATCAACGGAAAATGTCAATTATTGGATAATTTCTGAATATTGATGAGATAACTAAATCTAGGTATCTCTTACTAATTTCACTTATTGAGTCAATTTCACAGTTTTAAAATGTCTATAAATTACTCACATTTTAAGAAATAAACATATTATGAAAATCTCAACAGCATTTAAGAAATTAGAGTTTTTAAATTTGTTCTTCTATTATCTTATTCAGAATCTTGAAACATTGGTTTACTTGGTACATATTAAAGAACATATTCTTTACAATGTACACATAAAAAAGTACTAAGATTTTTTCAAAATATTTAAATACTGCTAATATATATCTAATTGTTAATAAAATGTCTGCACTTCATTTCCATTTATAATCAACACGCGGCCAGGTCTTCAAGAGTGGACGTGTACTTCAACTTGACCTTGATCATGCGTATAGAAATAATGAAAAAACATAGGTCCAAAAAAAATTTTTTTAGTTGCAATAATATATTGATAATAAATTATGATAATGAGGAAAAATTGTTTCCACTAAGTATGTAAAGTCTATAATATGAAAAATATAATGTCATGTCCGTCCTGTATGTTATTGTTGCATTTAATTTTTACCTGTACACTACATTTTTAAAAACAAGTTTTACAAGTGAGATGATTTAAGTTTGTAAATATCCTACTCTCTTGCCTCATGCTTTAACTTCTTCTCTGACTTTATCCTTGAGATATTTGGACAGTGTTAGTGGTAAGTCTGTCATCTCAGGTTCAGCTGGACCAGATGTTTGTGGTAATTGTGTTCATGTTTGAAGAAATTGTAATGATCAAGGTAAATGGTGCAGTATTTCTTAATTTATGGAACTAGCTGGCCGTAGAAGGATTTATAAAGAGAATCAGTAGTCTCTCTCTAGGCTAGTTGCTTGGAAGATTGTTATTATACTTAAAGTAATTTTTCTCTCTTTTGATACCATTTTAAAATATAATATAATATGTTAAAATAAATAACGTTCAATTAAAGTTGGGACCTAAACCCAACGCTGGTATTGTATTGTACATTTTATTATGAAACAAACAAAAAGTAGTCAAACTTGTGCATTTATTAAATATGATATTATATGTATAAATTAATCACATGTCCGAGTTATCTAAGTGCGAGACAACAAGTAAGAGCCAGACACTGCTATAAATGTACGTATACATTCACAAGAGCATTTGTGTGAGTGAATTTTGCACTGAATTAATCAAAATTGAGAACCACTAAACACGATAGATGCTCTTAAAACACTTAAAATATTTCATAATCTACATAATAAAATCGATTTTGGTTGTAACTGGACTTTAAAATCTACAGACAGATATTACCGATCTCTAAATATATATATTTTTTTATTTTGGCATGTGTTACAAGGTTTAACAGTTAGAATTTTGGGTTAACTTTGGCTTCATGTATTATATTAAATTACAATGTTCAACTTCCCAAATATACATTAGTTTGTAATAAGCAAGTGGGAATAAGCCATATAGATTTTTTAAGTCATAGTTCTTAACTTAATTTGTCTGATTAAAAGAATAAACAATTAATCTTCTTTAAATATTATACCGCCACCATAGTAATGAATATTGGCAGCTCAACTGAAGTTCCGATCGACCTTTTTAGTAAAGGTAGATAACGAGCTTCATTTTCCGCCATAATTAGAATTATTAAAAATACAAGAAATCTAAGACCGGACTTTCGATTATTTACACTGGTTACTTTATTCTGTTTATATGAATTATTGTTAATTTCTGATTTAAAATGAGCACTAACTTTGTGGTTTGCTATATCTACTATGTAGCGCATACAATTGACTAACACATAAAATATAAATATGGCATAAAATTCGAACAAATCGATGATTTAATTAGGTTTAGGTATATGTATTTTCATTCATCGCGGAATCGCTGATTAGAGGAAATACAATATTTCAACAATATCGAGGTATAGAACAATAAAGAATATTACAATGTAACGATAGGAAATCCGAAACGTTGTTTTTACAACTTACTTTTATTGTAAAACAAAGGGTTCAACTAAAATAAACTTGAAATCGGCTCAGCCCACAATTCGTATTAAAACACTGGAAAAAAGAGAAAAAAATATCAACGACCTTGGATTTGTTAGGTTATAACAGTAGTCCTAGTGCTCACAAACACAATTAAAGTACTTACGTCATTTGTGAATTTACGCAATAAACTGTGTTGCCATAATAGAAACAAACTGCAATGGCAGCGCTATATATAATGCCGTGAGTGAATCACGCAAATTATAACGCTATTTTATAAATTTAAAACATTCATCTGTATCTGTTTATTGAACGTACAAAGACAATTATTTTTTTTAGTATAAATAAATCTTTTAAGTGTTTGTTGGATCAGATACTTTTGTAGTGGCTTTTAAAGTACCAAATTAATGCCAATAAGTAAAAAATAATGCAAGTAAACTGACTGAGGTATTTATTATTTCAGTTTGATTAAACAATTAACAAGGCTTTGAATTATAACGTGTATAGTAAAGTGTTATGTTATAGCTTTTAGTAGATAATAAACGAGTGATGAGACACGGTACGGATGAAACAATATTGAGACTGAGTCAATATTAGCAATTTATTATAGTTCTTAAAAATAAACTTCAACCTTTTGCTACTCAATACAGTGGCGTAGCTACCGTATGGCTAGACGGATCGTTAACCAGATTCCAGAAAAGGAAATTTAATAATGGCAACTTATTAGGAAAAGTTCAGGGAAATTCCCAACTAGTCTCGAAAATCTTTGTTTGAAACTTGCGGGAATTCCCCTGTATTCTTATTCTGGTTTTAGAATCACACGAACAAAAAAATAAATTTAGTGGTTTTATTCGGAACAAGGTGAATAGGGAGCAAATTATTTTAAATAGTTTATTTGGGGCCCTAGTTCGTTTTGCCCCAGAACCTTTATGGCCAACCGGTCTATGGCCAAATCCTATCGGAATATTTGATCATTAACTGAAGACTCAATGATTGAGGCACGACCAAGGACTGATCTTTAATTATTTTTTAAGGTTTCTTATCAAACTTTACTTAAACAATTAGGCTTTAGAATAAACAACACAAGTCTAAGTGATTGTTGGTACATACAAAACATACATTTTTTACAATTTTATACTATACCTATACATATCATATCTATACTAATATATAAAGCAGAAGAGTTTGATTGAACGTGCTATTCTCAGGAACTACTGGACCGATTTGAAGAATTCTTCAGTATAAGATAGTCCATTCATCGAGGATTGCTACAAGCTATATAACATCACGCTAAGATAAATAGGAGAGGAGCAGTAATGTAAAATGTCGCGAAAATGGCAAAATTTAGAGCTTTCAGAAAAATCAAATAATACAAAATTGTTCCCCTCTAAAAGTTCTAAAATAAAGCGACGACAGTATATCTATCTATCTTTTAAGATAAACCCACTATAACCATTTTTATGGTTACTAAGCTTATATACTCAGCATACGTACTATGCTTATGCACTTGGCTAATGTACTAAGCTTATGTACGCAGCTTATTTACTAAGCTTTTGGGCTAAGATTATGTATTCTAACTATACTATATATACTCTTAGATTATGTACTTAGCAAATGAACTAAGCTTATGTATACTAACTATACTCTTAGCTTATGTACTTAGCAAATGAACTAAGCTTATTTTCTCAGCTTATGTGCTATGCTTACGTTTTATATGTATGTGCTAAGCTTATTTACTAAGGTACTTAGCTTATCAACTAAGCTTATGTATTTAGCTTATGAACTAACCTTATGTACTAAGCTTTCGGAATATCAGATGGAAATTTTTGACTTTATGTATGTGGTCCGGCTTCCATGAAAAAAATAGAAGGCAGGCGCAAGCGTTGTGTTTATCAATGTCTCCTTGCCATATTGCCTTGCCATTTGTAGGAGCTGACGAATTCGCTGGCATCAGCTACTAAATTATAAAAATATAGATAAATTATATGTAATTATATAATAGTAAATATAGATAAATTATAGAATTGTATACATATATAGCTATATAGCAACACTGAGCTCATAATAAAAAAAACAATGAGTAATAGCAAAAATCAGTAAAACACCGGGTGTAGTAAAAAAGTGTCTCATATTCGAATCTGATCTGATTCCCATAGAGTCATGTTGTCATGATAAATCTAAACAATTGTGAATGCTGATGCTGAATGATGCTCCTTGAGTGAATCTCTTCATCTCACATCATCATCATCATCACTCAAGTGAAGCTGATTGTAATTCTATTTACCTTTTCCGTGTTTAGATTTTGGATTATTTTGAAAATGATCCTAAATCTAAACACGGAAACCGTAAATAGATACGATACAAACGACACGAAGACGTTTGAACTAAACATGTAAAAATATGACTATATCGTCTTAATATAGTGTCGTATGAGTACCTAATATACATCATAAAAAATCATTAACACGGGCAAGATTCGAACCTGCGACCTCCAAGGTGACCGTCCGTAAGTCTCCGAGTTAACTACTTCATCACCGTTTTTTTACCGTCGTTTTACGTTTGTCTGAGCTATGAGTCCTATCCACTAGTAACAATTCTTTATGTGTTTAATAAGGCGCAGGGTACTGCCTCGCTCTGTTGATCACAACCACTTTCTTCATCGTCGAATCGTCGAATCCACCTTGACCTTGCCAAGTCCATATTACTTAAAAATGTGCTAGTTTATAAGAATAAATTATCATGGTCTTAAGAAATTTTGTTGCAATATTACAATAATATTACTTTTTGATTCCTACCATGAGCTCTATAAAACTACATATTATATTAAGATTTCTAATGTGAAAAAACAGTTTATTGTACAAGTTAATAATGTTTCCTATAGTTAAAGAATGATTCAGGATGACGTCATCAAAACATCATATTGTTAAAGTATTAATATTATTATATATAAATCTTAAAATATAGATAATTTCATTTTATAAGGATTAATACAGACGTATGGGTAATATGCTTTGAATGTAGGCGACACTTTTATCAACTTTTAAAATGTAAAACAGTAGTAACTACAGTAGTTGGACATATGGTATCGTGGACTTAATATATAATATGAATACGGTCTATAATACTGTAGAACAATTTATTGCTCTTGATAAAAATTTTATTATGATTATATTTTCACATCTTGAGTTACATTACGGCATTTTTATTAAGTATACCTATTTTTTTTTTTAATTTGAATATGTTGCTCTTTGAAAATGCAGCTTTCTAATGGTGAAAGAATTTTTGCAATCGGTTTAGTGGTCTGCCTAAAAATAATATAAACATACAAAAACTCGAATTAAAATGTTACCTATTTATAATATTAGTACTGATAGTAAATATTAAAGTCATAGGAAATTAAGATTATTGTATCATTGCTATTATAGTTCAAGGTAGGCCTGCAGGTGACCTCGAAACTGACTAACTCTTGTTATAACCAGGCCCAGGAATAAATATCGGAGACCTAGGATACGTTTATATAAAACAAAACAGTCAATGGGGATAACATTTTCTACCTAGTAATTTTAGTCAATTTCTTTGCCGTTATTTTTGTAATATTAAAGAATAAAGATGGCTACAACCGGAGAATCCAGAAGAAAACAAATTCTGAACTTGTAATTGATTGATAACTAATGATTAGGTATTATCTTACAAAGCCACGTGGCACTTGCACAAAATAGGAGACAAGAGGGAGTTTAACGGATATAAAAATATAATTAAAATAATTACAGAAGAGCACTTTGAACATGCAAAGGTTTCCAAAATACTGTCATTATATTCTAGAATTCTGATGTGATATTCTTGATTTATTGCATCATTATCAAGTCTAGTCATATATTCCGCGATGCAAAGGAATTGACCAATCGTCTGAAGAGCGATTCCCGGATGCAGGGGAGGGGATTTTAACCAACTTTTATTTATTAAATGCCTTGTTTGCTCCGATAAGATACGACTTCAATTATCTAATCCGGACTTCGGTCGATTGTTATGTAAATAATTGTAGCTACGCGTTTAATATTCGGAAATTATTTGAAATAGTTGAAAATTGTTTTTTGCTTTGTATTTAACTTAATATTATTCACCACTAAATTCTAATGAAATAAAATAAATCTAAATTCATCATCGACATGCCGAACTCTGAAAAACGAAATGCGTATAGTAGAATTGTCTAAAAGAGCACAAAACAATATACATAAGTAGTTTATTAGGTTGAGAAAACAGCCAAGTTACAATAATACTTAGACCGAACTTTTTATTTACTTTAAAATTATTTATTTTAGTAAAGATGGACAAAGACTAGTTCAACATTTGATAAAATATAATTAGTCAATGGTGGACAAATGGCTAAACTTGATAAAATCATTAATCATTTGTTTTGATAATGCTAAAATATTATTCCATAATATAACAAAGGATGTTCAGTTGAGAGGGACACAAAATTGATACAACAATAAACAAAGTTGGTACTCATTCTAAATCTGGAAATAGCATAAATTCATAAACAGTTTCAAGTGTTCAGTGTATATATTGGAACTCCCAGTTTCAGGGTTTTTGTTTTATATAATCCTAAATATGGTGTATAATGACGTTCCTAATGGTCGACCTTTGCCAAAAAGGTCGATTCGAACGTCGGTTGAGCTGCCGATATTTATTAATATTTCGGCAATTTATTTGACAAGTAGGTACACAAATTTTTACATTAGTATGAACTTAAATTGATAACCTCTTGATAAAAACCACATAAGAAGCTACAACCTATGAGAAAATAATTGATTATTGGAATCTATCGATAAGCCTTTTGACATTTGCCAAAATGAATAGGTTATATTTAAAAATGGCGTAGCCATCATGGCTACCATCCGTTAAGAGGTTTTTATGTTATCTGACTTACGAAATCCATTTTATTATTAAGATAATGATGTATTGTAAATGTTTTAATAATACACATGCCCCTTATTTAAATGAATTTAATAATTTTTCAGGCTCTGCAATTTGCAATATAATTTTATATAAGACATGTGTCCATTCTCTGAACCACACTGTGGATGAATGCAAGATTTTTCTTTCGCCAGTCAAAACTAATGAAACATCAGATGTAGAATCAGAAGTACAGAAATACTTTACATATATTACTACAGTTCAAACAGTATTGGAGTACATTTTTCCAGTAATTTTATCAATATTTTTAGGAGGATGGTCCGACACATATGGACGAAAACCGTTAATAGTGTGGCCACTCTTCGGTAGGTTTTCTGTGTTGCTAAAGAAAAAATTTGAAAGGACTCTTACTTTATTCATTATTTAGATTTTTTTTTATTTTACCCTGAATTGTTTTAGCCAATAACATACGAAACATAATATTTTTGTATTATGACAAATATATATATGGTTAAATATAAACTAAATTTAAGAACTTACAACTTGAAAACAATAAATCTCATTTGCAGGTATGTCAATAACTGGAATTCTGATAGTCATTTTTGGAATGATGGAAAGCTTAGGTCCGTGGTGGTACATTGGGACGTTTATACCTTTTTCCATAAGTGGTGGATATGTGGTACTATCTACTGGTGCCTACTGCTACGTCAGTGACACAAGTTCTTCAAGTGATACAGCTATTAGGTATTTAGGATTTCGTATTCGGAATCTTGCAATGCTCATGCGTATTCAGACATAATAAACATCACCTGCCGATGTGTGCCTGTGCCAGTTGAATTAACCAACCATTAAAAGTTTAATATATTTTTGTTACAGAATGATGATATTGGATGCCTCATCGTCTTTAGGAACTTTCACGGGCAATTTGTTAAGCTCTTACCTCATAGCAACGATGGGGAACGTGAATTTACTTCTATTCACTGCTACCCTCAATGTGATAGCATTCGCCTTTGCCAAAATTTGCATTGTCGAATCTTTAACGGGAGCCTTACAGGTATGTAATGTTATCCCTACATTTCCAAAATGTTAGAATGTCAAGATCATATAACAACAAAAGATGAGATAAATGTGTTGGTGAGGTGTCAAGGTGCTAAGATGGTCCCAAATGCAGATTTGTAAATTCTAATAAGCCTTCAACCTGTTATAAAAACGAGGTCATATTTAGAAAAATAATATTTTAGAGTTATTTGTTAAACGTAACTAAAATTGGTTTTATAGTATATCAATATTTATTAAGGGTAAGAGGTTATATCTTAATTGTAGTTTTAAATACACATCTTTTTTTATAGAACGGAGCCTCACAAGTGTTCGATTTCTCGTACGCAAAAAAGATGTCCAAAGAGTGCTTCAGTGAACGCCCAAACCGTGGCCGTACTCAAATTATTATTATATCAATAGTTAGATTACTCATTATAATGATTACGATTGGGATATTAAATTTGGAATATCTATATTCGAGACAGATTCTGCATTGGTATTTAAGAGACTACACGATGTACTTAGCAGTTACCACGGCGATTGCTTTTTTTGGAGGATTTATTGGTATCATTGTGCTACAAAGATTATTACGTTTAGGAGATATACCAATTTCTATAATTGCAATATTGTCATCAGCTGCTGATAATTTAATAAAGTTGTTCGCGGTTCACTCTTGGCAGATGTACTTGGGTAAGGTTTTTGCAATAAACATAACGCATATTTGTGCTTATATTAAAAAACATATTTGTTAGTATATATACCTGTGTAATATTTAATAAAATTTGAATATTTTGATAAATATATATATTTTTAGGTAGCTGTATATCGCTCTTCAAAGGACTTACAGGGCCCTTAATGCGCTCATACGTCACTAAATTCTTGCCCACGGAGGACATAGCCAAGGTGTTTGCTCTGTTATGCGTAGCAGAGAGCTTTGCGCTCATCATAGCACCCGTTATATTCAATTCTTTGTACTCGGCCACTCTAGCGGTGTTTCCGGGAGCCATATATCTACTTAGTACTGTTTTAAATGCTGCCTGTATAGCTTCGTTAATGTAAGTATATAATAATCCTGGACAATTTAACGGAAATTCTGATTTTAACATTCTTAAATAAAACCTAGACCAAATTATTGAGGACTAAAAATAACCCTTTTATTTTACAGACTGATGCGGTATTATTCGTGGGGCAAAAAGTCAGGTTACATTAAAATAACCGGTGAGCCCAGTTAATAAAAAAATCTACAAGTTGAGATATATTCATTTTATTTCAAAAACAGAAATATAAACATGACCGTAATTATATGTTAGTACATACGAAAACAATAAGTACATACCGTTGATACTAAGTACCTACGTATTTCTTTATACTCGTCTATATTGTCTTTAAGTAGGTATGTACGAATCTTTGCTATTTAAAAATTGTGTTAAATTTAAATGTAGAGAGAAATCCAGAGAATTGAATTAGTTTAAATGTATTTATTTTTTGTATTAAAAAATGTTTTGAAGTATATACTTTTAATTCTACAGTTACATGATTTAAGATTAGCCGCTAACTTATGCGTCAATTGTTTTGTTTAACCTTCGGACTACAGTGATGTAACCCTTTACACAGATGCGCTCTGCGGTGTCTTCTGTACGCAAAGCAACAAATTAAACGGAAAACTCATACAATTAAACTTATAACAAAATAAAAATACTGTTTGTATTAATAAGATCGTCTGCTGTCTGTCAGTCGTCGTCGTTTGCAGTACAGCTAAGAGCATCGTCTTGGACCATAATGGTACAACAATGATATGACAAAAGTGACCAGCCAGCGCGGTGGCGGCTTTTATCAATCGCGAGCCCCCTATGGGCAGCTTATTTTTTTTAGAACATTTTGTTCAACTTAAAATGAAATTTCAAGTATTTAAAAAATGGTACCAGGCAAAGTTAATAGTTATAGCCGCGGGAGGGAGGGGGGTGTGTCAGGCTTAGGGGGCGCCAGGGTTTTATTGCACACGGGTGCTACACGAGCTACAGCCGCCCCTGGCTATAGGAGTACCCGGAACAGCTATAGGTATTCAATTTTCCTAGTATTTGGATTAGAGGTGAACGAACTATCCAGTGTAAAAAATAATAAAAGCTTGTAAAACAGCAATTTAAAAGATGTTATAAAAAATGTACAATCGTTGAAATAGGAAATAAAAAAATAGCAATTAAAATATTTGTATATTAACATGAAAATATATAAATATTTAAATTAGTTTATAATTCAACATTTTTGCAGAATATTAATCCTAAAAAAAATATAAAAGGCGGTGTAAGTTGCTTTTTTTTTTTTTGTTGTGTTGAATAGGTATATAATAAAACTGTAGGAGAGTTCAATTCTGTACTAGAGACTAAAAAAAGGTTGGTCGCAAAGATTATGGAAGCCAAACTGAGTCAACTGCGAATTGATACACGGCCTTCACCAGAGTCCCCCTTGTTGGAGGTCCATCTCCGTTCAGAGTTGATAGGTGGCAGTGAAGTCCGAGAGGAAGTACCTGGATCTCACCCTGGATGGAAGATAGTACTTCGTGGTTCTGTTCTCCCTCTAGACCCGAAGTTGCCACCGTAGCTGCCTCAGTAAGGCTTCTGCCTAACGTCAGAGTGCCGCAGGCTCCTTTACGGCGGCTATATGAAGGCATCCTTAAGGACATGCCCTGTACGGCGCCCCCATTTAGTCGGGAACTCTTACCGCGGATACTAGGACCCCTTTGTGAAAGACGCAAAAGTTCCTTGCGGTGAGGGTGATTAGTGATGCCGGGCCAGAACATAATGGATATATAAAGTGTATATTCTAAATTAGTGATTGAGATTTCATCGTAACTTTTTAAAAATTTTAACCATTTTACTCGACTTTACTAGGCTCTGAAGTCAGATAAGACCCCTAATTTATCGTTTTCTTCACTATTTGCCTATTATTTGGAGTCGACGCAATATTTCATTCCTTCCACGCTCTTATATCATTCATCTCCGTGGAGGCTGGCTTCTTTAGGCAATAACATTTTTCCCTCCATCCATGTTTCATCGAACGCCCTCCAATTACTTATTTCACATCACACATCCACAGGTCTCGTCAAATCCTTTTCATCCCTCCGCATAATGTGACCATACACGACACATGGTTATTTTTCTATCTCGCCAGTGCTACTTTCAAACTACGTCTTACGTACCTATTCCTTACTGCATCCATTATCTTAACCAAGCAGTCGTTCTCCATACGACACCATCGTATTAGTTTTACAATTTTCGCCTCAATTCCAAGGAGTTGCCCTCCAGTCCAGTTAGTCACATATTGTTAACGCGACTATTTCACAGATGGAAATGATAATTAAAAATTTGTGATAACTATCGTTCCATATTCATATACGCCTTATTAAACTTTTTTTGCGCACGTGTTCTCTCAAAATTAGCCGTTAGAATCTGTGGTTCAACAATACTAACATTTGCGTGATCTCGCTTTCGTGACGCGGTCGTATTTTGATATTATAATTTCTCATTGTGTGTATGAGCTTTATTCCTTGACAGTTGTATTAGTTTTGCCTTACCTTTAAAGTATTAGTCAAGATTATTGCAACACCAGATTTGAAAGCATTTCGCCTAAACTGAAACGGTAATGGTAACACTGATGAGAAAAAAAAAAATTAAATTATATTTTTTTTAGATGATAAAATAACAAGAACAGAAATCATAGTTATATTTATTTGTAAAGTAAAACGGAAACAAGCGAACTTACAAACTAAAATTGGTCTTAATTCAATTATAGCATACATAGTTACACATTTTTTGTACCTTTTGACATTTCTCTTAATCTTCTATCAAATATCAAAGGATTTTTGTACCCTGCATAATTCTAATTTGTATATAATCTTTTCATATTGAAAAGCAATGTTTTTTTATTGTTATTTTTTTTTAACATGTTACAAATATCTTAGATAATTGCAATCTAGTCAAACTATTCTACTTAAAATAATCATCACAGAATAAAAATAATTCTTATAAAGTTTTGTTGGTTTTTTGTACAATATGTGGGTTATCTTTTTTAATTTCTAATAATAATAAAAATATTATTTATAGTATAGGTGTGTCTTAATTTACAGTGTTTGTTAGTTGTAGAGTAATATGAGATTCTAACACATATATATATTATTATATAAGTTAGTCAAGTTGATCAAACAACATCTGCGTACAGAGCTGTAGAAATATAATTAACATTGTGTAACTATGTTAAAATTTAAACTGAGCAAATTTAACATTAAAATCACAGATTATATAAGATAGCAAAAATAATGTTTCTTCTTGAATTTTGATGCAACAATTACTTAATACATAAAAAAAAACTTAAATCAACACATTTCAAAATAAAAAGAAAACAATAATCAACGTAAGTACAACCAAATGGCTCGTTGCAAAATCAGAGGTGTCGTGCAACAGATTTTTTTTTAATTTATTTTATAAAGAAAACTTAAACCTTTTTATTAATTCTACAATACTTATAAAAATCAGATACAGTCTTTTTTTATGATTATTATGCTTATATAAGAACTGTTACATTTAAGGTAGAAGCATATCTATAAAAAAAAAATCACCTTCTCGAAATTAACTCTTAATCAATGATGTTTGTCATGTTTTGTGTGATATACATTTTTTTTTTAATTTGTCACCAGAGCTGTATGCTTTATTGATTTTATCTGTAGTATATATAGATCACAACAAAATGCCTCTACCCTCATGTCACTCAAGTTTTAATAGTCTATTAACCCGCACCAATGATATTCACGCACCACAAGTTGCACACTCACTGGAGATATTTTAATATCAAGATGTCCAATAAATTTACCACTCCTCATCAGGCTCTTCGCCTTGCTGAACAGTTGTGCTGGCATTGTTAAAGTTCTGAAATTAAAATATTGCCTTTAACTTTCTATAGTTTAGTGTTGCCGGATAAAAAAAATATCACATACATACAAAACCAAATAGTTTTTATGCATATTTAGCAGAAGATAGAATAAATAAAACTGATTTATATCAAAATATTCCTTTAATTCCGATCGTAACAGAAGTATATTTCGTGACGTACCTCCATCATCGTTGTCCTCTAAATGTAGCAATGAAATTTAGGACAATATAAGTTAAACGATTAAAGATATTTATATTCAACCTCACTTGATAGACTCATATGTAGAGTATAGCTGATCGTTTTTCTATTCATGCATTTAATCTATATCAAGATTTTATATAAGAAAGTAATATTTAGATTAACAAATGTCAGTTACCCTAATATCGCTGCCACCGTATTTGTTGCCTCTGTAAGTACCGCCGCCACCGCCCTGCAAAAAGTCTGGTACAGATTGCTCTGCCTGACGGAGAATCTTTCCCAAGTCGGCCGCCAGCGCTACGTCCTAGAGAGATCTCACATTAATATATAGACAAGTATAAAATATCTATTTATAAACATGTATAGCCATGTTAAACTTACTTTAATTTAAATATGTATATTGTAGAAATGACTAGTCACGTTATACTCACTTGGTCCGAGTCGAAGAAGGAGACGGCGCTGCCCCTGTTCCCGACGCGGCCGGTCCTGCCGATCCTGTGCACGTACTCGTCTATACTCTTAGGGAGGTCGTAATTCACCACGATGTCCACGTTCTTGATATCTGTGAAGATGTTAATAATTCGCTTACATTTAATATTAACTTATCACTTTTCATCAATCTTCATATTTTGTAAGACTTATGTCATATATAATGTTTTTTGTATCACAATTATTTATAAATTAATTAAAGCCTACCTAAACCCCTAGCGGCCACAGCAGTAGCCACCAATATAAAATGTCTTCCGCTTTTGAAGTTATGCAACGCTTCTTCCCGTTCCCTCTGCATCCGGTCGCCGTGTATCGATGACGTCAGCATCTGCTGCTCGGACAACATGGCCGCAATGAAATCCGCGTTTCGCTTTGTTTCCACGAATACTAAGATGCGTTTGCCATCTACAATATAGCATGTAAATATTTATGTAATCTAGTTAAATAGTAAAATACATTTATATTTAAACTTTCGTGAACCATGACTATTATATTGCGCTGGCTGTATTCACGTGGAATAAGATCTAAATGTGCCTGACTAGTTACATGGCGCGAGTCCGTCACGCTCAGAGCTCATGAGTAAGAGCCCTGAATGGGTTCGAAACTAGTCGGCCACATTCCGATATAATTCCACATGAACACAGTCGGGTAAATAAAATAAAAGACTTATAAGTTGTATATTCTAGACTGTATTGAATTTACTGTCAATTTAATTGTCAATTAAAAAGAGTAAATTGTTAATGTCTTGATATCTTTCATTAAATCACACTCACCATTGTCTTCAATGAGTTTCTTGAGCATATTCTGTTTCTCATACTTAGTAACCTGGTGGAATATTTGTTCAACATCTGTACTGGCCCCGCCCACGACACCCACGGCCACGAAAAGATAGTTATTGAGGAACCGTCCAGCTAAGTGTTGGATATCTTCTGGGAATGTTGCCGAGAACATGAGGGTTTGGCGATCAGACTGTAAATATAATAATAATATTGAATGATAATACACCAGATTACATTTTCAGTGTAAAAGATTCAATGGACAATTACATTTCAATAATTCCGACAAACAATATTAATATTTATTTTATTTACCTGCAAGAATTATTTTTCATTTAAAAATATATATATTATATACACATGTATTTTGCACACATTGTAAGGAAACTTGTATATTATATTAAAATGTATGATATTTAACACATTGAACACAGTGGTTGCTCCTCCAAACAGTTTCATTAAATAAAAAAATATCTGGACAAAAATACAATCAAGGAGACTTACGAGCTGCACCATAGTCGGATGGTCCATCATCTTCTCCACGCTGGGTATGAAGCCCATGTCGAGCATACGGTCTGCCTCGTCCAGTACCACGAAGCGAATGCTGTCGAAGGATACGCGATTCCGGTCCACGAAGTCGTGGAGGCGACCGGGAGTGGCCACGAGGATGTGACAGCCGCGCTGGACGGATATATAGTCGATATGATTCATACACATTTCAAAAAATAATTTACAAACATTTGTCATAAACAACATTCTGTCTTCATAAGTCTGTGACAGAGTCGTGTTTATTGTTTCGTTGGTAATTTAAACATGAAGTCAAATCAGCTCTTGTTTAAATATCAATTCGAACAGCTTTATTTGTTGTCACAATGGAACAAAAAAATGAAAACATATATATATATATATTAAAGATGTAACATTAACATTAAGAGTAACATTCAGATTTTCATGAGAGCATCAAATCTATGCTATTTTTCATTGGCCGTCGTAATAACATACTATCGAATGAATAAAGATAAAAAAGGAGAGAACTGTAATTACAGCATCTTTTTGTTAAATACACATAATTGTTATTTATCTAAAACTAGCTTACACCAATATTATCTCCCTGGTGCCTGACGGCAGTGCCGCCATACGCCACCGCTATCTTCAAAATTGACCCATAAGAGAATTTTCTAGCTTCATTAAATATTTGCAGCGTCAACTCCCGGGTGGGGGCCACTATTATGACCTACAATACATTAAAACTGTATTATTACAACCTCTTGAACTATATTTGACATGTCTTTTTACATATAATTTATTATTTTACACAAACCTGAGGTTGTGCACATCCGTTTGAACTAACGACTAGTTCACGAACATCTTGTAGCAGAGTGTTGATAATTGGAAGTAGAAAAGCAGCCTAAAAATAAATTAATTTAATATATTATCATTTCTTATTGGGGTCCTAATATCTGTGTATTAAATAGCAATTGTAAGAAATAAGATGTAATTAGTGACTTTGCTTTCAATTTAAGTAGGTTTTAAATAATTTGTATCAAATAAGTGTGCATATAAAAATTCAAATTCAAAATTAAAAAGACAGCTTCATATATATATTTGTACTTACTGTTTTTCCCGAGCCAGTTTGGGCACAGCCCATCAAATCTCTGCCGTTCATAATGATTGGTATGGCGTGCTTTTGTATCGGCGTAGGTTTCTTGTAACCGGACTTTAGAATATTGTCTAGGACATATTTCCGGAGATTCGCTGTTTCAAAACTATCGATAGCACGCGGCGGATTTTCTCCAGTCACCTGAGAATATATTATAATAATCAATTATATTAATAAAAACTATTAACTTGAAGTGACGTTCTTTAATAAGATATAAAAAAGTTCTGTAGTAATACTTTTATTAAATATTGATATAAAGATTCAATATATATTTTTTTGTTTGTTTCAATAAAATAATTAAAAATGGTTTAATTAGTATTATTTGAATATCTCTAGTCCATTTATCTGCCTGAAATCATTAACATGCAGCTCTACAACAGGCAACTATTTCATCATATATATATGAGTACAAATATACAAAGACAGCAGCTCTCTCTCTATATATATATATAGCCTAAATTAGTTTATAATTGTATAATTTATAGTGTTTTAATTATGCATATTTAAGTCTGGAATAATGTTGTTTCAAATACTACCTATTGGTGTTTGTGTTATTAAAATGTCATGATTATTGTTTATTTATTTACTAATTTATTTATTACATTTAAGAGAATGACTGTTTATTAAATAAATTTTACCTAATCATAATTCAATTAGTTATATAAAAATAAAATAATAATTTGAAAGGACTACAGAACTTCATTTTTTACATGTGTATCATATTTTATTTACATGATACAATGTAATCTGAAGAGGTATCATCTAATCATCTTATCTCCACTCAAAATATATCTTATGATAAAACATGTCTCAATGTACTTACTTTAACGGCAATGCAGTCAAACTTATCAAAGTTGATGCCAGAACTGATAGTACTGCTGAATATCTCGTCCTCATTCTCAGTGGGGTCTGGAGGTACGTATGTGACGGGGGCCTTCTTTTCTTCCCCTGTGTCTTCCAGGGTATCGTCGCCCCCGTCGCCGGGTGGGCGGGAGCCCCCGCGGCCACCGCGCCCACGCCCTCGCCCGCGTCCACGCTCCCCTCTCTCGTATCTGTCCCCTCTATCGCCATCTTCAGCATTTTCCCCTGACGAAAACAACAATATTAATACTATAATACTTTTAATAATACTGCCTTCAAATCACAGGTAGTCATTTTGTCATGTCGTGCTTTTCTAATAAAACAATAATAATTACTGAAACAACATTAAAGTAAATACTATTTTAAAAGCAAATACTATTATTATATATATTAAGTAAACACAATTTTAAGTCACTTCCACTACAGCTACTACCTCCTTTCTTGCTAATGAATCAACAACTATTCTATTCAACTCACATTGTTCACACTTATAGGACTTATATAAACTTACAATTAAACTAAATCCAAAAAAAAGTAAATAAAATAATTCAAACTTACAGATAACAATGATTGTTGTTATTAATAATTTACAGTTCATACAAACAAGTGTCTAGTTAAAATAATATATTTTGGATCTCTTGGATACAAGTTCTTTTAAATATTTATAATACCTATAATGAATTCATGACAAAACGGATATAAAAAAAATCAATTAACAAATGTTTAAAAACTATGCAGGTTTAAGTCAAAATTCTTATAATTTATAATATATGCTGTTATCCCATATGGATGAATATTTTTTTAAATATGATTTTAGTAATAAAAATCTTTTTACAGTAATTACATTTTTACACACATCAATAAACAATGTATGAGATTTGCATTGGCATTATCTAGAACTTAAAGCTTGTTTATACTTTTAAAAAAATCTATTTATTCTTTTATAAATTTATATTTACTAAATATGTATAACAGAATATAAATAATATTATTTGGATAACTGATAAAATAAGTGTTATTTAATAGAAAAAATACTGCTAATAAGTTGATGAGCTGAAAGTCATGAAAATATCAGATTTAAGAAATAACAAGTTGTTCAAATGAGAATCTCATTATTTCTTAAAAAATAATATTTAAAAAACCGTCATATTCCACTCCACAGCAGTAAAACTGTCAAAATATTTAAGCATCATTGTTTAGAATCATCTAAGCTTAGATGATGATAGAAGAACAGTTACATTTTATTTATGTGTGAGTGTTATATTTCATAAAAACTTACCCCCATTCTCATATCCTCTATCTCTCCCTCCCCGTCCCCCGCGGCCACCCCGCCCGCGCCCGCCGCGATCAAAACCACGACCACTTCTACCGCGACGCTCTTCAAAACCATTGCTGCCCTTGTTGAAGTCTAATTTAAATAGAGAAATTATTAGCGGATTTATTGTTTGATGATAATAAAAAAATCGTAAGGTAAAATTTATTGATTAACAATATTACTGACATTCGAAAATCTCTATAATCATGTATAGTCATATGAAGCTTACCTTAACTTAAATAAATATAAAATTTATTGATTAACAATATGAAAAATGAACCAATACCAGAAAGGGATTCCAACATACAACCTCTGCAAAACTGTTCTGTCACTCTCCTAGAGGTTATGCGTTCAAATCTGCCAGTATCGGTTTATTTTTCATTCTATAATTATTTAAATTAAAGTAATATTACTAACTATAAACTACATTTAAGGTAAAATATGGATGTATTAATATTTATTTAATGTTCTGCAAAGTTAAAATTTATTTATTAACAATATTACTAACTATAAAAACAACATTTAAGGAAAAAAATGAATACATAAATATCAAATTCACTCAAGCCAATTATGTACTTTTATTTACACTGTGACAACACTCTTAACATTTACCATATCGGACAACAGAAAACTCACTAGGTATAACTATATAAGATTCAACCACTCATAGTTCAATTAAAATAGATATTTATATCCATTAAAGTTACATAGCTACTAAACTTAATTTATACCTTTAACTAGCTTAGTATATTTTTAATACTATAAAGAAAAATAAAAAACTCAATTACAATTTTTTGTTGTAGTCACAAATTAATGACTAATCTTTTGATGCATAATTTAAAATAATAAATGCTTCATTTTATCACCATTACTAGTAATTAAATAAAAAAACAGCACACAACTAATGTAGGAAACTAAGTTATAAAATATTTGATTTATAACGCCAGTTTTATAATGAATGATATTCTTAAACAAGTTACATTATTTTCTTACCATCATTTTCTTCTATAAATATGGGGAATCCCCTCCCTCGAGATAAACTGTGGCCTTCATCCACATCATTCATGCCATATGAATTTTGTGCTCTTGGTGGAGGCTGCACAACCTAAAAAAAAATTAATTATCTCTTTATCAGATATTAATAAAAAGTAACCATATGCCGTTTTCTAATGCAGGTTATGCAGCTCTAGATATCTTTTGAATTGAGACCAACTTGGCAAATAGTATAATGGTATGAGATTATCTCATTTTCAGAATAAGTTCAAATAGGCACTTACAACATCACAAGATTCATCCCATTCATCATCCATTGTCTGAAATGAAACACATCACATTAGATATAGTTTATTGTGATTCTAATTAGAAAAACAATTATTATAAATTTAGAAAAGCAAAAGCAAATTATTTTATTATTACCAATGAGTGTAGACAAAACCTTCTCTACCCTACACATAAAAAATGCAACTGTATTTAACAACTCTTGAGTGTTTAACGATCAAGAAACAAGATAAAAAGGTATGAGAGATAGGTTTTAATATTTTAATTTAAATATTAGATTTAAAATAAATTTATTTTAAATGTTGACAAAAACTAATTGAAAGCCGGCATTCTGCATAGAAACTTGAAACCTTGCACGTGCTATTCTTGATTATACCCTAAATATACACATCAATTTTACAAATAAGCATAAATTAATATTTTTTCCTTACCGCTATATAAGTATGGTAAAGATTAAAAAGTTGTTTTTATTTTTTTAATTAAATTTAAAAAATACACAATCTAGACAAAGAGATGGCTCAAGAAATGGCGGTGTTTTAACGAAAATCGACTGTAGCGACATACACAGATAAAATAAATAAAAGTAAATTCCACATCTTGACAGATAGCATAAATTACAGTAAAAATAATTTAATTAATAGCAATAACGGAACCAATGGTTGTTTGCTAAGGAGCTTAGAAAAATAACAAAAGCCAACTGTTTGCTACACACGAGAAGGAACTACCTAGTATGCCTAATATGAATCTTATTCATAGATATACATATGGATTGAAAACAACATTTACATGTCAGTGATGAAATACAACATCTAAAATAATTAATGAGAACATGCGAGCGAAATAAAAGTGAGCATGTTTGAATACCGGGTTTATCAAATGTTTTTTTATAGATTAGGTTTCTTTAATGCTCTAAATTACTTTTAAAAATTACTTTAAGAACATTCGATGGGCAATTTATTTTATATTTTATGTACTGTAAGAAGTTCTTAAGGATTTGGTTAAAAAAAAATTACACACACATTTAATAAAAAAAGAGAGGTCAAAATTTTAACTTTTTATTTTTAATTAGCTTACATTGCTTTTAGGAACCCTAAGAACAACTGAAAAACGCCATGGATACTTTTATTCATAAAACTTATTCTCAAAATTACAATTATTCATATTATTTGAGTAACAGTCCAAATTGATATGTGAGAATAAATGAGAATTGAAGTAAAGAGAGGTACCGAAAGAAAAACTTATAGTTCATCTAAGCTAAAAAGTAAGACCTCTTGACGTTTCATACTTATGAAGTCGAAACAACGTTGTATAATTAATAAAGTTTGCGTTTGCGTATCATTTTTCGTAAAAATATGAAATTATGAAGATATCTATTTTGTCATAAGATGAACAATTATTAATTACTTAATTAACATCTTGAATCTTAATTATATACGAACAGCTGTTAATAATCTAGCCGTTTGCAATCCTTTTGTCTTTTAGCTTTTGATAATACTCACTCAACTTTCAGCTAATGTTATAATTGAAGTATAATATGTGTTTAAATGAAAAGTATAGTACAATAAACAGTGCAATTTTTGTTTTTTATTTATTCTCAAAACATAAATTGTAATCGGAGTTTATAGAAACCGATTTATTTAAAAGAGTTTGAAAAACCATTGCATTATTATTAATACTTTGCATCATTTCATAAATAAAGATTATTATTATTATAATATTACTAAAATTGAGTATGGATGTAACTAAAACTAAACATATAAAACTTAAAAATTATCGCATTTGCAAACATATACAAGAAGTAAAATAATAATAAAATTATTTCTTTTTATTTTATTACCCTGTGTTATAGAGTTTGTGGTCTATGATATACTGTGTTTATATCTGTGAAATTCATCCCTCAAAGTCGGTGGTGACCTTAGTTGGTTTATAAATAAACATATAACACTTTTTTCATTGATTTATTATGTGCATTATTTATCGCTATTGCAAAAACGATGACGGAAATAATGTTTAATAGTTTCAATGATATAATGGAAAAAATTAAATAGATTTTTGTTATCGGTGTTGGCGTCCTGTTTTTGTGATTCGATCTTATGAAATAAACCATGGCAGCGTCTGAAACAGTCAAAGTATCTGTAGTGATAGATTCGACACCGAACATTGTGGCCTGCTCAACAACCTTTACTGCTGAGGAGTTGTGTATAGTTCTATGCAAGAAGTATAACATTCCTCCACTGACGCGGACGCTATTTGCATTGAGGATCAAAGGCTCGGACCTTTTCCTCAAAGATAACAGCCAAGTTCTTTTAAGTTCAAGAGATTACGAACTGAGAATACGATTCAAGGTAAGTTCAGTGGTACAATGTTAATTCAATGTTTGTTTATAAAAGCAAAATTTTAGGCTGAGCTATAAAAGTTTTGTGTAGTTGCTACTTTTTAAATATAAATATTTTTATGTTTTCCATAGCAACTCACACAAATATCTTCTCTTATTTCGTCATACTTAAACTATTCTATGTAACATACTGTAAATATTTTTCATAGGTCCCTCGGCTAGGTCTACTAATAACACTAGATGAAACAACATATGATTACTACTTTCAACAAGCAAGAAATGATGTAAATGAAAATAAAATACCAGAAATCAAGTACCCAGAAAACAAGCAAGAACTTTTAGGTCTGGGCATAGCCGATATGTAAGTACTTTAAATACAATTTCTGTAATAAAAATGTTTGGTTATTATGTGCAACTTTAAAGAAAATATAAACAAATATATTTTCTATCAACTATCAATAATTTAAAATAGTAACTTATAACATAAGAGAGTTATATCATTACACAACTGAAAATTATTATAATCAGTAAAATGAGTGATTTATAATTATTAATCAGTATAATGTCAAAAGTTCAACTAAAGATAAAAGTTATCTTGAATTCAATATTTAACATAGTAATTCATTCAAACTTACAATAGTATAGTTTTGTATCTTTTCATTGACAATAAACTGAATAAATTTTTCTTTAACAAAGCTTTAAATTATTATTGTTTTATTATATAGGATATAATAATGCTTTATCCTTCTTGTATACTATGAGATATAAATAAAATGAATTTCTTAGTCCTAGAGCATAAGTATCTATGTCTACTTAACAAATATATCTTATAATATTTTTTATAAATAGTACTTTCTAGGTAAAGTTTAAAGGAAACCTTTATGTGAAACAGTTGCCTAATTAATTATGTTGTTTTAAAATTGTACATATATGAAAGTAAGTTTACATAATTAAAAAAAAACTGTCAAATTAATTAATATTTTTATTATTCAACATAATTATTTATCCTGCTGGTTACAGTTAGATTTATTAAAAACGTTAATTGATATACTTTGTTAGTATATTATGTCTACAAAAGATATGAATATTAAATTATTATGATTTGTTATCATTGTTATTGAACATTGGTATCAAAGAAGTATGTTTGTGTCTGTATAGTCCTAGTTTTTCTATTTATTAATGCTATTATATAATATACATTATTATTTTAGGACAAGGGCAATAATAGAAGAAAAATTACAACTAAATGATGTTGTCCGCAATTATAAAAAATATATTCCAAAAATTATAGTTAGAAGACATGGCCCTTTCCCGAAAAAGTATGCTCATGACTATCTTCCACAATTGTGCTCAGTTGGTCACAATCTCAAGTAAGTAGTTATAAATTCTTGTACAATTATATTCACATTGATCATACTACACATACCTTGTTAAAATAATTGTTATTTTTTTTATCTTATAATTAGTTATACACAATGTAACAAGTTTTTTTAATTGTCTTATAACATTACTTACTATAACTTGTTAAATATAACTCCATCTACATCAATATGTATAAAAGGGATTCAATATTTTATTTCAGCTATGTTAAAAATCTCTATCTACAACAGTTGTATGGATTAGCACCTAATTACTTGGCTGAGGAATATAATAATGTTTTGTGGCAGAATGGTGGGGATGTGGTGCCCGTTAAAGTGCTGGTAGCACCATTTCATCCCCACCATCCGGGAATAAGACTGTTTAATATTACTAAAAGAGATGTATGTACTATTTATTATAATGAAAGTTTTACAACAAACAACAGTAATTGAGAAAATATTGTTTTCTTTTAATTTTGGAATTTAGATCACATGAGTTATGTGTTTAAAATTTTGTCTGTATATGCACACAAAATATATTTATTTTGTGCTGTTCCAGTGGTTTCACGTGTGTACTATAGAAGAGCTCATATATTTGACTCGGAATGGGGATCATTGCTTAGAAGTATCAAGACGAGGAACACCATTGTTTTTTAAATTTAAAAATGAGGAACAGCTGTCTTCTTTCATATCATTATGTGATGGATACTATAGGTAGAAAAATATTTGTTATGTAACTTTTCTGTGTATCTTATATTTAAAATGTATACTTAAACTTTATATATACAATAATAACTAATTTAGGCCTACCTACTAAGTTTTTTCATTCACGTTTTTTAAGGATGTATTATTTTCATTATATTATTTCATGAATAAAAAAATATTACAAGTGTAGGCATTGTGCTTTAATTTTTCTTATTGCAGGTTAATGGTAAAGTGGACATTTAATTTATCAAAAGATGATGAAACACCTTCATTGAAAGAACTGCAGAGAATAAAATGCCATGGGCCTATAGGGTAAATGAAGATTTAATTAATATTTTTATAAATTCAATGTTCTTGTTAATCATTTTGATTATGTCACAGAGGTGCATTTTCTTACCGGAAGTTAGAAGAGAAAAGATCAAAGAAACATGGCTGTTATATCCTGAGACAATGTCAAGATGATTACAATGTTTATTATTTGGATGTTTGCACCAAAAATAGGTAAGTCAGATTGAAATATGTTTATTATACATATATATATTATAATTTTACTAATGTAATAAAATATTATATTTCAGTACAACTGAGACATATAGATTAGAATTTAAAGGTCATTGTTATATATTCAACAAGGAAGAATACTTCAGCATTGAACGACTAGTCAGTTGTCATCAAAACCCTGAAGGAAGAATATTTCTTAATGAATGCATACCACCCTCAGAATATGGTAACATTTTTACACTATTTTCATTGATTTGATTTGATTTGATTTGATTGATTGATTGATTGATTGATTAATTGATTGATTGATTGAATTATTTAATTATAAAACTATAAACAATCAAGAATGTGTCTTTCATAGATAAGTCACAGCTATTGCTATGTGGCGAGCCTCTGAAAAAAGGTGTCCGTATCGACCAAGCAGAGTTGCAGGAGATCCTAAAAGACAACAAGAGTCCAAGATGTCTGCCAAATAAAGATATATTATTGTATACAGGTAAAGAAAAATAATTTTAATATAAGTGTCTGTATAAAAGTAGTTTTTATTTTTTCTTGTTTGATTCTAATTGTATTATTGATCATACAGGTTCAGAAAAAATTGGTTCAGAGAATATAACAGCAACATACAAAGCCTTATGGCGGCTGGATGAAACAAAGAAGTTAGTAGTGGCATTTAAAACTTTACAAAGAGAGAAAGCCAACGACTATTTAAAGGTAAATTAATATCAATGACCTCAATTCAAAAACAGCTAGTTGTTGTACCAATTCTGTAGTATATTTTTATCAACTTGTTTTTGCAGGATTTTATTGAATTAGCGAGTAAATGGGCGTGTGTGCAGTCAAGTTCCATAGTGAGGCTGTATGGAGTTACACTCAGTTCTCCGACCGCCATGGTGCTGGAGTATCTCCCTTATGGACCCTTCGATGTCTACCTCAGGTATGGAGACGATATTAACTATCACTAAGGCTTATATGAGAATACTCTCTATATATAAACAATTTGTAAATCATCAGAGAGAATGAAGAAAACGTAAAGCCGATCCACCTAAAGAAGGTGGCGGCGGGGTTGGCTCGCGCGCTGTGGGACCTGTCGGAGGCGGGCGTGGTGCACGGCGCCGTGCGCTGCCGCCGCCTGCTGCTGTCCGCGCACCTCGCAGACCGCATCACCGTCAAGCTGTCCGGGCCCACGCTGCGCCAGTACTCGCCGCTGGAGTGAGTAGCTGTGACGTCACTGTATATGTAGCGGGTTGGCTCGCGCGCTGTGGGACCTGTCGGAGGCGGGCGTGGTTCAAAAAAAAAATCTATTATTATAACCATTAAAATTGTTTCAGTGTTCACTGGATGCCGGTGGAATTTTTTGCCGACATGAATCTGGCCAAGAGGTCGGTTATAGGAGACATCTGGGCGTTCGCAACTACCCTCTGGGAAGTCTTCTCATATGGACACTCTCCCACCGATACCAACCCTGTCCTAACAGCAAGAGTGAGTAAACACTCATCATTTTTTAACATTCTAATAAAACTATATTTATTGACTTGCATACCTTAATCTATTAAAAGTATTTTTTAAAAGTGTATCCACGCCTGTATTTCTTATATATATATACATAGAATTTTTAAGACCTTAAAAGAGTTAACTGTTATGTAACGATCCATTATTTTGTAATACATAACAGAACATGACGCCGCGGTATAAATGCTCGATTTTTAATTGAAGGATGTCGGTTTGGTTGTCGGTTCGGTTCGGTTCGGTTCGGTCATGATAAGCTTTAACATGCGCAGAGTAATGAAATTATAGAGTTAAATGAATAGAGTAATGCAAGTAACAGAGCCTGTAGTCTCTGAAATGAACGACGTATTGTTAGTTACAGAGCTACTAGCTTTGAAATGAACAGAATAATGTGAATTAAAGAGCTACGAGATGGGCGACCGGCTGCTGCGTCCGTCGCGCTGCCCGGGCGAGGTGTGGGCGCTGCTGCGCGCGTGCTGGCAGCCCGACCCGCCGCGGCCGCAGGAGATCATGAGGGACATGAACCACATGCTGCACAGGGGTACGACGCGGCTCACTTACTTTGATTTATTTACTTCATTATTTATTTTGTATCTGTGATATTTAATATTTTTTTTAATTCATTTTATTTTAGAATATGTTCCCTTACACGAATACGAGGAACCAAAAATTTCGCTGGACCACATGGAACATGCAGAGACAGTTTCCAGTAAGTCGGACATGTGCCCTATCTTTCAAAATGACATTCGTAAAAGCTTAACATTGTATGAATATTTCAGGCGACCGGTTCATTCCGAGTGAGCTGAGCGACGCCGGCAGCAACAAGTCGCTGATATCAGTGGACAGCAGCGTGCCCTCCACCAACGGCACGGCTTCCGACTCTTATGATAATCCGGTTGGTACCACTCCTATTTATTTACAATTTATTATCCATGGACTAAAAATGTATTGAAATGTCGCATAGTCCAAAAAAATTGTAACCTCATTAAAATTACATATGATCCAAATACACAAACAGTCATAATACTTGCTCTGAAACAAGGCATCCTGCAAGGAGACGAGTCTGGGGTTTGCGACTCAAGTATAGGCTTACAGAGAACCCCTCTAACATTAAATATTTTTTAATATTTTTTTACTATATCTTATTTTTTTTTTTTTGATAGTATGATATTTTTTTACTGTATGTTTTTTGCTACTAGTGCCGCCTTTAAAATACGTCCCAGAAATGAGTGAATGATAGTTCTTGAAAAGCGAAGGTTTTTATGTAGATTATAGAGAGATTTTAAGCTACAGTGGTTTATTAGTTAGTTTATTATTTTATTCATATAAGTGTCAATTCAATTCTCTCCACAGTTCGCAGACAACAAGAGCTCGAATTCTCTGGAGAGCATGAACGCGCTGACGTACGCCCTGCGCTCGGAGGCGCTGGCCAGCCGCAGCAACAGCGCGTGCGGGCCCGACGAGCCCGACGACGGCGTGGGCGCGCCGCGGCTCATGGAGTCCATCGTGTCGCAGGGGAAGACCTACCTCGTCACCATTACTAAGAAAATAGGCAGTGTGAGTGTTGTCGTCTGCTATATTACAAGCTAAACAGTGTGTCTGTGTCTTATAACGCTTTTAATCTTCTTCCACACCTTGGTGGTTCGTGCTAGAAGTTCCTTGAGAACCGCTCCATTGAGGAGCGCCATGTACCCCGTGGTAGGGCTATAGTGGATATCAACGTCAGAAATCAGATCAAATAGCATCCTTTTTTTTGAGTAAATTATACAGAAAATAAATGTTTTTATTATTATTATTTTTTAAATGAATACTATATGAATTAAAATGATTTATTACTCGCCTGTTGTAGGGTAATTATGGCCACGTATTCAAAGGCTGGATGGAGCGTGACAATCAAGAATCTCAAAGAAAAGAAGTGGCTGTTAAGAAATTAACGCGACAAGCGTCTGAAAGAAACGGAAGTCTCTACGAAGACTTTAAAAATGAGCTCGAAATTATGAAGGTTTGTAACACAAAATGTATAATAGAGAAAAATAGACTGCCTTCCTGCAGCCTGTTTGATTGAATTATAACGTATCTGCCTTCCTAAAAGGAAATACACTCATTGACTAGTCAGCTATATTTATTATGACGAAGAGGTCTACATATACATAAAAAATAATATCTATAATTGATGATACAAAAGTACATGTAAATGCCTACTTGAATAAAGATATTTTGAATTTAATTTTAATTAATATTTCTCTTGATCACATCAGGTCTGAACGGCTGGACTAAATTCGCTAATATTTTTTTTGTTCTTATGAAAGAAAAAAATAAGAAAATTGCAGAATATTATTTATTGTATTAAATAATTTGTTAATTCATGAACGGTTTATCAATTCGAATTCAATAGGCAAAGTTAAGACAGGAGTGTCTCTGGTCAGCTAGTATATCATATATATTTGTCTATTGCAGTCTTTACAACACATCAACATAGTAGAGATCCTGGGCTACTCGTGGGACCACGGCTCCGACGTCCTCATCGTCATGGAGTATCTCGAGGAGGGCTCCCTCAACTACTACCTCAAGTTCCAAGGAGATAAGCTAAGGATATCACACCTATTGAAATATGCTAAGGATATTGCTACGGTATGTTTACTATTTCCTCTATTGTATTGAATCATACTGTTAAATCGCATTAGATATTTAATAACAACATTATATAACTATTGTGGATTATATATATAAAATAATCCATTCAATATTTGTATTTATGTATCATCTCCAGGGTATGGACCACGTCTCAGCAAAGAACGTAGTACATCGAGATCTTGCAACCAGAAACATCCTCGTAGTGAACAAGTATCACGTGAAGATATCAGACTTCGGACTCGCGAGGATCATACCCAAGGAGGAGAGCGCGTACAGAATCAAAACAGAGCGCCTGCTACCTATTAATTGGTAAATATATTTCTTGGATGACTGAAATCTATGGTGTTTTATTGAGCATAGACAATCAGTGTTCGTTTTCCGGTACCTACAATTGTATATTATATAACTAAATACATAGAGTACTTACACTGTATATAATGTTCAATATAGTATTTATTTTGCATTAAATAAAATTTGATTGAAAAAATAATCCTAGGTTATTGTAATATATTTCTGATCATATAATATATCTAGGTACGCCCCAGAGTCCGCAGTAGAACCGTGGCATTTCTCCAGCAAGAGCGACGTGTGGTCGTTCGGAGTCACCGCGTGGGAGATCTTCACCCGCGCCAGGACAGAGGTGCCCAAGTTTGATGCCAGCAGACCCAGAGAGAGGGCGTCCTGGTAACTTGATTTTAACTACTGATACATATGTTTGAGTAATAATATAATAGACAGTGCAGATAAAACAGCTCAGTTAGCAGAGCTAATAGTAAAACTCCCGGAGGTAGCAAGGTCGAGTCCTTTATTAAAAAAAAAATGTCTATAAAAATGGAAATAAACATGACTTTGTAAATAATAGCAAATATTATAACATCGTTGCAATATATGTAATTGTATAATTTTGTAAGAACTTCATGTTTAAATATATAATAAATATATTTTTTTGCAGTTTTCAAATCCCAGAAGGCTGCCCTTCAGAAATATTCAGGCATCTCATGAAGGACTGCTGGGCACTGGACCCAAATTTACGACCGAAGTTCATCGACCTTGTGCATATGTGTAAGCGATTTATGGATGAGTACCAGTGAGCATATAAATGAAATTCTGAGAAATTGTACGAATTATATATAAGATACTGTTTGATGGACTGTATTGTCTTTGCCATATATACGAACTCCAAACTAAATAGGAGCTCATCATATTTTAATTTCAATGAATGAACATGGTAATTATACGTAATCTTAGATTTTAATGAATGAAATTGTATGAAATGTGTTTTTTTTATTGAATGTACGACGAATACTTTCAAAGATGGACATTTTGTATTAGGTTCCTTTTCACAAATATGCATGAATATTTATTAATAACAGCTCAAACAGCGAACTGAAATTAGTTTTGAATCACTCGTTGCGCATATGCACTGTTTTAATTGTTTTGTGGTTCCTTCACGCATTTGCCTTAGTTTGTCTATGTAAATATTTGTTATTAAGTGCAATCATTTTACATATACCTCCATGCAATTATATTGTGTAAGATAATTTTTAAGAATTTATTATAGTTGAAATCATGTCATATTATTTTATAATACATACTTGCCCGGTAGGATGTTATTGTTTTAAGTCAATTCTAGATTAGTTTATTATACAGTTTTATTTTTAATATGAATTTTGCGCGTTATTTCTTTTTTGTACTATAATTTATTGTTTTATATTATATTTCAGAATTTGATGCAATAAAAAAAATGAAATTAATTATAAAGTCAATTATATATATATTTTTTATTAAGACATATATATAAAAAGTTCAAGATTAATGACGTGCTCTATTGAGAAAACCAAAGATATTAAATTATCGTTCAATATTGTTAAATCATACAATTTTAATTATAAGTATAGATTTAAGCTTTTAGACGATGGCTTGCTGCTATTGTGATGATTAGCTTTTATATTTATATTTAAGTGACGCGGTATATTAAAATAAGTTGTTGGTTTGTTTGATACCTTACTAGTTTGATGAGGAAGTTATTTTGAACAAGATTATATATATACACAATTCTTATTTCGAAATGTTCAAGCTATACTAAACAATATACAAAAATAATTATTCATAGAAATATATATTTGCAGTGTATGGAATGTTAAATGAAAACGTATGTGTTTTAATGTTATGAAGTTCTGGATAGTTTCTGAAAGGAGTGTGGTGATGACTGTGTATGTGATGGAGGATAGACTGATGTATTGACTGATGATTTGAATCGGTGCTAAGAGCAAGAAGTTGGCCTTAAAATGTGTATTTGGAATATCTTTAATATTATTCTGAAACGATTCGTATATTTTAGGTCCATTTAACACAGAAAATAGTTTTTTTAAATATCAAATTAGAGCTTTCATACAACGAAGTTAAAGTTTTAAAATAGGATATGAAATTTAATGTATAATATTAAAATGAGGTTGTTAAAGAAATCGCTTTACGCTTCCCGTGCTGAAAAAATCAAAATACAAGCTAAAATATCTATATATCTATATATATATATAAAAATATATATAAATATGTTAAACTGTGGTATTGATCTCAATCCATCGGGTTGAATGACTTTTTTGAAGATATATTTTAGATGTAATTTTTATTGCATGCCTTATTTTAAGTAGATTGTTGTAAACATATATATTAATGACACTGTTATTTATACAAAGAATATTTAAACTTTAAAAATCACTTTATATACTAGCCGAGATATTTGTAAAATATATACATATATATATATGCCAACCACACTGCAATTTTACTAGCTTGCGTTAAATGTGTTGTTAGTGGAATATAATAAATACCTGTTCATTATTAAATAAATATATCCACCATAAGGATTAAGTGATTGAATAAACTGTGTAATTTATATATACATTTTAACAATTATACACAAATCATTCAATAAAATTAGTACTGTGATATATATATAACCAGAATTCACTAAAATAATAACAAAGAATTAATTTGTTCATAGATACAGCTAATAAAATGTTTTAAAACTGACTGAATGTTATGCACTGAGGAGGGTTGAGTTAAAAAATGGACAACCAATTGGTATAAATCAAACAAAATCAAAATGGCGCCACTGACAGATCACGACAGCTGACGTAACGTTTATTTTTTATTTAAAAATTACAAATAGTGCCATCTAGTTTTGAGTTTAGGTACTAAATTCTTATGGTCCCTGAAGTTTGAACACCTATTCCTCATTATTATTCCATGGTGTTGTAATAAATATATATATTTTAATTTATGAACAGTTATATATGTGTGTACATATGTGTGTTTTTGTACATCTGAATATTGAATGCTGTATATAATATTGGTTATAAAGTACATTTGTAAGAATCGTATGTTTTATGTTGACCTCATATCTTCGTTTAAGGTAAAAAATATAATTTATAATTATTTTTTTTAATATTTTTATTTACAAACAAAATATTTTGAATAGCTGTACTGACTAATATTTTATAACTACCTCACGCAACAATAGTATACATATTTTGGGTTGTATTTTTTCCTTAAACGAAGCAATCTCGTCAGTTTTATTTGCCATGAATTTAAATAAATACTTGGGACATTATGTTTTTGTTTTTCTATTCTATACATTAACATATTCTATACATACGCTCCTGACCATTACTTGATTCACAAATATGTTTCATTAAAACTTGTATTCAAGTTTAATACATACATCGGTATCTGTACTTTATAAGTTTATTTGATGAAGTTTAAAGTATCTTAACCAATATTTAGAAATAATTTTCACGTTGGAAATAAGCTAAATTATATTATACCCTTGAAATAATATTAGGGCATTTCGTGGAAAGCAATTTTAAAAATAAACATCAAAAAAATTCTAGCGAAGGAGTTTCTTATATATAAATATAAAGACAGTGAATAGTAAGTAGTAGTAAAATTTAGTAAGTAGATTAAAGCCTTGTCTACATTGGAACCATAGCGGCGTATCGAGTACTCTTATCTGCCTGTGCCATCCCGTTTAAATCCATATCATGTCATTATCATATGCAGCAAAAACTTTTCATATTGTGCTAGCATATGGACATACCATCTTTTTGTATGATGACGCTCCAAATGTTTCACATGATAGGCAACTCTCATAGCAAATTCAGGCGTCAGATTTCATAAATTTTTTTTTTTTTTTTAAAGACGCTTGTAAAAAATGCAGAACTACGAAATGATTAAAGGCGAGACGATCCAAGCATTCGTTCAGCTTGAATACATAACATAATAGTGCGATGTTATATTATAAAACACTTATTTTTTATTTTTACTGACGAAAATAAACAAAGGGTTGCGTAAGAGCTATGGTTACAAAATACATACACAGAATTTTACGTAAGCCTAAATCTATAAAAGTTCTAAAAACATCGAAAATATTTTGAAACCATAATTTTTGCAATATCAATCTTGAAATAGGCGTCGGTTATTGTAAACACGCGGTAAGGCTGTATGGGAGACAGCTACATATTAATCCAGTAAGACTCCTTGTGGTTCTGTCAAACAGATTATCCGTGAAGACTGACTTGATTCGAATTTGCATACAGTTTATGTCACGTCTATTCAAATTTTAATACGGTTCTGTGTGTAGTAAACAAATGCCTCTTGTGTGGGATTAATATATGAGAAACTGTCAGTTGTTTTATAGACATACTTATAGAAATGCCAATTGTAAGATGTATACAGTAAAATCATAACCGGGTACAGGATTTGGTCTGAAATGTCAGTTTCAATATACTTTTTTTAAATAGCTTCTTTGATAAAAAAAAACAACTGTCAAATCATAATATCTTGTAGTTGTAATGCAAATTATGTTATTAAGAACGAACATAAGAACTCTCTAAATTTTAGAAATACACTTAATTTAAAGTCATGTTTTCGTGAAAGGTTTTGTACTTAAGTAGGCTTCTGTTTTTCTCTTTTACGGCGTATTTTACAAGCAACTTTCTTTAAAAGATCAAAGATATAGAAATTATTTTTGTACTTGGTACTGATATTCTTTGACTTTGACGAATTTTAAAAAAGGTTAATGATTACATAGCAATAATATGATGGAAAGCTTGTATAGATACACTATGGAGAAATACGTATAAATATTAAGTTATTAAAATTTTATAAACAACTGGTTATAAAATTAATAATTAATTAGTTAATTGTAGAATTCGGAGATTTAAATCTTATTTTATATACACAATTTGGTAAAAAATAATGTCTATGTTTCAAATAATAAATTAACTGATTAGAGAAAGTTTTGTAATGTTTTATATTTTATATCATTTTTTAAATTTCTTACGAGCCATGAAGATAGTAGAATAAGCTACTAAATTGACAGTTGCGTATAGTGAACTGTCAATTTTGTATATTAAATATATTATGCACTGCTCGTAATACTTGCTTTACGTCAATCTCCTGTGACATATTGGTATTATCCCGCTCAAATTATCCCACACACGAGCTGTAGTCATTTGTCATTTATAAGCTGGGGTATTGTCATTTTTTTTTTTCATTATAACGTATTTATTATGACATTCGTAAATCTTAATCCGTATTGCAAACCAAGTAAAATCCAGTTTTATTTTAAGTAATAATTTTAAATAAGCTCTTTTAGTCAGCCAAATATTTATAAAAGACTGCTTTGATTAGGCTGAAAGCCTTAGAGGATTTAGTCAGAGTTCTGAGGGTATTGCGAGTCCATTTAAAATCCACGGGTAGCGATATCTTTTTTTACGTCAAAGGCATGTTATTCAACAAAAATAATAATTTGTAAGAAAATCTTCATGAAATTGGGAAATTCCAAGGCGCTTTTAGCTAAATCACTAACTTTACACGTGGGATTACGTAAAATGTAGTTACCTATTATATATAGATTTACGTTCGTATAAAACAATGGCAATTTTTTTTTTTATTATTATAATATTGAAGAGATGCTAATATGTTTTCAAAATAATGGGACGACAAACAAAATACGTCATTATTTGGACGGAGGCGATATCTATAAGGTTTGTTTTCGAAAATCCTAAACCAATGCTTTAAGGCAGTATATAAAGAAACCGAAAGATTTGATTATTTGTATATAATCCCTTTTAAATAAGTCATATGATCTCTTAATCATAACAAAAAGTTTAGCATTGACTTAAATTATTTTATTCTATTTTTAATATTGAGGCAAAGATCTAATAACTACATTTTATGAATAGAACCCTTAGATGTCTAACTTTTCAGTAAAAATATAATATAAATAAATTTTGTATAAAGAAAATGGTTTTCTTACAATACCTTTAATAACGAAACAGATACTTAAGCATTTTCTATTTACTTATCTTGAGCTACCGTGTCCTATTCACGTCGGTGAATTTTGGATACCATACACAATCGTCTTTATCGGAACGGAGACGAAATCTTTTCGGCTTCTTTCAAAAAAAAAAAACTTTGCATTATAAATTAACATTGAAATAATTATAAAAGCTACTTTTAAAAATACTAGCAATAAAATAATAACTATCATGTTCTTTAAATAATATTTTTTTTAATCAGTGATTATTAATATATCTTTTAAGAAGAAATAAAATCAGGAGGGAATAAAGTACAAGTAATTAGTTTTAATTTTACTTACGAAATTGTAATTACCATTTCGAGAATTATCATTTTAACAAAGAAAACTTAACAATGTTAGCTCTCCTTTATTCGCGAACGAAAGCCTTCTTGAATAAAGTGTTTCGATTATATTTCATGATTTAAGAATACGTTTTCTGTCAAAACCTTATGATATGACATATAAAGTTTTAACTTTTTAATATTATATAATTTACACGACAAAAATATTTTTATACTTTAAAGTATCTATGTATATATCTAATAATCTTCTATCTAATACTTCCTGCTTTTTAAAAACGATAAATCATATGAAAGCCTGACTCGGACAGGCGAGGATTGTTCCAGCTGCAAAAAAATGGGATGGTTCAATTATATATCTATTGGAGTTACTTAGGAAAATTGATGAGAGTGAAATTTACGTAACGTGCTCACACCGATATCTTATATTGACAATAAATAGTAGGCTTGTAGATGTCGAAAGTTCTTTGAAAAGGTTACCAACAAAGTAAAATTAGTTCCAATAATCTATATATTAATACGTGATGCGAAAACTTTGGACCCCTTTTTACGAAAATTGAGCGGACGCAGGACCATAAAATTTGGCACACTTATAGTTTATGTGCAGAAGAAGTGCAGAACGCTAATATTTTTCAATAATTATGCTTATAAAGTACATTAAATCAATAAATAAAACATTACCCACACTACCATGCAGTTCACACACACATGTTTCTTTTGTTTTTCATTTTGTCAATAGACATAGAAACATTACACACACTAACATTCATTTCACACAACATGTATCTTTTATAGTACTGACATTGACTTATCAAAAATATATATTGTTTTTTATTTTGTGCATAGAAATAGAGTACTCAAAAGAAGTATTATTGTTTTCAGAGAAGTTTTAAATCAATAATAAAATTATTGCAATATGCGATAAAAAATGCTCTAAATGGATAGTATTTCTAACACATATTTTTTTTTGTTTTGCATCCTCTTATAGCATGTTTTGTTTTAGTAAACATTTATTTAAATAGATATTCTTTATTTTACTTTCTTTTAATTTCATATAATTTGTTCAAAAAAGAAATTGGCAAATAACAGTCTTGGTCGAATCTGTGGTTATAGTAGTTTAGTTTTCGACAATAGAACCTTAATAATGTTTGAATATTATATTTTAATAATGTATATTAAGTCACTTACAATTTAAATTTATTATATGGTCGAATTTCGACCACTGGGCGACCACTAGTATTAGTAAATAAATAAGTCTGTGTGTTTTTTAAAAATGAAATGTTGAATAAAAAATATTGAACATTAATTGTAAACACTACTGATAAAGATGTTTAATTTATATGGTTGTTATATTTCCATAGAAAATTAAAGCCTGTTACTAGATGGACAGAGCAGTTTTGATTGAACTGTACGTCTTCCAGCGCTTTCTGTAAGACTTATATGATGTTTCTTCGGCTGTCAGCATAGCTTTTAAAGTCCTTATCGTCATTCCATGTAGCATTGAAGTGTAAAAAACCGGCCAAATGCGAGTTAGACACGAGCACGCAGAGTTTCGTACCATCATCTATGGAATCCTCAAAAAATATCTTATTTTTTATTTTTAGTAGTTGTCGTTATAGCGGCAACGGAAATACGTAACAATTTCAGCTTTCTAGCTATCACGATTTATGAGATACAGTCTGGTGACATACAGACAGACGGACAGACATACAGCGGAGGCTTAGTAATAGGGTCCCGTTTTTACCTTTTGGGTACGGAACCCTTAAAAACACCACGACTCTCACAAAATCTTTAAATTTCCTACCTTTTGAAAGCACTACCTGCCTTTTCTCCGGACTACGCCTATAAGGCCTACGATTAACAGTCCGTTCGGGGTCTTGAAGCCTTATTTTTAGTTCACCAGATGTGACACGTGTACCAGGTAAGCTATAAATAAAAGTGTGCAAGAATTCATGTTTGTTTTCCCTTGTTTGCTTGTTCTAGGCGTGGCTGTTAGCGTCAATTTTCCCATAGTTGTGATATTTAAAACTAATTGCGTCTGGTGGTAAACCGTTTTACATCCAGTCTATTATTTCATTTGTAGGCTGAGAGTTGCGTTCAAACTATGGATTCAAACTAGCAGTCGTCTTCATTACTTGCTCTAGTTTAATGCGGGACATTATTTCACCAGTAAATACCTAGGAATTTTGAATTGAATAATACTTGAATAGAATTGTGCCAATATGTTCCAACACGTAGAACGCGGCAATTTCTTACTGGCTCATATTTTTCTACCTTGTCATCAACAGCGTCACAAAACGAATATAGTACGCTTGCAGAAATTCATCATCATCCGGTCTTCCATTATTCATGTCAATATAAAGCCGCAGCTAGCGTTTCTGACAAATCTTAACGCTCCAAAAAACAAGGAACGAAAATATTTCCATCTCATACCTAAATGTCACATTTAGAGTCTGTGTTACAGGGTTCATATTGCCAGTGTGGTAACATATTAACACTCACATAGCAAACAGCTCCATCTACATTTGGAAATAATAGCTTTAATTAAAAAAAAAATGCCCTTTTATGCATACGGTGATCGAAAAAAACTGAGGCCATATATATTTCAAGAATTCGTCTTTATAAATTTGGTAAAAAATTCAAAATTTGGCCTGTAAGTAACTTCATACATGTTCTATTAAATACCATGAACCCACATTGTTTTTCTTACATAAATATATTAATAATCCTTCACAAGCCTTAATTGTACATTGTTAATCTATTACTCTTATTCTTATATGTAATAATGTTACTGTTTATTTAGAGGAAGAAGGAAATAAAAAATCTTTTATCTATCTGTTAGGCAAACATTGGAAAGAAATTGGCAACGTTAAATCAGTCGTTGTTTGATGTTCGTAAATATATTTTTCAACCAAATTTTACCTGTAAAGAATTGTCTACGAATTCTCAATGGCCGTATAGTTAATTCAATTAGAATAAAAGTTCTTATGCTGACTGAATGGTTGCACTTATGCTGACTGAATGGTTGTACTTATGCTGACTGAATGAATGAACTGAAAGGTTTTTCTTATAAAAGTATCATATTATAAAGCACACAACAGTTTTTTATATTTAAACTTTCGTTAATTATGACTGTTATATTTATATTTACCCGGTTGTATTCACGTAGAATTAAATCGGAATGTGCCCGACTAGTTTCGAACCCATCCAGGGTTCTTACTCATGAGCTTTAAGCGTGGTGGACTCGCGGCGTGAACTGCGTGCAGCAGCTCTCTGGGCCCGACGCGAAGGTGGCAGCGGCGGTGGGAGGGAAGATGTAGTGATGTCTTCAGAGGTCTCTTGCAGGTCTTCGTCACTCGACGTTGTAATCCTTTGTATACACACTCAACTCACACGCTTAGAGCCACGCCACGCCACGCTTAGAGCTCATGAATAAGAACTCCGAATGGGTCCGAAGCTAGTCGTTTGTAGATTTAAAAAAATCAGCAATATTAATCTGTATTACAAGCAATTAAAATAAGCAATCGTTTAAGAAGTTTAAAATATTAAAAGTCACCTTCAGTTCTAGTGTTTACAATCAATTATAACCAAGTATTATTCACAGCCACACACACACACAAAGATATTTATATTAAAATGTAAATATATTCCCAAGCGAGCCTTTATGTCAAAGATAAATAATCCCATTCATTTACAACTGGAACAGTTCTTTCATGTCGAATCAGACTTAGACGATTTATCGTTTTTAGAAAGCAAAAACTATTATTAAAACATATTTACATAAAATACTCTTTTTGGGGATAAAAATATTTTTGTCTATGTATTTAGTATACAAATTGTAAAACTGTTTATGACACATCATACGAAGGGTACACTTAGAATAAAATGTTTGAATCGATTCAAAAAACCGAAACACTTTTATCAATATAACCGTTTTATTATAAATCTAATTTCGTGGTTAAATGAAAATTTTGCATTCTTTGCAAGATTGTAATACCAAAGTTTTTTATTTTTATTAATTGTATTTCATTTCCTCCCGATTGATTTTCTCGCTTCTTAAAATATTTATAAACTGTCACTGATTATAAAATAATTATTTGTACAATATTATCGAGATAAATAATTACGCTAATATAATTAAAAGTGGAAATTATAAGAAATATTTAATCAGGATAAACGATGAATACACGTTATAAAGTCCTTTAAACTTTTCATAATTACAAGTACTGAACCGTCACCTTCTTTAGTATTGGTAAGTTGGTACCTTGAAAACCATTTACACCACCATCATTAGGTTCGCCATCTTTAAGTTAATTGGCAGAAGGTACTGGTCCCCACGGTTTGAATATCTATTATTTATTTCTACAAAACTTCAACCAATATTCAAATATTAAAATTCGTTTGTTTGGATGTTTGTCTTTGGAATTTTGGACAAATGTCTGTGTCCAAAATTTCAAAAAAGGAAAAGGACTTTTATCCCAACAAATAAAAGGCCCCCGGGACATACAAACTCCCATCCATATTCTGAACACAAAAGAAGTGTCATTTTGATAATAATGATTTATTCTTTTTAAAAAAGTTATGCCTTTGGAGACTTAGGAATATGATCTTGCAATACTATGATGTTCATAAAAAAAATACAGCATATCTTTAAGGTACTTTCTGTTATACATTATATATATTTTTATTTATTTATAACACCTTATTGCACACAAAATATGAAATTAAAAAAAGAACAACAAATTAAAGATAATATATAAAATTTTGGTACAAAGGCGGCCTTATATATTATATATTCCTTATATCAGATAATATAAAAGGTTAGGTTTTAAATATTAGAGATTTAAAAAAAAAAATAAAAAAAAACTGTGCAAAGGACTCGCTAACAAGTTTTTAAGAGTCGTACTAATAATCATTTCTGTTATGCATGTTGTTTAAATCTCAATAAATAAAAAAAATAACATAATAAAAAACGTAAAACGTCAAAAAGAGCGCGGACGACGTATCCGTGGTTAATATTTACCTATCATAAAAAAAAAGTTTTTCAATTAGCTTATATTTCAACAGTAGCAGTTCAAATAACAGTAGACAGGGAAACTATATTCTTGTTCTATAGCATAAAATGGATTAACAATATTCCTTATAAAATTAAAGTGTACAAGTATTAAAACGAAATATGGATTTTTGAGTTTTAAATTAATTCTTATATCTTAAAACTTACCTCAAAAGTTCATGGTATTTATGAAAGGTCCAAACATACAATATGCAAGACAACTAATTTATTACAAAGAAAATTATTATATCTTCAGATTGTTGTATAATAATGGCATATTAATGTATGAAAAGCGAACCAAAGTTGTAAAACAGATATATCCAACCCAATTGCAATAATGAAGTCTGATGTTAAATCTCCAGGAACTAAATCGTCACAATCCTTAATCCTAATCTCTCGATTGATGTGAATCTCTGGTTTAATTTAGACGTGGAATCCCAAGACTTAGACCGTCCACCTTGAGCCCCATCTGATGCCCTTAAGTTTATCCAGCGGCTTTGGTAAATGTAGCTTACATTGGTAAATTAAAAAAGTATATGTCTAACAAGAAATTTACTCAAAAGTAATGGTTTTATATAGTATATATTAGTTTTCCTTTTATATACAAACTTCCGTCTCTACCTTTGTCGGGAAAGCCATTACAGAATATAAAGAAAAGTAAACGAAATATACTTTATATTACCCCCGGTGTATGGTTAAATTTACTTTGGCAAAGAAAACTTAATGTAGGCGAAAACGAAAACCGGCTGTCTGTTGACGGTTAAATATTTGTTTATAAAATTTATACGAATTAAAAGCAGATTATTTTATTAAAAGCAGATTATTTTATTGTCATGCCTACATGTCATTTTGAAGTTCAATTTGTTTTTTATATTACACAAGTACCACAGAATTAAAAACCATTAAATACTCATTTTAGACGTAACCTTCTTGTAAAACATTAACTGTCATAATATCTGTGCATTTTCTTTTTCTTTTAAGTTTTTTCAGTTATTTTTTTTTATTTTGTAGAGTTGGAGTAGTTTCTCGATGAATATTATAATATATCTCAGTACGTCGTTTTTAAAAACTTATTCATTATTTTTTTTTAAATAGGTTTTTGGTTAACCTTTTTTTTATCATATTATAATTCTAAAGTGATTTTATGTTTGTATGTTTGAAGTTTGAACACGTTATCTCAAGGAAGTCAGCTTAAAAATCCATCTAATATTTATTTCAAAACTGTAGGTTTTGTTATGATGTAATTGAATATTGAAAGCAAATAAATATATTTTACAATAAGTCTGTATTACCTTATGTCTCCAACAATAATTTAAATAGACACTTATATTCATAGAGAATGCTTGCTTGACTGTTTCTTTTTTTAAGGCAGTTTAACTAAAACATCTCTTTGTTGTAAATCCCCTTAACTTTTTTTATATACCTCAATATACAGATTTTTTTACATTCACAGTTTATAAGTAGGTATGAATCGCAATCAATGAAACACAAAATTATTTAAGAAATAAGTACTATGTATAAAATGTAGATATATCGGTATCCAAAAAACACTAACCAAAAAGCAAATATATTTTCTAACAATTTGTAATGCACAATCTAGTATTTAAATTGCTCACTACTGACGGGTATTTAGGTTTCTTTGTATAGTTCAAAGTAAAAAGCATTTTTTAAGTTTTGAAGGAACCTTATAAGATGTCGCATACTGGCCACGACAAGACAACACGAAGTTTGTAATCTTTATAATGATTAATTATATTACTATATAACTTTCATTATTTACATAATTTTGTTAAAAAAAAATCAGCATCTCTTCCAAAATATGTTAGGAAAAGGTAATATAGCCTTGTTTTTATTCGAATGTTATTACCAAAAACAGTTTACTTTGTCCCAATAAATATGAATAGAATGATAAAGGAGGCGGGTTGCGACACGGTAGCTCAATTGGTAGAGCGAAGTGACCGTTCCTCAGAGGTCGCGGGTTCAAATCCCTGTCAGTATCGGTTTATGTTTTATTCTACATTTATTTAAAATATTTTATGTAATTTTCAAAATTAGAAACTTAATTGTTATCTACATAATATTGCTAAAACTTTTGCATTGCATTTTCACTAACTATTTGAGAGTTAATCTCGACAGTAAACCTAGTTTTAAACCCAAAATAAGCCCCATTGCTGTCCAAACAAGTAAATCTCTTTGGTATTTTAGAAAATTAAGATAAGCAGCCAGCATTCCAATTGTACACGGAAATAAATTTACGATATAATATAATATAATTTTATATAATATAATTTTATATAATTTATTTTAATTTATTTATTATGTAACGTTTCGTTATATTTTTAATATATTATATCTGAGCTTACAATTCTCGATTGTTCCGTTTTCATTTTAGATCGTCATGCTTTGCGTTTTCATTTTAGATTGTGATTTCTAGAAACATTTAATCTAAAAATATATAAAAATATCAATCAAAGCGATCAAGTTAAGTTAAATATAATTTCTGGTTCAATATCGTATCAAAAGCTTTTCTGTTATCGTTACTGTGAGATTTTGACAAACGAAATAATTGTTTTTTTACGTTAAGTTTATATGAAAATTATCGGTTTTTGATACATGGCAATAAAATGGTTCTTTATTAAATTTTTGCTTGAAATAGTCTACTTTACATTTCAATAATATACATACACCTTATATTACAGATTATTTTTATTTTGATTGTATGATTCAATTTGAGTACAGTTGATAAATTGTTACCAATAAAATTTGTTTTTAAGAAATCTTTCTATAATAAAAATAAGAAATAGTAACTGCATGTGGCCAAAATTAATTTGAAGCCAAACCACTAGAGTCTCTATATATTTAGTAGATAGAAAGCGAACAATTAGTGGCAGCTTACGGATACGCCAGTACGAAGAAACCGTTATTTGGACAATCGAGAAGTTATTTGCTTTGTGATTTATTCTTTTATATAAAATTGCAAAAGTATTTTATATATTTTATTTTTCAAGAAAAGTTAGTTTACTTTATTTCGTTTAGTATTATTGTAAAAATAAATACATATGATTTTAATTTGACAGAATGTAACATTTTACGATTTTTTAAGTTTTTTTTTTGACTAAATTTTACCATGGTATTTTGACAAAATTTTAGTTGTGTTTCGTCTCGTTGACAAATAATATTAAATTAGTTGTTTTTTATTACGAAAGCAGCGGGCTGTTATATAAAATGCTGCTTCACAAATGATTGAATTAACAGTAGCGTTTTTTTTTATTTTGCTGTATACGTTTTACCTAGGATGCCTTTCCTATAAAAAAAATTGTACTGCGACTTGATGAACTCTGCGTTGAAAATTTTGCCGGACCTGAATCTAATTATTTTATAAAATGAAATTTGGTTTTCCAGCGTTGACTAACGGAGATTATCCAGAAGAGAACAGACAAGAGAGAATAATTTTGTGATAGTTCATTGTACGAGCGTGGTCGTGAGGTGAATTTATAACATTAATTATATTTAATTTCGCTTTTGATATTTATTACCACGGCACTGAAGAAGAAAAAATAGACAGATAAAACAACTGCTGTTGAAGTATTTTTTTTTAATATATTCCAAATCAAATTAATATTCTATGTTTTACTTGCGCGTGCATCGCCGACGGAGGGCTTAGGAAACGATGTCACGCGGAACCCTGATCATGACAGCTGACCCGTGGTTCAGCTGTAAACTATCTACAGCTGGATACCTCAGTAGATAGGGATAGAGACCTCTTGAATTTCTTCAAGTGCGTTGTTGGTTTGTTGGCTTGTCCGTTGTTTGATGAAGGAGTAGTCGGTTTTTAGCCGGTTTTTTTGCCGAAAGTTCATTCCATATTTTGGTAGCGCGTTGAATAAAGTATCTCGTGAACAACACTATAGATGAATGTTACGCAACCAGGTGATGGTATCGTACCTGATGGCGTGTTACGGTGCGATAATGGAGGTCGGTGGCAGGAATCAGATCACAAAGAGCCTAGGAACACTCCGTGATAAATGCGTTGGAAGAATCATAAAAAATAATCAAGCCTTCCGTAGAGCAGTTATATAGAAAATTATATAATTACATCATCGTATCGTAATTCAACATCAAAACGTGTCAATTCGTAAATATATAAAAAGTGTTTCTGTTAGTAGGCTTGTACGAGCAGAAAGAGCTTTAAAAGGCAACTTTTAAGTGTTTACGACGGATGTAATATCGTACTGTTTCATCGAAAAACGAATCCCAATCCGAACTCTAATTAAACACCGAACACAGGCTTTAATAAAAATACGAAGCGAGCTTCGTACTATACCCCTCATGTACTAACACGCCGTAAGGCTGTATGGGATACAGCTTTATATTAATTCAGTAAGAGTCCTTGTAATTCTGTCAAACAGATTATCCGTGAAGACTGACTTGATTCGAATTTCCATTGAATGTATGTATGCCCCGTCTATTCAAATATCAAGAAGCTCTGTCAACATACTACCTATATGCCTGTAATGTGGGATTAATATTTGAGAAATAAATACAAAAACAAAAGAAAATAGTTATATCATTAAGTGTACGAGTATGTATATATGTGTATGTATGCATGTGTGAATGTATGTAAGTGTATGTATATATATGTGTATGTGTATATATATGTATGTGTATGTATGTAAAAATATATTTTATTTTATATTACTGTACTGTACCTAATTACCCACTTTCTTATTTCGTTTCCTCTACCCAAAGGTTGCTTGGAAGAGATTGATCTTTAGCAATAAGGCCACCTGTTGTATCTTTTTCTTTTATTTGTTATTTGACATTCTTAATTTGCAAAAATATAAAAAAAAAAATCTTACTATATCTATAATATTATACTAATATTTTATAGCTGTTATGCAAATAAAGTCATGAGGAAAAAACATAAAAAAAATGTATATTTTAGAAATACATTTCAAGGCCATGTTATCGTTAAAGGTTCTGTCCTTAAGTAGTCTTCTGTTTTTCTTTTTTACGGCGTATTTTACAAGCATCTTTCTTTAAAAGATCAAAGGTATAGAAATTATTGTTATACTTGGTACTGATATTCTTTGACTTTGAAGAATTTTAAAAAAGGTTTATGATTACGTAGCAGAAATAGGATGGAAAGCTTCTAATAAACTACGGAGAAATACGTATAAATATTTGGTCGTTAAAATATTGTTTTGCAATCAGTTATTAAGTAGTTATTTGTAGAATTCAGAGACAAAAATTTAATCTTGTATATACATTTTGTTAAGGATTGATGCAAGTTTTTTTGAATTACGTTAGTTTACAAGTTATTTATATTATTATATTATAATACATTATTTATAGTTTGTTAGTTATATCTATGTGATTCGAGAGTGTATTTTTATGTGTGAGTATTTATATATAATTTTTGGTAGTGTTTTTGAATATGATATCTGTTTTGTATTTAAAAACATAATATTTCTTAAATTATTTTATTTCTCATTGATTGTGTGTCATTATAATCATATCTAATTACACATTTTTCTTGATAATAATTACAGTTGCGGGCTTAAAAAAAGAAAATTGATTTAAATTTTCTTCTCTCATATTATAGATTATTAAAAATTTTCAAATTTGTCTTTATTTATGTTACAGTAGCAATAAATTGAACTAAATAAAACTGCTATTTGTAAAGTCAATTTCTTGATCAGCACATACTTTTTTTAATTTACCCATGTAAGCCGAAGTTTCCAAAGTCAAAGGATAAACTGGAGGTCATCGGATGGGCTTCAAGGTGTTAGAGCTAAGTCTTGGGTTTCCACGTCTAAATTAGAACAGGGATTCGTATCCATCGAGAGATTAGGATTAAGCATTGTGACGATCAAGTTCCTGGAGAATAATTATTGGATAATTAATTCCTGGATATATATATACAGGAATTAATTATCCAATAATTATTCTCCACCACGATATTCAAAACATTAATATGTCGTTATTATACATAAAACTCAATAAATACTAAATTGCCTATGTAAAAGAGAAATCGAAATGTAGGTTAATTTTGATCTTCCTCTTTTATTTATAACACTTATATATTAACTGTAAAGGTTCATCGAAAGTACGCTAAGGATTCAAGTCTTGTGAATCTATAATTTCTTACTGCATGTTCACTTATAATTTTTTCTTACATGCAGTGCAGTGATTGGTGGATAAGAAATCATGTTAATGTAAAAGTATAATATACAACTGAATTGTATACTCTAATCATATAAGGCATACTGATAATCCATTCGTTGCCGCCCGAACAAGAAAAAATGGCAAAAACTGGCGAAAATGAAACACTTCGTGTCTTTACATTAAATGTTATTCAACTGAAAAGGGAAGTAGAAAATGTATACTCCGTGTCATTTTACTCATTGAAGTAAAATTGCTGCCAGCTTTAAAGCCCTCTTTTGCAATTTTCAACATCACAAACATAATTATTATGTTCATTTTTTATTAAAACAAATTTCATTTAGAATCTAAAAGTTATTAACGATGGTACACTCAGCTGGAAATCCCACATAAAGTAGACTTTAAAGAAAATAACTAGACATTAATGAATTTTTCTAATGACTTAGAAGTTATTATAAAAAATATTAGTGTTTAGTTATTTTCTTTTACAAAAGTGATGCCGTTATTATAAAAAACTTTTATATATATATATATATATATATGTTCGTAAAGTATCTAAACTTTATTGTATATGTTTTTTTTTTTTAAGCCGTTTTTTTAATTATAACTAATAAAATAAATAAATATATAACGGAATGAGGAAGAATATTAGTGTTTAGTTAGTAAATATCAACTTATAAGAAGTTTGTCTCTATAGTATTTGGCAATTAAGAATATGGCAGTGGAAAGTTTAAGATAGACAGATGTTTTATCAAAGCTACAGAGTAAGTAATCAGAACATTACATCGAAGCGTGTTATATTGACTATTATGTCTGTTATAATCTGTGATGATCGATGAAACGCTTTGGATACCTATGTATACAAGTGTTGGATGTTATAATTCAAGAAAATCTTTTCAAAATGTTTCGATTTGTTAAAGATTTTTCTCTTAAAAATGTACCGTAGCAAAGTATTAGTAAACCATTTAACTATAACTTCTTTCATATGTGCAATTATACTGGTAAATAACATATAGCTTGGCTTGGATTTATGCCTTTTTAGTAAATATTGCGTGAGTATTTTATATATTTTATAATTTAAGATCATTTAATAAACTATTTTGACGTTATAACGTCTTGTAAATCAATAATTGCCGTCAGCAAAAAAGTATGCCTCATTGTCACGTTCCGCCTGACCTGATCGTGCAAGCGAGAGCGTAGACAAATACGATAGAGAGGCAGGATCGGCCTAAGCGTTGGGATAGTGTCACATATATCCCTCTTCTATTCCATTAGCCACTGCGCCCGATGGATACGTAAACTGTTTTGTCACATGCTTATAAAGTAAGGTGAGAAGTTAATTTATTTTTTATTGTTTATTTTAATAAGTCCTATCCTTATAATAACGCAGATTGGAGGATTCTCATGTATAAAAGTAGTTGATAAATTGTTGAAAGCACATTATTACTTGTTATTAATCCAAACAAACAAGTAAAAAATATATATAATTTACGAGTGAAAATAAATGTCAATTTATCGAGAAATTTAATTTTTAATGAACCCCTTGCTCAGATTACGCAAAAGAAATTTTATACAGTGGTACAAATTGAATTCAATTAATAAAAGTATACAATTTTTCCTTATTACGTTATCACGTAAAATTATCGTCTGTAAATCGACATTATACACAACCATATTTTAAATAGTATTGTTGTAAAAATATCTACACTTCATTACAATTTAATTTTATGCATTGTACCAGTACAATCATATTTTATATTTTTCAGTTTATTATATCTGTTGCCCGGTAAAGAATGCATAATTTCGTTTGTTTTACTACCATTGAATTAAAACAGAATAACGTTGCAGCTTCGCGCCGTGACAAATTGTATTAAAAGACATGTTTTTAATACAAAAACAGAGGAATTTTCTACAAATTTAAGATGAATATAGAAGTAATTTTTTGGACATATTTTGATGTTAAATGTATTCGTTAGTATAATTTTTTTTTTTCAAACAGATTATATATCCACTTAAAAGTATAATATAACATTTGTTTATGTTCAATTCATTTATAAATTAATATTTTAAGTTTAATAACTTTCATTCTGATAACTTGACAAGTGACATCTATCATAGATCTATTATGTTGTTGATCACATATTTACTGTAAACTATTTGGTATTATTAGCGAATAATTTAGGCTAATACAAATGTAGTTGGTTTTTGTTTTTGTTCCTTAAAATTTTTAATGCTGTAAGGATAATGACATTCCTGTATTATTTTCATTTGTTATTTTGTTTTTTTTTTTATTTTTACAAGCCTGTAGCTTACAGTACTGATTGGTATAATTTATATTTAATATTTTTATTTCAAAAATATTAAGCATATTACTTATGTATTATATTTATTTATTTTTATATTGAAAGGATGTATGGTCCATACATGTTGGTAGCTTTGACAATGAAAAAGTGTTTTTTTATAAAACTTACTTTCAATAAAGATTTATGATTTTGATTTAATTTGATTAGGAAATAGGATGTAGTACATCTTATTTTAGGAATCATATGTCAATGGTTAATCTATATTGTTTGTTTATTCACCAACGTCTCAATAAATGATCCGTCTTACATAAAGTCTTGGCTCGAACTGACTTAACATAGCTCTAATTACAAGTACTGTCATTTTCTACCTGAATTTCTGTCTGTCTATCTGTCTATTCTTTACTTGTCTAAAATATACATAAGAATATTTTAGACAAGTAAGGCACATTCCATTCTTATGAACTTTTATCTTTTAACTGTTATCTATTTAACGTTTTACAAAGTATCTTATTCTTCTTGTCATAATTTCCACAGTACAATAGTCAAACCACTTAATGTCACTTTATTTGTGTTTCTCAGACTCTCTGAAAGCTTCTAATACTATCCACATCCCGGTTCATTATCCCGACATGCTTGCTTCGTTTGAGTCCCCTAATATACAAATCTCAATTTCTGAATCGTGGCTTAATCCCTGTCTCCCTTCAAACTCCAATGCATTACCAGGATTGCAACTCATTAGCAATGATTGCGTTGGTAAGGGGGGTGGAGTAGTAGCGATCTACCTTCGTTCTAACTTACCTTTTAATACTATAAGCATCAACCACCTGCCCTTGATGTGATTGAACACTGTCTTGTTGAAGAGATCTTAGGCCACCATCCCTCTTTTCCCTCGATTTACTAATTATGTATGGATCGACTTTACCACCAACCAATCGAGTGTCATTTTTTTTGCAAAATGTGACGTCAAGGGGAAAGCATTATCCTTTTTGTCAAATAATGTTGGTAAGACTGTGTAAGTGGTAATTTGACGGTAAGTATCCGTACTATAATTGCTGCTTTAAACATTTCCTGACTTTTGCTCTTAGTAAGTTTTCTGATGCTTGAATGAAAATATGCTCAAATTATTCCTATGCATAAAAAGCCAAGCCATAAAATTTCGAAGACTTGCCCTATCCTATCTTAATTATACCCTGCATTTCCAAAATCCTTGAAAAAAATTAAAAATCCCTAATTAGATCCCCCTTCCAAGTCCAATCCGGTTTTTGAGCCGGTCATAGTATGAGTTCAGCACTTGTCAAGGTTGCCGATGAAACGATCTGATGACTTTCTATGATATTTTATTAAATTTGATACGTTTTAATAAGATATATCCTGATTAGGTAATTTCGAAGTTTCCTCACCGGACGTAGATAACGCATAATTTTGAATGACAAGCCCTTTTCATCATGATTTAATTTCTCGGCTGGGATGCCTCAAGGTGGCGTAATATCTCCTATATTATTCACATTATTTGGTAAATCTATCTCTTCACATATTTTTTCTCTCTATCACATGTATGAAGATGACATTCAAATTTACAATCATTAAAATCTTTAAAAATATTTTGTTATCTAGCTGCCATTTATAACTGGCTACTATTTTAAAATAGAGTCACTTACAAGATTTAAATTAAATGCTGTTAAACCACATGCTATTATTTTTGGTGGCCCTGGTATGATTTCAAAAATTGATAGGCGGAACCTGCCTCAAATTTTATACAACGCTCTTATCATTCCTTACTTACTGTGTGACCGTTTAAAATATCGGTATACACTTAGATCAAACATTACCTACTTGGATCTATCCATACTGCAGAGTACATCAAAATAATGTTTATGGCATTTAACTCTTTACAACGACTGAGATATTTTCTTCCAATTCCCATCAAAACATTATACTTGAGCCACACCAGTAAATTAAAAAAAAAAGTCTAACCCCCATCTTTCAACACTCGCAGGCAAACTCAACTCTGCCATCTATGCAATGAAAAAGTAAGACAATTTACGAATATCACGGTCACAACCGTCCATCAGGCCGGAGGGCGTCTCTCGCTTCACTTACCAAGACGTGGTTCTTTTCCACTCCATAACTCGTCTGCTCCATTGGCCATCGGCCCTGCGGCATACGTGACCGGTCCACTGAAATTTCAATTTGCTGATTCGGCGAGCTATGTCGGTAACTTTTGGTTCTGTCACTGGTTTATTTTAGTTATTTTCATTGTATTTTATCTTACGGAATTTTATCATGGGGGAATGCTGCTGGCATTAATTCTATATTTATTTTACAAGAAAGAGCTGTGGGCTACTTTTAACTTAAAAGCTAGAGATTCCCTTAGAGATGTTTTTAATGAAATTGGTATTCTTGCGGTCGTTTCTCAGTACCTACATATTTAATAACATATTATTTATATGTCACAATTTAAATACTCATATAAAAAACTGTGACAGACACAAGATAAATACAAGAAATATAAATAAATTGTAGCTTATTCACGGAGTGACTACACTGACATTTTTATAATGTAATAATTGACGATTCCAAACACTGTAAAAATGCCTACTTGAATAAAGATATGGTAAATTGTAACATTGTAAAAACTAGATCTTAGAAAAATGTAATAAACAATAATCTTTCATTCACTTTTTAAATTAAAAGAAATTACAACCATTAATGTAAATACATATTAAAGTAATGTTTTTTTTATTCTTTTTTCAAATTTACAAACTTAAATAGAATTTTAAAATGTTTGACTTATGTAACACCATCCGGTGCTTAAACTTTGCTAAGCTTGGTCAGAGTAATACTGCTTGGGGAGTTATTTTATAAGTAATGCATACAAAGGGTAATGACACAGTGTGCTATTCCTCTCACTATGACAATTCTCATCCCCAGATCTTTTCCAATAAACTATGTCAAATCAAATCAAATCCTCTTTGTTTGCTCAGAATATTGTATTATATTAGCAGCCTCACTTACGCCCGGCTTGATCATTATCGGTCAAGTATCGATCTTCTTATTACCTACAAATCAAACACTACTCGCCCACCAATCAGTCAGCTGTGTTCGAATAACACAAACAATGGCTAATTATAAACATCATGTTTACTTCTCAAGAAAAACAACAAACCAAACAAAACTTTATGGTGTTGGGTGGCAGACAATATAGCCCGTACAATAAATCAAATACGAGTTATAAAGTGAACACAACGCGTCTAAATAAACGTGGACCATATTATCCGATCTGTATTTCAGAATGTTTGACACCAAAAGGAAAACTGATATTCCATTTGGCGAGAAAATTTAATAAATGTGCTTGTCAATGTTTCTGGACGTCTTTTGGAAAAATGTACCTTCGAAAGGATGATGGTCCGACCAAATTAATAATTTATAACTAGAGTTACATTGAGAAACTGCGCATGTCATTTTGACAATCGCAAATCATAGCATTGGATTAAATTTAGTGTCATGTTTTTTAAGTTTTAATTTATTAATTTTGTTTTTTATTAGCCACTGTAGTGATATTTCTTATATATTTAGTATAATGTTCTATATCTTTTCTTGTGTGCTGTAATTTAAACCCTTCTTTTACAGTACCAAACTGGATATGATACTGTGCTTTCAAAAGTTTTCCTTGGCATGTTTATATAATTTTTTTTCGTATTTTCAAGCAAAATATTTCCGTCATTTAACTCATCATTTCATTTGTGTCATTTATATTTCCAGAACTACGAAACGAATCTGTACAATTGTGTATCTGTAAGCAATCGGCAAAGAGTAAAGTGTCAATTTAATCAAAATCTCAGTGTAAATGGGTGGATGAAAATTAATTCGAGAAACAAATGAGTCACTAATTTCTAAGGCAAAATTGCTTGAGGTACTAAAGACAAGATCAAGTATTTTACCAAATTCATATTCATAGAGTTTTATACAGCTACTCTTGTTAGTGCACTAAAATCATTTATTAGCTTTACATCTAGACTTTCGCTACAAGGAATAATATTTTGAAGGTCATCTGCATTAACTGTCCATTTTTTAGACGGACTATTAAAATCTTCGATGACTTTCGTTGGCAATTGTTCGCGTTCGTTAATCGTCCTGTGTAGCGTACTAGAATATCAATATTAAATGAAGACGATATATAAGCTGTAAATATTGATAAAGTCACGTAGTTCAGCTTCACATGTACATTTTTGGTATAGATTTGTATTAGTATCCTCTAACAGTTAATAATAAAAATAAGATAATGAAAGATAAAGAGCCAAACCTAACAGGATACATAAGTTATAATGTAGAAAACGTGGGTTAAGAAATTTTAGATTTTATTGTAAGGTATTTAAAATATTCTTGGTTATAAAAAAATTACGTCACTTGGTTTTTGGGATGAAAATGTTACCTTTACGTAACCAAACAAAACGATATTGCTTTTCCTTTATTTATTGCAAAAATGCCAGCTGCAGTGAGTATGTCGTCCGACGTTAAACAAAAGTGTTCTGCGACGTGAACGGCTCTTTTTTCTCCAGAAATTGCTGTCTTGTCTTAAAAACCTTTAAAAGTCTGAAAAAGCATGTTGTCTTTGTTAGTTTAATGATAATTTAAATTAAATTATCATTAAAATTAAATCTAAAAATTTGTTCCATACCAAGGAGGTATTGACTTTACCGATGCGGTTCAGGACCGGAATGATTCCTTGTTCATCTTAGCTACACGAGTTAATTTTACAAAGCTTTCTTCAGATATCGGGATATTTATCACTCTTCCAATTTGTTCTATAGTTTTAATCTAATTTTCATCTCTATAGTATGTATTACAATATTGCATGTTCTTTCTTTCTTGTCAAGTATGACGATAGTATTCGTAAGATTATTTAAAATTTCCATAAGATCCTTGTTTTCCCTGATGAGTTGAAATTTCTTTCTTTAATTCTTTCAATTCCTTTTTTATACCATAGAAAACTCCCGATAAATAGCTCATTGATGACTTTATGTCTTGAAGAATACTTGATTCTACACAAATTTGTTTTAATTTACTTCTGACTGCTCATGATATTACTTCCTGAACTTCTTTTCTTAGAGCTGATGGCCACTTGTTGTCACATCAGATGTTCTATTCGTATATATATATTATAGTACTCTCTTCTGCTGTAGTAAATGTGATTTAAGTTTGCAAGTTGGACTAATCGATCAAGTCTATTTAGTACTTCATCAGATGCATCGAAGTAAAAGACGTCAGTAGAATCGAATAGTTAGTAACAGAAGAAGAAAATGTAGAAAGAAAGAAGATGAAGAAATATAGAAATAACAAGTAGGAATGAAGAAAAAAGAAAAATTAAAACGAGTATATATTTTTATTATACAAGCTGTAGTTAAGTAACTACAGCTAGGTTTCGTCACCGAGCGTTCATTCAAGTTCGTTTCTAAAAATAAAAGAAAGATTTTGTGTCTATTTAGTTATAATTTTCGAAAATAGGTCAAAATATCACATTTCATTTCTTTGTTAAATGTTATTCAACTGAAATAAGGAAGTTGAAAATTGACAATCTGTATCATTTTACATATTGAAGATAAATTGATAAAATTAATGTTTGGATATTTTCTATTGTTTAAATGATGTTCTGATTATTAACAACATTTATATATTTATTAAAATAAAAAATAGGTTTTGCTTTTTAAACTATAACTAAAATAAAATCGGGGAACAATATTAGTGGTAAATTAGTAAATGTTAACTTATTAGATTAGCTGTCTCATAACTAAAGACAAGAGAGATACCTCTCTCTTGTCTTTAGTTATTTGGAACATCACTTAGCGGATAATTTCTTGTTATACGTAAGTATTCATCAAAGCCGGAGTAATCACTATATTATATTGAATCTGGGTAAATTGACTATTATACTATATTCTGTTATGATTGATGGCGTTACAAAATCATATTGTTTGCTTCCGGAGCGCGTTAATTTGCTGGGACAATTAAGTTAGTTTATTGAGCAATATCTATATATATTTTAGTTTAAAAATACAGACTGTAGTTGGAGAGTTTTCGCGCTAAATTGAGCCCTTGTGGTGGGCATTTAGATATATAATCTATATTAAAAGTGTTTGTTGTTATAATTCATTAAAATTATTTTCTAATAAGCTACAAGTACATAATTAAACCAAAAAACGAACCGCAACAAAGTAGAAGTTAATCATTTAAATATATCTTTGTTCCTATATTAGTTATTGGCGTACAAAGCCATAGCTTACCGTTAAATCTCTAGAGTGTACATGTATTTAGTAGATAAGCTTGCAATCGGTTAGTACGAGCTTTACATTACAATATACTATTCAGAATATATTGGCTTGGGATATATTAATTGCTATAATGTTGTAAAGGCAATGACTTTACAATATGCAATGTTCATTAATTTATGATTAATTAAATATTTAGTATCCTATTTAGGTAATCAGTAAATGTAAAGATACCTACATTTTACTATAGTATAATTCAAGGTGTTGCTTTTATTTTCAATTTATTCTTTTTATTTTCTGCTGACAGGTACAGAATGCTTTGTTTGTCTTTTCTGCCATTGTATTACCATTATTTTGTTTCAGTTTTTTGTATTCATCTATTCTAACATTTTATTGTATCTAGTTTTTAGTTGAGGATAGCTGTAGGTGATTAAGTGGCCCCTCCTGGAAGTAGTAATCAAAGGCGAAAGGAACTAAGGAAAATATCATCAATAACAATGATTCTTCCCAGGACCATCAACAAACCAAGCCTGAACATCAAATTTAGCTATAATGTGAGACTCTGAGGGAAGAAAAAACATTTTCTCTCTAAATTATGCAATAGAGATAACTGTGACGTCTTATGCGTCCAAGACCACACAGGGGCAACCACTGTTGAAACTAAGATTTTTTATAAAAAAATATGTTTCAAAAATATTATCATATGTGGAAATTCCTTTGAGCCTTATGCAATTTCCTTATGAGACCCGCGCCGCACGGGGATCTAATTATTTCATAAAATGGAAATAAGATGCGAGCGTCGGATAACGGAGAGCATACAGAAGAACGTAATTTTGATATCGTCCGATGTGCGGTGCGCAAAAGGGCGTTGTAATGAGATTTAAGATTTAAGACAAGACATTAAGACAGACATAATCAATATATTTTTTTATATTTTCGTCTCTGGCTGGGGTCGTGGTCGATCAAAGGAAATATCCAAAGCTAAGAAGAGAAATGAACTACTGTTTTGTTTAATAATGTCACATTCAAAATCGAATATTAGATATTTATTACGAGTAATTATTTTTTTTTTTTTTTTTTTTTTTATAATTATTATTATTTTCCACGGACACGTCATCCGTGCTCTTTTTTGACGTTTTACAATTATTGTGAAGTTAAATTATAATTTATGAATAGAGATTTTAAAAACATGCATAACAGAAGAGATTATTAGTAGGAATCTTAAAAAACTAAATTAGTACTAAGCGAGTCCTTTGCACAGGTTAGTAATTCATATTTAGCAACTTCAAATGTAATAGTAAAATGTTCAAAATTTATTAGCATATAAAAGTGTAGTGCTATGATTTCAATGACGTCACGTGCTTGGTTGGAATTTCCCTATTTAGTAGCAGTTTTGACTTAGTTAATTTATATGAATACAAAAAACGCTGACCAGCTGATTGTGGAGCAAACTATTGTTTCACTTGAAAATGATAAGCCATAACATTAGTTGTCTTAAAAACGATTACTCGACCTATCAGTTAGTTTAAAGAATTGTTCATAAAAATATCAGCTTATTTATTTTTTAAACAAATATAATGTATATTTATTTGTCGCGACTTGTGTAAGGTCGTACCGCTCGCTCCTTGCTTGGCAAGCAAGTACTCGTGAATGAATGTTACATTATATATATATATATATAGTGAAAAATTATATTATATTAGAAATACAAGTACATATTTTGTATAAATTTATTGGATAACATTTCTGACACATAATTACATTAGATCTGCAAGGTTTGAATAGCGGGAACGTGTGCCAATTTATGCCCGTTTCGTTCGATTTTCGGTGTTTGTGTATGAATATTATGCAAAGTTTGCTGGAAATAAATTATATTTTATGCTAAATTTGTATCACATGCATTCATATTTTAATTATGAGAGTAAAAAATCTTCATAATGTGAAATTAATACATAGTTTTAGTGTTATAACGACCAACTTTGTTGATAGAAGGAATTGTTCTTTACCATTTCAATACTAGGAAACGTCTGTCAATATCTGTATTGAAATAATGAATGATGCCCAAACTCAGTTACAATTGAATGCGAGATGCAAGGGGACTCCCTTGGGTCAGAATAATGACCCTTCATGACTATGAAGGGTCATTATTCTGATCCAAATATTGCAGATTGAACTGTGACTTGTTAAAATAAGCCGGTCTTGGTTTTGGTCAAGTGAAAATGCATAATGAAGAAACTAAGACCAAGGCAGGGTTTTAGGCAACACGAATCAAAGTGAATTTCATTTCGTTAAACCAATTAACTTCCAAAAAATTAAAACTGGTCTAATATTTTTCGATATATGCGACAAACATACATACACACATTAAATGGATATCATATGTTTTCACAAAATAAATTACGACAAATAAACAACTCTTCAGCAAAATATTACAAAAAAAAATGTCAATATCAGCAATATTACATAATACGGGTCAGATTGATAATCCTTTTTGTATTAATTCATTCATAACTGTATATGATAAATATATTATTGAAAATATAAAAAAATAAACTAAAGTAGTTTAAACTTTTATATTTCATGATTAAAACCAATGAAATTAGTTTCAATATTATCTGAAATATGAAACTAACTTTAAAACTATTTTCATAAATTGCTTTGAAATACTTGGTGTTAAATTTTAGTCCATTATTGAATGAATTCAGTTCTAAGCGATGTAATAATTATACCACTACATTTATACGAAGTTTAATATCAGATTGTGCAAAGTTTAATATCACTACACGTTTCTAAAACACTACGTATTATATACAGCTGTAATTAACATTAACGTGATATAATGGTGACTGAATCCTTTATGAACGATTTTGTTAGTGTATCTTCCATAGGCGCGGCACAGGCTTATTTTAAATTAGGTGGAACAAAAGTAAATATCTTAAGATAGTGCTGGTATAAAACAAATGTAGTATAAACATGAATGAAAAACTTGAAATAGCCCAACTTTAGTATATCTTTCAAAAGTATGAGGGTGTTATTATATTTATATTTACCCGGCTGTATTCACGTAGAAATTAAATCGGAATGTGCCCGACTAGTTTCTACGTGAATACAGCCGGGTAAATATAAATATAATAGTCATCATTCACGAAAGTTTAAATATGAGGGTGTTATTTAGTTTAATATATTTAAAATGCCCTAGACGGCATTTTCAAGATTCTAAACCGTTTAATAAAATAATTCAACATTAGTAACGAAAGGAATAATTTCAATAATTTTGGTTCGGTTTGGTTTGGTTCCGGTTAAAATAAAACGATATTACAAATTTGGAAAGACATCCAGATGACACACGAGTGTTGCTAGTAAAAAAAAATCATTCATAATTACGTGTTATTGAAAATAAAGATGAAATCATGTTAGACAATCATCGTAAAGCTTTTTCATCGTATCAGTTCGGAACGACTCTTTTGTCAAAAATATGAATGTCATTTGGACAGTTTGCTAGTTTATTTTATGTTTTGTAAATGGAAAATAATATTATGGATACCGGCCGAGGGTCGAGGGGAGAGTGGGGGGGATGTGGGAGTTGCAGGAAATTGTTTTGCGGCTTCTCATATATGGAGGGTGGAGGGAAGGAGATGGAAGTGTCCTTCAAAACAAGTGCAATAAGGCTCGAACTGGTGTTTAATAAATTTTAAAAGAAGCCTGTTCTCGCATTACGTATGTTTAAATATGAGTATTGAGGAGTCATTTTTTAATACTAGTATTGAAGGTGGGAAAAGTGGATATGACAAAGAAAAATTATACTCGATTCGTAAAATATTTAATCCGCTCTCGTACAATCAGTTCAGATGACAGTACAGGCGATACTTTATACACTGGCCTTAAATAATAGAAAAAGACCTTTTTTTTAGAATTCTTTTTTTTTTTTTTAATTTTGATTCTTTGAAGGCCGCGAAGATACAAGTTTGTATTTAAAGGTAAGGCAAGTAAAGTATATGTTTGTGCTCAATTTACATTTGCAGGAAGACGAGTTGTGGTCTTGTGCCAGAACTATCAATAATATTTTTTTTGCAGTGCTCGTATTTCCTGTATTAAATATTATACGAGTATATTCCTAATTATCTTAGTACCTTGTCCATTCTTGTGTGTATGTGTGTGTTTGACTTTATTGATATTAAAATTACTTTTTTCTTTGCGCTTTAATGATTTGTTAGACTTTTTTAATATTACTGTGATAAAGTACGGTTCTTGATCCATGAATAGGCCATTAGACTAGCTTTTTTATATTTTATTTTTATCTCTGGTGCTGATCTCTGATAGAGGTCAAGAAAGTTTTTAAAGCTAAAATATGTTTTTAACTGTCTTAATTGGCTTAATACCTATTGATATTTTTTCCAGTTAACCTTTGTGAATGGTAAGAAATTGCTTTATGATAAAAAACGCTTCACTTTGCCTCACCGTAGTTACGGCTATAATATTGTCCAACTGGCAATGATCATTCGTAGAAGCGGCTACAAATTAAACTTATGTCATACATAATTGAATTTAAATAGTGCTTAAAATACCAAATTACATTATTTACTTTTAATATGAACACTAATTTATTCGACTTCTGAAAAAAAAGAAAAGAAAAAAATGAAAAGATAAAAAGAGTTCTTAAGTTTGTGGGGCGTCTTTTTTTTTTATTTAACATATTTTAATTGATATAAGCTTGACATGTTAAAGACAAAGCAAAAAGTGCTATCTCTTATGGGGACATAGATCGATCGCGTGTCACTAAAAGTTACCCTTGTCAAGCTGAAATAATTAATGTCCATACGAATATTTAAGTATGTATGTTTGTAATGTTTTCATCCAAAACCGATTTTGAAAATTCTTTCACCATTTGAAAGCTGCATTTTTACTTAGGCTATATCATATTTTCGAAAAAATAGGTATCTCTAATAAAAATGCAATAATGTATTCGTACATCGATATCTGTACTTTATAAGTTTATTTGTTGGAGGTAATCTTCAAAGTAAATTATCCGAATCTAAAAATATTTAAACCAATATTTAGTAATAAATTTCACGTTCAACCTAAGCCATATTATATTATACCCTTGAAATATACGAGTAACAAGGCTTTTCGTGGAAAGCAATTTTAAAGTTAAGATGGCCAAAAAAGCTCGAGTCACGGAGTTTCTTATGGCCTCTGTCTTCTATAGCTCTCATAGACAAATTCACAGGCAACAGCTAGTGTACAATATTTTGACAAATAATTTACAGGTTGTTCTCTAAAAAGTACTTTAGTTTAGCTTTGGTTCTATAATCTTCTTCCTTTCGTTGAATTATTAAATACTATTTTTGCTGTAAAGTACTTTTATATACTTATTCAATCAAACCAAAACGTAAAATACTTTAAAATATCAGAAAAAAGGAGATTCATTTTAGTAATGTATGTTTTCCATTACTTTCCATACCGGTTTGACAACACTTGGTATAAAAAAATATTTTACAAACTTGGCTTGATGAGAATATAAAAAGCTATAACATAAATCTAAAAAGTTATAACACTCTTGTTATATAACAAGTAAAGTAACTCTTTACTTTAACAAGCTATTTCAAAGTTATTGCCTTAATTATTTAAAGTTATTGCAAAAATTGTACATGATTTCTGAAAACCATAGTCGTTTAGTTAGATCCTTTTATTTCAACAGTCAAAAATGAACTCACAGCACTTTGGATAAAAATGTTAAAAATCACGACGGAATATTCATTCTCAGAGTTATCTTTCCACACAATTTTTCAATTGAAATTGAAGTTAAGTAACTTCAATTCCAATCAAAAAATTCAATTAATTCGAACGACATATACGAACATAATCGAACGTCAGTTTCTTTCCAGCAATAATCTCAACAACATTGTCAACACACATGTAATGTAACTCTGGATTTTGACAGAGTTACAATTATATTATTCCGTCTTGGGTGACACTTAAGCCCTTTTTATTGCTAAATATTCAATATTTTAAAACTTATTTATTTATTATTCTATCATTTTAATCACACCATGCTCAAAAATAATATTTTTGCGTTCGTTTTATATATTTATTTCTTGTTTATTCAAGAACAAATATATAAAACATATGTATACAAGTATTCAAAGGGAATCCTTTAGAAGAGATATATGTGTTAGTATGTGTAAATTTAATTGAGAAGACCTTTTCAATAAAATACTCTAACAGATATGTCAAGTTCAATACCGTGATATTAATCTAGAACATACCGCGGTCAAAGGCATTGTTTACGTTGATTCAATTAGTAAATTAACATCACAAATACTGAACATGACACAAAATTAGTATTTAATTCGGACCAGAGTTTTTGTTGTATAGTATAGTATTGTATTGTATTGGTTTGTATTGTATTGTATCGTATCGTATCGTATCGTATCGTATCGTATCGTGTCGTATCGTATCGTATTGTATTGTATTGTATTGTATTGTAATGTATTATATCGTAATTATAGCTCAAATTGGTTGTTGTATTTTTTCGTAACAATAAAAGAATTTTTATATAACAGGTTTTATTGTATTATTTCATTATATGTAGCTGTAGCACGCTTCTTGTTTTTTTTCACGGAGAGCAGAGAAGAGAATTAGGTTTTAAAGTATGACTAAGTATCAATAATCTAGATGTTCCGTCTTTGAGGTGAGGTACATAGACTGTAAGTCGTCTTAATAAATGTCAACAATTTATAGTATTTGCTTAAAAATTTTAGATATTAGTGAATTCATACAAACATCAAAACAATATGTACTGTTTTATTTGTTTAATATAGATAAGAAAATCTACTTTAGAAACAAGCAGCTGAAGCAGCTGATAATATTATCATATTTTAATAAATATAGAGCGACAAAATAAACCGATACGGGAAGCCAAACCCGCGACCTCTGGGAAACCGTCACGTCGCTCTAACAAATGAGCTACCAGAACCAGACTCGGTGAATTAAGCATTCTATATATTGTCTTTAGCAAGATGGTGTTATAGTACTTTTTGAATGTTTGAACTTATTGTACTTATTTATCATAAAAGAATAGTTGAAAAGCTCTTATACTGTTCCATACTGAATTCTTTTAAAAAATATTCAGCCGAAAAAGCCAAATAGTCAAACATACAAAAATATTATAAACTTAATATTAGAATTTCATATATTGTTTCTTAAAAAAAAATCCTAATTACTTTTATATTGAAGCCGTCAGCCCAAAAACGGGTCAACCCTAAAATTTTTATATGCGGACTTATTTAGTACAAATTATTTAAAACGTGCTTAAATTTAAGCAAAATGGGCTTAACTCTGACTTAGCCAATTATGTAATGTAGTTAACCATTGGCTAAAGTTAGGCGGATTTTGCGCTGACAGCCTCTGTTACAGGATGTTTTTTTTCTCTCTATGAAATAGTACGAGTATCTAACTAAAAATATACTTTCAATATATATATTTAAAAAGATATAATTTTTAATTGTTCAATTTTCTCCATTAAAATATTATTTTCATAAGCTTTCCGCACCCATTAGTTCCTAGTCCCCGTATTAAATTTCAAGCTTGAAAGACGGAAAGGATTATGGATCCAAGGCATCCATAATGTTGTAGCACTTTCCGGACGGAACTAGATAGTTAGATAGATAGATAGATAGATAGATAGATAGATAAGCGCGTTACTGCACGGAGAATTTATAAAACATATAAGAGCGGAACTCAAAGTATGACAATATGTAAATGCCATCTTATTGCTAAGAGCAATCTCTGACAGACAACTTTTAGGTGAAAGGAATAAAGTAAAAAGTCCATAATATTGAGATTGAGAATAATTATAATATAAAATATAATCTTAAAGTATTTAGGATATATAAAATTTACCTCTGGACGGTTGCCTAGAGGTCGCGGGTTTGAATCTCTGCCCGTATCGGTTTAATTTTTCATTCAATATTTATTTAAATTAATGTAATCCTAACAAGACTTTACAAGTTTATAGATATTTTCAAAAAATACTTCAAGTACTAACAAATAAATAAATTGTATATATGTGGTTTAATATATTTAATCAAACAACATGTATGAGCCATACTAATATACTAAAAATAAGCAAATATAAAATGAAACACCGACACCAGTATAAAATGAAATATAATTACTACAATAATACGCCGCGACAATATTTAACTAAATTTACTGTATGGGAAGATTATATATATATATATTTTTAATTGTAATTTCTATAATATAAAGTATCAACTATGTAGTTTTAGCACACACATATACATTAGTGTGTTTTCTTTTTATATAATTTTCTAAAGACGAAGCGAGCAACCATCCTACAATTGTATGTTAAGTTAGCCTTTAAGGGTACACATTGTAACTTATAAATACATTTTGAGCAACGTATGTTCGATGGAAGCATTACTGCTTTCAGCGAGAAATATTTGTTGTGGAACTGTGTGCAAAAGGCAGTATCAGTTCACAATCGCTTCTTGAGCGAGGATCCAGTTGACGTGACCCAGAAACGGCACTCCAAAAAAACAGAATCGATCCTATAAATAGCATGATCTTAGAGGATTGTAAACAATTACGCATAGAAAGGTATGAAGTCGCGGTGGTATCTAATGGGTAGCCATTTAAGCTGCGTATGGAAATAAGAAAGATCATCAGATTACATAGGATAAGGGTAGAAACGGAAAGATATACCGGATGCAAATATTTTGAAGCCGCTGGAGTTTATTGAGCTGTTCTTCTGTAACGTCAGGATAACAATATGCTTAGACCAAAAGAGGAACTAAAAGATATTGTCAAACACCTCTTTTTATTTTTTGTGTTTGTTGTCGTTACGTTTTATTGGGAAAAATGCGTTACGGATACCCGCCGGCCAAGAAGGTGATGGCCGGGGGTTTATGTGGGACTACCCGACAGTGCACTGCCATTTTTAAGGCTACCCAACCTGCACCGTAACTGCACCGAAAATACACCGACCAGGAAAAGCTGTCGTCCATAAAGAGATTTAGATTTGTTTACAGACCTACTAAGCTAAGATAGAGTTACTAAGTGTTAAAGTTGGAGTTACAAGTAAGTTAAAATATTTTCTCAGTAGTTACGATAAAAAAAAATGTCACTTCTATCTAATTTTCATAAGCTGGATGGTGACAATTCATTTAAACACAACAAAACCTTCTTCTTCAGGAAAAGAGATTTTTTTTCTATTATCCTTTAATCAAAATTTATTGCACAAGAATCTTATTAAATTCAAACTTTAATTAATATTTAATTATATTAATTTAAGTAATAAGTCAAATTTAATAATTCCATACCATGAGTCTTATCTGAAAAATTTTATGAGTATTATTCGTATATCCCATGGATTTCTGAAAAAAACATTCAACTGTGCTGTTGAGAGAGCTAGCTCTAAAATTTTATAGCAGTTAATATAAGAAATATTTATACATAGAATAATACGAAAGGTTTCGTTTAGATACCAAAAAACTCTTCATGAAAGGGTTTCTTAAAAAGTCAAGAATTGAGATAAAGATCTTTATTCTTATAAAAAGACAAAAATAGCTTGAAGAGGCTTATCTCAAATTTATCGATTGGATTAGTTGGCGCAAAGCCTACAATCTCGAAATTTAGTTTTAAATTGAGATTTAATTTTCATTTTAGAAAAGAAAAATATAATTAAATTATATAAAACAGATGATAATATAAAATCCAATTTTCCAGTACTCTATTATATTAAAATGTTAGTTTATGTAAATCAAATATGTAAATCGGTTTGACACGCCGTCACTATTTCGTATTTTACATCCAGTTAGCACCTATAATCAGTCATCTTTGCAATATTTGTTAAGCTATAAACATACATATTTCACGATAATTTTTAGTAGAATTCTCCATATTAGAGTATATTAAAATAGCATAACAAATCAAGTTTAATATTTATTATTATCTATGTTTAGAGTTCCAGCATTTTAAGACAATCTAACACCAAAAAGGTTTTTCATATCGACTTGCCAATGTCAGTGATATTTGGTTTCAATAACGACAAACCTGGCAGTGGACACTGTAAGCAGTCTGTTTTTCAAGCGAATATTTCAGTTGCGATCGTATTGCCAGTGAAACAAGTCGCGCTATCATCGTATCGTGATAAACTTTGCTGGGTAGTGTGTGTGTTGATAACGGTAGAGTTTTTTCGTGATAGTGACCGTTGGAAAACTTTATAATTTTCGTAATAAATAAAGGTGGGTAACAATTGTTTTTTTCCGAAAGTATGATATAAAAGTTTTTTTATTGCATACAACTTTTTTTTGGTGAAACAAAATAAGAATTTTTTAGAAATAATTATAAAAAATCTTCAAGAATGTACCTTTGTTTTTTCTATAAGTATTATGAATAAATTGTCATTTGAATATTTGGGAAGGAAAAGGACTCATAAACTTTTTTCAAATTTGTTAAAACAAATGCCAAAATATTTGAGTATGGGCTATTGAAATACAAACAATACATTAACTTTGGCTAAAACTACTATATGTATTTAAATAATTATGAATTTTGAAACGTAATGATGACGTCAAAATGAATTAAAAAATTAGAAAGAGACCTTGTTCTCAAACAACATTAATGTAAAGGTTACTATTTTTATAATCTGTAAATTAACTGTTAAAATCTCTTTCGTTTCTTCTTCTTGGGAATAATAGAGTCGTCAATAAGTTCGAGAAAAAAAACAACATTTCTTATTCTCATTTTTTTATTATTAAATATTAAAATATATTTTCACATGCTTATAACTATTACAATAATATTACAATAATAAAAACGCAATAATTTTATTTTAAAACAGCTTTTATTTCAATTAATAACATTAAAATAAAATATTCATATTTTATCCAGGATGTTATATTATCAACAAGGTATTTCGAGAACTCATCCATAACACTTCATGATTCCTGTAAACATTTTCAGTGTATATTTAATTATTGTTTATTTCAAATATAAGATAAATTGTCGTTGTCTCCGGATCACATTTTATAGACTTTATGTCTCATTTTATTGCCTAATAAATGGCTCTATTCTAACACATTAATGGTTACAAATAGCTTTTAATTCAACTTCCTGTTGAAATATCAAATTATTGGTATTATTAACAATTTTAATGTACCATTTACAGTTTCGTCACTTAAATATGCAAAATGTTATAAGAAGCGAAGTAAATACGTATTTAAAATTCTTAATGGGTTCCGTCTGCTAATGTAAAATCTAGAAAGGTATTAATGAATGCACAGTAATCAACAAGAAAAAGGAACAATTTGGGAATTTATATGCTCCGAAGTTCACGAAATTTTAAAAAAATAATATATTTATGACTAATCCAAGATGGCGCAAAAAGAGGGGATTTTTTAGAATGAGAATTTTAACCATTTTATATTTGTCATCTCTGTATTTGTAACTTTTTTACTATGTATTGTTTAGCATATTAATAATAATTATATTTGGCATACTCTTTTCTTGACCTTATTTTTTCCATTTGTTCATAATGTACAAATACTTGAGTGGAACCCGTAGCGCCGCTATTATTAATAGGTGATAATAAAAATTTAATACTGCAATGTAGAATAAATATTTATTACAAAATAGCGTAATAAAATTACATAATGACGTATGTCAAAGAAATATTATTCCTCGGAAAACGTAATTAAAGGTCATAATGACAAAAAAAATAATATTCATATTTCCATTAAACGTTTTTTATTCATGCACGGGACGATTTAAAAAAAATATATAAAAAATGAGATTCATTCATTCCTTACTCTTCAAGGACTACAGTTCTGTCGTCTTATGAAATATAGTTCTTTCAAGCATTTGTATTTGTATTGTTGATAAAAACCAATGCATATTTTTTCTTACATCGCTAATCAAAATCATTATTTAAATTTATCGTATATAGGGAAAAATATATTATAATCGCATACTCAAAAGCTTAAAACTCAACTAAAGTTGAAGCTGTCGAATGAAACATGAGTTTCCCATTTGAAAATATCTATAAAAATGTTTGTTAAGCTTACTTTAATTGAAATAAATTTAGAATAAAAAATTAACCGATACGGGCAGGGATTCGATCCTGCGACCGCTGGGAAACCGTCCCGTCGCTTACCAATTGAGCTCCCGTATCGCTATACGGTACGGTAGGTAGGTATCGATTTATTTTTCATTCTATACTTATTTGAATTATAGCTTCCTACTGGCTTACAGTATGTTAGAGGGAAATAGTGATGAAGAGAAATCACTTGGGCTTGATAATAAGGACTGCTATTCTAATGGAGACGGGGATGAGGATGGGGATGGGGATGGGGATGGGGATAAAGCTAATGGGGATAACAAGATAACGTGAGTGTGTTCTCTGTAGTCTGAGGAGATTAATGATTTCTCCATCGTAATAACTAAATGTATCATATATGATAACCAAATAATCCTGTTTCTTTGTTCCATTAAATTTCTAACTATAATGAGATCATTACAAGAAGCAAAGAAATGTTTTCTTCAATATTTAGTATTAAATATTTTTCATAATAATATCGATAAGAGAATTCGTATTGATGATACACGATTTTTCTTACATTATGAATGATAAAAAAAATAAAACGATAAGAAAGCGACAAATAGAATGCCAAGAAAAGATCGTGTCGAGTTTAGTTTTTCTACCAATGGGTAAATTGAATGAAATGTAGAAAAGCAAGAATGGAAAACATTCTATTAGTTAACATCTCGTTAGATAGCTGACAAGGTACAGGAAATAAGATCTCCCTTTGTGTATGCAGTGAATATTTATCTGCCTTTGGGTCTTCGAGCTCTTGTAAAGTCAAAATATTGTTTTCAACAGTCCGTAACGTATTTATTTTTTCTTTTTTAAGTGTTATTTTATTAGATAGAGCTTCAGGTAATTGTATATATGTGTGTAACATATATATTATATTGTAGTGTAAGTGTATATATATACATATATATATATTGATTTGAATGATATTGTTTTTCGTAAGGGATGTTTATTGAGATTCATTCTTATTGGATTTACGATTTCTGGCTCGAATATATATTGTGAATGCAAATGAGTAGGGAAATAAAATTCGTAGTTCCTTATTTAATAAAATTTAATGGTTACCTTGAATATCACATGAAGGTATTTTAGCCAATCAATCAATCAATCAATCCCAAAATAACAACTAAATAATTGATGTGATGGAATTAAGTGTGTATATTTCTAAACACGTTATCTCGATAATTACTGAACCCTACATTTTTTTATACTACTATTTTGCTATGGTGAAGTAAAATATATATACAATATAATACATACTGTTTATATATTATATAGCTTTTTGTGATGAAAATATATAAAAGTTTATTTCCTTTCGCTGATACTTTTCGATGTTCAATGACAAAGGAAATAAAATATTGCCTTTAAGTCGATTTCAAGTACTAGTAGTAAGTTACTTCATGGATCGCTGGATATTTCATAATTTATAAAATGTCATACTTTATTTCACAAATTCAAGTATCATACAAGCTTTCGTTTAAGGATTTTTTTATTTTTTTTAAGGAATGTAATATGGTAAAGCCTTCCCGAATCACCATTCAAGATTTTATACGAACAACCCATGTGGTTTCAAAAGTTTTTTTACTTTTATTTAAGACTAGCTTTTGACGATGGCTTTGCACGTGCAGTCCTAGGTTTAGGGCAGCACGAGGTTTAACGATATTATTTTCGAAGAGTCTTTTGTTTGAGCTAAATCGTGTTTGGATATAACAATAGATTAGATAAAGATCAGTCAAATTGTTAATAACATATAGACCAACAGATATAGAGAAACAAAATAAACTTTTGATAAGTGCGTGATAAAATTAACATTTAACATAGAATTCAAACTAGAAAAAAAAATTGCAGATCATTCATATATTATTAAAAAAATTACACTTAAGTGTACACTAAATTTGAAGCCCAAGTTTTTTTCTTATAATCGTATCAAAAAGGCATTACACGTTTCTAAACGGTACATGGAAAATAACCGGCAAGAAACTCACTTTACACTTCTTTAGCTTATAAAATTACAATTATTTATATTAACTATTTGAGTGACAATCATGACATATGTGAGAGTAAATTAGAATTAAAGTAAAGCGTCTAACAGACAATACGATTAACCAACCACGCCACTAGCTCTGATGCTCTCAAATTTTCAAAGGATTTTAACCTCAAAACAACGGTAATTATATAATTCCTTATCTTCGAACCAAGCACGCCAATAGACAGCACCTTGGAAGTAATTACAGTAAAGCTGAATGTGCTAAATTGTCAACAAGTTGGTAATTGTCGTTAGTTGGTACCGTCAACACAATCTTTAGTATTATTGTAAGCTTTAGATAGAAGTATGCGTTCAATGTTAGCTTTGAATTGTTTATACGTTGTGTGTACAATATGATTGTGTGTGTGTTATATGGTGAGTGTGTGTGTTATATGATGAATGTGTGTGTAATATGAGACAAATTTTGGAACTTTATTGTAAAATGTATTCCGTTCGCTAAAAATGACTTTTTAATTTTATTGAGTCTAAATTTAGGAACTACTATTTTATGATTGTAGAATGTTTGCAATCTTTTAAAGGACGTACATTTCATTAAAATATGTATAATATTTCATAAATTATAGCATTTATATCGATTTTAGGTATTTCAGCATTGTTGCCAGTAACATAGTTCAAAGTGGATGGAAAATGGATGGAAAAAAATATATTTCAAATTAATATAGAATGAAAAATACGCGATCTCTTGGAGAGCGTCCCGTCGCTCTACCAACTGAGTTATGGTATCGCTACCGTATTAAATGAAATTAACATTACAATTATAATAGTTTATTCATATTTTAAAAAATCAATACAGTAAAATCATTTTATTTTTTTAATTTGTCAATATTGAAAATGTATCATTTACTTATGTAATTCTCTCATCGCAAATAAAACTGTACGGGAATGGATAGTAAATTTAGAAAGGTCAACAAAAAAATAATCATAATAAATTTAGATAAATTGGCAAAATAAATCGTTTGACTAGTATTAAACCAGTGTATAAGCGGACAAATCACTGTACATAGTACAAAAGCTACTAGGTGTAGACGTATGTGACTAGATGTGATAGAAGACTTATTATTTGAGTCAGCGACTTCAAGCAGACAGAGTCGATGGAAACAGCTAGTTGTTATTAAATATCAAAAATTTTCACAAACTATAATAAACTAAAAAAGACTCGAGAAATAAAACAAGAGTTAAAATGATTGAGTATTCAAGTTTGCTGTAAGAATAAAGGTTCAATAAAATTATTATATTATGATTTATGAATTATTCATAGCAGCGACAGATATTTCAAAATAACTGCACTTTGTCGTGGCATTATTCTTTTAATATATAGAGTTTGGAAACGTCTTTGAATAATCAGAATAATTGGGGGAAGAGATCATAAATTAAGCGAAAAGCTAACTAAAATAAACGTAATCTTCGCCATGAATTATTGAAGTAGTAGTAGTATTTGACAAAAGTCGCTTACATACTTGATTATATGTAATAGAAAAATATATATTCTTGTCTTGTCCTAATATTATGAGTAGGTGACGCCGACAAACTTTATCCCTTACACATCTGTAAACAAATTTCTAAAGCCCCACTAAGTTGTCTTCAGTAACGTAACAATTTATCTATAAGGAAATCTAATAATAGTATTTCTCGAGGCCTGCCACGTGCAGAGGGCTGACGGTACTCGAAATGTTGGAATTGACTGAATGTCATAGACATTTAAAACTTGGGAACCGTTTTGCTTGAGTAAATTAAATACAATTTTTATTTTTATTACTTTATTTTTGTTTTCAGCAAACTTAACGCGGAATTGTAGTACATTTACTTGATGACAGAACCCGATACACATCTATGTATGTAACATCATTTCCATATTTACATCTTTAAATTTATTATTAGAAGCTACCACATGTGCCAAGTTTAATCTACCATAGCCAAGTTTAATCTACCACAAGCCAAGTTTAATTATTTTAAAAATGAAAGTTTAAATTCAAAAAGTTGAGAGATGTGACACTTGAATGTATATAGTATAAATTCGATTGAAATTCGCAATGAATGTGTACAGGTTGACCTTTTTGAAAATAAAACAATAAATAAATTTTAATATAGTTTGAACTATATTTTTGTATTTTAGAACGTTATATATGTTAATTAAAATTTACATCAATAATACGGGCGTATATTGTATGTAGCGGTGGCGAGCGCGTTACTGTCATTACATCTTTTGTATCTATGTCCGTTTAGCGCGCTTACGTCCTTACATCCATTGCCCATGCCAGGTAGCCAGCATACATATTCATCCAAAAAATATATATACCATAGTAGACTTAGCTAGATTGACTTCTGCTTTATAATTACTTTCACAAGAATATTTATAAGAAGAAAATTGAAATAATAATCAAAAGAACACAGCTCTTATTTATAATTGGAGATTAGGTCCGTTCAAGGAGTTGTTATTCATCTGTTTTGTTTGGTTTAATATTTATTATCCTCACTTAGATTAATTAATTATCTGTCACTCGGACGACGTGATGATACAACATTGAAGGTGAGGCTTTTATTAAAGTTTAACGAACTGTAGACTGAAGAAAGAAAGAAAGAAAGAAAAAAAAATCTTTCTCGACAAATTGGGAACTTGAATTTAAAAAAAAAAAATAACTTTTCAATTTAGTTTACAACAATTTAATTCATATCCTGATGACCTTTGCTATGTTGACCTTTGCTAAATTGACATATGAACTTGCAACTTACATAAACTGATTTAAAGTAAGGTAAAACTTGTTTGAGGACAGAGTTGCGCTTTATTAACTATATCACAGAACAAATATCGATAAATAGATTGTTCATTCATTCATTCATTTAATTTATTTATTCACGTTCACATAAAAAATGTAAAATGGACGGATTTAATTCTACAAAGCATTTTCTACAAGTTAAATAATAAAAAAAAAACGTAATAAGCCAGTATTACTTAAATGAAGTAACATCATAAATTCTTAGACTAAGTATAAAAAAAACATATTTATTATTGTAGATATATATATATATATATATATATATATATATATATATATATATATATATATATATATATATAATGTAAATGCGAATACGTAAATAAATACAATATAATAATATATGTAACTAGATTTTTAATATTTAGAATTTTTCTAGATTTATAGATTATACTAGATAGATACTAGATACTAGATAGTCCAAATCTTCTAATCTAGAAAAGTAACAACATATAATTAAAATATTTAATATTCCTTATTGGTAACATTGGTGCAATGCAACGTGGAGTCAACATGACGGAAGACAATATACAGCCATTACATAAAAAATGATAAATTACAAGTACATAGTTTGAAGATGTGTTCATTTACTATTGTGTACAAATAAAAAAAATCTTGACCCATTTTGGCGATATGTGAACTGTCCTCAAAATTGTCGATTTACTAGAATTTCGACCGCACTTGAATCTTTCTATCATTTTCGTAGGAACCTTTCGCCAGGAACATATTTACATATTACATATATTTGTCAAAGCTAGTTGATTGGTGAATGTGATCAAGCGTTCGGTTCCTTATCTTTAAAAACTTCTTGACTAGCTTCAAAGGGAATATTCTCTCATTTGCAATCTTCCCAAACGCTACATTGTCATCAAAAATAAGATAAAAAAGCTGGCAGCTTTTTGTTTTATATATCAGTTGGTTCTCACTTAATTGGAAGTGTAATATAGTCCGTGGTAATTATTATGTGGCTGAGAATGCATACCTTTGTCCTTCAGGTGATTTATCGGTTAAAAAGAGGTTTTACGGTTCACTTTTGATAGTACATAGATTTGGTGTTTACTTTGTTTTTTTGTTTTTCGTTTTGATGGATTATGCTATATATGATATATAATATTAAATAATATTATGATTATAATAATTAAATATATATAATATTAAATTTTAACCTAAGTCGTTATTGTTACTTATACTTATACCGTATATTTTTCGGCTCGAGTTCCGCCAAAACATAAACTTTCCCATCATCTTTGAAAGTAAACAAATGTTTCTTCGTTGTTGAGGGCTTTTATGATCGGTAATTAATTTACCGAGTTGGATATATTTTAATATTAAGTTACCGATTTATACATAGAGATATATTAAGTTACTCGTAACAATGAGTAAACAAACTAATATATTAATAGTAATGAATAATTATAAGCATCTTTATATTTTAACTTTCGTGAACCACGACTATTATATTTATATTTTCCCGGCAGTATTCACGTGGAATTATATTGGAATTTCCGACATAAGGGCACATTCCGATATAATTCTACGTGAATACATCCGGGTTAATATAAAAATAATTTTAATAGTAACAAATACCTATATATTCAATGAATTTTATGTAAGTCATTAATTTCATGCAACATTTATATAACATCAAAATTTCATAAATTACCACAAATATATTTTTAGCGGCTCAGCCCTCGTCAAATTTAATCAAGAATTATAAGTGTATTGTGGAGTTTACAAAGGATACAAGCAATTCAATCAAGTGTTTATATACCAAAATAGAAACGGTAGGTAACAATAGAAAACCAATTATATGGAGGCTTCTTGCTTAAGAGATGAATTGAAAACATTCTTCGGTAAAGGAATAATCTGTAAACGTTCCCCGGTGTATCTTTTTAATGAAGCTATCGCATTGAATTATATAGCACCTAGCTCATCCCTAATTTCGTTGACGTTTATTTACGAGTGACACTTTTCAAAGGTTGAATCATATTGTTTCTCTCGAATATATATTAATATATATATATTTTTATTGAAAAAATATAAGATTACTGGCTTGTCAAACGACTCGATTAAAATAACAGCGATTAAAATAACAACGATTCCAATAACAAAAAAAAAATCAAATACTAACTTACAATATTTAACATCGTTAGTATTTTTTTTCAATAACATATTAATTATTGTAAGAAATAAAATTCACTTAAACTTCAATATATAATTGAGTTTTAAACATTATGTCTTCAATATTAATTTCAAGCCTCTAATTACTTTTCAATTACGGTATTGATAAATTAATTAATTTCGATTGTTTATTTTTTAACTTTTATTTTTGAAATATTTCAAAAACTCTTCGAATATATAAGTAATCAATCAATCTTTCATTTAACATTATTTTACATAAAACCTTTGAAACGGAAAAGGCCGGTTGCTATTTAAAAATAAATTTGTCTAAAGACAAGGATCCTTAAACTGTTCGAAAACTGAATACAATTTGAATATCATTTTCTAAACAGCAAATGAAAAAGGAATACAAAATCAAATCAATTAATTTCTTTTAAATTTAAGACTTTTTTTTTATCCGGAGGTAGTAAGAAAAAATTTATCAGTAATACAATAACAGTGGAATTTTTCGTTGCTTTATAAATGCCTTCTTTGGGGTTAACTCTTATTTTTTTAAATATAAATAAAATTTTTTGTTTATTTGGAAATAGTTTTCAAATATGGAACGTGTATAGTTTCATATATGGTTTTCAAATAAGGAATGTGTATAGTTTCGTATATGGTTTTCAAATAAGGAACGTGTATAGTTTCATATATGGTTTTCAAATAAGGAACGTGTATAGTTTCGTATATGGTTTTCAAATAAGGAACGTGTATAGTTTCATACGTAGTTTTCGAATAAGAAACGTGTATAGTTTCATATATGGTTTTCAAATAAGGAACGTGTAGAGTTTCATATATAGTTTTCAAATATGGAACGTGTATAGTTTCGTATATGGTTTTCAAATAAGGAACGTGTATAGTTTCATTTATAGTTTTCAAATAAGGAACGTGTATAGTTTCGTATATGGTTTTCAAACATAAAAGTGAATATTTTCCAAGTTCTCTTACTATATAATGTGCAATGATGCAGAGAATAACACTCGTATGAAAATATGTTTTCCCGTACACAAGATACGTTCAAAGGTACGACGCGTACGGTGGCTTATTTATTAACAAAGAGGTCGATACAATACGAATGTTTGATTTTAAATATTTCACGGCGTTGTTGTGTTAGAACTGTCACCTTATTATATGGCATTAGGTAATATAAACAAAATATGGCATTACCTAATGCCATGTTTGTTTATATTCGAATGTGTAGCAATGCCGAATAAATATAGACATAAATGTCGGAATAAACAATATTTTATAGCCATGAAAAACTTAAGAATAGTTTTTGAATAATTTATTTTATAGCTGCTCCATAAGTTTGTTTAACATTGATAATTTGTTTGTTATGTTTTTTTTTGGTAATTTAGGCTTTTCGGAAGAAATTAGGTAAAAAAAGTTTAGATAGTTGTGGACATCAGACAATAAATATACAAACGCCTTATATATTTTTACAAAGCGTACATTCTTTTTAAGCTCATACATTTATAAAAGAATGATTTTTTCTTCATTTTAAATTGCTTCATAAGAGACTTTATTAAAAAACTTATTTGCAGCGTAGGATAGAAAAATATTGTTATATTGTATTAGAATTGTTATATTGTTTTATATTATAATTAAATTTAGCAGCTCATTTCAAGTTTCGGTATCCATTATATTTTATATGTGTGTGTTGTTTTATATTATTTAGTTTTCTCAGTATGATCATACATCGACTGAAAATCAAGTTGGATCTAAAATATGACTTGTTATTGTATATACGTATAAATATAACTTAATATTGTTGAACTGCTGTAAAAATATAAGGATAGTGAAGTAAAAATTTTTATATCAGCAAGAGCAATGACAAATATTATCAGCAAGAGCAATGACAAATATTATCAGCAAGAGCAATGACAAATATTATCAGCGAGCAGTGACAAGATTATTTTGAGTATATAAATATATTATTTTAAGTAGCTTTGTATGAATGTTATGTATATGTTGTATGAATGAATGTAATTCAGTGTTATGGTTATAATTAAGATGATCTTGACAGGGTCTAGTTAGTAGCTAAGGTCTAATTAGTTAACAAGGATACGCCTTAACCACGAATAACATTCATTTGATTAAGCTTCAATCGTTAAGTGACACTGGACCTGCCACTCGACTGGGACGAAATACGTCTATGAGCACTACACAAATAATTCGTTATATCATTCAATTCAAAGGTATTTAATATGTTTGAATATTAATAAAAATGTATACAAATGAAAAATCAACAGGTATACCCGTAACCTCTGGTAAACGTTTCCGTCCTCTAGTTCACGTGTTCAAATTCCTGCTGTAACGGTTTATTTTTTATTCAATGATCAATATATTGCAGTATTAATAATTTTATTTACTACAAAATAAAATTATTAATACGGGGAGTATTAATAGTATAAAGACATTGATATTTTATTTGTTCATAAAAGGGAATATATTAAATAATTGGGGAATATTGGTACCCGGTGGCTAAATTTGCAGTCGAACGGTTATGACCTTCCAGAGAACACAGGTTCCAGTCTGGCTGGAGTTCTGGAATGATTTCTTTAATGTTTATTAAAATTTATCTTTTTTTTATCAATTGCGTATCTATATATTTATAAACAAAAACCTTTTTAAACAGTCCATAGTCCTATAAATTGGTCTTGTAGTTCCTAAGACCCTTACATACTATTACATCTGATGATAAACCTATCTTTATATATAATTGTAAAAGTAAATATAACGGTACTCTTTATTTTATATAAAAAACAAGAAGATTAAAAACAAAACTATACATAATGTATAAAGAGTGGGTTATCGCTGAAGCAGCGATCTCTACCAGACAATCTTTAGTTAGAGATATTTGAAATATTTCGTATCTTCTACTAGTGGGTAGTAATAAATTTTAGTTATTTTATATACAAAAAACTAGTTATATTCACCAAAATAATATATAATAAAACAATTTATGTATATAAATACATATATATAGTTCAAATAACAAATCCTTTAAGTACCTTAAATATTGTTTCCATTAATTGTTTTGCTGACGGCAAAAACGACGGATGGTCGGACGGTATTTATAATATAATATTTATATTTAATAATAAGTAGTTCTTATTTCTTGCCGGAAATTATTTCGAAACTAATTTTCCAACCTGACGATAGAAAATACAATATTACTGGATTTATAATTATAGTTCTTTTCCATTTGTATAAAACCTTTGCAAAGATTGCATGCTTTCCTGTCACTGGCTCCAATGAGTTCCAATTGGAAATTATTCGAAGGTAAAATATATTGAAATTCTTACATCTAAAATAATTATAAAATCCAATATGGATAACACATTTAATAATAGTCGATTTTTCATTTAGTAGCAAACATTTAATCTAAACGTTGTTGGAAAACAATTTTGATATATAAACATTGGAGGGTGGACTACTTTGGTAACTTTAAATGTAATCCTGAATAAATAAGCTGCACGCTACAAATAATAATTTATTACGTAATACATGTAACATGTCGGTATAATAATATATTTCGATTTCGAGTGTAGTTATTACCTTATATGGCGTGCAACAATGGGCAGTTAGAATAAAGTAGGAACAATTTCATTAAAAAATCGTCATGACCCTTCATTATATAAATTATATATATATATATCTTATTTATTCAGACAACTTAACAGACTTCACTATAACAGATTTCACTATACAGACAAAACGGACGGACGGAACCAATCGAGTTTTTTTATTCAGATTGAATAGCATCACAAAGTTTATATTTTTTTCTTTCGTAAAATCGGGCGTAAGTATTGATCTATTTTTTAAATATAGCGTTTCATTTAATAAAAAGAAACCTTAAAATTGTAATGAAATATGAATCATCCCCTTTTAATCTGAAAATACAAAGGATTCACCCCTAATTATTAATGAAACCTTAGGCTATAATTAAATTGGTTTTAGATTTTTTTTTAAAATAAAATTTTAAGATATCGTATTGAAAGTAATATTGATGAATGTAATAACTGCTGGTTTTTTTTATAGCAGATTGTGAGGAAAATTTCTATATATATTCGTCAAAGGACCGTTTTTAAACGCACAGGCATCGGTCGACCAAAGATCCATAGGAGTAAATTGCAAATACGATGCCACTACTACGAAAAGAAGAAATAACAGAACGAAAAAGTGTGGTAGTAGAGTACTAGGGGAAAGAGGAAGGATTCAACATACAGCTTTAACACTTGTAATAGCCACTTTACGTTGATAATTTCTGATATGTTCGAGCCAACTCGTAGGAGCTGTAGTCAGTTAACTGTTGGTACGATATAACAACTTATGGCAACTTTATAACCAAATTAATATAAATAAGCAATTAACTTATATAAATAATAAAGTAAGAATCTGTAACGATAAAGCTTTATAAAGGCAATAAAGATTTTATTGGATAGAAATATTAAAATTTCTGTTCACGAATTTATCTTTTATCTCTTCGACGCTATCACGAATAATTAAATAAAATAAGAGTATTCATTACAACTTATTTTTATTGTAAATAAATTGAGAATTCCTTGCAAAATTCTTTTATTAATGTTTGGTCGTATATAGTGGATCAATATCATGTATGAAATCAAAAAGGAATCGTCAAATGAGTTCTAATAGTTTCGATATTATTTAATTTTTATGCTAATTTTTATGTTTAATTGTATGCAGGCTTTATTTTTTTTCTTATACATAAAGCCTGAATATTGAAATGCATGCAACGAAGTTCTTATTTCAAATAACTTAAAGGAAAAGGGTTTTATTTGGCGGATATATGTTTCAATTTATACAATTCAGTGATAAATAATTATCTCATGAATCGTTGCAAATGGTTGCAGAATAATAAAGATTTTATTTATTTATAAAATAATCACAAAATCACATAATGGTATAAAATATATTTCTATTTATAAATGTTATTAATATTCGACTAAAATGTAAACGATAATTTGATTCATGGTATCAAAAAACAGTCTAAGCTAATAAACCTGAACTGTGGTTAGAAAAGTTATAGCAAAAGTGTATATTTTACGAGAAAGTTTTGCACGGGTGGACAGAATGTTAATATTTGTTTGACAGTGAGCTATATAGTTTTTAAAATCTCATTTTTATTTCAAGTTCCGAGGAAGTTCAGTCGGAAACTTTGGCGATCAGACCAATCAATCATTCTCTAACGACTTCGGAATTAGGATACAGTATTCTCAACTTCCCTTTCTTCCTTTTCGTGACTCAAATATTTATGACCATATTAATGAAACAGATTGACATCAAAAGTTATTTAATGATATACATAAAATATACTTTTAACTTAATTAATGTTCAATAATAAAATAAAACGAGGTGCATCTGTTTTATATTCAGACAGTCGGGTAATATGTAAATGTAATACAAGTTTCTAATTAAATAATTATATAATCTATACTTCTCTATATCAGAAATTTATTATAAAAGTGTCATTCAATTAACACGAGGTTGATTTAAGTAAAGTACCAATGTTTTAAATTCCACGAAAGTAACCATCAAAGTCTTAAAAGGTTTCAAATTTCAAAAAAACAATTAATAATTTTAATCACGAGAGCATGAGCAGTTATTTAAGCAGGAAAAGACAAACAAAAAGATTTCATAACATTTAAAGCATTTTGAAAAGAGTTTTGAGTGTCTTCAAGCGAAGAGTGAACAGGCTGTTCCTAAGTTAATGCGCCTTACTATTTACAGGTGGAATGTAGTCAAGCTTCGACTTAGTTACATGTAGAAAAAAAAAACTTTTCTATAAACATATATAACTAATTTCCTTTGTCCCATGTCACTGTTTTCTTAAGATAATATGACTACGTCATAACTGTTGACATCTTGGATGTTATAATTGACATAACGTAGCCATTAACTCCCATTAGTGAAGAAGTTTTGGCAGAATAACTAATGAATACCATTCATTAACTAATGTATTAAGTTTCACTTGTTCACCAAAAAACAAAACGATAACGTTGAATGATTACTGAGAATGCTATTGATTTCGTTAATCAATTTGTTTTATATTAGTTAAAATATAAAAAATGTTTGGATCGTAAATTTGAGATAAATTAACATAATTTTAATATTAATTCTATTAATATAATTAAAACGGTCTGAAACATTTCGTTTCAGAAATTCTCAATTTATATAATTTAAAACATAACTTTAGTATTTATATAATTTTATTTCAAACAGAAATATTTAATGAATAATGTCACGTTACGTTTCACTGGAAATGTTTTAATTCGGAAAAAATGTTATTATGTTATATTAAAATGAAATGTTCGAATTTTGTTTAGAACTTTGTTTTTAAAAATTAAAAAGTCAATTAGAAAAAGATTTTACTTTTTGTGCCCTCCGTAAAATATTTTTCCTCGCAATGTTGTGTCATTTTAATGGTTTATTTATATACTTAGCTTATTTTTTCTTTTCTTCTGTACATAGCAGTGGATCAAAGATATAGAAAATGAGTTTAAAGTGCCCACAGACTTCTCATATAAGAGTCCATTATAAATATTAAACTTGAAGCAGTTGTATCTCAATTATGATTAATTATTTGTCGCCATCTTTATCATTTTCAATTGCGTCTGGTTTGCTTGTGAGTTATGGATTTTATCTCAGTTGTGAAGTAGCTTATACGAAATATCACAGTATTTAACGAGAAATATATTAGCTTCTCTGAAAGCTAATGTATTTCTCTTTAAATACCCCTCAGATAAATAAAATAATGACTCATGAGAAATAATAAATCCTGAATAACAGGATACCGTTCGTATCCCAGTATCCCGTATCCATTTCATCAACTTAGAGATTAAACTGGCCGAATCACGGAATTTCCGGAATCAACTTTTTTAGTTATTTTATAACCTGCCCTTAATTATTTCTTACTAATTGGAGGATTCGTTTAATTAAGAATTTGGTTAAATTAAAATAAATTATTTTTCTGCTAAGACTAAAAATAAAAGGTATAACTATATACTTTTCTTGAAAAATTAAGCCAAGTATTGATACCTACATAGTACGTTATTGTGCTTAATATATAACTGATTATTTTATAAAGAATAAGTATATTTGAATATAGTTTTGTGTGCAGTCCCGGAATTCTGAAATAAACTATCATATCATAGAATTCGATCCCGTGCTTAGAAAAGAAGCACGGGATCGAATTCTTCATTCATAAGATTTGGTTATATGTTGGATGATTGCTTTGCTATTTTATATTGATAAAATAGACCAAATGTTAATTGAAGCGACTATCTTACTAAAATATTATAATTTGCGGCTACCATAAACTCTTTTTACTATTAGTCCATGGACAAGGTAAAATGAATCACATATTATTTGTTTTTTTTATTAATAAAATAAGTATGGGTTTGATAAATATAAAAAGTGTATTTTAAAGTTTAAAAAAAAAATAAAGTGATATTTTTTTAATTTTCCACATAAATATACTTTATCTCATTAAAATTATTTTCTAAAATTTTCATAAAAGAAGCCTTTATGCTAAATAATTTATTCATCAAACATCTCGATCCCAGGATCTTTTTATAATCGAATATAAAAATATATTTCATCTATTTAGATCGCTATCTATATCTATATTTATTTGGTAGATTGGCTTGCTGCCAGAATCAATCAAATAATGTATGTTTTTATAGACAAGTATTCTATTTTATTAAGAGAGCACAGATAGCGTACCATTAATCTACTTCATGACTTTGATGGGAAAAGCTGGGTGCCATTCATTGGGTTAAAAAATAATATTATCTTTATATAAAGTAGGAAATATACCTAACTATTTTTCAGTACTAATTTAATATTTTGTTTTCAGATAATTCATTCATGTGCGATGGATGATTCGATTCCAAAAGACATTTGATTGGAGTGAAAACATATTGGACAAAATGTCGAATAAATCTCAGACTTTATTGGATATATTCCAAGAAATTCTGGCGGCATCTGGTAACTCTTCGGATAGCAAGAGCATCAACGAGTCTCACATATTATCTGTGCTCAAGGAGCAGGCATCTAGAGGCAGGAGTGAGAATTTAGGTTCAGTGTTAGTCAAAGTCGTTAGCGACGTTCAGAATAAATTGAATCTATCTATAAAAACTGATACTTGCGGATATTGTGATGGAGACTTCAGAGACGTTGTTGAAGCCTACAACGGAATTCATGGATATATTAGTTTAATCGTAAGTATATACACTGAATTGATTTTTATTCTCGAATAGTAACTTTAATTTGATAAGTGAAGTCTCAATGTAGTATTTTTTTTCAAATCATGGATTGGTCCAACCAAAATGGTGGGCCAAGAGTGAATTAGTCAAATCAGTCATATCGATATAAAGACGTAAGGACCTCGTCTCATCAATTCAGTCGTGGTGTAATGTGGTCATATTCACCACAGATATATTGCTTTCAAGAATAAAACATACTAACCCAAAAAGCGTCATAATTTATTGGCAACTCATTTAGAAGTACGTTCCGGAAACATTTACATTTCCTACGCGCAGTTTATGAAAATAAATTACTTGCAGATGTCGAAAATATTTAATCAGTGTAGAATTTTTTACCGAATTCTGTTTGTGTAAATTATCGGAGTTTAATATTTGGCTCATGAATTCCGTTCGTGAAAGTATTGTATATTTAAAATATTAAATTAAGTTATTTTGATGAAATATAAATTTGTGTATTCGTACGTAATTCGCTTATAAATGAATAATTATTATGAAATAAATTTGGGTTTTAAAAGTACGAGTATGTCAAATTTGTAACAGATACATAAATCATTTTTAATATTTTTATTAAGTACTTCGAGAAGTTTGAATCGGTCATGAAGTTTTTTTTTATTGCGTTAAATCTATCTTTTGTATTGCCATTTAAATAAAAAATATTATCTCAAACGTGCTTTGAACTCCCCTAAAATTATTGCTGTTACATTTCAGTAATATTAGAACACTGCTAACTCATAATGTTTCAAAAGGAGACGTTAACCTTATTTTAAATGTAGGTACAAAGTGTAAAGGACGTGATAAGAATTTTGTTCTATCTAAAAATCTAATTATAGGCAATTTTGTTTTGTATTAACAAGTTAAAGAAGAAATCGAACGATTCCTCTTGTGTTTTCAAAATTGACTTAACCGAATTCAAGGACGTTTTTGTCACGTTTCGTAATATCACGCTAAATATTAATCTAATTGAGACATTTACGAATATTGTTTCTTTTATTCGATATGTAAACTATGTGTAATAAAGTTAAAATTTTACGCATATTTAGAAACGACGTTGTAGAGATTTTTCGTTACATTAATATATATTTAGCTGATTTGTTTATTATTTAATAATAAGGACAGTGACATTTTATTGAAAAAGCTTCATGAATTATCGTAGATTTATATTTCGATCATTATTATTTTATTTTTACATAATTTTATCGGTTTGGTTTCTTTCATAATTTCAAAAGTACTTTTTAACGCAACCTATTTGAAACTTGAGTCTTGAGACTTGAGTCTCGTGTATTTTTTTTCGTAAGAATCTTGGTTTTGGAAGGGAGATAATTGCAAATTGTTTCTTAAAAGCTGTATGTTACTTTATTTTTCAGGATTCTACAAATAGGTAATTTAGATACCAAGATTATAAATTTGTTTCCAATATTTTACCTATTGCGTTTAATTCTGTTATGATATTAATTATAAATGACAACATTATATAAAAATACATATAAAAATTCGGATAATGAGTTTAAGTCCTCACTGGAGTCAGAATTATTGTTAGGAATATTGAATTGACGAACCGTGCCTGCAGAGTAAATATATAGGAGTACAAGTTAGCTGGCTATTTACATTCAGGAGCGTGCAATTACCAGTGTCATCTTGTACTGTTTTGTTGACACTAATGTTCCTAAATAACTTAGTCAATATTCTTGTATATTTGCATTATTATTTACTTTCAAACAGGTTATGTGTCCAGAGGTTGTAACAGAATTGATGCACAATAAACTGATAAAATAATGATGATGGAAGATTACTAAAAGAAGTGTTTTAAGATATCTTGAGTAAAAATCTATGTGCTATCCAATTATTTGATGGCATTTCTTCAATTGTGTCCCAAACATGTGTATGTGTAGGATAGGATAGGATAGCTAGAAGATTGCTCGTTGATCAATTTGATGTACGCCCTCTATCAGCTGATCTCTTAGCCTACCTAACCTTAGATTGAAATCATTTTAGATTTAGATATTGAATCTAGTTAGATTCAATTTCTCAAAAACTATAACTATATGTACTGTATAAGTACACTAAATCTTACTATTTAGTTTTTCGTTGTTCTCAATTCTGATACATTCATTTTGAATGCATTAAGGTAGATCGTTTTAGTTCTGGAGACAAATCATGAAGTCGGTGCACCATTTTAAAGTCAGTGCCATACAAAATTATTATCCACTCGTTTTGTCTCTTTCGACTCGTCACATGCACTTGTTAAACATTTTCATTTTAACGATTTTTTGCAATTGTCCTAAACTTTTCTAGTTGGTTTTAGCCCAACTGTATTTGTTTGATCATTCATTATAAATTGTGTATGGAATTTGAGTTGCCACTAGAGCTCTAGGGCAATTTTATCTTTTGATTGATAAGATTACTAAATGTATCATAGTAAGATTTACCGATAATGTGTCTTTTTGTAATACTTAGTTTTATAGGCTCAGATGATTTCTTTAATTTTATTCCAACCCGAGGCCGAAACGTGAGTAAAAAGTTGAAGAGTCCGCCCAAAGCGCCAACAAAAGCCATAATTTAATTTATTTGTGACGGTTTCTTACTTTGAGAAAGGGTTTTATTGAAGTCGTAAACTAGGAAAGGCGAACTTAGATGTGAAGCTAGAAATACGGCTTCTTAATATATTTTTTGACCCAAAAGTGTGAATGAACCTGGTTTTGTAACTGTGGAAATACTTTAATCGCCTCGTATTAATATCGTAGTATCGTAAGAGGTATATTTGGTATTTGGTCTGTCTATACAAATAGCGACATATAGTAGGTTCTCGATGCGTCTGTCCATGTACGGAATTACTCACCCTTATTCAGTCGTAGCAAATGTTAATATGGATTTATTGAAAAAAACTGAAAAAAATAACCCCATTTTCTCTCGTGACTAATTGATCAGTTTATAAAATCATTAAGGATAACAATCCTGAAAATGTTATAATTCAGATTGCTGCAATGGGAAATTGTGAAAATTTTACGCAATGCACTTTACTTAAAATGATGATTAATTTTAATTTTTACACAATGTATATTTTACACAATATATATATATATGGATAAACTGTCTCCGCAGTACAAGTTGAAGATATAGCCAAAGATAATACTATTAAATACCAGATTATTTATTGACAATATATATTTAGCTTTCATTAGAATTAAATGTAAGTTAAACCTTTATTAAAAACAATAAACCTAAAAGCTTTGTTTTTGTTACTTTTTGATTGGTAATAACTTCAAACCGAATAGTAGTTTCTCGTGACAGGCTTAGCCAAACCATTTAACAAATTTATAATAGGCTTTAGTGGTAATAAATGCTTTACTATAGAATGTTCTACATTGGGACTTAGTCATTTCAGACGAGGGGTTTAACGAGTCTCATTGTATTAAATATCTAATAAGTTTCCCCGGTTTTTATGAACCATAAAAATCATGAAACGTTTCTATTAAAATAGATTTATATTATAAAATATATTCCCGGGATTTCATGAAAAATATGGATTGAATAGTTAAATATTTACTACCTATTTTATTAATTTATTCGCACACAAATTAGGAATTTTAGAATTGTTAGCATAAAATATATAATAATAAGACTAAAAGAAGTCATGATAACCTATCACGATAGATTTCACAAAAATTTGATGAGTAGGTTTTTGGTGATGTCTGAAAAATCAAACACTTACAAATTTCATTAACTATTGTTGTATTGTATTGTTGATAATTTAAACTTGTATGAAACAGATCACGTGTAATTTTAAATAATAAAGATATAGTTTATGACTCATTTAATATTTTATGTTAGTTGTATAAAGAAATAATATATAAAAGTCCCAATAAAATCCTGGATTATAAGATTTTAAAAATGTTCCAAAGATTGTTTAATTCATATCAACAAACATTAAAAATCTTTATGGTTTCCTCGACGAATAAAGAATCTTTTATTCGATAGAATTTACAAATAAAACACAATTCGGTTTAAAATACGTCGTCAGCTTTAATTAAAAACTGGTAGCACCTTACTGTAAGAGTACTTCGTAAATTTTTCGAGCATTTCCTTTCACTCCAATCCATCTTCCATTTCAGTTAATTTTCTTAATGGACCCGTATCACTTGTGACAGTGAAACGAGCTAAAATTCTGCGAAATATATGAATGTATATTTTTTTGTTATAAATCTGTAAAAACGTATAGTAATTTAATTTAACGTGAAATTAAGGGACCTTTAGCTTTGCCTGTCTCTAAATACAAAGTTATTAATTCGCGCAGCCCACGAGCCTGCGATTTTACTGACGCCATCTTTAATGCCAAATAATACTGCCGCAGTGACTGTCGGTCTGTATGAAAAGCCATATATACATATTGTATAAATATTTTTTTAAATAAAAGAAAAATAATTCAGTTTAATAATATTTTTGATTGGTGTATTTGAAACAATTTTTAAATTGAAATGTTTAGAGAAATTGAATGGTTATGAAGTTTCAACTTTCGTTAAGCAAAAAGAAATATATATAAAATATACAAATATATATACAATTATATTTTAATAATATAATAAATATATTTTTAGTATTTAATTGTTTAGTTTAAGTTAAATTTGATGCGTGTTTTATTCAATGTAACCTATCGCATCGTATCCTTTAATGGATGGTTTTTACATATATTGTCATTTATGTTCTTTACTGTCACATAAATAAAAAAAATATATATCTTTTGTATATTTTTTCAATTCACGTCACTGTCTGCTTGTGACATATTTATATTAAGTTTAAATACTTCCTAACAAATAATATGGAATTACTTCCCAGAGTTTTAGACGGACATTGACAAATAAATAAAAGATGAGATTACTTATTCAAAATAAATGAATCATTACTTTATGATAGAAAAAAAAAACCTCATTTATTTTATAATGAAATAGAATTGAACATTTAAATATTTCTAATGAGGTTTTATAAGCCGTGAACCCGCTAACAGCGATAAAATCGGAAAAGTTTTAAAGTCCCCTACCTAAAGGGACAAGTTGACACCACCGATTACTTAAGTGAAATGAATTTCGTTTTGATTAAAAATGTATTTATAATTTTACTAAAATTCGTATGTTTGTCTGTAATAAAATCGCTTAATTGTTTGACTGACATTTGTCTTACGAAGTTTAATTATCTCTCGGTTCTCTGCCGTTATCGTTTGACCACAAATCGGAGAAAACGAATGAAACTTGGACTGGAATTTTCATTAAAAATAATCAACATTCTTCAAAAAAAAATGTTGCTCAATAAAACATTTTTGTTTGCTATCGTATCTTTATTAAATATGTCGACGTTATTAAAAAAAATATATCGTCAGTCAATTAAAAAATATATCGTCACACATTAAAGGCAGTGTGGAACATTCTTAATAATTCTTATTACCGTAGCTTGTATTTATAACAGAAAACTTGCTCTGTCTCTATTATTCAAGCGTTCTTCGAACGATCTTCAACGTCTGATATCGAGGTTCGATAAAATACTACAGAATATTATTTTAAATATACTTTAATGGGTAATATATACATTTTAGTTTATTTATACAATTTAAATTATATCAAGCATTCATTTTAAATAACTATTCAATGAATGGTTTCCGGTCGTGGTCGGTATCCGACTTAATAAATTTGATATTCTATATTTTATAAAAGATAAAAAAAAAAACATTAAATAGATCGTGGGTTGCCTCGAGGAAATCAAATTACAGATATAATCAACCATTTGCTTTTATTTTTTTTTAATACGGTACGGTTTTAATTTGTACGGTACGGTGTATCTTTTAAAATGTGTATGTTTTTTTTACATAATAATTTTAAATTTGAATTAAGTAATACTCTCATATAATTAAAAATATAATTTTAATTGCTAATTTAGAACTGCTTTGATATGAAATTATAAGATCATGAAAAAAAACAAATTATTATTTATTTATAATATTATTTTATTTATAATTATATATTTATATACTTTCACTTTTACATTTATATATTAAATTGAAAAGTACACTAGAGGTTAGCTCTTACTAGCTTTTCTAAGAAAGCTACAAAGTGAAACTAACGTTTATACCCTTGCTTTACTCTACCTCAATCAATAAATCAGTCAACAAAATTATTCTACGTTTATAAATTGTACAACTATTTAATTACAAAATAATTATGTTTGAGGGTTATTTTAATTTGATAAAATTATTATTGTTATAGGGTCACTTGAGTCATCAAAATACTACAAACGCATTTTGAAATTATACTCTCTTATACACCATGGATTTCTTAAAAACTTGTGGAAATTATTGTTTCCCCATATTTATATAAGTTCCTTTATATATATATATATATATATATATATAGAGGGATGGACCTTTTGAGTTTTATTTTTGCAATAAAAGTAGATAATAATCTTTTTCAGCAATAAACTAAAAATTTTTTTTTATTTAAATACCTAAATGCCCGCGCTTATACATCGTCTCCTCTACCCAAAGGTTGCCTGGACGAGATATCTCTTGAGCAATCTCTCAATAGAGCCGACTTGTACCATCTTTTTATTTTTTTTGTGATTGTTCTTTTTCTTTTTTTTATTTTAATTTTATTACAATAAATAATATCTTATTATGTCATATCATATCATAGTCAGATTCAGACAGTCAAAGCGTAACAGACGGACGGACGTATAGAATCAATTTCATATTTATAATATTAGTAGTAGTACATGTCAAATTATATAAATCATTTCATAACATCCAGAAAATATATTTTATGTAAATATATATATCTAATACTTCAGGTTTAATATCTCATTACATCTCGTAATGAACGAACCATTTTCCTTAACAAGTAATTTTTTATTCAAGAATGATACTACAAATGAGAACTTTCTGCAAATGATGTTTTCATAAAAAGGAGGTTCAATTCACGAACAGATTTACTTACAAAATACATTTCCCTTTTACTGAATGTAAATAGGATGCAATCACTAAATAGATTTGAATTCAAAATGGATGCATTACGGATACGGAACCAGATAAATGGTTTTATATAATTATGAATACTAATGTTCTTTTATAAGATATATATTTTTTAAAATGCAATATTCACTTTGAAATTAATGATCTTTGTTATAATTCAGGTGTGTACAATAGGCGTGCTGGCGAATACGATGAACGTGGCGGTGCTGACGCGACGAGATATGGCCGCCGCGCCCATCAATCGACTGCTGAAGTGGCTGGCGGTAGCCGACGTCTTCGTCATGCTTGAATACGTACCTTTCTCAATATACAAGTACTTGGTGAGTTGGAATCATATTACCGTGTGTATGATTTAGTTTAATATTTATGTTATAATAGTACTATTGTAATTTAAATATTAAAGTATAAAATACCCTTTTTTTATTGCCTTTGTAGTACAATTAAAGTACTAATAAAATAATAAATATAGGTAAAAATAAATAATTATAAAAAAAATCAGATAATTCTATGGTTATCTACATGTATGGCTAGTATATAGTAGGAACATTAATTCTGCTATGATGTATATTTTAAATTAAATTAACACGTATGAATATATTTGTATTTAGTTCAAACGCTGTTGAGTTGACGTCCGCCTAATACATAACGAGTAGGGATATTTGATGAACAGACTACACACAATATTATAGGCGTCATCAATCACGTCAGGCCCCTTGAGGCCCCTTTTTAACCTATCTACTGTACGAGACACCAATGGAAGGATTACTGTAGATATGTTAAAATGTCAAAAATATTTGACAACTTAACTTTTGCAATCAACAAAATGTAGTCTTGGCAAACATGGTTAGATTCTTGCAGATTTTTGTACAAAGGACTTACGCGGCTTTATAAAATTGGTCTGTTCTTCTCGAGATTAAATTTTAAGAATTATTTTTTAACCGAAAAATATTCTACCTTCCTTGAATAATATTTCAACAAACTGGTTGCTATTTATTGTAAAATCTAATCCCGTTACGGTTGCATGGACGAGTGAACCCACACGTGATATGGATACACTGACCTCTCTCCCGTGATCAATCGTGGTGTTATCTGAACCCCGTCAACCCCCTATTTTGATCTCACGTGATTAATGGACAACCCCATGGTTATAAAATTATAATTCATATAAAATTATCAACCGCATCTACCTGTTGGAGCCTTATTTATCACGAACGACTGCTGCGTTTTGGTATTATACTGGAAATTGTATTTATAAGTAACTAAAAACAATGGTTATTTTTTCTAATATAAAGAAATAATTTTAATAATGAAATAGATTATTTACTTAATATATTTGTTATCGATATGCTTTTTTTTATTAAGTATATAAACTAGACGAGAATTTTGCTTCAGACTTTTAAGCATATGTAATGGTTATATTATATATAATAGTATTTTCTTCATGTAATATTTAAAACCTATTTGTTCTATTATTATCAATTAGATGGATTTCAATTAAAGGAATAAAAATTACAATATTGTTAGAACTCCAAATAGAATTAAAAAAATTATTAAGGCTTGAAATTTCCACGTTTTATTAATTTGTGGTAACAAAATATGGTAATGAGGTAAGGTCCTTAGAATAGTTCGAGGTAAATTGGATTTTAGGTAATTTGGATCTGATATCCTAATTTAATAAATTTACTGGACTGGTCAAAACTGACACGTTGATTATCTCATATATATATAATAAGAGGTTTTGCATATTTCCGTAATGGTTTATCATTTTACCGTGTCATGATTATGCGAATTTTAATACCAGATATTAAATGCGAGGGTTGCCTCAACGTCACACGGGTTATGTCATTCATTTTAATATATTTTCTAAACGAAATGTCACCTCACATTATGTTTTGTGACAAATTATGTATGAAAGCTTTTTAGATTTTTATAGCTTAACGCGTGTAGAATGGTTGTAAATATCCCATCAATATTTAAAAAATATATTAATATATTTATATATAAATATATAATAGTTATAAAAAAATTTGGGCTACGTAATTTTAATATAGGTTTTCATTAAAAGTTACCAGGTGTAGTTTAACAGTTAATTGTACTAAATAAAATATTATTATCCAATATCCGTCTAATACAGACATGGAGGCTGTAACATTAAATCCTATATCGAATCGTTATCGAAACTTACTTGTAATTTCCGTGTTCAATTCTATCTTTATTTTTAGGTGTTACCGGAGAAATTGGATTTCCCTTATTCATGGGCGATGTATCTTCTATTTCATATGCATTTTGCTCAAATATTACACACAGCGTCGATTTGTCTCACTCTGTCACTGGCTATATGGAGGTACATTGCTATAAAGTGAGTTCAAACTCTATCGTCCTTTATTCGTTAATTTCTTTAAGATATTGCATAAAATGGAAATCATTCAGATTTAAGAAGTTTAAGATCTGGATAATTTTACTTATACAATACAATATATATTTTCCTTTCATTATAAAATGTAAATTTTAACAATTGCAGGTATTCAGATCGAAGTCATATTTTGTGCACCGAGAGACGATGTAGTATTGCCATATTGACAAGTTTTATACTTCCACCTATACTCTGTATACCAACATTTATGGTAAGCACAGACTATAGTTGTTTTTTTATATATTTTTTTTTATTAAAACTTTATTTCACAGTAAAAATTGTATAATTGGCGGACTTATGCTAACGCATTCTCTACCAGTCAACCGAAAGAACATACAGAAAAAAAAAATAACAAGGGGTATATACCAGAACAAAAAAATCTAAATAAAGCTTAAAATTATAACACTTAATTTATGTGTTCTTATGTAATATATAATCATTATTATGTAATGATTTGCTAATATTAAAAATTACCAAGGTCACGCAAAACATTTGTTCTCGTTGGAATAAACTTTTAATTATTCGTTGCATATAAAGCATCGAACATTGCACCTGATTTTCATACAATGCGTATTAACATAGAATGCATTCAAATTATTTTATATTCCGCAGGTATTCGATATTCACACAAAGAATGTATCCGACGTAAATGGAAACCCTGACATTGCATATCACGTTGATTCCGACAACCAAGGCAAATTATATCAAGTGAATTTTTGGGTTCATGCAGTGCTCATCAAACTGCTACCGTGTTCCATCCTGACAGTCATCAGTATGTGGCTCATACGAGCCTTGTATAGCGCGAATCAGCATCAGAAGAATTTGAGGAATTATAGCAGCTGTCCCGCCGCTGAGAAGATGGTAAAAAGACAACACAAAGCGGATAAGAGAACGGATAGAACTACGAAAATGCTATTAGCGGTATTGCTATTGTTTTTGGTGACAGAATTGCCTCAAGGTATTCTGGGTCTGATGAGTGGACTACTTGGATGGTGCTTCTTCAAACGGTGCTATGATTTATTTGGAGAGTTGATGGACTTTTTGGCGTTGCTGAATGGAGCTATCAACTTCATATTGTACTGCTCTATGTCACGTCAGTTTCGACAGACGTTCAGACAGCTGCTTCTTCAGAGACATTTTGCACGATTCTTGCCCCCCACAGCCTCACACTCGGAATCTCACAATCAGAATACGTACGTAATTCTTTGTAGAATATATTTATATTAATGTTTTTGATTTCTTTGCTTTTCCTACTAACTAGTTAATGTAAATAATAGAAATATTATATTAGCTTTTACTTAACACACGAGCTTACCATTCACACTATTTTAGTAAGTATAATGTAATTAAAAAGGCATGAAATTTATCTTTTATCCTCACAGGTGTACAGAAAAGATAAAAAGATAACAACTGCAGAGCTTCAGTAAAGTTTAAATAGCAACGTGAGTAAATTATTATATTTTCCATAAATCGGAAATGTTTGTAGATAGAGATTTTAAGGTCTTGAGCAGGGTGGAATAGTTAGGCAAGTTTTGACAATGTGTCTTTACGACCTCGTTCAAACGCCACATCATACTCCTGTACGACGTGCCACAGAATAGTTCGGATGTTTCAAAGTATGCTTTAATATGAAATAGCTTTAATAGAAGTGATTGCGTATTTTTTAATTTTTAATAAGTATTTATAAACCATAGTCCATTCATTTTAATTTTGTAATTTAATAGAAAATAGCTAACACTTTTTCAAACAATTTGGAAATAACTTTGGAATGAAATCACTTTAATATTGGGTTAAAAAGATGGATATTTTAATTAAGAATTGTCCGTAATAAATATTTGTTAAAGAAGGTCAGACAGCTTAAAGGCGCCAGAGGAAGCGGTTTTATAAAGATTTAAGTTGGCTCGCTAACTGAAAATTGTGAATTGTAACCGTTTTCGCCGATTGTCTCGAAATAAAGTTTGTGTTTTAAAGCTTAGATCTGAGTTAACAAATTGAAGAATATTTTATATTGTAAAATTTCAATATACTTTCATTTCGTTACACATTGTACACTAAGCACATATGATTTTATAATTTTAGTGTATATTTATTAGATTTTTGCTTTTGGTATTTCCGGTTCAATATATAAAAACATTAACTTCCATGTATGAAATATTGTATATATTTTTTATATAAAATTATTCATATTTAAATGTCTATTATTTAGTTAAATCACTATGGAGATTAGAACTTTATAAGCTTTTTATGAATTCCGCCTTTCTTTATGTACATTACCCTTTTATTAATAAAATAACATAGGTGTTTTATTACGTAAGGATAAAAATGCTTACATAAAGCACAAAAACCCTCATTAACTTCAAGATCTATTGAATTCATCTCAATGCCTTGAACTTATTAATTCAATTACATTCGAATACTTCGATAAAATAAAGCACTTACAATTTCAAAAAAACATTGAAAGAAAATTATGAATTCTGAAAAGCTAATGATATACTTATTATGAATAAATATTCAGATTTTTTTTTATTATTCACAACCTTTTGATTCGTCTAATTAAATTAGTATTTAATATTATTTTCGTGATATTGAATATATAGCTTTTTATCTTCTTAATTCTTTTTTAAATTAGAGGAATAAATAATGTTAATTTTAAGTCAATTAATATTATTATTTATTAATAACCAATAGTATATAATATTTTTGGATATTAGCTTAATATATAATAATATATATACATGAATAACAAAAAGTCTTACCGTTATTCTTGTTCCAGTGGAAAGTCTTCTGTGCCGTGAGGAAGAATTCAGAAGTCACCAATAATGTGTGAACAGTTTTTATAATAAGATAAAGTGCAAACAAACACTTACGATCTAAGCTGTGTGTTAATTTACAGTGAGTGATCTTTATATGAGTGTTAAAATCATTGACTTCATTCATGAATATTCATTTAGTGAACATTTATTAATAAGTATTAAAAATATAATTACATTTAAAATGAAATATCTATGCTGTAATAAGAATAATTTTATTAAGCTGTTAAATATGTAGTCTTATAAATAATAAATTTGATACGACATATGTTTTTGAAATAATAATCCAACTCTTGACGTTAACAATGTTCTATTTTTACAGACCCTTTGTCTATTCTGACAATTACATTAGAGTTTTGGCAGAAAATATATAATATTTTCAAAAGAGTCAATGAACCTCTTTTGTAAACTTTGTTTACTAAATTTAGGTTCATATATTTTATATAGATCAATACATTTCTCAACTTAACCTAAGTTTCTTATATAGGACCCTATTCTCAAGAAATGTATTGTTTCTCTACTCAGGGTTAAATGTACGTTGATGGATCTCTTCTATAATGTAAGAGTATGTGGATTTCAAATTAAAGCTCCAAAAACTTTTTTGTAAATATAAGTGTATATGCTTTGTTTGTAGATTATATCTTTTTTTAATACTTATTAAATTTAGAATAAAATGTATGTACTTAATTCATGAATATTTAATTGACTGTTAATCCAATATTAGTAATTTTGAATGTGTATTGGAGTTGACGTCATTGAAATCGAGATTTTCATATCGCTTTAAACGGAATCTCTATATTATTATATTTATATTTACCCGGCTGTATTCACGTAGAAATTAAATCGGAATGTGCCCGACTAGTTTCGAACCCATTCGGGGTTCTTAATCGTGAGCTCTGAGCGTGGCGGTCTCTATATTATTATTATTTCCTTGTATTATGCGAATGTGTAACCAAAGTTATGTTTATTTTTAAAAGCTTAATATGATATAGTTTACAGGACTTACAAACAAAAATATATTATCCTATAGATATAAGTATTCGTAAGTTAATATAATTATTTGTAAGATGAGCATTTTATATTTTGTGTGTTATTAGTATTCAAATTTGCAAATATAGGATTATACAATAGAATTTGAAAATATGTCTTTTTATTTCTTTTCACCTTATAAAAAAATATATTATAATATCTATAACTATAATATTCGATAGTGAGATTTTATTTATTCATTGATTAGTCTGTCCGTCAAATAATTTCGATATTTTTTTTTGAATTTTTTTTATGACTTTGCACTTACCCATACATCTTGCAGTTTTTGAACTTGGTATTTTATAAGTCCAACTATGTTTCAGGAAAGTATGGAAGCTGAAAAAAAAATTTAAAAATAAGTCCTAAGTTACGACGTTCAAAGTATTTTCCGAAGACTGGACGAACTTCGAACGAAGAATTAAACTGTGTTTGAAGTGCTTTTCACACTATCTTAGAATATAAATACTTTAATATAACAATCTTTAGCCGTCAAATTTTCACAATAAATATTTTTAGGAAATAATTCTTAAATATACTTAGAATTTGATAGTCGGGTATAAAATTCCAAAAAGGCATGAACATTAATTTTGCAAACAATCATTATGCATACTTATGTTTTTTTTTGTTATAAATTTTAATTATGAAGCCTTCTTGATATCTTATAAATATTTTTAACACGTATTTTATGAAAGCAATTGTTTCATTTATACAGACTTATTAATATAACCATTTCTGAATTCAATTATAATGAAAAAAATATATGATTGATTTATTTAATAATATAGTTAAATATAAAAGTAAAAACAGACATATTTCTATAATAATATATTTGAACCCGCACTTCGAGAGCTAGCTTCAAACGTTGGAGCAATATCTTTTATTTGAAATATTTATTTTATTTTTTCATTAACCATTGACATCAACGTTTTTGAATAAAGAAATATACAAATGAGTATAAAAATTTCATTGCATTGCGCATTACTTTGAAAAACTTTTAAATGAAAAGCTCAAACGAACGAAAAGGAATTCTTTCACTTATCGGAGCGGCATGCTATTGTTGAATATTACATAAAATATTTAGTGGTTTTTAAAACAACGACGCATAAAATAGGGTTGTTATTTGTTTGACGTGTGTATGTGTTTGTTGGTCTGTTTGCGGGGCAGTAGCGCGCGTGAGTGCCTTTTTTATATTAAGAATCACGTTTGTGGAGTTTGCTTTGCTATGTTTGGTGAAAAAAAAAACTTCAATCTGAAATATATTTAGATATCAATACAACTAGAGACAGGATCTCAGGCAATATTGTATTTATATATTTTATTTTAAATTTGTTACCGTGATATTTTTGACTATAGTGATTTTTTGACATTATTTTTTTATTTTTGACATGTTGATGACGTAGCTCTGCTAGGACTGGCTGGTATTATAAGTGTTAGGAAAAAGTTACACAAATCAGATTTATTATATTAGTTTTATACTAGTATAGAAGTGCATAACGATGACTCAGGATTAACGTACAACTATTAGTACTGTTTAATTTAATTTTATATTGAAATACTTTAATATATTTTTTAGCCAATCTGTTCAAAAAAAACGGTTTCAATACGTAACATTTTATTATACCACAGAATTAATTTACAAAATATTTTGTTAATTTTTTATGTTACTTCATTTGTATTTTACTAAGCTTATGATTCGATTAAAATATTTTTCTATGAACATTTAAATTTAGTATTTTTTTATTTGGAATAAATATTGTTTATATGAAATTTTTATATATGAATAATATAATTAGTCTTAAAACTGTAATTAATAAGTGATAATTAATTTAACCGTGTGACAGTGAAATTGTATTTCAGTTATTGTAAAGTAATGTTTGGCTGTCTAAAATATATGAACTACTTTTCTCGTTAAAGCTTTGGATTATGCCTGTATTCAAAAAAAATACGAAACGGGTACAATGCTCAATAACGGAAAGAACAAAAATATTATCTTAGGCAAATAAATGAAAAGTACGTTAAAAAAGAACAAAACAATTACGATGTTACATAAGACAAATTAACCAAAAAGTAAAAATAAAAAAAAAAACTGATTAAAAAACAAAATCATTTATTTCTATATATATATATATATATATATATATATATATATATATATTTAATTACCAAAAAGAAAAAATATAAAAAAAAGATTGAGTGCTTCAAACAGATTATATAATCGACTTAATCCTGTCTAAGTAATATAATATCTGTGGCAATGTTTTATATGGGTTACCAAACTATGCAACAGTAGTCGAGTGGCGCGACTGTAATTTATCAGTATTATAAATCTAGATGTTTCGAAATACTTTGCCATTACTGAAAAAAAAAAGCAAATCGAATTATATTTGAAAAATGTTGCACTTGAAATATTATACATAGTGTTAAATTTGTTTTGTTTCTGAGTTAGTTTTAAAGGAAAATACATTGATTTTGATTTGAAATTATATTTGTCCGACGCAAGCAGTTTAAAAGTTCATTGATCTGTAACATTTCAATTCAGAAATATATATATTTTTTGTTCATATTGAAACTACAAAGATGGTGTTATTATTTACGTATAAAGTTGTTTATACCGTAAGGACATTTAATATGAAATATGTAAATTATTTTGTTATTATTTATATAAAGTATTTACGATGTTATTTTTTCCCCTTTAAAGATATGAATTTCATCGCTGTAGTGTATTACTCAAGTGGAAAGCTGACATGTCATAGATAAGCAAGCTTATCGCATTACCGCGCTTAACTGATGAATAATTACAATAATTTCAATGTATATTCTATATAACATGGATTTGCCAATAATACCTTAAAGAAATAAAAATAATATTTATTTATATAACTATATAATTATTAGTTCATGTTAAAAATGAAATTTTAAATATATATATAAATTTATTTATCACTGAAAACAATAACATGAAACGAAATGTGAAAAAACTTTTTGCGGGAATAAGTTTTCCAATCCTATTTTGAGTATTGTGGTAAGGTCAGACCAAAACTATCGTACTTTAGCCCCTGACCAAATAGTTTTGAGCATATTACCTTCGCAAATTTTAAGCTAGCTTAGATGTTACTAAAGCCTGTGATTAATTATTCCATTCAGACTACTTGACTAGTCTTAAGCTATTGAGATCTTTAGGTTGTTCGATGTAATAATATATTTATCGAAATAGTCGAAAAATGTATAAATTTTAAAAAGTTTTTGATTCATTAAATGTTAAAAACAACTGTTTTTAAAACACTATATATATATATATATATATATATATATATATATTGTTATGAAAACAAGCCTATAAGGCTAAGGCAGATAAAAATCATAGCCTTATAGATAAGTAAAGACTTAAACATCTTCAGTCTAGTAAGCAGTTCATTACTTTATAATCTCACAGTGGTTTTGTTACTTACCGTATAGAAAAATCTCTGAGATAAATATCGTTATAGAAAAATAAAATTATCATTTTTATAAATTACGAGGGTTTTGAGATGTTGTCGTGGAAACGCCACTGAAGGATGTTCCCTTTAAAATAAATAATAAATAGCAGCGAAAGCTCTGTTTAAGCAAATGTTATATTGGGTATACTTTTGTAATTTGCTATCTTAACATATTTTGCATAAAGATTAAACATTTAACGTCCTTCTCAATAATAACGTGTTCCAATCCAGTGATAATGATTCAATTTAATACATAAAAGCTGCAATTTTTCATCAATGTGTACTTATTACGTTAGAGCGTAAAATTGTCGTCAGTAAATAGACTTTACAGACAAACATCCTCATAAGTGTAAAATTGTTTATAGTCCATGAGCACATTTAATATAAAATATCTAAATCACTATATTATTATTTAAATATTTACGTTGTTATTTGTTGCTTTTTAAAAATATGAATGTCGATTATAATATTTTATATTATTAGGATATGTCAATGACATTAAAGAAATATACAATGTCATGTCTAATGAAAGATTAATAAATCAATATTGAGAAAGAAGCCATGTCTGCAATTTCTGTATTAAAAAAAATAATAAAGCTAACGCTTTAATATTTTTTTTTTACAAAATGAATAAGATATTTGAAATAAAGAAATTTAAATTGCAAACATGGCTTCTTTCTCAATATTGATTTATTAAGCTTGAAACAAACAACAAAAACGAACAAAACAACAACGAACAATTCTATTAATACCTTAAGTTAAGTTGTTCGTTTTTGTTTCTTTTATTGTATTTTAAAAAACTTTTCCATGTTTCATTGTTAATACTTTCAATCTACTGACAGCTGAGCTGCTTTTTACAAAAGTCAAACGAAGCTTTTAAAACTATTTTTAAAAGACAAATCGTTATCGTATACAATATTTTGTATATATAATGAATAATTATAAAATATTTTTTTCCTGCAACGAACTAGATTCAAATAAACGATCATTCAACGTTTTTAGATCTGGAAAATAATCAAACTTGACTTCAATATTCAGGCTTTTCGCAGAATTTAATATCGAACCTATATTTGATTGGACGAACAATTTTAATTACAGTAAATAGTTTGAGTTGAGATATCTATTTGATAATATTAAAAATATATTATTTGGTAATTCCGCGACCAAATATAACGTTTCTTTTTCTTTAAAAGCAATAACTTGAAAAAGGGAAAAGTGTTTCAGTAACATTATTATATTATATTTTTTTATTTATTTTTATTTATTCATATTATGTTTCAGTAACATTATTATATTATATTCATAATGTTACTATATGTAATATGTCTCTTATTATTATAAATATTTTTCATAGTTAAGTGCCGGAAAGTAACTTGGACTGAAAACTCATATTATAAGTACGGGCGCTAAGTCTTCGCTGGGAAGATGAAAGCACGAATACACTCGTGACAGCGAAGAGGATTTCCGTATTATTGTAAAATAAGTATTTTAGATTAAAGAATTTAAACTAAATACAATACCAAAAAATAATCTTTTCAAATATATGAAATGTAACACTATATTACTATGATAAAAAAAATAAATGAATAAGTACCATCAAAAAAATAAAACCAGTTTTAAACGAGATGAAAATATTTATCCCGAGAACTCTTTTTTTTTACCTTTACCTTACTTTGAATTAAAATTGTATGGATTTTTTTAATTAATACAAAATTCACTAGGACTTCAGTCTTGTAATTGATTGATCCCAAACATTTTACCTCTTTGGAATTAGCGGTTAGACTGGTTTCACATTTTGACATATAGGTTATATTTAAGTAAACAATTACAAAATATGTATATACAATGTAGTACGAAATTTTAGTATAAATAATATTTTATTTACAATTGAAATCATTACATAGGCTTTTAATAAAGGTGACTATACATATAAATATATATTTATTTTATTTGTGAAACCAACCAACAACCAACTTTATCTTGAAGTACAAGTAAGACTTCCATTGTCTGATTTAATTAATCTAAAGAATAATAAAGATTTTATCTGTTTTAAAACTCGAACAAGTATTATATTTATATTCACCCGGCTGTATTCACGTAGAATTAAATCGAAATATGCCCGACTAGTTTCGAACCCATTCGGGGTTCTTTTTCATGAAGAAGTAGCTTGAAAATGTAAACAACCGCAGTGTCAAGTTTTATTACATAAAAAATTACGTAGCTGCGATATATTACTTCCCTCCTAGTTGATTGTATTTTAGATATAACAGCTTGATTCTGATCGACCAGACCAATAACCTTGCCACATATAAGCCAAGTAAAGTCAAGGTACAGAGTACATATTTAAAAAAAGAAACCTAAATTTGTAAATTATAATAATAAACTTTATATATTCAAAATACGACATACGTCTTTTCAATATGAATCGATTATTATTGAAAAGACATATGTATATTCATATATTATTTAAAGTACCTAAGCAATAAAGCAAAAACTCTTAAATGAAAATTTAAAGTGAATTGTTAAAAAATTCTTAGTGAATATATATTATTTTAATTTTTATTTATGTTGTTACATTATTTTAAATTATATTTATGTTATTACATTATTTTAATTTATATTTATGGTATAACATTATTTTAATTTATATTTATGTTATTTCATTATATTAATTTATATTTATGTTATTACATTATTTTTTTTTATTTATGTTATTACATTATTTTAATTTATATTTATGTTATTACATTATTTTAATTTATATTTATGTTATTACATTATTTTATTTTTTATTTATGTTATTACATTATTTTAATTTATATTTATGTTATTACATTATTTTAATTTTTATTTATGTTATTACATTATTTTAATTTATATTTATGTTATTACATTATTTTAATTTTTATTTATGTTATTATAGTTTCATAATAAACTAACTATCACCAATTTAACAAAATATTGTGTCAATGTAACGTGGGTAACGTAACTAAATGACCGTTTTTTTGTAATGCATATTTGTTAAAATTCCCCTTTAAGCACTAAATTAATAAGCACTTAGAAGTTTTTCTTATTTCATTACTGTCCCTGTAACTATATATAACTATATAATATATATAATATATTATAACTTATATATATATGACGAGAATGAGAAAGATTGACGAGATAAATAAGAATCTCCTAAGAATGTCGATGAAGTGTTTTTTGTACAATATTAATAACCGCCGTGTCAAGCTAATCCAATCTTATATTATATAAGCTATAAGATTGTCTGGTGCTTTGACTCCAACTCTTTCACGCCTTGGCTAGTCAATCGATCATCATGTTTGTTGCTTCAGGGGTTCAGGAAATAATAAAGGTACGCCTTAGGTAGAAGGTTAAATAGCTGACAACCGACATAAAGAAATATATTTGTAAAAAACTTATTTTTTTACTTACATAGTGCGGCAAAGCAAATGCTATTAAAATGTTACGTGTTTATTTTATTTTCTAGGTAAAACCGTATCAACAACATTTATATGCTTACATTTTACGTAAGAACGCGAGGTAAGGTACAAAGTAAATATTAAAATATTGTCTTTACTTCTAAGAGCTTCGTAAAATGTCATACAATGATATTATATAACCTTAGATTGTAAAGTGTGGCACAGACTATGCGACGACAAAACAAATAAAACGCTTCATATTTCTTATTTTATTACGTTCTTGCATTTCATTCAACATTTTAATTTATTTCTAAAGTATCATAGAACGGATAATTTATGAAACATGAAGTGTTTATTCTCAACGTTTTAGTGCTGAAGTGTACTTGGAATTCCATCGTCAGTTTCACTCTTGATTCTTTTAAATGTATACTCTATTCTTAAAAGTAGTTGGTATGTCGAAGAACTTAAGCACAACAGATATATTTATAAAATAACTGCAGGCTTATAAAATACTGGGTATAAATGTAGTAAATATATGTTTAATGTACTTTATTTTACTGTATTAATTAGATAATGTGTCACGTCACGGAACACAAAAGAGACAACTATAAAAATATGTGGGCAGTTACAGGCGCTTATAGGAGCAACACGAACTGTTCAAACTCAAAAATATATTGCCGTGGTCTGTTTGACGAAAGTTTTGTTTTATTTAAGCTCCATAAAATAAGCTTTATAGAAACCGAAAAACAATTTATAATAATTGTATCTAGACTATATTAAAATTTTAAAATAAAAAAAGGTTGGAACTATTTGGAACTAAAAATAAACTTCTGATTTGGTCCAGATTCTCAGCTATATTTGCAGGTCCACATTGAAATTGTAAAATTTGTAAAAAAATCTTATTATTTTACATTCCTTCATTAAGAAAAACCTTCACAAAATTAAAATATTATTTTTGATAATAAAAAAAATGTATAGATTAAGGCATTATTTAAGCATTGCTGTTAAGATCAAATGAGCTGAAGGCCTCATTGTTTTGATTTAAATTTATAGCGATAGTTGGTTGTGTCTAATAAAGAAAATTGAGCTATAATTTTGTTTTAATTTCAATAAATCTCTTTATCCCATGTCGTCATTTAAATGTCTTTAATTTATGTATGAACTATCACCAGATAAACCAAATAAATACAGCTGATAGGCTTGGAAAATTTATTAAACCTACTTATTTGTCTGATACTAAATTGGCTAGACAATTATGCATAAACTCAATGTTGATCGTATTTTTATCTTATCATAACAACCTTTACAAGTAGCATTTGAAGGTAGTTTAAAATTTTCTTTTTCCAAGTGCTGAGATGACGTATAACCGCCTATCAAATGTCCACTAATCCTCGTGCAATTTAGGATCCAAAGCAAATTTTGGATTATTTTTTGTACAAAATTGGAAACAAGTTTGTAAATAAGCTACCTTTATATTAAATTAAATACACATTATACCACCATAAAGTATATTTAATTGAATATAAAGACACATTTAAATAAATTTATAAACCTCTTTCTACTATTTTCATTCATAATTTGTGAATGTTTTTAATTTTTTTTCTTTGAATATTTATTCACGTACCGAAATATATTGAACATTTACATTTCTATACGAACAGAATTTTTTTTTTAATTTATGCCAATTGTAGGTGTGAATAAAATAGCCAAGAATAAAAAACCCAAGCAATTATTTTCTTTTTATACTTAAGAAACGTCAGACTCTAGTTCCACTGTTCCAATGGTAGGTCCATGAAGAAGAACCGGTTAGAGTGATAAATTAAATGTCTACATTTTCTATTACACCCAAAATGATAAATAATATTTACGAAAATAAGTAGCCTATTTTATATCATGTTTTTTAACATTATGCAACAATGTTTACTTGATTCTTTTTTGTTTGAGTAAGCTGACTGTATTCCATTCTCTATGCGGTTTTCTTTCTTATTTTATATTAAAGATTACTATTATTATTATTAGAGATTAGTAATTACTTTTGGAATTTACACAAAGTATACTTTATTTTTTTCATTAGGTGCCTATTTGCCTTTCATTCAAATGTTTATTTGTATCTAAAGTGACATAGAATGAATAATGTATGAGATATAAAGTGTTTATCCTCAGTATTTCAGTTCCGAGTATATTTAGTATTCCGTCGTCAGCTTTACTCTCAGTTTACTCTTAATTCTATTAAAAGGAACTCTGTACTTATTTGTTTGTCCTATGATTAAGGTAAAACAAACATGTTTGTTTGTGTTTTATTGTACACAAATAATATAAAAAAGTACACGTTTATAAAAGATCTTACTAGCTTTATAAGAGTCACCTAATCACCTCACATAAGAATCACCTAAGAGTTACCAAAAGACTTATCATCGAAAAATCTCATGATGATATTGTAACATCTCTTCCAAAAGATAAAAATGCATCAGAGTTGGAGTCACGACTTCAATTCCATAAACAATTCATGATAGGTGCTAAAACAAATAAAGCTGGGCTAGGATCTAGCGGGAAAGTTCGGGATATAGGCTTAACAAAATCCTTTATTTTTCAAGATGAAAACGATAAGTATCGAGTGCACGCGATGAATCTAGAAATTCAAAATGAGTGGGTGACCATAGGCGACTTTTGTATTCCATTAGCATTGAGGCGGCGCACCTTACTTCATGATTGGTCTCCAGCTTTATTAAAATTCTATCTAAATGCATTCCAAATGACTCTCCCAGATCAAAGTAATTACGTATGAGAGATAGTATAGAATACTTGAGGATATTGTTGTCTCGTCATCCAGACAGGACATATTCCTGTACTCTAGAAAGATAAAGCGCGTGATACTTATGGAGCTTACTGTTCCGTGGGAAACTAACATCCCCAAAGATCACACAATTATAGTAAACAAGTATTACTAACTGCCCAACGAACTGACCAGGAATAGATATGTATATAGTTAATTTGTACGCGGTAGACGTGGGAGCGAGAGGTATAACAGTGAAATCTCTCTATAACCTACTTAAAGATCTTGGCCTCTCTAGAACTATCATCAATTCATTTCTAGAATATACTTCAAAGGCGGCATTGGTAGCCGCACGGTGAATTCATGGAATGCTAAGAAGCTTCGCCTCTGTCAAATACACTTAATGGGGTTGAAGTAAATATGTATATTTGATGTAATTAATATATGTATAAATACTGCAATTTTACTTTATTAATTACTTCATACTTTGTCACATTCTACAGGATAGTTTAATCATATCACACCCACCAGATAAACTGTTTCCTAAAAAGGAAAAAAGGCGGTTTCAATATTTGAAATATAGGCATTAGTAGGTTTATTCCAAATTTGGTTAGGTAGGGAGAGGAGCGCAACCAGTTGATGGTGAGCGTGAATGCGCATTTTAAAGGGGCCCTTAAACCTACACTTGGGTCGCAAGTCCCAGGGGCTGTTTGCACTCCTCTCCCTGCAACGCGATGGGCCCGGCACCCGCACGGTGAATCCAGGGAATGCTTATAAGCTTCGTCTCACTGAGATCCCATTAGTTTTTTTAATTAGTTTTTCATTTATGGACTATTGCTATAAAACCTTGAAAGTAATACCGTGAAAAAGCATTTCAGTTAAAATAATAATAATAATAATAAAGAAGGGATTCACAAAACGTTGTTTCCTAGCAACGTAGTTAAGCTTTTCTTTCTAAAGCTTGCAGCTTTATTTATATATCTTTTATTTTTTCTTCTATTCTCCGAAACAGCGTAGACTGATATTTTGGAAACAATGAAATAAATTATATTAGTATAATAGAATTAATATAATAAATTATATTAATTATATTATATTTAGTTTTTTTAACATTTTTTTTTGTCGTACCTCTTTTTAGCCCTATTTGCTGTTACAGCGGTACCGAGGGATGGTGCCTTGGGAAGATAAGTGTTGATCTCTCAGCGAGTCTACGTGTTAAAAGTATTAAGTATTATGGAATATGATTTGCTGACTTGAAAATAAGACCAGTACAAGATATCGCTGTATTTTTGACACACGTAGCAATCCTTTTCAAACTTAAATATCCCACCATATTCTCATTCATGTTATGTTTCAAATACTTCGTGTATTATGGAGACTGTTATACAAATATTATGATGAACTTGTAATTGTAAAAAATATATTCACGTCAAATAACTAAAGCTTATGCATTTTATGGAACCATGCGCAGCTTATGAGGGCTGAAGGACAAAAGAGGTAACATGAATTGCGGATGACATATGTCGCGAGGTTACTGAACTCAAGATTTATCATAAGAAAAGTAATTCTTTATTCCGTAATACTTGCAAGTATTTATCATAAAATTGTCGCTGAATTAATTTGTATACAAATTCATTTAACGACAGTTGTATGTTAAATATCTTAGTATCAGTTCCTCCAATAATTAAAGTTTCAAGTTTGTATAATTCGTGGATATACAAAATAAAATGACGGCAAAAAAAATTACAGCATTGACATAAGATATAATTCTCTGAATATTAATTATTCCAATTAATTATGATAAATTATGATGACATCAAAAATTATGTAATTAATAATCGAGTGGTATCGGGTTAGTGAAATAATATTTTCAGAATAATATTGCCTTGCAATGACCATAGACTATTAAATGGACAGATAATAATGGAAGTGAAATGTACTCCTGACTGACGTCAGTACGATAAATAAAAAAAATGATAAAAAAAAATGATAAAAAAAATAAAAATTGATAAAAAAAAAAAAACTCCAGCCCTAGAGATGAAACACTGCATTGCGGAGGGTTCTACATAGGTACAAAATTTAACTAAAAACATTTATTAACATATATATAAACATTAATAATCTATAATCAAAAATAAATTTTGTTCAACTAGCTGCTGGAGCTGCACTAAAATGGCGTGGCATAAAGTTGTTTGTATAATGTAAATACTTTAACAAAAAAAAATTTTTTTTTTGAAAAATGTATTATATTTTAAATAATTTTATATATTAAGAGCGTTTTGCGAAAATAATATTACAGTTATCACTGTGTGTCTTTGGCAAAGTAATTTTAAAAGTATATACAACTTAAATCTCAACTTTTCCCTTATTTTATACTAAGCTAATGTTTGCTGTCCTGATATAAGAAAGGATGATCTGCTAAATAAACTTGACCCTTAGTGTAAATGGTTGCTTGGAAAATATTTATCTTTAGTTTGAATGAAAAATAAAACGATACGGACAGGGGTTCGAACCCGCTATCTCTGGAATGCCGTAAAAAATAGCATTAACAAGAGGAATATTGACAATGAAAAAGTTATAGTGTTAAAAAAAAAATGTATTTTTTTTGTGTAAGATATTTGTTTTATTTGGTATTGCACACCACAGTGATACTTTTTTAAATAGAAAAAGTGAGCTTTGGACTTTCCTATTTCATTTAACAATTCTGTGTATTTCTTAGTGTTAATCTTAATTATTTTATATTTACTCAGTATATATCAAATCAAAATCGCCAAATTTAAGTTTGCAAACATAATATTAGAAGTACAGATATTTAAATAACATGTTACCTTATATCTTATTCAACGTTGTAGCAATTCATTTGAGTTCTAGTATTATTGATAGAGGTAGGTAATTTTGATAAAATAATTATTTATAATCGAATCCAACCTCCGTTTCTCTTTCATCTTTGATTGTAATTCGATTTTCAATTCAAATTCAATTTCAACCCAAATTAGAATCCAAGTAGAAGATTTTTTCATTTAAAATTTTGTGAAAAATATTTTTTAGCTAAGTAAAATAATAACACTGACACTGTTACAAGTCAGCTTTATATTGCAATGAATTACAGCCTCACTTTTATAACGGACACTGAGTAATTAATCTAGACAAACCAACAGTTTCGTATTAGAGAAGTGACCAGGTCCGCGCCTCCAAGAAAAGTGACCATTGGACTATCCATACTTTCCGAAACAACTCTGTTCATATGCCGCCATGTAATCATCGACGTTACGTCGTTTGCTCCACGTTACTACATTTTTAATATACGTCGTCGTAGTTATTTGATTTTTCTTTAAAAAAAGGAAATTATTAACTAATAAAAATATAATTACTATCTTATAATCTTGTAGTAATATATTATACATTGAAAAATATGAATTTAAATTTTGTTCTATTGTAGTTATTTGGGTAAATAGAAAAATCGTATGAATTCATCATTTTAAAAGTGTAGGCCTTTCGGATTTCAAACAGTTGCTTTTATATTTTTTTATATTCTAGACTTTTTTGATCTTTTTGTTTTTTTTTATCAAATTAAGAAACAGAGTCCTTACTATTATTTCTTACGCATTAATTTACAAGTAGGGGTTATAAATGTAAAAAACAGTTCTGTTAAGTTGGTGGAACGTGTAAACAGCCTCCATCTGTAAAAAAATAATATCTAGATGGCGTATGCTAAGAAAGTTTCAGCAGATCAATAAAAGGTTTCTTCTATTGAAACTTTTTTGCCATCTTCCTATTGACCTTTTTTAATTTTTATAATACCCAAGAAATATCCAATAACACAAAATACATATATTTAAAAAATAAAATACGAAAAGGCATGCATTAGTGCAGTCGAAAACATAATAAAATATTATATTAAATAGTAATTAAATGTTGTCATTCTAACAAATTAACACAAAACGTAAAAGAACAATAAACAATGTGAATGAGGAATTTACGAGTTTTCCTGAAAAAGAAGTATTATAATGTATGTTTAATTTTAAGTCATTTTCTTTGTATAGGAGTGATCTTCTTGGAATAATTCCGTCCCCTTATTTCCCGAAGGTGTCGTAAGAGTTGGGAAAGGCACAAAAATAAACGTGGTTATAATCCAACACTGTTTATACGAAAGGTTGCGGAAATCCCATCAACCATTCTTAAGGTTTGTGTCAGATAGGTTTTAAAAAAAATCTATCATTTTGCAATATGTTAAAATTTACATATTGCGCCGAACCAAATATTCAACCACATAACGCAGGTGGAAAAATATAATTTATTGGTTGGAATGAAATATTTGAATTATTTTACAAGAATAAAATTATTTAAACGAAACAAATATAATTAACTATATAATTTTGAAATTGTATGATAAGAGAGATTGAGTTTGATTTGAATTAAAGAGATACGTAAATAAAGTTTTTCCAAATATAGCTGTAAAATTAATCCTCCAAAGTGCTATCAGCGTTCAGTAGAATTCTTGTAAGTCGATGTTACTTTTTCACTTTTATTATATTTTACGCTAAGACGTTAAGTCAAATATTGGTGCAGTAAAAGTTGTCTCACAAATAGGTTGGCTTGTTTGGCCCAATTTATTTTCTTGCGATCACTCATATTACTTTAATACTTTGGTATCATATATAAATATGTGACTACATTTTTTCTTTGATCCTCGAGAAGTCTCTTTATTATATTATTTTTAAACATTTCTAATGACTATCAGAATTTAATATGCTAATAGTTATTAGAAATGTTTAAAAATGAAAATTTACTTACACTTATTTCATATTCTTTAAGAATAAAAACTGAAAATATTTGAAACTTTTACCCTTGAAGGCGTCAATCACAAAATAATATTCATATTGTGAAAGTCCAGAAACATATAATTGCTATCGAAAAATGAATACTCATTGTAGGACTTTAAATAAAAATAAAAAATAATAATAAACTGTATTTTTTTTATATTTATCAGAGAAAAAAAAATATAACCAACCGTTGGTTTATTTTTATTTATTTTTATGCCATATTTAAAAAACTGAAAACCAAGTTATTGATGGGGATGGCGGAAAAAAACAATAAATAATGAATTCCAAGTTACATGCTCAGGATTTATCATCAGTTGTTATTTTTTTTACAAAAGGCCTTGATGAAATACGATTGAAGTCTTAAAAAACTTTTGCCATATTTCATCAGGGTCTACAAAAAACTTCCTTTATTTGTATTTGTAATTTACTTTGATGAGAATTCTGTCAACTGTTTGACATAAAGTAATAGTAGACATACATATATATATACATAGGATTCAAAAGTGGACATTATTAAAAAAAACAACAATAAAAAAAACAGTTTTATTAATATTAAGACCTAATTTAATTTACAAGAAAAATATTACACTTTTTAAACAAAAAAATATCGTACTTACATTAAAACATACTTTCGATAAAATTAAACAAAAAAACACTCACAAATCACGTTGAAGGTTCAGATACCGATCAATATTGAGCCAGCGAGAAAATATTCGCTGCCTTTTAAAGAAATTTACTTTCAATAAAACCAACTACCCTATGCTTAGCAAAATAATACATCAAATATACATAAATATATATATATTAAAAAATTACGTCATTAATTATTATAAAAAGAATAAACATTCGTAATTTTTAAATTTTATTTTTAAACGACAGTAACCCATTATATATTTTTTTAAATTATTCTTATGGAATTCAATTTTATCATGAATTATATCTAAGTGACTATACAATTAATTATTCTAATTTTTATTCTAAAATAATTATTCTATTATTCTAATTTCGACAAGTAAGGTATAAAAAGATTTTTTTAGTAAAATTTGATTTACAAAAGGTGTATATAAAAATAGTAATTTCAGATGATTTTATTAGTTCAAAGGTAACATACATAAGAAGAAATTAAAGTATCAATATGATTATAAATATTTTTTATCAAAAGTAGCTGATATTTCTAAGAGCAGGCATGGATCGAATATAATTAAAAATATCATTATTATTAACTAGGATACCGATTCTTTTGAATAAGTAATAAAACTTATCTAAACTCAGTAAGTATACAGCTTTCGAATGGAGAAAGAATTTTTGAAATCAGTTCAGTAGTTGGTATCGTAACATAATTATAATAGTTTGAAAACATTACAAAACACAAATTAAAATGTTACCTCTTTATAATATTAGTAATGGAATGTCAATGTCAAAGTCAACCGGATACTTCGAATTCCGAACTGTAGAATTGTATTCCAGTACATACATCACAAATGTATCAAAAAAAAATCCTATCCAATTTTTTAAAGAGCTTATTTACGGATATAGTAGAATAATAAATCTTTAATTTCAATAACTTGAACTCTTAATACTATTTTTTGAAAGTATGGATATTCATCACTTTGAAAGTATCAATAAATATTTAAGATAATTTATAAGTAGGGTTACGAATGCAAAATTTATAGCAACTTTTAATTTTGCTGAATGTGTAAACAGCCTCCGCCTGTAATAAATTGTCATCTTGATGGCGCATGCCTTGTAAGCTTCAGACGTTTTATAGGCTGTTTGTAAACAAGTATCACCGTAAATTTCTTACTACTGCAAAAGGACGGTTTTTATGTTTGATAATAATAAGAATTAATACCGGTCTTATTTAGGAAAAAAAATCGACAATAGGTTTCCGATTTTTACGAATACCGCCCCTTTCAAAAGAAAAAGAAATAACAGTGCCATTTTTACATAATAGCTAATTATACTAATGACATTTTAGATATTTTAAAAATTTCGTTTAAATTGTATTTTGTAGTTTAAATATGATTCGAAACAAATCTAATCCATGAAAAAATTACTTGTAAAAAAAACAAGTCTCTCAACGTAGTTCTGCTGCAGTAAAAAGGTCCGTAAAAGTAAAAGGTCCGTAAGGTCCGTCTAATAATTCGGTTATTAATTTATTCAGTCCCTAATTAAGGGACCTTCTGTCTCAAGTAGTTACGTAATTAGTTAACCTAACAATATCCTTTAACATATCACCATCTATTAACAATCTTTTATCTTTTAAATAAATAAATTCACTCCGCCATCGCATGAAGACACAATGTAAATACAAGTTATATATATTGTATTAAATTAGATTGCCTAATGCAATTGCCAAGTCAATTAGGTATGAACCAGTAGTTTAAGAATTATTTCATAAACTACTGTTTCAAATCGAATGAACACCGTTTTTATACAATGCTTGCTTGGTTACTGAAAATTCACGCTTCTATTTTTATTTACAGCGAAGTTATAGGGCTAAAATGGGCTGAATTGTTTCGAGAACAGGATGGTAAGGCCGTGCCGCTTTTTTTCTTGACTTGGCGGTTGCACCACCATGCTCCCAGATTTAGAAAAAAGACAACATTAATAATAATCAATTATATATAACTTATACTAAATAGGATTATGATGTACTATAATTTACCATAGTGGTGTAATTATAAATATAATAATTTAATGCCTTAATGTCAAGGTTAAAGACAATTTAAGAAAAAACTTTGTGGTCATTGGACTCCTGTCAATCTGTCTTCTTAAACTTCGAATTTTATTTTATTTGTTGTTTTTATTTAAAATTTAACATATCACAATTGTTACAAAGGTAGCCTTATCACCAAAAGTGATCTCTTACAGGCAACCCATAATTAAAAGAACAATTTCATTAAAGTGCAGGCAGTAACTAGATGGTGCATTCAATAATTAGATAAAATAGTACATTCATACATAAAAGTATAATATATTAATAATTTATAGAATATTACATATACGTACATATTAAACTTTATATGCATTAATTCAATTTAATTTTAAATACCTTTACACATTACTATACATATAACAGCTATATTATATATAAATATAGCAAATGGTTTTTAAATTAACTTTTAAAACTATATATTGACTATAGAGCGTCTAATATTACATAAAAGAGCATTCCACAGTTTTTCTAAATAATATGACATAAGAGAATCTCAAGCACGTTATTATTTTGCAAGTGAAGGTTCATATTAAGGGAAAAGCTTGCGACAAGAAAAGAAAAACGTTCTTTAAGGTTTGGAGGAGTATATTTTTATAAATAAGAGTCAGAGAAAAAAATTACCGACTATGTTGTATCGTAAGCCATTTGAGCTGAAGGCAATGTTTTGTGATATGGTCAAACTTTCTTGACTCAAATATCTATGCAAAAGTTTTGTGGACGTCTGAGTTTGTTGAATAGTATATTTGTTAAACCCAAGTAGTAAGTATCAGCATAATTAAGAAATAGGAGGAGTAATGTCTAAGCCAGGGCTATTTTTGTTGTAACTGTTAAGAGATTTTTCCATTTTCTTAACCTGCCAATTGTACTAAATACCTTACGACTCAATTCAGAAATGTGTGGAGCCTAGGTTAAACAGTTATTGATTGTGACTGCTAAATTCCTCACAGAACTGCTGAACTACAACGTATTATCATCAGATTGTACGGAAAGAAGAAGGATGTAATTTAATTTTGATGTTTTTGTTGACCAAAGATTGAGAACTAGGATTTGCATGGATTTACAGGCAAATCGTATGATTTACACCAATCGTTAATAGCATGTTAATAGGTTGGAATTGAGTTGGTCTATAGCTTTGGTGATGTCATCAATAGTCGTTTTCAGAAGGGTAAGGTGAGGAGTTTAGTACCAGAATGTATAAAAATAGAGAAAAGTAAAGGGGATAAAACACCACCTTGTGGTACACCGGCTTTGAGACTGCAACATATTGATCGTTTGGTATCGAGCCATATGTATTGTTCAGGATTATGCAGATAGGAGCCAAACCATTTCCCAAAATGAGAACCAATATTAAGGTATTAAACATAGCTTATAGAATATCAATATCCATCATATTAAACGCGTTAGAAAAGTCTAAGAAAACCATAATAGTAATCTGCTGATTCTCGATTCCTGATCTAATGCCATCACACACTATGGTGAATCGATACAGTGCCGTAGCCAAATCGAAAGCCAGATTGGAAAGGAGATAGTATGTGGTTTTCTAAAACTAGGAGAAAGTTGGTTTTGAATAGTACGCTTTTTTTTAGCGACGAGTGTTTTAGCTAGACAAAATTGTCTAAATTTACATTTAATACTTTATTTTAGTACATTACATTTGAATTGATATAAGAACATCACTTCAAATTATATTTTGGTTAGTATTATATTAATCCAATGTAAGGAAGTTGTGTTATGTGTTAAGCTTTTAAACATTTTCATGTGTGTTAACATTGTACTATGGATAAAAAAAATATATAGGAAATATAATATATCAAGTCCTAAGCCGATTTTAAATACAATTTCCCATTTTTTTTTGCATTATATGGTGAACAGTGTAAATAATTTTCCTTTTTTTTGTTTTGTAAATCATTATCTAATACATTTCTGCTAATTCGATTCTGTAATGTATACTGCTTGTTAAGATAATTCAAATAAGGAATACATATCATGTTTTGCTTGTTTTACTCACTTATTTCGGACAGACAATATATTAGCTTTCATTCTTACTTCAAGTTGTACCATTCTATGATTGAGATGAGTTGATGTCTTAAAAGTAATGACAGATCAGTTAAGAATAGTATGCTAAATTTATAGATGGATGCAAAAGTATATATTTCAAATCGAGGTAAAAGACAAATAGTTACGCTTTTAAATTTATTTAGAGTACAATGTGGGTGTCTTCAAGGTAAGAGTGAAAAGGTTTTTAATGAGTTGATGCGCTTTACCTACCACCTACTACTTCACTTCCACTTCACATCAGGTGGTATGTAGTCAAAAACAAAATATCCAATAATCTTAACTGATATTATTAGACATCAGTTAAGATTATTGGATATTTTATATTATACCTAAAAATCACCTTAAGTCAAAATATCCTTTTTAGTAAATAACGTAAAACAGTTTTTATAAATGGGGACAGATTATTCAGAGGTAAAACATAGGTACCTCAGTGAAAAAGGAATGCACTAACGCGTTCGTCCAGAACCTGAATGCCTGCAAAAGCTTATTTTTTATCACGTCTTAATAGAATACTGAATTTATAAGACAGTTTCCGTAGCAAAAGAAGCAAGCTAGTAAAGAAGCTAAGGAAAAACTAAATAATCAACATTATACTATTTATTATTTCCATGTCAGTAAGTACAACTAGTTTGTCAAAGAGAAGAATTTATATCTCTCGATATTATCGGGTAGCTTTTTAATTACTATCCGTCTACCGTGCTACATGAAAATATCCGAATTCATCTTTAGATTAAATGACAGTAACGAAGCAAAGCAAAGTTGACAAAGCTGACCCAGTTTGTGCAATAGAGCAGTAAATCAAATCAAGGATCAAAAAATAAAAAAAAAACAAGATTTCCTTTGTTCAAGATAAAATGAATAAAGAATACGCTTTGAAACTGTAGAATCTGACCCCAGATACATATCAAAAACTGACAATATTACTACTTTTACTTAAAATGTTGACATCAATGATTAATTAGGTGAAGAAGGGAAATACGCACCGAGCACGAAGATGACATTTTATCTCAACATGCGAAAATGTTTGCTAATCTGAGGGTAGAGAAGTTACGTACACATACTCTGGATCGCTGATATTAAAATACCCTTGACTTTAATAAAATGTATTCCAATATGGCGATATTTAATAAAAATATATATTATAAAAGATAGGTTCTTATTTTATTTAGCTTACATTAAGTAGGTCACACATTTATGAATTAGATTTGGTTTACTTTTCAACATTCCGTCTGTAACATTAGCTGAGAAGAATATTTTCTTTTAGTCTTGAATGTTTTTATAGCTTTATTTACGCTATGCTTTGTTTTTGAATTTGATAGTTATTGTAGATGATTAAGAATATATTATTTTTACTATATTTTTAAACAATATAAAAAATGTTGATTACGGTAACTATTTTTAGGTGTGTAGTTAAAAAATATTTCATAACACCTACGTTGAATACTGCCGTATATTTTCGTACATACGAATTGACAGCTAAATGTCACTAGTACTGTACTAATTATTTATGAGACTCGTAACTCCGTTGTCCACGCGGACGGAGTCGCGGACAAAAATTCGTGTAGGTATAGTTAGTTGAAATTTTTTTTTTTCGGTAACATCATTTTTTGCATACGAATTGCAGATATCAGTAGTATTTAAAGAACTAAATATTCCGAATTGTAATTCCTGTAATTCTGTAATTCACGTTGTCAGAGTCGCGGACAAAAATTAGTGTACAGCCAGTTGACATACATTACGTCATTTGGTGTAGATATGTTTCAGATAACGTACAAACTAAATAAAAATATCCGTAATGGTTGATTATGGTTTTGATGATTAAAAACTTATTACCAATCAGAATCTAGATTTCCAACCTTGTCATTGTGTAAATGTTTACGGTCATTTGAGTTTAATTTATACATCAGAAATCCAACAAGTGTGTAAGATGGCATTTAAATTAAAAAACTTTTTTTTTAATTTATTTTTTTCCAATAGAGTTGAAAGCACTGAGACTCATCAGATAGAGGTATGTTGAGCCAAAAAGCGCTTTCTTAAATTATATTAAATGTTACTTATCGCAACAAATTTACAGATCCAATCAAATAAGACAACACAGGAATATTCGATTAATGACAGCGCACTGTTGCTTACTCTACGTTTGAGCCAGTTTCTCGGAATACAACCAATGTACATAAAGAAACGAACTTCTCACTTATATATAATGTCTTTTTCTCCGGTTATCTATGTCCTCAACATTGCAATTAGTTTATTAATCAGTAAGTTTTTTATAAGCATTTGAAATAATAGATTTACACTAATAAACCCAGCAGTCCTAGTTACTGAGATGTGGGTAGGTTTGAATCCTACGCGGGACTATTTATGTGTTGTAAAGTTTATAGTTCAGTACTCTTAGTATGAGTTTTGATGGAACGCAACGTTAATAGTTTCCAAGCAGTGACGAAACGAGTTCTTGGTTGTGATTGGTTTACTAACAATCAAACCCAAATAACAACCAATCAGAACCGAGAACCCGTTTCATGACTGTTCGAAAACTGTCAATCAACGTTTCTAACAATCAGAGCTCATACTCGGGATTGGGGAGAAGGGGGGGGGGACTGACTCTGGGTGTACTTAGTGTTAATTCATGTAAAACTTTATAACATGAATCTTTATTATATTTTCTTATAGATGGAACTGTTCTTTATGTGTTGCTTTTTGCAATGGCAAAAGAGAATCATCAAATAGTTAAGTCAATATATGTGAAATTTAAGATTACAGACGATTATATAATCGCGAGCTTTTTATTACCTGTCTCGGTAATAAATATATTTAGTGCACTTTATGGAAAAATCAGAGTGACGCGCTTTTTAGATTGCCTTGAACGCATGAAGCAGGTAACGGAAAATGTAACTAGCTGTACATAAGACTATGTATATAGGGTCATATTGCGTACATTTAATTATACATTATTTTTTCAGATAAGACACTCTATAAATAGTGGTTCCTATCAATGTCTGGGAAATAGAAGAAATATATGTTCTGTCATATTATTTGTAACATTTTCGCCAATAATTCTTAGGTTCACGGTAATAGGGATACGTTTGAATTGTTAGTTGACAATTATAAACATTTTTATATGTACTATAATATTATTATATAGTTCATATATAAATATAATTAATATAATATTTTAGTTTCAGATTTTTATCAATACCTTACTATACTTCAAACAGTGACTGTGGCTTTGGTTGAGGTTAAATTTTTCTTGATGGTGGAATCTCTCAATTTATCGTTTGAAGAAATTAATAAGCAGCTTAAGGAAATCCTATCACATCTTAACTTTTACTGTCGGTAGCTCCAACAATTATTTGTTATCGTATTGAAAATTTTCAAGTTTCAGACAACTTTGTGTCATTATTAACGTATAAGACTTTCTCTTTTTATCTTTTATTAATCAATGAATTCCTGATTCTTTTATTAATATCTCTGTAGAGATAAGCTTGTCCAATGTATACGTCTTTGTTAATTTTCATTTTTGTGTAACTTATTGTGGTACATGAAATAAATAAATAAATAAATAAATAAATAATCTATGAATTTCTGATCCTTTTTGAGATAAGTACTATTCTCCTATACATTCTCCCCTCCCATTTACAGATGTGGCAGGGTCGCAAAGAAAAAAATTATCGCTTCGAATTGAACATCTGATGATTTCTTTCGTAGAATCATGTAATATGTTAAAGAAAATAAACAGCAACGAAAGTTTTATGCTGCTCTGTCATGTTATTTTATTTCCGTTGTATATTATGTTAAGTGTTTACTATGTGTTTCATGCATTTACGAACATTGGTATGTTTATGGATGTTATATTAAAAATATGAATATAATTTACAAAATAATGTAATAAGAAACACATTATTTATTGCAGTGGATGCTACGTCCCTTATATCTGTTGGTCGGGAGATTTTAAATACTTTCAACAATTTATTTTTTTTATGGTTTATTATTGAGCCATGTCATCAAACTCAGAAAAAGGTTGTGTCTTAACTAACCATAAAGATAAGAGTTTGCTTTTTCTTTTCTAAGTAATTTTTTATTCCCAGGTCGTTGAGACGAAATATATCATAGCTGAGCTCATGTGTCACATTCAATCTGAGAACGATCCGCTTTTCAATACAGTGGACATATTTTACAAGCAGCTGTTGCTGAACCATTACACTTTCACAGCTATGGGTGTTTGTGATATAGGAAGACCCTTAATTTCTAAGGTATATAATTTATCCCCCAACTGGGTAAACTTTTGTACTCCGGGCAGACTACTTTATAAAGAATAAATAATTATTTTAATCAAATAATTGCCCATTTAATCAATTTTCAATTGTGTTGTTACAGATCTTTGGATTCGCTTTTACTCTGGTTATGGTTATTAGATTTTAAATATAATTACTCTCATAAATTGCAAGTGATAATTAAGGAACGGAATTAATTTAAGGAATGGAATTAATTTAATCAATTAATTCAATGTGGGTGTCTTCAAGGCAAGAGTGAATAGGCTTTTACTAATTTGATGCGCTTCACCACCTACGACTACATTTCCACTTCCCATCAGGTGGAATGAAATCAAGCGTCAACTTAGTTTAAGTGTAAAAAAAAAATAAACAAATAATTCACTCGTATATTTTAACAGCTTCATTACAAAGCTATCTTTACTATATAATGCTTTCTATATAAAGTATTATTTCTGTGGTTTTATGTTTAATAGTGTCGCGCTTTTATATGTTACATCTATACCATAGACAAGTTCTAAATTTATTATTATTTTTCAACGATTCAATGGTTTTAAATAAAAGTAACAGTTAAAAGGTTTGTAAAGTACACTTAAAATTTAATAGAATGTCTTAACAAATGTGTACAATAATATTATAATACATTTTTAGTTATCAATTTTGAAAATATTTTTTTATTAAATATTAAATATTAAACATAAAATTTCCGTTTATTACTCTTTGTATAATATAAAATTGAATATTGTTATTTACATTTCCAATTTGTCTTTGTGTGATGTTAATAGAATTCTGTCATTTGTATGTGTTAGTTTTATTACTGTAAAGATGCAGCCTTACGAATGTATATTAAAATTATAAAATAATATATTTTAATGCACTTGCTTTAAAATTATAGCTGTGATTTTTTTTTATTTCCCAAACTACCTTCCTACATAACAGAGACTTCGTGAATTAGATCTCTCTCTCTTATCTCTATCTCCCTTATCTTATGATCATAAAATCTGAGGAGTTTTATCGATGGTCGACAAGGGAATAAATCTATTTCAAGTAACACCTACCTTATTTCAAGCTCAATAGACGATAAGGCGTTGCTAGGCGTGCTCCTTTGAACTTTTCCACTCTTCTATCACGATAATAATTTATCTATCCATTTTATTTTCTATAGCTACAAACTTTTATTCCGATAGATTTATTTATTTAAAACTCTATTGTTCCAATGTAAAAATGTTACAATGGGCGGACTTAATGTTAAAAAGCATTCTCTGACAGTCAACCTTAAAGAGTTGCAGAGAGTTAAGAGGCGGTACAATAAAGAAGGAAATTACAGAGAAGATTACAGTTTAGAAGAAAGTATCATATACATATTATATATATATATATATATATATATTCTGTTTTGTCAGTATATATATATATATATATATTCTGCTGAAATCAATTTATTAATATTCAGAAAGGATCTCTTATCTTCTCCAGATCCGGTACCGTATCTACCGGTATATACCGGAGGCACATACTCGTATTAAGTGCTAATGCATTCATCTTATAAAGTTAGTTTGATATACGATTTGACACTGGATTAGTTGATACTCTGAAACGTAATAAAACTTCAAAAATATTATACATTTTTATATATGAAAGTCTAACAATGCATATATATATATATAAATATAAATGTAATATGTATAAAAAAAACAATAATTTATTTTTTATGCCCTACTACTATATACTATACTACTAAATAAATGCTTTACAATAAGTGTCCAAGGTTTGGGAATTAAAAATGTCCTTAGATTTAAAAAAAAAAACGTATTATAAAATATTTTATTTCTACAAATTTAAAAACAGTCACCGTACACCACACACAACACTTGTTATATTTTTTAAAGATAAATGGTTATTTACGTTCCTAACGATACTAGCGTGACAGAATATGATGTTTGTTAGTCTTGACCATGACACTGAAAATGAAATCCAAAATTAAATAATAAAATATTAAAAATAATTAAACCACTTTTCTTTTCAGTTAATTACAATCTTTGCTGTCGAAATGTTGAAAAATCAACAACTTAATTCATAAATATATGACCTATAAAAATCTATAAAAATCTTTTCAAATATATATTGCTACTAAATTATAATTCTGCATATCGCCATATTGGAATACATTTTATTAAAGTCAAGGATATTTTAATATCAGCGATCCTGAGTATGTGTGAGTAACTTCTTTACCCTCAGATTAGCAAACATTTTTGCATGTTGAGATAAAATGTAGCGGGCATTTCCATCGTTAATTGGTTATCGTTTCCATAATTTGAAATAGAAATAGTATTTTTGTTAGGTTTTGTTTTTTTAATTTTTAGCTATGACAGTCGAGTGCAATGATAAGTGCATTTTAAACAAAGTCGTTATAGGGCATCGTATGATTGAGAGTATGTGGCTTCAGATTTTCTAGTTGCAAAGGGGTTTTTTAAATTATATCATCTTGAACAATGGAATTGTTAATTTATTATATTCAACTATTATATATATATAATAGTTTATTATAGCTCTCAGCTTATCAAACAAATACTTTAAGTGTTTTGCCACTTGGGAAAAGCCTCGCTGTCAACAAAAAGCACGCTTCTGTCTTCTGTCTGTTATTTTGACATTGACAACTTTTGTATCATTACTTAATTGTTCCTCAGATTCTGACCATTACATTTCTTATTCTTAATTATCATTTCGGATTCTCAATTTATCTATTTTCAAATTTTTCTAGTCTACCCTCAGGCAACTTAGTTTAATATATCTTTCTTTTCTCAATTTTTGTACACGGGCTTGTAACTTCAACGTACATAATAATCATTTCTGTATCTTTAAATGATGTTTCTAAAGTTCCATGTAGATGGTGGAACGTACTATTGCCATGCCTTTCAACATGAACAATTTAACTCTGACATTAGCTGCAGCTATTTTTTTTCTTTAATATAAACATGACAATATTTGACCAACTAAGTTATTACTGTTGCATTTAAACCATTTAAATGAAGTCCGTTCTCAGTTATAGTGGTTCTCACCACATTTCGGACATCTTATTCTATCTGAAGGACAAATTCTGCTGAGATGTCCAAGCTGCCAACATTTGGAACATTGTGAAAACGGAAACACATATTTATGGCTTTACACGGATACAATTTTTTTCACAACACACATCTTTCACACATTTTTCATGCAATTTCACTGTTAAAGCGTGCTTAGTATTGTCATTATCTTCATTTGTGATTAATTTAAATGAACATTCTATTCTTAAATGTATCATTTCATTAAAGTGAAGTCCATAAAAGCACGAACAGCTAAAAGCTTACTGAGTCAACAAAATATATTGCGTACGGTCTGTGGATGAACAACAGCTGTCCTTTATTCAAGCTCCAAAACAACATTGCTCTGTTTGTACAGAGCAATGTTGTTTTGGAGTCAAATCACAACACTGAAATAAATATTTTGTATAATTTATTATATATATGAAATAAATATTTTTTGCAATTGTATCAAAATCCTATCTTTATTATATTTATTATATCCTTGTATCTATATATGATAAATGTTGTTAGGATTAATATTGTGGCCATAGGAAACATTCCACTCGTAAATAGTAGTTATTTAATGTGTTTATAGTTTCTGGATGTTCATTTTGTTTTAAATTTAAGAAGATTTACAAATTTTTTTAACATCACTTTCGGTAAATTGACTTAATAAAAGGTGAACCCAGGAGTGGGTAAGCTTGTGAGTTGATTTAAAGTGTTGATTCATGTTGAATCATCTATGGTAACAGCGGATCAAAAATGCTGATTAATCTCATTTAAATGTTTACTCAAAGTATTTATGTTGTTGAGCTCGTCCAACGCTAAGACTTGACCGTCCAAGACCGTGACTTAAGAAACATCCAAACCTTATCAGGGTCGTTTTCTTCTACTACAGATTTATGAATATGGCGTCGTCGTAAATCTCTACATACTTTATTGCATCGATTGCGTACTTTGTGGTACCTTTCTTTATTAAGAACGGTAAGTCTTAACTAAACGTTACTTATTCCTCAAAACCTGGTAACGGTTTTTTTGCTGGTGAAGAAATTATTGTTGGCGACGGTGTTACCTTACCTTTTTGGAACCTTATGTTTGTTTGTATAAATATTATTGCTTTTTACATTTCTTTTTTCATTTTATCCATTTGTTTTTTTATTTTATATATTTTTTTTTATTTTATCCATTTGTTTATATTTTTTTTTATTTACAAATTTATACTTAAAACGGAAAATAAAATGAAAACAAAATAAACCGAGGACGTAAATACATTGTATATTTGTAGATCCTCGGTTGATGATTAAAAGCTTTTATTAACTATTAGTTTTAACATTCCGAACAAAATTTTTGATAAAGTTACATAATTTGAAATTACCTATACAATGGAAACGGAGAAAGTCACGACAATAAAAATTTATACAATAATTGAAATACATTACGCTATCTGGTGTAGATTTGTTTTTGATAACATACAAACTAAGCAAGCTAACTAATTCATCTTAGAATTTTATTACTCAATATTTATTACAAACTAATCGATATTTACAACACTATAATTGATAAGCATCTATAGTCATTTAAAATGGGGCTTACATTAATATGATATTTTTAGTTTTCATTTCTTTAACAAAATTCATTGCGTCTCGTCAGATAGATTTATGTAAGGTATTTATAAATAAAGCACTATTTTTTTATTATCTAACGAAATTGGTATTTTATTATAACTAATTTAATATATACAGACGTCAGTGTCACAAATAAAAACAGAATAATAAAACTGTTCTGTCCTGCTGTTGACCTTTAGAGCGAGCCAGTTTTTCGGAATACAGCCAATATACAAAAGGATTTTTTTTAAACATCTTATATCACAATTTCTCCAGTAGTTAATGTCCTCAATATTATTACTTGTATATTTATAAGTATTTTTTTAGTTTTTTTTTTTTTTTATTATAAGCTCAGTCAATTTATTAAAATAAATACAGGATGCAAAATAAACCGATGAGGGCGTGGATTCGAATCCGGAACTCTGGGAAAGGGATATAAAGTAAATTCTCGACGTCCAAAAAGGAGGGAACGCATACCTTCGGTCAGCAGAGCACCAGCATGCCTGCTCTACTTAAGGAGAGTTACGGGAAAACTTGGACTACAACAGAAATACTCCATTAAGGCTGTATGTACTCCATCGCCTAAGTTAGCGCAACACTTGCGTATCCTGCAGGATATAGTTCGTCTTCAAACAGCTTTGTGTATACAGGTGGTATTTTTATTACTTACAGCAACTAAAATACTCTGTAAGTATAACGAATGTCGATTAAATTCCATTCTTTTTTACATTAGTGTAGATATAAAATATGTAATCATGTCCTGACTGTATAAACTCAAAATGTATTCGTATTTGCGAATTCTAGGTTTTAGTAGCTCTATACTAAATACCTTTCTGTAATTCACGGAAGGAGTCACGGACAAAAATGTGTATAGAAATAATTAAAATTACATTACGTAGTTTGGTTGAGATTAATCTCTGAAAACATGCAAACTTAAACAGGAAACCCATATTAGATAGTTGATTCTCTGACAAGAAAGTTAATTCTATGATAACATTATATTTGCATAAATATTTAATATTACTGATTTTTTTTAATTCACATCCTGTAAAGAATCTTAAGTGGGGCATTTAGGGTAGTTTAGTTGATCCAAGAGATGCGAAAATTATTATCGATAAATATACTAGTAGTACACCAGAGACTCAGAGAGCAGATGGGTCGCAGCCCTCAAAGTCATCAAAAAGGTTTGACCGTTTTCGAATGTTGTTTTATTTTAACACTTTTGTCTTGAGTTTTGGGTTTGTTTCATGGGTCCTATGTGGCTCGTTAAGTCACCATCTAGCGCTAGCATTTATAAAACACGAATATAAAGTGTCATAAAATCATCATGATTTGAGAAATAATATATATACACACATATACAAATTAAAAAAGCATTTTTGCATAGTTACGAAGTAGTATTATTTAGGATGAGAAGTTCGGACGACGCGACGACGAGAAAGTTATTTAAAACTAGTCTAAGTCCATCCAAACTTTTTATAAAAAACTTGTCAAACCTAGTATTAAACCTGGACTTTAGTCAGTGACCAACTTTAGTTCAATGAATGGCTCATTCTTATAGTATATTATTCTCAATATTGAATTTTGGTAGTAAGGGTTTTAGGAACATATTAATTTTTTTTCTTATATAAAAGGTTATCCAAAAAAATGTCCAAAATATTTATTATATCTGTAATTCGTTTTACGACATTGTTATAAATAAACAATTTTTCTTTTATCGTTTTCACATTTCACACCAACAACTCAAGCGTGTCACGAAAAGCGATATTCGTTAAATAAATTAACAATTCAATGTGTGTGGTCAAAATAAGTGTTTTTACCCATCTAATCGTGGATGCACCGAATAGAATTACATCGTACTTTAGGTGGCTCCCTGGTCAAGACAACTCACTACTCAACATAAAACGGCACTTAAGTGTTACGTGTTTCATTAAAGGTCCGCAATACTTCGAACTCATCTATAAGTACCACAATGGGATCGAAACTAGTCAAGCAAAATTACAATACAATTAACGTGAGTACAGCCGGATGTATATATATATATATATGTACAAAGTAAATAAAATCAATGTAATTTGTTAACATGTTCAATTATAACTTAAGATCTTTTTAAAATATATGTATGACGTATAAATAACATTAAAATTAGTTAAACTAATGTTATATTGAAATAATGTTATTATCTTTTTGAAAATTATCAATTGTCATAATCAATAAATGCTTTAACTAAACCATTCTCGAGCGTCTATTGATTACTCAAATTTACAATGAAGTAAATTTGAGTAATCACTTCAGGCAATGGTTAAGTCCCTGTTAATTTATTATTTTAACATTTCACAATGTTATGTTTAACATTTAATAACAGTTGCGAGACCTCAGAATCGAATAAAACAGACGCTAGTTTTATAAATATCTGTTACAGTAAGACTATTTAGTTCTGTATTATTTGAATTGTCTTTACGCTATTATTAAGGAATAAGTAATTAACTAAATGTAATATAATAAACGTTTTTATGCCTACAGGTTTATTGGCATTTTTATATAATAAAGTTATCGCTTATTTGAAAGATGAAAATCTAAAAAAATGCTTACGGAAGTAAGCCAACTTTATAGACAAAAAAAATATCCAATTTGAAGATAATTTTACGTGATAACGTTATAAGAAAACATCGATGAAAAATTTTACACTTTTATTAATTGAATTTAATTTAATTCTGAATTTTTTGAAAAATATATATTTTGGTAAAAGACAAACAAGAATTGCTGATACAATAAACGATGGAAACCCCAGTAACTTTTTACCTCACTTAAATATATAAATGCGCCCAACGTTTAGGTCGATTGTTCCACGCTCTCGCTTGCACCATCCGCTCAGGCGGAACGTGACAATGAGTCATATTTTTTCGTGCATACAGCCGAAATTCATCGATTTGAAATACGTTACCAAGTCAAAAAACAAAAATATGTGTGCTTGCCGCAATTCACAAAAAAAAAAAATATTTAAAATTGAAATGAACCCTAAAAGTCATAATAATATTATATGCGATTGTCTGCAGAGGCAAATTTACATTAGAGAAAAAAAGTAATTTTCTTTATGTTGGAAGAGACATTGATAAATTTTACAAACCCTTCATTAATAATTTCTCGGTGACATCATATCTTTTTATTATATAATACCATGTAATACATTTTCAGTCATGTACTAGATATGATTTAAAGACAAGAATAAGATTAAAAAGTATGTTAAGAAATAGGCACTCTATTTACCATTATATTTGTATGACGGTTTTGCTGGATTTAATTTTTTTAGTGTTGGTGGTGGTGGTGCTTATGGAAACGTTGAAAGGTAATGACGATAAATTACCTCCTCTTTCATTTTAGTTCATGACAAAGTTTAAAACAGTTGCCGTCAAGCCCTTTGTACGGTTTTAAGTGCATTTGTAGTATTTTAGCTTAAACTTTATTCACCAAGAATCTCAAATATCTTTAGGTTAGTTTGTCTTATCTTTTTATCTTGATAATTATTCTTTGTCGGTAATAAGATAAGGTGAACGAGACCTTACCTCCATTAAATATAACTTAAGTTTAATTTGTATTTAACTTATGCTCAAATATAGCTAATATCATAAAATAAATTTGTTTTTTCTACCAAGTATGATAAAGTATAAGATTTTGTATTAGTTTTTTAGTATTCGGTTTTAAAATAAGTTAAATTATTTAAGAATTCTTCGTTAACAAGAAATCATTTGATACATATTTAATTGATTTAATTTTATGTAAAAGTACTAGCTGTGGTTTCATTTTATTTTGTCAAAATATTTAATTCCTGTGCAATTAAAAACTTGCTTTATTTTTTAATATTAATTTTCTTTATGTGATTCCAAAGTACTTTATTCTTTTCATTTAAAAATATTTAAATGATTCTCTATTTACTTTATAAATTATATTATCATTTATTATTTTTTAATCGTTCTTTAAAGAACATCTCGATAAAGGTCTTCTTGAATTTCCGAACTGAACATTACATTTAATTTGGATTATGAGATAAACTAAAATATAATATATTAATTCTATAATTAAAACATCGTCAATAATTCATTTGAGATAAATTACTGTTATTAATGTATCCGGTACCTGACGTAAATAATTCGGAACTGTCGAGTAGTGTCAGCCATTTTGGAAGGCCATACCGGCCATCCCGGCATCAGGCCGAGTGCAAAATAAGTGCTAAATAAAACAGGGCAAAGATAAATTATGAAATATATACAAACTATTTGTATTAACATGACCTTAAAAAGACATTACTCGCTATAGTTAAATACGAATTCGATTTCGTTTACGTTACCAGGTAAGCTTTATAAATTCCTCTTCTTTCAATGATATAAGCTATATTTTTATAAAATCATATACTTCATAATAACAAAAGTGTTTTTATATTAGCTCTAATATTTTATTTATTATATGTGTATCATATTTTTTAATAAATGACATCGATGTTTATTCGAATAAATGATTCGTACTACATTCAGTGTTTTTTTTACGTCTTATGCTGTTAGCTCTAATGGATCTCACAGCTTCACTGAGCAAATAGGTGGGGACAGTAGGTACTTTTGAAAGTGATAAGATAAATCTTTTAGTTAAGGTCACTGAAAAATTATATTAGAAATAATAAAGCTTGAAACTCCATAGTTATGGAAACGTTGAAAGGTAATGACGATAAATTACCTCCTCTTTCATTTTAGTTCATGACAAAGTTTAAAACAGTTGCCGTCAAGCCCTTTGTACGGTTTTAAGTGCATTTGTAGTATTTTAGCTTAAACTTTATTCACCAAGAATCTCAAATATCTTTAGGTTAGTTTGTCTTATCTTTTTATCTTGATAATTATTCTTTGTCGGTAATAAGATAAGGTGAACGAGACCTTACCTCCATTAAATATAACTTAAGTTTAATTTGTATTTAACTTATGCTCAAATATAGCTAATATCATAAAATAAATTTGTTTTTTCTACCAAGTATGATAAAGTATAAGATTTTGTATTAGTTTTTTAGTATTCGGTTTTAAAATAAGTTAAATTATTTAAGAATTCTTCGTTAACAAGAAATCATTTGATACATATTTAATTGATTTAATTTTATGTAAAAGTACTAGCTGTGGTTTCATTTTATTTTGTCAAAATATTTAATTCCTGTGCAATTAAAAACTTGCTTTATTTTTTAATATTAAATTTCTTTATGTGATTCCAAAGTACTTTATTCTTTTCATTTAAAAATATTTAAATGATTCTCTATTTACTTTATAAATTATATTATCATTTATTATTTTTTAATCGTTATATATAGAATAAAACAATACACATAAGGCTATTTACATAAGAATAATCAAATGAAAATCAATAAAGTAATGGTATAATGAAATAACTTAATTCTCTCAATCATAAATAATTATAATTATTGCCAAAAATTGTCCATTTTTACAACTTATATAATCTAAGAAGACACTTCAGTCCATTTTCAGGATATATTTTTTTTATTGTGTAATACCGTTTCTTACAATATTATTCCTAACATTGTGTAAATGTGGCCCGACTCAGGATCGATAAAAACTTGTAAATTCAAGTTCAAAAATATCTTCATTCAAGTTGGCATTTACATGCACTTTTGAATCGTCAATTACATTAAAATATGTCAGTATAGTATGTCAGTATGCCAGTCCGTGATTAAGCTACCACCAGCTCGGAATGCTGCTCTGCTGAGAAGAGCTGGCCAGAAACTCAACAGCTGCTCTTTTAAAAACAAATTAACAATGTAAATAATATAAAACATTTTAATAATATGGCAGTTCAGTTACAATAAGTTGAATGAGTTCTGTGTTATTTCAATTGTATATACTATATATATATATATATATATATATATATATATATATATATATATATATACATACATATATATACTAAAGATAATAATAACTAATAAAGTACATGGTAATATAAATGAATTTGATATGACGATTTAGAGTTTATTATAATAAAAAGTTTTTAATATGTAAAGTTTGATTTATTTTATTTAAACAGGAACATTATTACAGTTTTTTTAAAGATGTACCGCTTGCTTTATAATATAAATACTTTATATGCGTATTTTAGTAAAAGTAAAAAAGATATAAAAAAAATATTTGGAGATATCTCAAGACAGAATAATAGTAAAATGAGTAAAGTGTATCTCAAAATAGTTCATTATTTCCGTAACGAATGTATGTTAATGAGTTACACGATGTGGCACGACTGGTTGAACCGACGCTATGGCTTATCTTTACGGGGGTTTAAAGATAGTTCTAGTGAGTTTGAGATATAAATTGTATGGAAACTTAGATTAAATATAACATCAAGAACACATAAAATGGTTCTACGAAAGTGAATAGGCACTTGAAATAGAATACTATGAAATTCTTCTTCTTCTTTTATCGTTCCTCGTAAGGAAATAAATATATATTCTAAATTAACCAATCATGGGGTCTATTTATTTTTATTAGAGGATACAGACTGAAAATACTTTTGTAACAGCTGTTCAATATTAACAGTATAAACTTTTTATTCTGGACTCGGCATACGTAAGCTAAAACCCACACGAAGAAAAATGTAACAAACTTGAGAGACATCAAAATCTTTCATCAAATTACTCCCTACGTTATTGAATATACACTTTACATGCATAATTTCTTCTGGATCTACTCTCTGAATTATTAGTTTTTAGAGGCTTTTCAAAGATTTATAGATATTTCATTCTATAATATGGAAACGTAAGTACAAAACACTGTTAAATATGTTTAAACATATATTTGTAACTGTTCATTAATTAATGTTCTTCGAGAAATCAGTCAATAAATAGTTGATATATTATATTTAATACTTTCGAACATGGACATAATTTAGACGAAGAAATAGGACATCTGACGAACACTCACGATACGAAAGCCACTTGTAGCCACTTCACACAGACCTATGTAAAAGCTTGAAACTACGCGTGTTTTCTAGCTAGTCTGTATACGCCCTTACAGTGATACAATTCAACGGAAGCTTCTAGTGGGCTTAGTTGTAAAACGTAATTAATTTTCAATTTTCATTCATAGCAATAAACAAATTAATAGACTCAAAATACATTTCACTTTCCTAACGAAATAAAGAGTAACTCTTTTAAAATTTTTGCGTTCTGAGTTTAAGGGTGATGAAAAAATATTGCCAAAGGATAGCGAGTTGCAGTCAATTAAATTTTTATCATTTAAGACTCCTTATAAAATGAATACATATCTATACGAGCATATATTATACAAGCGTATATTAAAATGTAAGTCTTAATAAAAGATAGGAATATTATTATAACACGGGTTTATATTATATTGTTCAAGTTTCCTTACGTAGGTGTAATGTAAATAGCAATGGACGGTATAATAAATATATGATGACATTAGATATTTTTAGCTTCTAGTACACAAACTACACTGTATAATATAATAACTGTTCTCATAGAATTCAACAATGTTATAATATTGAATACATTATTGAATAAAATATTAAAAAGTATGGTTTTGATTTTCTAATGATGAAAGAGTTTTAATTCTATGTATTCTATTCAATGACATTTATTTGTAAAATATTGTTCTTTTGTCGAAGACATCTTTACGTAATCGTCTTTATCTGTCGAAACCAATTTCTATTAGTTTTCATTTGCATTTAACCAATGCAGAAGTATACAATAACATGGAAAAGATCCAATAATTTCAACTAATATTTTTGACAATATTTATAAAAAATAACTGTTTTTAACGATCGCTAGATTGCATATAATGAAATATAATATTAAATTTTAAACAATAAACCCAGTGTGTCGAATGCCTTGCACCAACTTACTTTACTTATTTTATAAAATTTATTACAATACAATTGTTTATACTATATATATACTATATACTTTTGCTTCGTTTTTATTGGAGTATTCCCAAGAGATTTTTGAACACAGCAAACTGTGTAGCATTTTAATTCCGCGGAGTTGCTTAACATTTTAATGCTATTTAAAAGAAAGATAATTTATTTTCTTTACTCTATAACTATTTCATTCTTAGTAAGCTTCTGTCATAGACCTGACTGTAATTTTAATAATGAATAAATAGCTTGGTATATTTTATAAATAACAACAAACGCATATTTAAACATAAAATCTAATAGAAATGATTTTTTATTATCATATTGAAATGGATAAACAGATATAAATGATAAAAATATATTCAACTATAAATAATTGAACTTCCGTGAACCATGACTTTTATAAAATATAATGAGTGAAACTCCCGAATGGGCTCAAAACTAATTAAGACACATTCCAATATAGTTTCACGTGAATTCAGCCGGGTAAAAAAATATATAATTATCATAAGTTCACGAAAGTTACAATAAATATTTTAATTAATTGATATTCATATTTTTTGTATCATCAAAATTGTTTATCGATTTATTTTTCTATCTCCGAAAAATTATGTACTATGATTTCATAGTACATAATTTTTCGGAGATGAAAAAATTTATTTATATTAGTTATTAAAAATTTATTTATTAATATATTTATATTAGTACACTTAGTGAGTGTGATCAAAATATATATGAAGGTAGCGCCGGTTACGCGTCCGCTCTCTTGAAGCCCTCGCTACAATCTAATTTTGAACGCGAAGTCAACACAATCATAAGTAGTTAAGAATGTTTTTTTTAATGACCTTGCCACTTATATTATTATTTTTTACATGTACATGAAATATTGTAGAAAATATATTTAAATACTCTAATTTCTAAAACGTGTCTTGTTGAGGTTTCAAATCTTTGAATAAAAACGAAACTATAAGAAATCCTCTGTAAATACATTTTTAACGAATGTTCACAAATCAATCTAAGTATATAAGACTAGCTGATGCCAGCAACTTCGTCAGCTGCCACAAATCTCATAACTAAAATAATAATGCTGACTTTAAACTCTATAATGATATATTACTTATATTTTAGATACTTTATGGCAAGGAGACATTGATAGTAAATAAGCTTAGTGCATAAGCTAAGTATATAAGTGTAGTACATAAGCTTATGCTTAGTAAATAATCTGCGTATGTAAGCTTAGTACATACAATAAGTATATAAGCTTGGTAACCATAAAAATGGTTATAGTGGGTTAATTTTATAAGTCACGGACTTTCTTTTAAATCTTTTAGAGAGCAATTTTGTAGTTGTTGATTTTTGCGTGACTTTCACTCAGCGCACGTAAGTAGGGGTCTAAATTTTGCCATTTTCGCAACATTTTGAGTCTGAAGTAGGAATATGGATGGTTAAATGTGAAAAAGCTCTTCCGAAGAAGACATGGATGGAGGGCGTAAATTATAATATGGCAAAGAAGCAAGTCTGCACTTAGATTAAGTATGATAGAAGAATATGGAAGGAATTAACAAATAAAAATATTAAGGCGATCCTAAATAATTATGGAAAGAGCTGGTGGATGATGACCTAAATAGCACACCGATCTAAAGATCAAATTAAATAATTTAAAATTGCTTGAGGAAAATTTAAGATCTTTTAATTTTTTATCATCATTAAGATATCTGAATTCCCATTCAATTATAACGTACGAGACAGCGACAAAACAAAACAAAAAAAAATATTGTATCTTGTGTGGATATGACGTCAATAAGTCAAGCCGTTTGTAAGTTACATTGTCCAAACGACGCCCCAATCAAGTAACACGTTTTGAGACTCGGTCCGTGTAAGCGAGAGGTTATACAAGTATACGACAAGAATTACTAATCGTACACGAGAAAGAAACAACATTACTGATATCTTCCCATAATATATGTATAAATAATGTTAAAGAATATATTATAACATCAGTATACATAATATTATAGTAGAAGTGTACTCGTATATGAGGCATAATTTTGCAACACGAAAGTATACTTTACACAAGCATCGGTAGTACTTTCGTTACCTTTTTGTTTCCAAAGAAACATTATGCATCTCTTTTTAACTCATTAATTTTGTAAGGGTTAGAAAGAGAAAATCGGTAAAATATAAACATCACATAATATAGCTTTGATCTGAAGAATTCGAATGGAACTTGAGAGCAACCATCTCCAACCAACCCCTCAGAGGATACTTAACTGTGGACGCCTCCATCATTATGAGACCAAGTATCGGTATTATTGTTAAAAAAATGCTATTGTCCGCCTTTTGTTTTCTTTTAAATAATATAAATATGTTGATTTACATAAATGTATGTCGACAAGTCCTGTTTTATTTGTTATTTAAACATTAAATAACGTCTAAGCGATTGTTTTTATTTTTTTTTGTATATTAGAATTATACTATTAGTTGAATCCATAGATAATTCTTAATTAGGGAATAACGTTTATAATTTATTATATAAAAGAGTAAATATTGAAAATTTGTTTTAAGAGCTTCGTTAAATCGCTCGATGAGATATTTATAAATCAGTAAGTAATATAAATTACTCTCAAATTGTTCAAAGTTTTAAAAATATCATCAGATGTTACGCTGTTCGCGTGATTAAATATATTTCAGGATGCGCAAAGAATACAACATCCGATGTACAAATTTAAAATAAAAAAAAAATCTTATACGCGCTAGTTGAATATGTTTAATTAAATCGACATCTTTGTTGTATTTAAATATGTACTATGCGTGATATTAAAGTGTGAATTTTAAGTCAAGCCAAATGAAGCGTGATATTTGCTTGTAAGTTTTAGGATTTGATAAAATAAGCTATTTATACCAAAACCAAGGTTAAAGGATCATGACATATGTCAATGTCAATGTCAATGTCAATGTCAATTCATTCATCTCAACCTATTGCAGTCCACTGCTGGACAAAGGTCCCCTCCATTTTGCGCCAGATATTCCATGAACATTTTCTTACGCTTAAGATATTTAGATACAATGTTTTTATTTAAATTATTTCAACGAACGCTTATAATAAACGACACCCGAAATGGTTGTAAAAAATTGTATGAAGTAAAAAAGCTCGTATAATGAAAAGAAGAAGCAACTTTTATTTCACAGTCTGCGTAAAACCATTAGATTAAATAACTTCAAAGAACGATTTAAATTTTAATAACTGAAATATTTTTTTTCTTGACAGACTTTTCTTCCAACTATATTCACATACTAAATCTATGATTCTTGAAGGAAACATTCTAATTATGATTTATAATTGCTGATTAAGAAACCGCCGATACAAGGTTGATTACTTTACATTACTCATGAGATCATTATAAAATAAAACAATAAAATATAATCCAAATAAAAATATTATTATTTCATTATAACAATTTACATACAATTGTTATTTAAGTGTTTATAAATTATTTATTAATGTCCGTATTTTTCCAAGAAGGCCTTGAGGTTTCCGTCGTAAGTACCATCAGGGTTATGAAGTTTGTTGAGCTTCTCCCATTCTTCGGGCAACTTTTCCATAGAAGCTTTGATTACTTTGGCAACCAGAGTCTTTTGTTTTTCGGAGCATTTACCACAGGATGATTGAAGCGCATCGGGAATCCATTCTGCAAATAGAGTTTGATTGTGTTATTATTTGGCTCAGTTTTGTATTATAGTTCTAGCCGTGCATAAAAAACCAACGTTCATTAATAACTTTCTGTCATATAATTTATTATGATTTGTCATATTGTCATTTATATAATAGTTATCATACAAAATTCTCGGACTGTATTCAAAGTGGTTTAGATATTTCTTTGCATTGTTCTTTATGCTTAACACCATGATAAATATACATTTCTTATAAATTTTCTGAACGAAAATGTAACATTTGTTTCTATTTAATAAGATATTGTATATATTTTTAATGTTATATACAAGTTCTAATCTATTTTATTACATAATATACAAAACTTACTCTTAAAATCATTGCCCTCTGGAGTACATTTTCCAGTTCCAAGGAAGCATTGTACGTAAGATTTCAAAAGGCGGACATTGGAAGTCAATTCTTCGACGTCGAAGTTCTCGTACTTTTCATAGCTGTCGTCTGGACGGGCCACAGCCAACGCTACCAACGCAAGGACGACCAATAGTTTCATTTTAACTGCGAACATGAAAAATTAAGTTTTATTCCTTTCGTAAGATCAACTCTCTCACTGTTTGCTTTTATCCTTAAACATACCACCATCTTGCTTAGTATAAAATGTTACGAAGCAAGATGGCGGTAACTTTTTATACTAACCAAGTATAAACATTTTCACTTGCTTTGTATAAAAGGCATTATAAGCCAGTATTAAAATAAAAAATACAAGTATTGCCAAAAAAAAATGCACTATAGTTAACGGTATATATTTTCCTTTCGATTTAATAATTAAAATGCTGATTTATAAAATGTGAAACGATAAAATCTGTTTGAATATTCATTACTCCATGTTTTGATAAGATTGATTAAATATAAATTGGCAAAGTGACACATGTGTCATACTTTATAATTATCAATATTCAATGCTGAGAAATAATAAAGATTCATTTGAAAATAACAATATAAAAGTATTTTATATTTGTTAGTAAGTATAAAAAAAACTTTAAAATATATTAAAAAATAAATTTAAGTTTAGCTTTTTTAAATTATTATTTTGACTTTCTTGTACAAACCACGAACAAGTAAAATTTAATAATTAATAAATTATAATAAAAACCACTAAAAAGTAAAAAACTAAACTAAACTTATTCTGCCAAGTAAACTTGTTCTACCAAGTAAACTTGTTCTGCCAAGTTTCTGTATAATTTTGTTAAACTGTACACTTTTTATTTATATAAATAAAACTTGACGAAAAAACGGCACACAAATTTAAGAAAAATCTATATTATATGATAATTTAATAATCCAACGAACCTTTTGTATGAGAAATCCCAAAAATAGCAAGTACTCTTAAGTAACACCGACGCAGATATAATCCGTCTTGTCATTACAACTTCTTTATATACTATAAGAGGGCACAAGTCCTTGAATTAAATGTGAGATTGACGTGCGGTGCAAAGGAGGGCAAAAAAGGTTAATGAGCGATGAATTTTAACTAGTTTTTTTTATATGACAAACATTTATTATTATTAAAATTAATTAGTCAGTTCATAACGATAATTTTATTTATGTCCCCGTGTGTACTTCGTGGCCTTTGTTGTTTTGTATTTTTTACAAATTAAATATTTATTTCCGTTAAAGCATTTGGTATATTTTTCAAAGGCTGTTAAGTTTTTCATTTACCAGTGTCTTACAACGGTCTTAAATTATGTCATAATGTATGTTGAAAAATGTTAATAATGGCTGTTAAATCAAAAAAGTGTATGTCAAACAATTTAAAGTCAATTTTATTATTATTTATTACCTATGTTTTAAAATTATTTTATATCTTACTTGATTATATAAAAAAACATTTAACCTCTCCTTTTGTGTATAATTAAACTAATTATTTATAATGTAAGTTTTATTTGTTATTCTTTTGAACTTGTTTTTCTTGAAACAATTAATGTTGGTTATTATTCTGGAATGTTCTTTTATAAAGATTTTCTAAAAAATTGTGGTAAAATTTTTATAGACAATATAAAGTATGATTGTCTCAATCGGATATTTATTATTTATTTATTAATATCTTTACGGGTGTGCATCCCTTTTTTACAAAAAATCTTCAGGACTTACAAACAGTATGGCCAGTAGAAAATAAGATTATAGAAAAATATGTAAACTCATAGAATTAATAAATTTTAACAAAAGTAATATACAATTAGATAGACTTATACTAATGAGACAGTAATTATAGATGTTTAGTACTGCACGTAACAAACAAGGAAATATATAATAGAAAGAATGAGATCCGCGCTACAAAATACAAAATAGACTTACAATTGAAGTAACAAACAAAAAAAAATTAAAAAAAATAAAAAAGTATCATAGTGTGTTTTTGAGTAGTCATTTGAATTATTCAATACCGATATTGGAGTCATGTCTTGGAAGAGATAATTTATTAGCACATTTCATTATTCGAGATATAGTGTTTTGAAGAGCAAATTCGGTTCTAAAGTGATTCGGCATAAATAAAAGTGGTCTCCGAGTAATTCTGCGAGGCTCGAAAAATTTAAAAATGCCTGCTACTTCAGGACATATTCAGGATATTCAAACCCTTTTGATTAAAATCATATTTTGATTACTCCATTACTACACAAAAAATATATATATATATATATAGTACACATTTGTTGAGTTAACATTGTGATAAAAAAGGAGACGGAAAGTTATATCTTTTATGATATCTTTTATTTTCTATCTCTTACTCTGTTTTTTTTTTCATAAAGAAGGCTCAAAATAGTTCAACGATTAAAAAAAATAAAACACTAAAGCGACCTTCAAGCAGTTATTTCTTTAAAAGATACTATCCAGTTTTTATATTTTAATAAAATAATAAAAATCCGTGTGAATCGAGATGACATTGTAATATAAAATAAAAGGTCGTTATATGGATAGCCTTTGATTTCGAAATGATGGCTACGTATCCAATTTTTTCCTCTCTACTGACGTCAATGAATTATATTAAATCTTGACAGCACAGACTTCTACTTTTTACATGTATGTTTTTTGTTTTTAAATTATTAATATATTATGTAAATAATACTTGAACATTTTTTTTTCCAATATATCCAAATATAAACTAATCTTAAAATCAGTTGACTTAAACAATAATTCTCTTTGGTCTCATTGAATTAAGCCGGTTATTATTGAAACAAACCTGATATTTTTGTCAACGCCACAAATAACTAATCAGCTATTGTTCGTGTGGTCTTCTGACATTCACGAAATAACCTTTCGTAAGAAAGCCAATAAAGTTTAAAGAGTTTTTAGATTAAATCTTTATTTTATTCAGCTATGAGCCTAATTAATGTTTTTGTTAGAGATAAGAACGGACGCATCATATGTAAATCGAGTCGTTAAATTTCAATGCAATCCGGATTTTTAAGTTTTGCCGAGCGGAAAGAAAGGAATCGGGGCTTTTTTTTGTGTCCGAAGTATAATTTAAAAGAATTAACAACATGTACTCACAGTATCGTAAAAAAATATTTAGTCGAGTTTTTATATACTCCATTTTTTAAGTTATATAAATAATAAATTGAACCTTGGCTGAAAAATATCTAACAATAAAATAGTAAATTTAAATTTGGAACAGTAAAATAAATGAATCATCTTCATAAAAGAAAATAACAATCAGTTATTATTCGGTTATAACAATCAACTTACTAGTAATTAAATTTGAGTAAAACCTTTTTTCTTATTAGCTTTTATATAAATGTTTGAATATGAAAAAAAAAATAATTTTAATCTACGAATAGGTCGATCCCACATCCCAACAAAATAGAACAAACAAAGTTTGAATATTATTTACTTAAACAGATTACATAGTCAATAAAATAGTTATATATATATATATATATATATATATATATATATACATATTACATATACATATATTTAGAAATGCTCTAGTATCTCCTTTATTTAACCACACTGGTTATCGTTAGCAATCCATCTATTTATAAACCAATAGATGAGGTCAAATTCTGTAAAATACTGATTTAGTATAAGTGATTTAGTATATTCAACTACAATTTTACTACTAGTAAAATTGTAGTTAAATGACTTCTTTCATCTTAATTCACTTGTACTAATTAATCAGTACATTCAAGATGTACTGCTATAAGATTCTGAAATTACAATATTTTGTTTCACTGAGTTTAAAACAGGGAGTTTGACTTCTAATCTGATATTGTTCAAAGTTAGTCTGCTAGAAAAACTAGCAGACTAAACTGCTAGGAAATTTTATTAAACGCTGGCCATCACGGGCTTTTGAAAGCTTTTCAAACTTACAAAATCGCATGTCGATATTTAAAATGCACATGCTTAAAAAAACTTTATTAGCTTCGTTTAAAATTCACGACGTGAAAATGTACCTTTAGCGAATGTGAAATAAAACCAAACGAAAAAGGGAAATACCCGATAAGTTTCAGTTTATAACCAAGTACTTCTCGGTAATATTCCTTTGACTTTTTTAAAAGTGTGATTGTTTTTACATTTTGTAATTTTGATACTTTAAGTTTCATTTTAGTGTCAATTATATTGTCATTTGTTTCTAGAATATGTATATTTATTTATTATTACAGTACATATACATATTTGTAAATATATACACCTACTTATTTATTCATTCGTTCTTAAAATTGTCCATAAAACATTTTAGTCATATAATTTCATACTGAAAAGTTAATAGTTGTTTTTAGGATTTTCGAAAAAAGATATGTCGCTTCGATAAAGTCGACCATACATAGAATATTTAACCAAGTATTCTGTATGAAACATCGTTTCATTCCTAAATGCTATCTTGATAAATAGATCTAGAAAACGATATTTCAATTGGAGTGAAGATGACTAATTAATTTAGACTTAATACGACTTCGAGTGCATGAATAAATATTACATCATATTTTTAATCAAAAATAGATATACTATAATATATTCCAACAAAAACATTCTGTAAAAACTAGCCAAGTCCGTTGGAGCTGTTTATCTCTAAAAAGTAATGAAATATCTAGACAGTGTTTCCAAGCCAAGCCTTCTGTTCCTTATTGCCATTTCTTTATTATTATGGTTCATTATATCTGACTTGGCCGTTGACCTTTACCCACTAACGTGTAAAAAATCTTCAACGACATAAAAGTAACGAATGAGATTTTTTAAGTCAAAGTATATATACATATAAAATTTCCACCTATTTATTGTTTCCCTAAAATTATTTGGATTTTCACCTTGATCGATGACGTAAAGAATAATAAAATATATACTGGCAGTTTGAAAACGAACGCCTTAAAACTAAAACGAAATATAACGTCTATCTTCATTTATAGACCGCAAATCATACAGCCACATGTTCAAGAATAATTGTCTCGTCTCACTGAGCTTTGCGCTTTAATTAAAATTAATGAATTTCTACATCAATAAATACTAATTATTACAATAATAATGAAGACTAGAAATTCTTCATTATTATTATAATAAAAGAAAAAAACTTTAATAGACTTGCAGTCAGATTACTTATTATCTATTAGGTTTAGATATACGTATCTCTAAAGTATTTTTCTGATAAAGTATTAAAGTTTAAACAAAGAATTCAGTGTTGTCTAGATACTATAAAAATGTGTTTGTGTGATAATTATAATATTGTTTCTTTTGAAAGCAAAAAAAAAAAACAACAATACATTAAAAGTCATCATGTTTGTTTTGGTAAATTCCAAGTTTTTTGTTTCATTATGACGTCATGATGTTCAAGACTGAACGGATGTAAAAATAGCACTTGTTTAAGATATGAGAAGGTTATATAAGAACAGCTAATTTTGTTATATGATAATTTAAATAAGAATAAAAACAGTAGTTATAATTAATTATATTAAATATATTTTCATAATTTGTTTACATAGCCAAGTGATGTAATATTAAAAGCTTTCTCTTATACTTGACATTATAAGGGTTACTTGAAACCTGTTTGTTTTGGTTCTCTTAACATTGGCCTACACTTTATTTAAATACATTTTTAAAATGACGTTTTACGTGTCGTGAAATGAGACAATAATTGTCGTAGTTAAAGAAGCAGTCGCCTTACTTACTAGATTAAAACTAGATCTGCATCTAGTTTCAATCTAATTCCTTTTTAAAGCCCCAATAGCCCTTAGGGAGAGCTAGTTAGGCTGGCATTGAGAAGCCATGGTCTTAATTAAGGTTATCACGATAAGACAAGTTGATGAGACGAAAAACTTGCACGAGATTTCTACCCTTGATCTGAGTTAACCTTAAGCTGATGACACACTTGGGGCGGCCGCCGTTTCCATTTACAGACCTTGATCCCGTATGTATAACTACTTAACGCTTTAGTTTGAATACGGCACGTTCTGAATAATCTAGATGAATAATTCAGAATAATCTAGATTAATCTTGATAGTGATGTAATTTTCCTTACGATACGCAAATTTGACAGACTTTGTGTTCTAGTTTTGTTTTGTTTTGTATTCACTATATTTTTAACACATATATTTTATGTACATCGCTTTAAATAACGTAAATCGGTTAATATAATGCCTGTATATGTATAGAATTATTTGTTCAAAGTTTGTGATATGTTCGCCAGCGAAACAGCAAACTATATCTGTAGTTTGACAATGATTTCCTCTGTAGTTAGCTTTGATTCAAACTAATTTTCTAAAATGCAAACTCTTGCGTAATATTAATTTACGTTGAATATTAATAATATAATAAAGCAAATAATTATTCTATAATATTAATGTATTATAACATGAAGGTCAGATAGTAGAATATTAGCAGTATTTCACTATTCAGGAACATATTTTTGGAATATTCTTGAAGATTAAATATCAAATTATCCAAATAAAAAAAAACATGTTTAAATTATTTTTTAAGTAACCTTGCTGAACATAAAGTAGGTTATTCCAGTGTAAATTGAATATATGTACTTTGAAATAATTATATATTTTTTGGCTTGATTATTTTATACGTTGTCTCTTTAAAATTGATTTTATTCATACTTTAGACATATCACTAATGTGCAGTGCTAGGAACGTATTTTTATATTGTTTTTCTTTTGCAATAATGTCTGATTTAATTCATGGTACTAAATTTAGTTACAGCTTTCTTTTTTGTTATGATCAATTTATTAGATATTTTTATGATAAAAAAAACCTGTACCTCTTTAATATAAATATTTCCGATGTTTAAAATGCACTTACCTGTTTGTTATATTTTTTATAACTGTTATCTATAATTATATATCCTAATTTATATATTTTTTTTCTTCCGCATCGGGACTGGGACAACCGCATTTTCTACCGCATCAAGACGTTTTATAATACAATTCAAACATATTCAGCCCTTTCAATAGAACTTTATTAAGCCAAACATAAAAAATAAATATGATAGGATGCAATGTTTTTAGTAATTGTTTTTAATAAATAATGTACTTACATTTTTATGGACTAGATATATACCCCATATACGTATATCAATAAATGGTCATAATTTCTGTTCGTTAAACGCTGTAGATTAAAAATATCTTTAAATGTTGATTTGAAAATTTGGTTATATTATTAGCCAAAAGTATAGTAAAGGAAAATGTTATAATTGAATAATAAATGAATAAATAAATGAATATTGAGCGCTAGAAAGTTATAATTAATGTAATTTTATTAACCTGCAATGCAAAAGCCGCAGTTAATAATAATGGGTTTGATATGTTTTTTTTATGATATCATAGCTCCCAAGAAAAGAAAATAAAAGAAAATTTATCACGTTTCACATGTTTTTAGCCAAAAATATAATTTTACATCGTACATCGTACATCTATTAGAGAAAAATGACAATTATTGGATAGTTTCTGATTTACGAGCAGATAACTAGTATTGCTGAATTAACTTTCAGTGTCAGTCTCAAAAATCTTCATCATGCGTATAATTAATGGAAGAATGGAAAAAAAATCGAGGCGAAAAATGTTTATATTTTGAAAATTGAAATATTGTATTTGATAAGTCATATTTTTTTTTTTATTATATATATAATATTAAATTAAAATGATGAGTCTTACTTAAGCTACCTAAAAAAAGTTCCTCAATTTATCTGAAAATATATGTATTCTATCTTCCGCAGTTTCAGCCGAATCGTGATGATAATACATCGTGTGCAAACATTCTGAAAATATGAGAAGGATATTACAGGACAAATTGGTCTGCTTCCAGAGAGTTTTATTATTAAAAGAAATGCAAATATACGACAAACCCTTGAGCTTTTTTCGGCTACAAAGAAAATTGTTGTACCATATATTTTTTATGCATTTTACCTGAATTTTATGGAAGGAATGAATTATTTTACGGTTACTTATAATTATTCGTTCTAAGAATATTATTTTATTATTAATTCGACAAACATATTTAACTTATCCATTCTACGGAAACAAAATCATATATATTGAACAGAGATTAGAATTGATGATAGGACTTCAAATTCAACAATGAGCCTTAACAATGCATCAAGTATAGAAATGTTTAGGTTTAAATTGCAAATTCTTACTGAATTTCTTAGTAAATTAAATCTAAATATTTTTTAATTACTATGACATAATTAAGAAATTATTTACCATACAGTTTGGTATTATAAAGGTGAAATTGGCTATAAAATACATTTCACCATCATCGCATTTCGATGAACTAAAAACTTAGATTTTGCAGCTTTGGTCGTTGACTCATTTACAGATTTGGTTGTTGACTCATTTACAGATTTGATTGTTGACTCATTTTTCATTTAAAGGGTTGTTGTATATATTACCTTTTTAGACCAAACATAGTTAAATTCATTTAAAAGGAGCAACTCCTTTTGGCTAGCTCTTCGGAACAGAGCAGCATTCCGAGCTAATGGTAGCTCACAGACGGACTGACTACACTAACCTTTTTATAATGTGATAATAGACGATTTAAAAGTGCGTGTAAATGCTTACTTAAATAAATATATCTTGAACTAAAATTGTTTTCTCAATTGAAAATTCTTAGTCAAAATAAAATTTGTCTTAAATATTTTTTATAAAATAAATATAATAAAACACACAAACTATAAAATCATACCAGGGAAAGAAAAATGTGAAAGGAGAGACAGAAACAAATCAAAAAAAAAAAAACAGCCGCACATTATGTTACAACATCGATATCCGATTGAAAGCCACTCGTAAATGCCAATCCAAACTAATCGAGTGTAAGTTACATTTGAAACAACATTTACATTACTTACATTTAAATGAAACCAATATTACAAGAAATCTATATTTGAATAGTGTCTGCATTTATATTTCTCTCTTTTATTTTATTTTATCCGCAATATTTTTCATTTTAAATGTGAGCTATTTAAACGAATGAAATAGTATAAAATATTGTCACAGCACATTATATGTTTTAACACAATATAATTAATATGTTTTAACATAATAATTTTAATATGTTCATTACATACATTGTTTTTGCCATTTACATTTTAAATATTGTTAACACATTGCCTAGTGAAATATTTTAGCAATGAAGTGAAATATTGAGCGATTAAAAATAAAACGTATGCATTTAATATTTGTATAGTCTGAATTAATGATGTATGATTATAAAAGTTATTCTCAGTGACTTCGTCTGCGCAATTTAGTGTAACTATTACTTAACGACTTTTTTGTTTTTCCACATGCTATGACATGTTTTTAGAAATACAATACAAATAACCTTGTCTTATGTAATAAATTAAAACCATACCTAATTTCATAAGTGAAATAGGAGTCCTACTCACTGTAGATAAGTGAATGATTTCAAAAAGGTATTTAAACTTCTATTAGTTTGTAAATAACTTAAAGGATATCGAGTTTCAATAGTATCAGAATAAGGAGTAGAGAGACATTTTCATCACGGAGCGTATTCACACCCTGGGCACGGGATAATTTACATTTTCTTCAATTTAGTGAACTCCGACTAGAATTTCTTATTGACTCATCGAATAAGAAACAACATCAGGGAAAAGTGCTTAGGAAAATCACTGGAATTTAATTTATTACATTATTCTTTTATATTTAGCGAACTCCGCCCGCTTAGATGTCGATTTATTGTAAACAAAAATCAAAATTTTTGTTGGAAGTTAGTTTTGTTTCAAACTAACTTACAACTATTTTTCACAGTTAAAGATACGGTTACAGTTCGGCAAATTTGGTGCCACTGGCCTGACAAGAGCGGGCAAAGAAATTCAGCAGGATTGCCATGTAATTATACTATAAATAAATTTTAAAACAGCTTGGGAGCAATCGCTTCATGGCCACGGTGCATCATCCTCTAAATATTCAGAAACATCATAGTGTTCGTTAACACATAAACGTTAATAAACTGACTTGGCTGTAATTTCATCAGTAAGGCATCAAATTTTTTCAACAGCAAACGCTGACGAGTTAAGTTTACTAGACAATACAAGAAAGAGAAATGGTCCTATGCGTTCTGCGCATTTGAAGACAGCCAAAATGCGATGTGGCCGTTTTTTCCGTCCACTGAGCGTTTTCGGTAAATACCAATATATATACCAATTAAAGACTAACTTAAGTCATTGCAGAATGGTAGCTCTCTACATCCTTAGAAAATGACTTATAAAGAAAACAAAAAATTAGAAGACTATGTTAAAAATGTAAAATAGTTAGTATTTTATGATATAGATATTAGAATTAAAATGATTATACTACCACAATAAAAAAATAAAAACAAAATCAATAAACCAAAATGATGAACAATATAAAACTAGTGTAAACACAAACAAAACAACAAAAAGTTAAAATAAACAAAAGAAAGATAAATTAATTATAAATTTATGTATTGTATATATTTTGGATATGTAATATTATTCTTTCTAGTTTGCTAATCCGTACCAGACAAAATAATATCCGAAATATTTGCTTCGTAGTAGGACGCATGTTATTATTATTATATTATATATATATATATATATATATTATATTATTTTTGGATGACGCATAAGCTAATATTGCAACAGAACAAACCCCTACTAAAGTTCTACATTATATAAACTTTGAAATGAGGTATTTTACATTCTGCATGAAACGTATAACATTCGTAACAAAACTATTACTGCTATCGCATAGTTTTCGACTTGCATTGCTTAGCTATAATTGCATTAACTCCAACAGTTCGTGTTTGTTTGGTTAAAAATGTTAGACTACGGTCAGGAAAAGGTTTTTGGAAATAATGACACATTCGACCAATTATTAATAATATATTATAAATTTTCTTAAATAATATTCATTTCGATTTCAACTAATCTTAGTATAATTTAATTCATAGCCTTTCGACTAATTTTCTTAGTCCCCGTTAGCGCACATATACTGTATGGGCAGTTAGTTTGCTACATATATGATTAACTTATTAAGAATATACTTTGACTTTTATTTGACGAAAACGTCTAAAGAAATGAGATAAAATTAATTTATAGACTAAAAAATTAAAGTATTTTTTTTATATTTATATTTACCCGGCTGTATGCACGTGGAATTATATCGGAATATCGGAATGTGCCCGACTAGTTTCGAATCTATTCGGAGTTCTTTCTAATGAGCTTTAAGCGTGGCGGAATCGCGTTGTGAACTCACGTTCGGTTGGAAACTAGTCGGAGATATTCCGATATAATTCCACGTGAATACAGCGGGTAAATATAAATATAATAGTCAAGTTTCACGAAAGTTAAAATGTAATTTATTTTATAAGGTTACCCACTCTAAGTGCAACGTATCTTAACATCCCATAATACAGTACAATAACCATAGCTGTGTGCTGTAACTACTGTGTTATTTTGAATCTCTTTATTCTAATTATTATCAGCCATATACGCTATAAATGTATATAAAGTATCTGTATAAGTAATAATTGTTGTAGATTCAGAATTTAATAAAAAAAATAATTATTATAGGTTCAGAAATGTATAAAGCCAATTGTGTACAAATATATATAATAAGAAATAATCGATGCTACGTATTTATTAATTCTGCGTTAGGTCATAGGAAGCCATTGTAGTTTAATTAATAAAAACAAACATTTGTTTATAGTTTATGCTAAAACTTATATTAAACCTTTACTACATCGTTAAAATATCATATATGCTGGGCGTTACTTTGAAAATGTCATGATAATTTACACTCATGTAAGTTGCCATGAGCTATAAAATTAAAAAAAAAAATACTCAGAAAATTTGTTATAATATTACGTTAAGTGCAAACATTTTGAAAATATGACAAGGGTATTATATATACAAGACAAATTGGTAAACTTCCAAAGAGTCATATTATTAAAAGAAATGTAAATAATACGACATACCTTTGAGTTCCTGTTTTTCGGACACAAAATAATTTTTTGTATTATATATTTTGACGCATCTTACGAGAATTTTTAAAAAATTATGTATGAGGCTACAATTGTTAAGCCTTGTTGCTATTTTATAATTTCTTGAAAAGTTATTCTGTTAGTACAAAAGCATCAATTTTCATTCAATCTATAAATAAAGCCACCTTACAAAAACAACTAACAATAATTATTACCTTATTGTGGTACAACTATTATCTTTAGAAAGTTCAAATATATGAAAACGTATCGACATTAGACTATTCACTTATTAATTCGATAAATATATATGTTTTTTTTATTTTGTTCTAAACGTTGTCTACGGCCGGGTAGCATGACAATAGCCCATAACTCCACTGCTCATATATAAATCAGACCTCAAAGTCGTTATAAGGTAATAGCCTGTAAATGTTGACAATTTCTTTGTATATTAGAAATGATAACAGGATTGAAATATTCATCAATGAGTTTTATAAATAATTCAAGACGTGAAAGGTTTCAGTTTATCGAGACAATAATTAGTACTACAAATATTGGCGATATCGTTATAAAGCAAGCAAAGCAAGGCTATTAAATACGTATCAGCATCGATAAAATTATGGCATAGCAGCCTCCACCTGTGTCAGGAAATACTCTTTGCTTATTATTGAGCAAGACTTGTCAATATAGAAATTTTAAAAATTATGTTTTTAAATATAATACATATGAAAAAATGCGACAATTTAATTGTCTGTAAACTGTAGAATAATTACTTTTATATTATCTATCTTTTTATTGTAAAAAAATTGATATATAACTTGAGCTTAATAGAAATTAATCATAAATAAATCATGAAAATTTATATTGATTTTCTCAGTTGAAACTTCTAAATCAAAATAATATATATTTTAAAAAGTTTTATTATAAAAAAAATACGAAACATAATATAATTACACCAGTGAAAGAAAATTAGGAAAGGTGAGACAAACGGAAAGAATAAAATATAAGATTGAATTACCAAGCAATAAAAAAAACAGACGCACACAATAATACTACTATCGATTTTCGATTGAAAGACACGCGTGATGTCTAATCGAGTGTAAGTTTCATTTGAAACAACATGATATTTGTACAACCTACATTTAATTAAAACCAATATTATATGTATTTATTACCAGATATTAATATTTTTTTTCGTTTTTACATTTATATTTCACCTTTAGTTTTATACTCATTTTATCCATAATATTTTTTTATATTAAATGTGTGTATTGAAACGAATGTCGAAGTGACATAAAATATTGTCACAGTACAGTAGTAATATATACCAATTTATAATATATTCACCACAAATGAATAACATTCATATTTATATTATTTTTGCCATTTAGGTACATTTAAAATATTGTTTACATTGCCTAGTGAAATATTATAGCAATTTAATGGAATATTGAGCTATGAAAATAAAACGTATCCATTTTATATTGTGTAATTTGAATTAATGGTTCATCATTTTACAAGCTACTGCCAGTGACTTTGTCTCCGCAAATTTTAATGTAACTGTTGCCCAACGTCATTTTATTTTTTCACACGAAAAAGACATATTTCTTTAGGAGAACAATATAAATAATCATGTCGTATGTAATAATTGCAAACAATAACTCATTTCATAAAAATACGTATATTCGTTTTTACGGGATGCGTGAGCAAACTTATAAAAAAATATATATATATTTAAATATATATTTTGTTTTACGAGTTCCGTTACATGAACATAAATCAAGTAGATTAAGTCCACGTTAAATTTTTTTTTATATAAGTTTCTTAATTATTATATATGTATATTTCGTAACTTAATTTTTTTTTATTTCAATAATATGTATTAAACTGCAACACTTATTTTTTTTAACTCATTCTTTTATTACTTACATTTTTGTTACTTTATTATTAAATTGGACATTTTTACTATTCTAAAAAAAATAAACTTTTATAATTTCTCTCCAATGGAATAGTAGCCCTGCTCAGTGCTGCTGAGTAAATTGACTTCTTGTTTCAATTTTTCCCCCTTTTTTGATGTTTGTGAGCACGAGTTTTAAGATTTTTATATCTCTTTTTCTTTTCTAAAGAGTTCTAATAATATTCTTGTAGCTTTTTATATTAAATTATATTCTAATATAATATATTAAAATATATAATTATATTATATAAGCTATTTTATATTAAAAATATATAATTAAGTTGCTTTATAAGGATGCAATTATTTTTCGTTCAGTCATTTGAAAGAACGGAGCAAAAGTCTCGCGAAAGGTATCCAAACTTTTATCACTTTGTAAATAACTTGAACGACATCGAGTTACAATAATATTAGATTACGGAGTAGAGAGACATTTTCATCACGGAGCGTATTCACACCCTGGGCACGGGGCAATTTACATTTTCTTCAATTTAGTGAACTCCGACTAGAATTTCTTATTGACTCATTGAATAAGAAACAACACCGGAGACAGGTGCTTAGGAAAATCACTGAAATTTATCTCTTCACTAAAATCTTTGATGGTCACCGAACTCGGTCCGTCTCAAGATGTCAATGACCTTTATTGTAAGGATAAAAATAATACTATTTTAGAGTAATTAATTTTGACTATGACGCCCAAAGAGTTATGATGTACTATCCAAGTTAATATTTCTGAAATTCTACACAAATTTGAAACATCAAAGCAATATTTTCCAGCAGCGTCAATAACATTGCCTAAAATAGCCCATTAAAACGAATATCAGTGTACTTATAGCTTTGCGGTCGTAGCTGACTTATTTGAACAAACAATTCAAAGCTTGGATTACTTTCGTTATTGATTTAGTAATAAACTGTTATACCATGGTCCATAACTCTTGTTGAATAAATACGTATTTGGGCACATTTATTGGTTATTAGTTACCTGAATGCTGCTATTACGAGTTATATTTTAATTGCAGCCAACTCGTTAACAAAAGTGTAAGAACGCGTTTATAACTTTTTAGTACATTCAATTATTTTTGCATTTCATGTGACACTGTCATGAATTGTGTTATTCCTAATTACCTAAAGCATTTTTTGATTGATCAAGGAATAAAAATAAAAAAAAAAACAGCGTAATATTTTTGCATTAATACATACATATGTATGGACATTGGTAGTCACGTTTAAATTAATAATTTATAGTATTTTTATTTGGCTCTTCAAAATATATATTTTTTTTTATTATAAAAATTAAAAATTTATAAAGGAAATAGAATAAGTTTACAGCATCACAAAAATTTTAATCTGCGACATTCTTGGAAACGTCGTCGTAACTATGGGAAGAAGAAGATGTAGGAGTTGGCTCCAATTAATTATTTTACTAATTTTATTTTGCAATATGTCGCTAAAAATAGAAAAGAAAAGTGTATCCGACAAAATCACCCTTACTTTTTTATTTAATCCTATTGATCTATAAGAAACTGAACAAAATATTTTAATATACGAATAGAGCAGTAATTTGTTTGTGGTTTATATTTGTAATTACATAAATAATTCGTTCTATAACCACAGTATTAATCAAAACTACTGGACGGATGTTATTAAGAGCTGGGAATAATATTAGATAATTATATAATTTAACACATAGTTTAACCCTGGAAAATTATGTTATTTATTAGTGCAATTCTTGTTTTTTATATAAAACTATAATTGTATTGGTTAAACATTTGAAATGGTTATAATCTATATAATATTTGAGTCGGGAAAAAATAGCGTCTTTGCAACAACTTTTAATATAATAAAATATAATTTGCAGTTATATAATAATCTAGGATCTCAAAGTGGCAACACGTACGTAATTTTCTCATACTTCATGTTATAGAGTAAAAATAGTGTAATGGCCAACGGGTATGCGTATCATTACTGCCAGACAAAGCTCGTAAAATTATATATAAAATTTACACTAGCACGTGAAAATTTTAAATGTTTTGAATTATACTATTTTAAGCTCTTTTGTAATCTAATAAAATATTTTTTCAAGAATATCAATCATTAATCAATTTTTCTAGTGTCTGTCTTAATGTTTAAAAATCAAGATCGTCCTCGTGTTGGTCAGGACCGTACGACAAGGTTTATTTTATTATAAAGTTTGTTCAGCACGTAAGAAGATTTGATCATAAACATACTATTTTTAAATTAAATAGATATGTAATATTATTTCTTCTTATAAATAAGAAATAAGATATATATATATTATATTTAACTAATGCAGACCAAAATATCCGAAATATTTGCTTCGTAGTAGGGCGCATGTTTTGAAAGTTTGTATAGAAACGGCACACGCCATATAAAAGTTCTACATTATATTTTAAACTTTGAAACGAGAAATAGTACATTTGCATGAAACGTAAAACATTCGTAACAAAACTGGTACTGCTTTCGCATAGTTGCATTGCATAACTATTATCAGATTAACTCGAACATTTCGAGTATTTTTGCTTGCTTTGGTAATAATAGATATAGATATATAAGAGTACAGTCAGGAAATAAAATATTCTGTAAAAAGAATACCACATTCAAGATTATTTATTACAAGATTTATTAAATATAATTCTACAGCTGCCATTATTAGGATCTGTTTGCACTCCTGCCTGCAACGCGTCCCGTCTCCCGTACGAAGAAGCTTCGTCTCGTCTCTCAAAAAGGTAAATACCGTACTACGAGGTGTGACGATTGGATATTATATTTCGACTTTGCACGGTATGACTCACTGTTGAAAGGGCAACTAGAGCGGTATACGATAACTGATAAATCTTTAAATTATTATTTTACACTTAAAAACTAATAAAATCAAAATCTGGTAGATTTTGCGATAAAAAATTATTAAATGTGAAATACCTTTTTATTTCCCGACGTTTCGGTCCAATATCACAATTCCAATTTCAGCCGCGGTCATAAGCTGATCATAAACTATAATACGATATTAGTTTAAAATGGATACAAGTCTCAATAGTTTATAAATATTAACTTTCATAAAAAGTCTAAAGTTGATTTGATAATCAAAATATTAGGTTAGTTAGTAGGATCTATTTTATGTAGAGTCGCGTTTCGGGTAAAATCACCAAATCTTTAGCACTAACAAACCTTTGCACTCTCTCTATATTTAAATCATTGTTTTTTGTGCTCGCTCCACGACTAATTAGTCTATATCATGATATTGAAAATTAGCTTAGGACATAGTAAATAGATATAAGAGGTTGTAAATCACAAACGTAACTCAGAGTTAAAGACAAACCTTCTTAATTAGTGCATATATACTGGCTCGTCAATAGTGGGTAATACCTACGTAATAAGCGCTTCTAGTTTTCTCTAATATTACATAATGGCACTTTGAATAACTGTTTTGACAAAAACAAACTTTTGATTTTTATACTGCTGGAGTAACGTTGTGTCTATGTATTACTATTTTCAAGATTTAGTTTTTTTTTTTTTTTATATGTCCAACATGACGCTTGACTACATTCCACCTGATGGTAAATGGATATATACTAATAGATGGTAAGGCGCATCAATTAAGGGGCAGCCTATTCACTCTTCGCTGTAGACAACCACATTATTCTCGGGCGGAAAAACCGAGTTTGATAATCTACAAACTCGGTTCTTTGAAGTTAATCTGAAAAACCGAGTTTAAAATCTATAAACTCGGTTTTTTAAAGTTAATCCCAAAAACCGAGTTTAATAATCTACAAACTCGGTTTTTTGTGAAGTTAATCTGAAAAACCGAGTTCAATAATCTACAAACTCGGTTTTTTAAAGTTAATCTGAAAAACCGAGTTTAATAATCTACGAACTCGGTTTTTCCGTCCGGGGTTTCTTCCATTGTTGTGGATTTTTAATATATTTATTGTAAATGACAATTATTCGATATTTTCGAAATAGAGAGCAGATGTTTAGTCATGGGTATTGCTAATTTCACTTTTAACATCATTTTCAAAAATTAATATTCACATAAAAATGGAAAATTGTCGCAACGAAAATATTTTTACTTTGATAATTAAAATAGCAGTATTAACAATTCCTATTTAAATAGTCTTTATTTTGATTTTTAATAAAAGTATCAAATGTTCAAAATTTTTCAGAAAGTGATATAAGAAAATTAGGTAAATGTTATATTTTCATTTTCAATTCCAACTATACAAGATTCCAAAAGTTGTCAAAGTAAAATAATATAGAGGAGTTTGTAAATTTACCTAAATATATATATTTTTTATAGCTTTCGCAGTTCACTCAGACGTATGGCCTGGTACTACATCATATGTAAATTTTATGAAAATATGAGACAAATATTACAGGAGAAATTGGTATGCTGCCCTATGGCAGCTCTACTACATACTCTATAGTAAACGAAATGCAAATATATGCCTCGAGTTCTTGTTTTTTCCGTTATAAAGTATATATTTATTAAAAGTTATTGGGTTACTGTTGTTACTAAATAATAAACATGTTGCTACAAAAGTTATTCTTGTAGAACATAAACACCAAACTTGATTCAATTCTTAAAGCCATCTTACAATATTTGATAAATAGTTATATTTTATTTATTTGAATACAACACATTGATTATGAACAATGCATTGAAAACTGTCAATAAATAAACTAGGTAGTAATTGATTATTTCGACAGATATATATAACTTACCGATTTATTTCTAAACGTTGTCTACGGTCGGGTAGCATGTTAATAGAATATAATTCCACTACTAATATATAAATCAGATAATTTCACTACTCATATATAAATCAGACAATTCCACTACTCATATATAAATCAGATAATTCCACTACTCATATATAAATCAGATAATTTCACTACTCATATATAAATCAGACAATTCCACTACTCATATATAAATCAGATAATTCCACTACTCGTATATAAATCAGACAATTCCACTACTCATATATAAATCAGACAATTCCACTACTCATATATAAATCAGATAATTCCACTACTCATATATAAATCAGATAATTCCACTACTCATATATAAATCAGATAATTCCACTACTCATATATAAATCAGATAATTCCACTACTCATATATATATACGTTTCTAAACTCTTTCTATTGAACGTACATTATACTGAGAATATGATATGAAATAAAGAAGTGAAGGTTTGGATTTAACTGCAAAATTAATAAAATTGACGAAATAAATTAGAAATTGTTTAATGCTACTGAAATCTACTCTTTAGTCTCTTTAGCAGCACCAGCCAAGACAAAATGACGTCTTCGCAGCCTTCAACGCTGGGTCTGAAAATACTATTGAACAAGATAAGATATTTATTTAAAAACATTTTAAAATATTTATGGAAGAAATGCTATTAAGTAATTGTTTGTCTGTAAGCTATTTAACAATTTATTTGCAGATTGCACCACTCAGCTTTATAATGTAAACATTTTGATATATAACTTGAGCGTAACAGATAATTAATGGTAGTTAAAATGTGTGGTTAAAATGGTTTTCTCCAAAGATATAACTGAATTTAATTAATGTTTATCTTAAGTATTCTTATAATGAAATAAATATTACAAAGAAAACAGACGCCCACAATGCTACAACCATCGATTTTCGATTGAAACTCACTCGTAGGCGGTCTTATCGAGTGTAAGTTGCATTTGAAATAATGAAAATGTATTACAAATCATACGTGAAGTGGTTAGTCTTTCAATAGCTACAGCGCACAAGGGTATAGCAACCACCAAAAGATTCATAGAGTTCATTAAAGAAGGCTCGTCTAAAAAAAACAAAACAAAAGCCTCACTCTATCTTGGAGGCGGCTCGCGATTGGACTATAATGATGGACACGTATGAGAGACAGTATAGAATTCCTGAGGATATTGTTGTCTCGTCATCCAGACCGGACATATTCCTGTACTCTAGACAGTTCAAAAATATGTATATAGCTAAATCAAGAATAGGTATATAGTTAATTTGTGCCCTGTAGAAATGGGAACGAGAGGTAAAATAGCGAAATATCTCTATAACCTACTTAAACATCTTGGCCATTCTAGAATTATCCAGTTAATTTCTAGAATGTACTTCAAAGGAACCATGACTATTATATTTATATTTACCCGGCTGTATTCACGCAGAAATTAAATTGGGTTCTCGCCGCGAGTCCGCCACGCTCAGAGCTATGATTAAGGACCCCGAATGGGTTCGAAGCTAGTCGGGTACATTCCGATTTAATTTCTGCGTGAATACAGCCGGGTAATCCATGGAATGCTAAGAAGCTTCGTCTCGTCTTAGATTATAACTTACCACTATAGCAATTGACATAAAGTTACGTATAATAGTTTTTAAGGGATGCGCAAATAAACAAACATATATAAAGACAAAAATAAATAAAAAAATATTTTGTCTTTTGAGTTCTATGTCATAAACAAGTAGCAAATAGATTTCAAAGTATGTATTTCATTTAAAGGTTTTGCTTCGTTACTTTGTCAATATACTCGTATTTCGTAAATCCTCAAATTTGTGATCTCAATATATCTACATTTTATACGATGCCATTTCTTTTCTTTAACAATTTCGTTGATTACTTTTTGGTTGGTTAATAGCACTTGCACTATATACGAACAAATCCGGTCGTGTGTGGTAATACAATGGCCGGTGCCGTAAAGTGTCATCTTGCAACTCTGGACTCAATTGAGAGGAAAATTGAGAAGAAAAAGGCTAAGAGGCTAGTAGGCGACCCTGAGCTGGTTGACGCCAAAGTCCATAGCCTCGAATACAGACGTAGAGTCGCAAGCCTCTCAGTATTCTATAGGATATATTTTGGAGAGTGTGCGTTGGAATTATACGACCTGATTTCCCCATCCCCCTTCCATAACCAGATATTCCGACACACGGCGAGCATCCATCCTATCATAGTGGATATGCCACCAGTCTGAACGAAACGCTTTACTTCGTTTTTTTTTAATTCAAAGAGCGAAGGACTGGAAAACTTGCCTGCGTTATTATTTCTGTCAGAATACAATGTGGGTGTCTTCAAGAAAAGAGTAAATAGGCTACTACTAGCTTGATGTGTCTTACCACCTACGACTACATTCCACTTACACATACGTAAGTAACACACACACACATGCATAAGTCAATTGGCTATATATATATATATAAAGATTTTTCCTCCTTTCTCAATGTTTGTGTGCTCGAGTCTCATGTATTTTATACCTTTATTTCATCTTGAAAGGGACACTGTAAGAGGAGGTAGGGACAAGACTTACTTATTTTTATTAATAATTATTATAATAATTAAACCCTTATTGTGCCTGCTAGCAATGGTGAAGTTTAAGTATTGGCTTGTCGTAAAAGCCTTTATAATTTTATTTTAATGAAACTAAATTGACAATTTTAGGTAAATATATAATTAAAAGTAGAAGACAATTATTTTTTGTCCAGTGATTTGAAAGATCAAAGATAAAGTCTCAGGAAAGTTATCAAAAACTTTTATCAGTTTGTAAATAATGTGATCGAGTTTCAATAGTAATTGATTACGGGGGAGTAAGACATTTTCATCACGGAGCGTATTCACACCCTGAGCACGGGGCAATTTACATTTTCTTCAATTTAGTGAACTCCGACTGGAACTTTTATCGACTTACTTTATAAGAAACAACATCGGAGACAGATGCTTAGGAAAATCACTGAAATTTAATTTATTACATTATTCTTTGATGTTTACCGAACACTTCGAAAGAGGTCGATGATCTTTATTGTTATTATAAATATAAAGAATATTTAGAGTACCCATTTAATTTATTATGAAACCCAAAGAGTTATTATATGGCATCCAATTTAATATTTCGGATTTTCGACACCAATTTGAAACCTTAAAGCAATATTTGCCAATAACATTGCCTAAAATAGCCCAATAAAACGAATTTCAGTGTACTTATAGCTTTGCGGTCATAGCTGACTTATTTGAACAAACAATTCAAAGCTTGGATTACTTTCGTTATTGATTTAGTAATAAACTGTTATACCATGGTCCATAACTCTTGTTGAATAAATACGTATTTGGGCACATTTATTGGTTATTAGTTACCTGAATGCTGCTATTACGAGCTATTTTTTATTTGTAACCACCTTGTTTACACGAGGAGACGACAGATTTTAATAAAATCTTGGTATAATGTTAAAAAATTATATAAATTTACTTGTGCTTTCCCTTTGGAAAATTATAAGGAACGGACGGAAATCGCTGGCTGCATAACAATAACTTTTAATATAATAAAATATAATTTGCAGTAATTAGTTAGTTATTTGCATAACTTTTAATATAACAAAATATAATTTGCAGTTATTAGTTAATTAGTTATTTGCATAACTTTTAATATAACAAAATATAATTTGCAGTTAATAGTTAGTTAGTTATTTGCATAACTTTTAATACAACAAAATATAATTTGCAGTTATTAGTAAGTTAGTAATTTGCATAACTTTTAATACAACAAAATATAATTTGCAGTTATTAGTAAGTTAGTAATTTGCATAACTTTTAATACAACAAAATATAATTTGCAGTTAATAGTTAGTTAGTAATTTGCATAACTTTTAATAAAACAAAATATAATTTGCAGTAATTAGTTAGTTATTTGCATAACTTTTAATATAACAAAATATAATTTGCTGTTATATAAACGGATCTTCAACAAGGTATGCGTGTGGTTATAGCCAGACAAAACTCATCAAACAGTTATAAAATTTTCCTAATAGTAGCAAAAGCAAATTCAAATGGCACGTAAAAAATAATCACAAACGTAACTGAGAGATTTAAAGTCACCATTAATCTTCTTATTCGCCCTGTTAGTGTAAAAATAAGGTCTCGTCAGTCAGTGTGCTCTGCAATAGTAATATCTATATAATGGATGCTTTGAGTCCCATCTACTTTTTTACAATTGCAGTTTGAATTTCTTGTTTCGACCGAAATGAGATTTATTTTTTGAACTGAGTTCGGTTGTGACTTACTACGTATAGTAAAGATGGTTGATGATTTTCTTAGCTTTAACCTATACACTGATATTCGTTTTCTAATGTTAAATGTCCGAAAATGGGCAAATACTAATTAAAAAATATTAGTGACTTTTATTTTTGATTTTAGTTAGGTCTTTCATCGCATTATTTTCCTTATTCCGTGTAACATATTTATTTAAGAGTTCCATTTCTTTTGTACACCTGATTAATTATATGTAATTTATTGTGCTAACTTTTGTTTTTACCCGGAACTATTTTTTCTCAACAGTATCCTCTATTGAATCGTATCTATTAATTTATGATAGATTTAGAAAATATATTTTAAATAAAGATCCTTTGTGACTAGTAAGTAGTTATTTTCTTAAAAGGTCTTAATTCTATTTAATTATCTTCATCCCACTCTAAGACTCAATAAACTGGTTCATTAATTCCCGGTGGTTTAATTCCAAGCATGTAGATTAACGTCAAGTAGAACAAAAATAATTACGAAAAATTAATTAATAATTGTTTACAGGTTAATTGTATTTGGGTTTATATGGGAAGACATTTCTTATTTTGGTTAAAAGAAATAAATGTAAATGAGCGTATTGTTTTTCATCTTTATTGAGCAAAATATAACATAAGTGTTTAATTGTGTATACAAAAGTCATGCCAATAATAACGCTAGAGAAGTCGTATAATATAACAATGAAAAAAATGAAAAGTATATAATATAGCGTCTGTTTGTGTATCAAACGTAAACTTTACAGTATTGAACGGTGCTTACAATTTTTCAGAGTTTAACTCGATAATTTTCGTCATTACATAAACAATCTGTAAGTCGTAGTAGGTTAAGTTGTATAAATGGTTGCCAAATTTATGAAGACAACGAGACTCATTTATTTTTTAGTAACATTTAATTGTCAACAGGCAGGTAAAAAGCTCACAAAAACCATCCATGACAGCAGAACAGCTAACTAATTCAGTGAAGAAAGCCTAACTACGAACGTACTAAAGTTTTTTAGAACATTTGTGCTTACGCCTTCATCGGTTAGTTCAAAGTTAAAATCATATATCATCCACCTGGTCCTTCCCCAATTATTTGGAGTTGTCTCTACGTGTCAATCTCCTAACATATTACAAGAGACATGGCCAAAGTTTTCGGGACGAATCGCCGCCGTCCTGACGTCAACCCTCTTTGGGAAATTAATATTAGATTCAAAATATTATAAACGCATGAAATATAGTTTTATATATGAAGTATACTTTTGGTTAGGAAGTATTTTTTTACAATATTCATCCGATTTCTGAAACTCGTGTAAACCAATATTCTTGTATTAATAGACCTTCAAGTTGACTCAAATATTCGTATATCAACAGGGATAAAGGAGATTTTATTGAGATATTAATCAAAAGTCTCCGATAAACAGTGAAGCATCCAATTAATAATAAGGATATAATTATTGGTTAGATAATAAAGTATTCATCAATGTTTTGATAACCGAAACAGTTAGTCTTTAAAAGTAAGATTGATTGATATTTATTATATATAGCTATCTTTATATTATGTATCAGTTTGTTTAACGTGGCTAAAGCCATTTATTAAAATATATTGATACCAACTTAATAAAGAGTCGAGTGCCATGTTACATTTTTTTGTATATACTCTTAAATAAATTTCAATAACTTTTCAATCGTGTATTCTGTTATATTATTTGAATGAAAAAATTTAAGACATTAAAAATGTAATTGAATCTGTGAATGAATCTGTACATTCGTGTTTCAATACAGTTAGTTGTTTCAGAATCATTTAAACACGATACAGAAAACAGTTTAACCTTAACCTTATCTTATCTTACCTTAACCTAATCTTTGGAAAGTAAACCTTCGTGTGTTTGAACGATATTTAGTTCAATATAACCGTAGTGTTGATCCACTCTCTTCAATAATGGGTTTTTAATCTAGGTTTAAATAATATCAATATTTTTTTCAATTATATTCATAATCTTTAATTTTATTTAAAAAATACATAAAAACATTGTAATGAAATTACAGTAACGAATAAAGTAATATAAATATATAAAATGTGGACAATTTCGAATTATTTATACTATTATAATAAAATGCTTAAACGAGTAAATCGTAATTGATTCTTAAAAACTCATTACTTGTATTACATATTTTCTTATAATATTTGGTAGACAAACAATAATATGTTAGAAAGATTATATATGAAACATTAAAAAACAGAGTAAAATAAACTACGTTATATTATATATAATACTTTATTAAATTAATTTAGAGATAATTCAACAATAATCTAGCAATTTTTAAGATAGTCTATTGTAGTTGGAATAAATTGCTAACTATAAGGTAAATGTATCCTATTCAGTGATATAACGTAATTATCTGAGTTTTTATTTTATTCCAATAAATAATGACATTAAAAACACTATTCAAAATTAATTGTAATATATCTAAAAGTAGATAATCAATAAAAATTCATTAAAAATTCATCAAGCAGCAAGCGTCAATTTCAGGATTTCGTAATTTATAAGATTTTTTTCTTATTTATTAAATATGTTCGTAATTTGTCCAGGTTTTAGATTATTATGATACATTTTTCTTAAATATTTTTTTTTATTATTGTTAACATTTTTGTGGTATAATGTTAAATTTACAGTTTTTATTGTTTTTAAGGTTATGTTCTATTGTTTTTAAAAGTTATTTAGGAATTACAAAATAAATTTAGGTTGATCTTAAAGCTATACAAGTACAAACCATATACCTAACCACTGTACGAAAAAGTTAAAATACAAATTTAATATACGAGTATATACTAATATGTACATTTATATAAACTGATATATATAAGCATGTCACTATATAAATAATGATTGACTCTTTATCGTAAAATTTTATATTCAGATTTATTCTCATGTAGTATCAATAATTTTCAATTTCACGATTTATCTTAAGATTCGTTTTATACAAGTATCTTATAGATTATTTTACTGTGGGCAGAAACAGTAAAAGCTAAATAAAAGCTAAAATAAAACTTAGGTTAACTTAAAACTTAAAAAAAGCTAAATAAAAGCTAACAATAAAAGCTTAAAGCTAAGCTAAATATAAATATATAAGTAACACCTTATAATAGAAAGCTGTTAAAGCTAAATACACAAGTAGTAGTTATTATACATTGCAAAAGATTTTTTACTTTCTTTCCCGGGGTCATGTTTTTTATTTTCATATCTTTGTTTATATGTACGAAGCTTAAATTGGATTCCTGCGACATGACTTTAAAGCATTTTTTATTTACTTTATATTTCGAGTTACATTTTATTCTTTGGGTTTGCTTGATTCTATAAAATTGAAGACAATATAGTATTTACAGTAGCTGTGATTTATCTTATTATTTCGTTTAATTTTAAGCTATCAGTTTTCTAATATTAAACACTTAATTTTTACAAAACAACTTATTTTTAATTTGTATCTTTGTGACATTAGAAAATTTAGTATAATAATACTTTTATACTACATTTTATATGACACTTTTCTTAATTGTTTTGAATCAGTTTCATAGTAGTGAATTCTATATGGCCCGTATAGCCAAATGGCAAACGAACGTTGACGTTTCCATATAGATGTATGGACGTAAGCATAGCACGGCGTTACCTTATGTCAAATACATTTATCATTCTACTAGACTAGCGTAGTGCCATTTGTCTTGGTCACCTGAAGAGTTAATATTTTTTAGTGATATCGTCTTTGGTTTAAAATAACTTGTTTTTATTTAATTTAACACTTACTTAAATTTGCTCCGACTAGAGTTAATAAATTACCGGAAATTTGAGAGCACACAATATTTTTACGTAATTTGTGTTTGATTTGTTTGACAAAGTATATTCATTCATTGTTCACTTTACACAAATTGTTGCATGACATAGGTTTCGTTCTTCTTTACCTTCCTGTTTCATGGAATCGATGTTTTCGCACTAAAATGAAATATGGTTATATTGAAAAGAGATACTTCTAATTTTTTTTAAATCAGAAACAAAAAAACTGATTACTGTTAAATGATTGAAAAATCAAAAAAAATATATAATGGACGGAAAATGGAAATATCATATACATACGTATTCAAACCATCTGAGTTCGAGGCCTGTGGCGGGGGCCATGGGTGCAAATTAGTCTTCCACAACAGCTGACGAAACGTCATCCGGAATTGGCGAGACATAGAACAGTACAGCACAAAATTTATAGCCCCGTTCAGTAACGCCAGCGCGTCCATTAACTCTCCAAATAAATCATAGCAGCGTTTGAAGAAACACCGACCCAATATACCACTGAGAAGACCCAAAACCCCTTGCGGCAGTTCAGTAACTAGAAACAGCAGCAAAACGGCGAGCAGCATTTTCGTTGTTCTGTTCGTTCGCTTATCTCCTTTGCATTGACGCTTTATAGTTTTGTTGTTCGTGGGACAGGCGTTGTAAACTCTTATTCTCTTTTGATGCTCGTTTGCGCTGTACACCTCTCTTATTAACCACAGACTAATCACAGTTAATATAAAACAGGGTAGTAATTTGATGACCACAGCGTGCACCCAAAAGTTTATCTGATATAGTTGACCCTCGTCATCAGCGTCCACATGATAAAGTATTACAGGCGCATTCTGTTCCAATACCACAGCTGTGTGTACGTCAAACACCTAAGAAAACAAAATGCTCGTTAAATATTATCTTAAACGATATTAAATTTTGAATTTACTAAGTGAATCACATCAAACTTTACAGGTGCTTTTGTGACCCAATATTTTTTAAAGGGTCATAAACGCTTTATACGTATCCCTTAAGCGGGTAAAAGGTTTATATATTATTTTATCACAGACGCGGTGAATCCTTCCTAAAGAATTTGAAAAGATTTATTTTTAATCTTATGACCCATATAAGACGTAAAAGGTATTGAAAGTTATCAAAATCAATCGCGTGTGTTCAATGGAAAAAAGCCTATTAGGACCTCTTATATTCCATATTAACCCAAAAAATCTTTTGTAGGAGCAAAGTGAATATACAATTTATTAATACGTTAAATATTATATAAACTTGCCATAAAAGTAGGTATGCAAAGGATTGGTGGTAGAATAAAGCTGCTAAGTATTGCCGTGCTGCAACGTCTTTCCGTGCAGAGTACGTGGCTTCTATCGGAATACCTGGAGAATTAAATAATTGGTCAGTTGGTCACGTGTACATTACAATTCTATGCGGCTTTCAGTTCGGTAATTATTGTGGTACAACAAGGTCAGCGAAAATGGTACTCATTGCTGACCTTCTAATTGTCTGTAATAAAAGACCGAATTTGAAATAATTTGTACATTTAATACAAGATTTTCAAAAAAATAGTCTTGCGTTTAGAAATATTTATGAGCCTGTTATCTTTATTAAAATAAATATTTTAAACTTCCCACCTTGAAACCCAGAGGTAGCTTCCTACCTTCATTTCATTTACTCCAAATTTAATTGACATTTAAATGCGCATATCATAAAATTTTCATACAAATTTTCTTTGTTAAACTTGCTATTACCAATGAGTGCTATCAAATTGATTACTTTTCGTACTGCTGCAGTGAGATGTTAGACAAATAATAAAATGTACTCGTTCTAACTACAATTTAAAAATAATATTCGGGTTGTACATACTTCATCTCCATTTTGTAAAATATATATAAACATTAACACTTCTTTGATAGTTGATTAAACTAACTCGTATTAGTATCATTGGTAGTGTATGGAGAAAAAAATATTTGTCTTGGGTAGAGTTGCCACTCTATAAATATATAATTCTTAAAGGCTGGTAGAATATTTAAACACTTTTTCTTGTATGGCAAAAATACAAGATATAACAAAACATTGGGATTATAAATGAAAAAATAATATAAAATGTTTTCAAGATATTAAATACACATAAAATGTAAAAAACTGCGGCGCTATCTGTTAATAACTTGGTTCAGAGGCTCAGGTACATTTTATATGCTGGAAGAATTTCATATTTTGCAGAGCAACATATATTTGTTTATTACCTTATAGTTCACGACTTTATTAATAAAAGCCTTATTATTTTTTTCGTCTTAGAAAGTTACCTCACTATTGTTTTAAGTTTAAACATGGTCATTTTTTTTTGTACTGGTTTAATTTTTTTTTTTTGTATTAAAACTTCTAATAATTGACTACTCCAGTAGTAAGTAGAACGATCAAATTAAGAGTGCTCCGACTTATAGCAGTGTTGGTAGTAACAAATGTCCTGCAAAGGGAACTGTTTTTGATACTCTAAATTTTACCTTGCGGCTTTAATCCGTGTAATATAACATTTGTGTAAATTAACCGTGAAAATAATACGAAATAATAACCGACAGACTCATACTCTCGTGATTGTAAATACAAAGCTAATTAGCTCGACATGCGTTCATTTTAATTTAGAAATTGTTTATAAAACAGTCTCGATGTTGTAACGAACTTAAATAGACTAAAACTGTTTAAATATACGACTGTCTGCTTTTCCCTTGAAATTCATATATGCTATGAAAATAGTGTAAATATTATTCAATGAACACGAGTTCAGAAATAGTGTCAGGTCAATGGCTTCTGTGAAATGACTTCTGTATTATCGATGACTTCTGTATGATCGATGACTTCTGTATTATCGATGACTTCTGTATGGTCGATGACTTCTGTATTATCGATGACTTCTCTATTATCGATGACTTCTGTATTATCGATGACTTCTGTATGATCGATGACTCCTATATGATCGATGACTTCTGTATGGTCGATGACTTCTGTATGATCGATGACTTCTGTATGATCGATGATTTCTGTATGATCGATGATTTCTGTACGATCGATGACTTCTGTATGATATGATTGTTCTGTGCGATTCCACCCTTTTTTTAAATACTTTTATAAAATATTCGATATATATCTTGTATAAGTGAATTTGACTACTTAAAATTAAAACTACACTTAAAATTACCGAGAATATTTAATTTACAAAACGAAAATATTGTCTCGCATAAGGAACTCCTACTTTATTTTTTATATTTGGTATATAATTATCAGATAAATCACTAAAGATTTTTAAACTTTACTTACTTAATAGCCACGTATCTCCAAATAGCAAGGGAGAGAGTGAGACAAATAGATGCTGTGTGGAATATCTGCGCAAAGTGCATGTGAAACAGGAGATAAGCGGCCCATTTATATGGCATCTCACGCTGTCCCGGCAAGATCTGTTGAGATTATAAGTCATTTAACAAACTTCGTTATTAAACTATTATTTATCTTTCTCTACTTTTTTTGTACCACTTATTTTAACAAATTATTTATAATAATAATAATAATAATACTTTTTATTGTACATCAAAAAGAAAAATAAAAACAAAGATATTACAAACAAAAACAATACATAATATACAAAAGGCGGCCTTTTCGCTAAAGCAGCGATCTCTGCCAGGCAACCTTGTTATTATTGTATTTTAATATTAATTCCTAAACACATTTGCTATGCAATGATGCGACCGATGGCGGTCTCGTCAAGTTATTAGTTTTATATTTATAATTTACGCCTGGGCTTTGCATGCAAGTTATGCCTGGAACTGATTTGCCAAAAACTTTGGATCATTTTGTATAAACAAAACTAATTTACATCTTAAAGGAAATTTCACTCCAAATTTCAGAAGATCCAAGGACTAATGCTGTTCCTTAAGAGCCATAAAATCAGGACCTTCTAGAATTTTTGATATTTGAAAGACATCTATACTTATTTTAATATTGATATAAAAAATGCAAAATTGAAAAATATTAATAATATATATATATATATATATATATATATATATATATATTAGGCCACAAACAAAAACTAGTTGTTTGTTTATTTTTTTTATTTATTTAAATCTTTTCCACTTTGAATCATTCTCAGTGATCACTTGTGTACGTCAAATAGAGGTGTCAGGAGGGCCTATTTTGATACCATACTTATCGAAATAAGCCCTTCTGCAAAAACACCTCTGAACTTAAAGTTAAAATTACGAGGGTTCCAAACGCGCCCTGGTCTGAGAAGAACCACACAACAAACTCAGCCGGGTGTTTTTTTTTATTGTGATCACTGTTTCACAAATGTCAATATAAGTAAAATGAGCAATTTACGAACAACTAGAACCTTGGCAATCAATTCACGTAGAAGGCTTAATAATTTAAGAAATAAAAATGAAAACACATGAACCATTGCCAGCAACACGACCAGTCACCGCAAGCAGCACCCGTTCACGAGCATAACGCAAGGGTCAGCCATCACCCCCTTCGCCATATTTGAGGGAGGGAGGGCGACCCGACCCCCAACGCTACCGCAAGTAATGACTTCTAAGGGAACGGTGTGATACGGCCAGTTGATCGAACAAAAGTAACTAGCAACGTCAAACAAATTGCGCAGGTTACTAGTTTATCGCTACAATACAATTTATTCCCAGGCCATACCGTCGTTAATATAATCCTTTACACTATAATAGGATTTTTTTATCAAATTTCTTTTAATGTATACTTTAAATTTATTTAATGACAATTTTAAGGCTTCATTTGGGAGTTTATTATAAAAACGTATACAATTAATTTTGAAGGAATTTCCTATTTTTTGGAGCCTAGTGGTGGGCATAGCAAGTTTATTTTTGTTTCTGGTATTAATTTTGTGTAAATCACAATTTTTCTTGAAGTTATTAATATTCTTATGTACATACATTAGGTTCTCATAAATATATTGATTATGTACAGTCATAATTTTGAATTCTTTGAATTTATTTCTTAACGATTCTCGGGGCCTCATCTTATAGATCGCACGAACAGCCCTCTTCTGCAGCACAAATATAGCATCAATATCTGATGCATTACCCCATAACAGTATACCATATGACATGACACTGTGAAAATAACTAAAGTAAACTAATCTAGCCGTTTCAACGTTAGTCAAGCGGCGTATTCTTTGAACCGCGTAAGCAGCAGAACTAAGTCTGTTCGACAAATCTGAAATATGAGGGCCCCATTGCAATCTTGCATCCAAGGTTATGCCCAAAAAAGTAGCAGCATTAACCAATTCCAATTCCTCATTTTTTAGCTGAACAATGGTTTTGACGGTCTTTACGTTTGATAAAGTAAATTTAATACATTTAGTCTTTCTTTCGTTCAGCAACAGATTATTAGCATTAAACCATTGTACAACATCTGAGAGAGCATTGTTTACATCGTCAATTGCTGATTGTTGTCTATTCATTTTAAAAATAAGAGATGTATCATCAGCAAACAATACTATCCCATGTTTATCCCTTACAAAGTAAGGCAAGTCATTTATGTAAATGAGGAATAAGAAAGGTCCCAATATAGAGCCTTGTGGCACGCCCATTTTGACAAATGAACCAGGGGAACGCTTTCCATTAACGTCTACTTTTTGTATTCTTTCATTGAGATAGGAACTAATCAAATCAAGGGCTTTTTTCCTAATTCCATAATGTTGTAATTTTCGGATTAGAGTTTCATGCTGTACACAGTCGAATGCCTTAGACAAATCACAGAAAATGCCCAGAGCATCTCGTGATTCCTCCCAGGCCCCAAATATATTCAGCAATAACTCAATACCAGCATCTGTTGTTGAGCGACCGGGAGTGAAACCAAACTGTTGTTTATGCATTATGTTATATTTATTAAAGTGAGCTACTAATTGAATAAGGATAATTTTCTCAAAGATCTTACTAAATGTGGGTAGTACTGAAATTGGTCTATAGTTAGTTGGATCTAATGTACTGCCAGATTTAAATTTGTGGCCTTTATCGATTTTGGCCCTATTATCGATTTTATTCAGTATAACCATTTCAAGTAATAGTTACAGCAAAATAAATATAGTGTTATATATGAGCGTTAATATTTGTCAATAGCAACCAGTCATTACTAAATAATTTCACCAAATTTACCGCTTAATCGAACTCAAATTAAGTAACTATCTAGATAGGTAATTATGGGATAAACATCAAACCGTAATATTGGATTTATTAAAAAAAAAAACAAGTTGTTTTTACTTGATGTTTATGTTAGATTAAATCGTATTTGGTAATTTAGAAATGAAAGACTTTGCCTCAGTAACAGTATATTTTTTTACGCGTAGTAGGATCACGTGCCTGGCTGATATTATGTATCACTGTAGTATACGACTATGACACGCTATTAGAAGACCCGGAACTAAAGACCCCTAGATTTTAATCATCAGGATACACTGACCCCGACAAAGAGTTTTACGATTATATAGTCATAACAATAAATGTTGGAGCTTTGATGAGACTTTGGCACTTCCGTCGCTCATCTATGTCTTCTTTCCGAGCTTCTGGACGTTTTGCAAAGGAAAAGAGATGGGGGGATCAAATTTTGCAATTGAGGTGATATTCCAAGCTCTGTCATTTTACCTTACTAAGGTGACTTCATCAACAACTTGGCTCATCTCTTAATCGATTCCAACTCCTTAGCTGGTATTTTGCAGACCCATTCCTAACCAACGCTTCACCGCTTTGGCTAAAAACTAGAAAGCTTTGCCCAGTGGGTACAAAGCCAGTTTATTCCCTGGTCAGCAAATATGGTCAGAATAAGCCTTCCATAACATCTTTTTCCAGAACTTGGCAGACTTCTTAAATGCTCTCTTCTTATTGCAAACGTCCATCTACGTCGACATACATCTATTGATATAGGAACGAAACGTCAATATAATATTTGAAAAAATGGGGAAGCGTTAGAGTGGCCAACTATCTCACTATCCGTAAAAAGTAAAAAAGTAAATGACATTATAAAATTGTCTATAAAAATTTTATTATACAACAGTGATTTCAATTTTAAATATTCATTTAGATGGAAAACTCAGCAACTCGAAAAAATCGAATATGCAACCTTGATAGAAGCTTACATTATGAGATCTAGTCAACCAATACACATACATAAATATTTTCGTAAATATATACAGTATACATACCAACAATACATACAATAAACATATTTTTTTAAACGTTACATTAACTGTAAATTATTAGTTTTTTCATAATTCTTAGAAATGTTTGTATTTTAATATTCACTGCCTAACCAATTTTAGCTCGAAGCTGGTTTCCATTTCATTTATGAACTTATTAATTTAATTTAGTTTTAATTGCGGAGTCAAACACAACAAATATAGAACGGATTTTAATTCTTAGAAATCAATTAGGGAATTTGTTAATCTTAAAATCTTTGTAAGGCAAAAGATATGAAACATTATTTATGTTATTGTTCAACTTTTTTTTCTTCTTCTATTTGTAAATACGCAAGGCAATGCAACGCAATTTCTAGTATTTTTATATTAAGCTCGCCTTACCTAGCATAGAGCTGAAATGAAAAAAACTTATCCGACTTTATTTGAAAATCTTTCTATTATGAATTTAGTGTATGAAATATAAAGTAAAATTATTCTGACTGTTACACCAATATGTGTGGTGTAAAAAATGTAATCAATAAGCTCCCTGGCTTGCATCAATCTTAATTAGTTATCTATATCTATACATCGCCATTATTTCAAGATATGATAATTTTCAATATTATCATGTACTACTAACAATAAAACTATATTATAAAAAATTAAAAAAAAAACAAAAATCTTTATTGAAAGTAAGTTTCGTACAAATCATTTTTTCATTGTCAAAGCTACCACCAGCTCGGAAAATTAATTGCCACTGACCTGAGATGAGCTGGCGAAAGAAACTCAGCGGGCTTGTCATATGAATTTCTTTAATCATCGTCAATTACATAATTACATTATATAGAAATACTCTAAATAAATCTTGAAACAGCCTGGCAGCGATCCCTTCATACCCACGGTGCATCATCCTCTAAATATTCGGAAACATTATAATATCCGTTAGAACACAAACGTTCCTTAATTACTTTCTTAAATTTATTAAATGGTAATACTTGAACGTTTGCTGGAGTTTGCTGAAGATTTGTATACATTGCCCCATAAAAGATTTACTCACTCTTTTTAGTCGAGTAACAGGTTGGCAGTACCATGGCAAGCTATAATTTTTAATATTAACTATAAAATTTCAAAATATATGTCTAATCAATACTCTTTTATCTATACCACTTATTCCTCATGTTCACAACTTCATATGATACGCTGTTACTCATTCACTATGACTTTTTGTATAATATTGAAGTACCCAAAGGGGTATCCGGAATATTTCTTATCAGATAATTTCCCCAACACTTACTCATATTTTTATCTTTAATGTTTGTACCGAGCGTGATATTAAAAGCTGCCTTCATTCTATTCCTCAGTAACCAATCAGTTTTTTTTTTGATTAAATTTTTAATTTGTGTATATTACAAAAGTGGGTTTGTTAGGTAAAAGAGATTTGATTGAGAACTTAAAAAAAAAATAATTGTTTCAAAACTTAGTATAGTTTTTTTTAAAATTATAATATCAATAGACTTTTATGACTTTGAAATAAATATATTTTTTTAAATAAAAACACTGTTATACTTTACAGTACGATATATAATGTTGGACTTTTGGTACATTTCTAATTTATAAATGTTAATGACTATTTGACGCTTGACTTCCAAAGCCCACTAAACGAGAACGAGATATCCCATATTAGATTATAAATTGACGTGATGTCTAGATCAAAATTATTGGAAGGGAATTCTTAATTGGGTTCGTAATATGTTTTATTACATTTTCATATAATTTATCTACTTAAAATAATATAATTTTATGAAAAGTGCCGACCAGTGCATCGTATTGTGATTAATACTGAGAATGCGAATACGTGTTTCAAATCTGGAAAGAATATAAGCTCATGACATTTAAAAACTATGTATATTTTATTAAAAAAATATCCTAAGAGCTATATACAATTTTGATATTTTAAAAATGTTTTTTTTTTCTTTTAAATTAGAAATACGTGACTTTAATTTAAAATAAACGGCAATATCAATATTTTGAAATAACTTACCATGTATCTGTAAATAGCGAAGGGTACATACTCCATCATGACGAAGACGTCAGCTACCGCCAGCCACTTCAGCAGGCGGTTAATGGGCGCTGCAGCGAGATCCCTTCGAGTGAGCACCGCCACGTTCAGAGTGTTGGCTAAGCTTCCGAATAAACATACCTGTGATACACACATATAATACAAATAAAATATAATCATATTAAATAATAAAATTTAAAATTTAAAGTCATCCATTTTTTTTTTCATCCATTTCTTTTCCAAACCTGACTGAAACCATAACCAGCTAATTAAATTGTTAATGCAAATAACTCGGTTTGTCAAACGTTTATTAATTACGGCTTCTAATCGATATTATCATACTTCCTTCACACATATATATATATATATATATATATATATATATATATATATATAACTTTGGACGTTCCAGATATCTGCTTATTTTAGCAAAAAAAAAAAATATTTGTAAACTTAGTTAAATGTCATCATAACACTTTAATGAAAATGAAACTAGAATTACTGTAAAATATATTTATTCGATTCGAGGCTATATGAATTATTTAATGGATAACTGCTAGTGGTAAATTATCTAAATAATAACTGAACTACAGTCGCGTGCAAGTAAATCGACTCAAGCCTCAAGTGCGCATAAAAAGTGATATAACTAAAAAATTACTTATTTTACCTCTATATAATGTTTTACATAATTAAAGCCTAGTAATTAGGCTTTCAAATGGTAGCATAATATCAGTAATTTAAATAAACACTTGTACTTAGAATGCAACTGAACGCAACCTCCCGTAAACTGCTCTGCGCTCTATACACAACTTGCGCGACACAACCCCCTATAAAAACCCTCTGTAATCGTTTTTTCTTATCAGTCGCTCATTAGACGTTGACCTGAACACATCTCTGCAAATTAAAGCCGTCATTTGAAGAAAATTATGGATACAACACCTGAGGAAGCCGCTCAAGTCGTTGCCCTATTGCAAGAAGGGTTGAACCAGCGAGAAGTCGCTCGTCGTTTGAATATGAGTCAGTCCGCTGTCTCGAGAGTATACAGAAAGTTTCAAGAGACTGGTGCCTTCACTCGGAGGCCTAATACCAGCCGACGCCGGTGCACCTCAGAGCGTGACGACCGGTTTTTGGTCTCGACCTCTCTCCGAAATCGACACCTTACCGGCGTAGATGTGCAGCAGGAGCTACGTCAAGTTCGCGGGGTGACTGTCAGTCAGTGGACAGTTAGAAGAAGGTTGAAAGAAGCTAACCTTTCTCCGAAAAGACCCGCTACAGGCCCGAAGTTGACCACAGCTCATCGTCAAGCACGGCTTCACTTTGCTCGAGAGCATTTGGATTGGAGCATAGAGCAATGGCAGTCAGTCCTGTTCACAGATGAGACGAGGATGTGTCTCCATGGCAGCGACAGGAGAGGTCGGGTATACCGTCGTCCCGGTGAACGGTTTTCACAGTGCTGCTTTGTGGAAACCGTTGCATATGGTGGCGGATCTTGCATGATGTGGGCCGGAATTTCCTTAGAAGGCAAAACGGAGCTTGTTTTCGTTCCTGGGGGAGGCCGGGGAGGAGGTCTGACCAGTGATCGTTACATTGAAAATGTTCTACTGGATCAAGTTGTCCCTTATCAAGGCTTTATTGGAGAAAATTTCATCTTGATGCATGACAATGCCCGATGTCACACTGCTCGGGCCACACGTGATTTCCTGAACGAAGTTGGAATTCACACTATGCATTGGCCACCGCTCAGCCCCGATTTAAATCCCATTGAGCACATATGGGACGAGCTCAAAAGGAAAGTTAGAGCGAGGAAATCAGCTCCGACAAACATCAATGAGCTCAAGACTGCGTTGGTAGAAGAGTGGGGTCGAATACCACAATCATCCATTAAAAAGTTGATAAGGTCGATGAAGAATCGCATGAGAACAGTGATCAGAGCTAGAGGAGGAAATACCAAATATTGACACGAATAAATTTTTTATCTTACGCGCATTTTGTTTCATTTAAACACAATAGCCCCATACTGTGAAATTGTATGAATTTTCAACATTTTTTACATTATCATTGGCATTAACCTTTTTTACTAAACTACTGAATCGATTTTCATGCAACTTGCACCATTTTAAAGCTCAATTACTAGGCTTTAATTATGTAAAACATTATATAGAGGTATATTAAGGCATTTTTAAGTTATATCACTTTTTATGCGCACTTGAGGCTTGAGTCGATTTACTTGCACGCGACTGTAGTTAATATGTTTTATAAACTACAATACGTTCCCTTATGTTCAATAAATATTTTATATATATATCATAAGATCAGAGGCAAAACTAATCTTGTTGTTGTGTGAGAAGTTATTTAAATATGTCTATGATATGATCAAAGCGGACTTTGATCGAAAAAAACATGTTTTTTTATATCGGTTTGCACGAAAAATAACAATTTGAATATATATTTTTGATGCTTAAATATATATATATGTATATATAAACAAATAAATGAAACCTTTGGAGGTGGTTTATTGCAAGACATGTGAGATATATATTTTCTAGAAAGGCCGGTGAACAGACAAGTCATTGAATTATAAGTGAATAATTGAACTTTTGATGAATAATTGTACTAGTTGACCTACTCTGGTGGTACCAACCTTGTAAACAAAGGCCTTACGTACTCCATTTCTATATACTAATATATATATATAACCCAATTTCGGTACAATACGATACAGTCAAATGGCAACAACATAGCTCAACTATTTATAAACCAGTAGATTTATTATTCTGTTTATCGTTATTTTTCCAACACACCTAGACTAATATTAGCTACTGGCTGTAACGGTTTTATTTACAATATTTTCTACCATAAATAAGAAAAGTAGCTAATAAATGTTATATTTTACTGACTTCGCCTTTTCGTTTCACCTGAAATAAAAGGTTGGCAACGGAATAGGAAATATATTGGATTTCCTCCATTCTTTTGATCGAAGTCGCTCGGAATACGAGTATCATAGAAGTGTTATATCTTGTTATAAATATGATAGAATTCAATAAACTGCTGAATATATTGATAAATGTAAGAATGTTTATTACAACTTGAACTAATTACTTCGGAAATGTTGAAAATGGAATAATATTCAGACATTATTTGTCGGGAAAACAGCCTTTTCTCATTCATCCCTTTAGTTTGTATGTACACATAATTTGTATTCTGGACTAAAATGTTCTTCCTTTAATATATTACGTGCTTCATGTGTCATTTTGGGTTATTATATTTAGAACTAGCTGCCTTTCCCGGAATCTCTTAAGTGGAATTTCAGAAATTTATCTCTAAGTAAAAGTTCAAAACATTCTGAAGCGTGCATTTTTTTGTACAGGACTAAAATACAAATTTTAATTTAATTTTAAATGGACAACTACTAAATCCTTGGGGTTGCAATTTCGAAAAAAAATATTTTAAATTATAGCCGTAGAGGCCTCACTACTTTCAGCATTCAGTTGATAGTATGCCTGGTCAAATTATTTTATGAATATAAATTTTATACATACTTATTTTAAACAATTTGCTATATAAATAAGTTATAAATTATATTGATGTCATTCGTATATACGTAATAATAATAGATAAAAGTCAATATTCATATGAATATTTTATCGTACAATATGCACGCAAATATTCATAATATAATTTTAGATTTACTGAGAAATTATAATGATACATAAACAATAGAAACATGACACGAAACGAAATACAACATTTGAATAAAATTAAATGATAATTATAAAATAATAAATACTATTTCGAGATTAAAATAAAATATGAATGATTGAAGATCAACATAAAATAATAGATTTTTTTATTATCAGTAAACTTTTGTCACAGATGTCTTTTTTAACTTATTTTCATTTTTCGCAAAGATCATTAATGATATATTAACATTTTATTTTTTCACCATATCCGTAAGTTTGATCTTTAACGTGGATATATTTATATCTCCAAACTGTCCATGTTACGTATTATGTATAGAAGTCGCCATGCTTAGAATGCTTTTGACAAATATATTTATATATTATATAATATTTTAATACAACTTACAGGTTTTAGAAGGTTGAAGGCGACACTAAGCCGCCACAATATTTTTTTTGGAATCATGCTATAGAAATGCAGTAGCATTTTCCCAGAAATGCCTGCGGCTTAATATTTACCGTAGAATTCAGTAGATATTTAATGAGTGAGTTTCGGCTAACCAATATCGTTACATATATATAAATATCGTTAAAATAGTTACTGATATGTAAAAGTTATATTATTATTAACATGCATAAATAACTATATATTATATATAAATATAAAAATATAGCAGTGTTTAAGCTGACTTAGAATTAGACGCGAAATTTTTGATCATCATTGGATGTGTTTCCATTGCCCACCGATAATTCGTACGTCTTACTTAAAACGATACTACAAAATTAAATTAAGGTATAGCAAAATTAAAGTTATTAAATATTAACCTTTACGTATATTTAATGGCGTCTGTGTCTGTGGTTGAGTGGATTTATATATGGAGTGAAATCACATTATATTTCGATTAAACAAGTCTTAATATTTTGGTATAATACTGTTTTATAATTATTTTCTTGTACTATTATAATTAAATATATAAACCACTTCTTTGTTATATTTTGTTCCGAATTTTCGAGTTGCCTGAACTGAGAATGCTTTGTACCAATAAATCCGCTTATTTTAACTATTATTGGACAATAAAGGCTATATAAATATATCTAAAACTTTTTTGTACATGAATCAAGTTACCTTTAGATAATATTTCCAGCATTTTTTTCTTATTATGAATCCTATGAAGACATGTACTATGAAATCTAAACAAATTAAAATAATTCAAAACATTTCTTTGATATTTTTTTTCAAGTAAGAATGTCTACCAAAATTCAGTATTATAAACTATTTTTGAAAGTTTATTGAGGGATTTCTGTTGTGTTATTTTTGCAGAGTTCACAAAGGTCAGTTAACGTTAGTAGCGCCGTTTTAAAGATTAGTCCAAATAATTTGAATAGACGGACTGAATGCTACGAGCAAAAATATATGAATCGGCGTTGTATGAATCAAATATATTTATGAAAAGGCTGTAACAAATAAAAATATAAATTATTTTTATCAAGACTGAATATTTCAATATCCAAGGACATTGAATATTGGAACATTTTTATTTTAATAGTCGTTATAAATAAGCACTGAAAAATATAATAAATGTTACAAAAATATCGTGGTTTTATTTAAAATAATAGTAAAATTTTTATATTATTTTGCTGTTACTGTTTTGTTTTGCCTTTTCAAAATAAAAATAAATGCATTTTATTTTTTAATGATCTAGAAATGTGCGCTGTTTGGTCGAATTTCTATAAATGCAATACAATTGGTAAATATTTGAATATGAAATCACATCATGATTACGAATTCGAATACTCTGGAAAATTCTCATTAGCTCACTGATTCGAATAACAACAAATCAGACAATCACAAGTCAGATAGCAATATTTGATTAATTTTATAATTAAATTTGTTATACAGAGTTCGTATACAATAAAGGACCTCTTTTATACACGTATTATATTCTTTGTTTGTACATTTAAACTTAATTAATTTCGTTATCTATGAGTTTCAAAGAATTTATAACATGAAACGTTCATTAAAATATTTCATTACATTAGCATTTATAATGAAATATAATAGTAAAATCCACTTCTGTTTCATTCATTGGCTTGTTCGGGAAAGTCTCACATAAACACACAAATGGATCATCAACAAACAATGAACAAACAAACGTTACTTCACTAATCGTTGTTTGAATTAACAATTCATTAACAGATAAACACGCTAATTGTTAATTTGTATTGATGTTTGTTAAATAGGACAGAGTTTTTTTATATTTATACTTTCGTGAACCATGACTATTATATTTATATTTACCCGGCTGTATTCACGCAGAAATTTAATCGGAATGTGCCCGACTAGTTTCGAACCCATTCGGGGCGGCGTGAACTGCTAGTTCACGCCGCGAGTCCGCCACGCTTAGAGCTCATAAATAAGAACCTCGAATGGGTTCGAAACTAGTCGGGCACATCCTAATTCAATTTTTGCGTGAGTACAGCCGGGTAAATATAATAAGACAGAGATTTTTATTATTTACTGGATTTTACTCGCGGATCTACCTTAATGCAATAATTAATTGTAATATTTGGTAAATTGTAAGTTATTTTTGTAAAGTAATTGTATCTCAATGGGTCAACTCGTTCGATACGCGTACATGTACACGTTCACGTAAATATTGATATTATATATTTTTATGTATATAAATATTTTATAAATATAACAATGTTGTTTTTACTTTTTTAACATAAAGTTTTTTAAGGCGTAGTACTTAAATAAAACAGATGAGACAGTGGACTGAAAAATGGTCGCCTTAATGTTCATTCACAGTTAAAGTGTTCTCGTTCCTTTTACGATATCTATCATAAAAGAAGCGAGAACACTTGAACTGTAAAATATAGACATAATGTTAAATTTATTAACTGGCATTACGTGATATATATTGGGACCATTTTTCAATGTTCTATCGTATATTACATTTTATATATCACATTTTGCAACATAAAAATTCAAAAACTAGAGCAAGCCAGTAAAAATATTTCTATCTTACTAACAATGACTTATCCCAAATCTTTTAAAGGTTCTTGAAAGCAACACTTACAAATATTTATTTTTATAAGCGTTGTAATGTATAATTTGTAATGTTAGTAATTAATCATTATAAATGCAACATTCAAGCAATAAATTATTCCACTTACAATTAAGCTGACGTATCCGTGAATGCTGTTGTAAGCAAGTATAATATCTCGGATGCTGCCGTCACAGTAGTCACAAGATTCCGCTGGCTTGGTGAGATTCAGCTTCGTACGCCACCCGTCAACCAATTTGACTAATGTTCCGAAATCTATCGCATCGCTTCTTTTAGTGGATGTCTCCTTTAAAACGCTCAGGAATTTTGTCACGTCAACACTTTTATTCTCACCGGAATCTTCAGTCGCATGAAGTACCTCCTCGAACAAGTTTGAAAGTGTCTGCGTTATATTCGTTGTGCTGGTAGCATCAAAGGCCATTTTGGGTGTTTATTTTTTACAAACTCTTCAAAGATATATTTTACCATGAGTGAAGGCTTCATTTGTAAAAACCCTGTAAACAAAATTATTTTAATATGTGTTACAAGAATAAATGTATTAATAACTTGTTGAAACAGAGAACGCTGCAATTTTTGCATCGCAGTAATTGTTAAAACAGAGAACGCTGCAATTTTTGCATCGCTGCAGTTGTTAAAACAGAGAACGCTGCAATTTTTGCATCGCTGCAATTGTTGAAACAGAAAACGCTGCAATTTTTGCATCGCTGCAATTGTTGAAACAGAGAACGCTGTAATGTTTAAGGCCACTAAAAATCCGATTTAAACGGTTACTCTTCGCCACAGTGAGACGCCACGAAGTCACTTCCGCACTCACCGTGACACCCAACGGCCACCCAACCCACGAGCCTGTATACCACTCTATCCATATATTTATATACTCTATTATGTTTCATAGGATAAGCGTACCTTAACTTATTTTACATAAAGATTACAAAAATAAATCATATAATTATTAAATAAATGAATAATGTTATAGAGTTAAATGTTATATAAAAGTTAAGCCTACGCATATTTTTGCCTTTCTAGAACTTCTCGACATTTCTCACAAGAACTAAGCTTTTATCTTTGAAAATTGTTCAGTTCGAAGAATTTTTTCACAGAACTTCTGTGACTGAATTTCTCATTTTCTATGGAAACACTAATAATCTTTTAGAAGTTTTTCTTCGTTAAATTAATAAAAAAATCTTGCACTAATTGGTATTGTATAAGATGGATATTTTACTTATGAAAAACGTTTTCAGTATTCAAAAACATTGCTGCGTTTAATGTTAATGAAATTGTAAATTCAAATTTCCTCAAAATATTAATAAATTTTAATATTCAATTGTGCAATAAATAAATCTATAAATCATACAAGTATTTAAATGTTATTTTTAAACAACGAAATAAGTAAATAATATAACTATTGAAATAGTGTTTTTATTTCAATAGTTATATTATTTACTTATTTAAATGGAAATAACCGTTAAAATATTCACTTAATATTTCATAATTTACTTTAATTTGAACTGAATTTTTTTTGAGGCGCTTTTTCTAGACGGGCAATTTAAAAAGATAAATGGACCCTCCATTCTTGTCTTATCTTAAAAATGTTTAGAATTTATGTTGAATTATAAATATACAGACGTGTATAATTGCTTGGATTCAAATAAATCAAGCTGAAAAACCTTTCATGTTGTGTAAATACCAATAAAGTTTGCTTGATTGATGATGGTTAATTAAAAATATTTATTTATTCTCTACTAGTGAATTCAAACCGTGAAAATTACTGCCGTAGCATTGACAGTGAAATAAAAAATACTTTCAATAGAAATTATTATTTCAATTTTAAACGAATTTAGCGAAAACTGTAAGGAACAACTGTTACGTTACATGCTTGCATTGAAATAACTAAAAATTCAAATGTGGCAGAAGTTGAAAAGTTTCTTTAAATTATACTGAAGTATGACGTATTTTGTTTGGCTTATAATAAAATGGTATATAGTAATATTCGTAAAATTTTCGTAACAAAAAAAAATATATATTTTTTATATATATTAATTATCATTTTGAAGTTACAAATACATAAAATCCAGTTTGTAGCAAATTATTTGACACGTTTTAACATAATTTAATGTATAATTTAATTTCTAAATTTCAGTCTAGTTTCAGATAATGGAAAAAACTGCTTACGATGAAAAGGGTAAGTATTCAATTTCTGACAAGCAATTGACGCTGTAAATTGAGTAATAAATTTATAAAAAGATATTAACATTTCTCTGTAAGAAAAACTCTACCTCATGCTTTAGTTTTGATTATATTTTCGACATCGAATTATCATAAATATGTAATATATAAACACAGTACAATTGAATGAGCAAATATGTATTTAAGTGTGCATTAGTTAAAGGGTGTGTGTAGGTTTTACTTGCGTGTATATGTATGTACGTGCAAATGTATTAAAAGTACTGCAATACAAATCATACATTAAAAAATAGAAGTCATCTGTACGGTGCCTTTTTACAGTAAATGAAAGAATACATGCCGCCCTCACTCTACTCTCCGTGTCATATTCCATCCACTTCATCCTATAAGAATAACAACGCATCTGTGACCCCTATTTATGTGACAAATGTTCCAGGCTATTCTAACAAACAAAAAGATGGCTCATCTCGTCTTTTGTGCCATAAATAAATAAAACTTCTTTTTTTGTTATATTTATTTTCATTTTAAAATATGTCATTAATACATGAAATACTTATATAGAACCTCCACTGTAAAGAAAGGTACGTGTGTGTAATTTCTTGATCTCGTTCCTCGTGACGTGGAAAAATTAAAAAATGTAAGTCAAATAGTTTTAGTTAATTTTACATCAAGCACCAAAAACGTATTAATACTATTATCCTTTGTTGTGTCATAAATGCTTTAAATTATAAATATATTAAACTGTAAAAAGCACGTTAATATAATTTCAAGTAAGTGCTGTGTGAAAATTGAACAAGTGAGTCAAATTAAATTTCATTTAAAATAACATTACGCACCAAAAATGTGAGTATCACAATATGTACTTTCATTCAAAATTGCTTTAATTATTATTGTTAATATTTTTGAATTAATTCAACACATAATATCTAAGTAAAGTGTGAAATTTGTCAAAGACGTCATTGTTAATTAAAATTTAGTAAAAAATCTAAACTATCTTTCTATACTTTCGATATCCATGGTGACTCTTATATATGTTTAACCGTCTGTATGTACGTTAATTATATCGGAATTTGACTGTGTCCGAGCTTTCATAGTAAAATCGTCTTTGTCGGAACGGGGGCTATGTCTAAAAGGCTTCTTTGTAAATTTGAACCAACCAGACAGACAGAACTGTATTCCAGAGGCTCCAGGTCTGAGTCATGAGCGGTTAACGGTTTTTTTTTATCCCATATTTATTTTAAAAAATATTAAAAATGGTGTAAAAACAATCAAATCAGCATCTCAAAACATTTTATTGTTTATTTTTAAAAATCTATGCTTAATTAGAGCAAAGGTTTGACTCTAAAAAAAAATATAATTATGTTGGATTAAAAAAATATTTGTAGAATGACTATTAATTAATTAAATATTTTATGTATAAATTCTATAACATACAAAATATAATAAACCTAAATAAATTTAATAATACAGCCCTACATGATATATATTCTTTTCTATTTATTACTGACATAAAAAACGAACAGACACGTACCCACATGCCACATGGCCATTTAAATCTTAACATAATAAATCATGGCATTTAAATGTAATAACTCAATATGTCATTTATGATTAATTATTTGTTTTATATTTTTTTTATTCACCATTCCTAAAAATGGCCAGTAAGCAGGCATAAAGAATTACAAACATTTTTATCACATTATAAATTTATCATCATTTATTTTAAATGTATGAGGCATAAAAATAATGAATCAGCTTTTATTGATTTAAACATTCCTATTCAAGTGAATAAGTAAAAATGTCCGATAAAACCATACATTGAAAACCTTTACTAAAGGCTGAATAGAAGACAGTTTTAATAGCTTTAATTTTGTAAGGATAAATTGTGTTTATGGCTTTGACTGGGCTTTTAATATTAAATGTCTAGGGAATTTGTGTTCATTGAAATAATAGCTCCTTTAAAAATAAGTAATAAACCTTTTGAAGCTATTTATAAGAATAATATAATAATAGCAGAACAACCTGAAATTCTAATTGCAATTCATATATTTGCGTAACATACAAACATACATACATACATAATTCTAAATATTGACGTTAAATAATGATATCATCTGAAAACAAATCCTTCGTTTTACTCGAAACAACTGAATTCCTATTAATCTATAAAGTATCTTCGATTTACTCTAAAAGATAAGTCATATACCTATTATTTCAAGCGATAAAATACAAGCCTCTACTTAAGCCATTCGTTAGCGTCAGACTAGTGTCAGACTTACCTTTGGTGTATTGGAAACGTTCCATTCAATAATAATTGGTATTTATCTCGATATACATTGTCAATTTTAGGAAAAATGCAAGTGCGTTGAAAGCATTGCATTGCATGAACGATTCCACATAGCAACCAATATTATAGCTTCCAAAAAAGCTTCGAAAAAAACATTTTATATAATATTGCTGGAATTGCAAGAATAACTGAACGTTTTGAAATTAAAAAGGCGCAGCTGAATGTTATTGAACCAGGTGACCAGGTATCAATCTAGAGCTTTCTATGCCGGCAAGTCTCAGTTTACCCATTACCGTCCGCGCCCTACTTCTGGCCGGGCGGTATTCATAAAGGACGACAGTACTATGTCATAATAATTCTTAGACTATTTGACTGGATCGGACGGATGTAATGGTACGAGCGTGCTGTTTGTTATATTTTGGAATTCTTCAATCAACAAAGATATATATGTTTATTGTAAAAAAATATTGTATGTCTTTTAGTACCTATATATTTATTTATTTAAATCTTTTCAACTTTGAATCATTATCAGTGATCACTTGTGTGCGTCAAATAGCGGTGTGTGTATATTTAAGCCAAATTGTTGTTGTTGCCAATTTTTATTATAATTGTAGCCAAATTTTATTATGTAATTCCATTTGCAGGTCTGTCTATATTACCAAAGAAGCACCGTTTGACACTTTGGCACATTACTTAATACGGATGGTGACAAATAAATCCGATTATTAAGAGATATCGAGAACATTTTATTATATTTGCTAATTGATTACAGCTTAGGATTATTTAAGAATATTTTCATTGAAATGAGGCAAATATCATTAGTATTAAAAGTAATAAAAATAAATAATTAATCGATTCCATTATGTACTGTAGAATCGATTATAAATAAGTATTTCCGATGAAAGGATATTTTTATGTAAAATTGAATATTATGAAAAGCTAAAACACGACTGGATTAAAAACGGATTTTATTCACACATTTTTTCAAAGTGCAAAGATATAAAACGTCAAAGTTTGGCCATAATGCTATCCCCTTCTTTCAGGTCATACCTATACAATGGTCAGTCGACTGTCAAACAAATTTCAAAGTCATTATCTCATAGCCCCGTTGACGCGGCGCTTTCAACGCTTTTAATCCATTTGTATGCAAAAACGTAAGTATTTACATAATCATTGACGATAATTAAGTCTTATCTTTAAGTTTTGTAATGTTTAAAGTCAAGGAATTTCTAAACATAGAAATATAAATGGTAGAAAAAACGTTATTATATCAATAATTGTCGAATAAAAGATAAAAAAAATTCAGTTCGATATTCGAGCGTGACACGTAAAATTTTAAAAAATTCTGACACTAAAATAATATTCCAGTAAAGTATGACTAAATAAAAATTATTAACATACTCTGAATATTTACTTGTTAAAGTTCGTCGTATTTGCCGTCATCTTTAAAACAAAATCAAACTAAAGGCTAAAAATTATTTTACTGGGTTGTGAGTTAAATTTTATATTACAGACTACAATATCACATTTTACTACGACTTAGAAACTATCTAAAGTCGTATTTTCAAACTTATATGTAAACTTAACATTATAAGTTTGTGAAATGTATATTTGTACTATTATACAAATGGCACGTCTCGGTGAAAAGTTCAACGAACTCTGTCTAGACTATTCAATAACTATCCACGTACTTCGGAGCTATTAATTATTTAAATTAGGAAACAAACCAACAACAAACATAACACGCGGGGGTGTTAAGGGAGCAAATTGAGTCTTATTTAACTTAACTGTCATATGAAAAGTGCGAAATGTCAGCTCCTTGTCAAGGAAATGAGAAAAACTATCTCCCGAGACCAACATACGCTTAAAATAAAAAAGAAAAAATAGCTGTACAGAAATAAATGTACGACGCAAAAAACCAACTGAATACAAATTAATATTTTGATTTAACCCAACAGTTTCCCTAGTACGAGATTTGACGTAAACGTTGATAGTATTCGAGCAGTCACGAAACTTCTGTCACAAGCTTATTACAACCAAGAACTCGTTTCGTGACTGCTTCAATACTGTCAACGTTTTTAAACGTCAAAACTCGTACTAGGGGAAAAGTTAATTTGCTACGTTCTGTTTGACGCATTGTTTTTAAATTTCATATTTTATAACAGTATATATTAAAAACGAAATTCAAAAAGAAATGTAAAGTATTTTATAACGTATTCTTTTCATTTGTGTAAAACAATATTTGTTTGGTTTTACTCTGTTATTATAAAACAAATAATACATTTTATATAAATACAAATATTCTAAAGAGAACAAAGACCAAATATATTATATTAGGTAGGTGGGTAGGTAAGGTACTTTTATTTAACAATTAAGTATTTAAATATAAAAATATAGAAACAAACCGTTATTCTGTTATCGTCCTTATATTATACATGTAAAAGTTTGTATGTTTCGATGTACGTCCGTCAACCATTTAAAAACACTGAATAGATTTGTATGAAAGTTTTCAACCAGACATTTCTTTGAAATCAACAAAGACTATTTATCCCGACAAAATCTAAATTTACTGAGGAAAACCATACAATCGATTCGTCCCTTAACGATAACAACACTGCCAGTCTCTCAGATTACATATTTTTTAAGCAATCTTCCATCTATGCAAGCGAAGCCATGGGCAAAAGCTAGTTCTTGACAGAAGGCCTAAAAATCAAAACATTGATAGTGTAGCCTAAATAATTGATAGGTGAAATATATTTTCAAGAGCAAGTGAATGCCAAATGTTTTTTAGCCTCGAGTGGTCTTAAAATATGAAGGACGTCTCTGAAAAACAATATTGACGTAACTGGTACTGCTGTTGAAAAATAGCAGAAAATGGTTTGAGTTATTGCTGATATTATTGCGCCGAGATTATCCTACTTTATAGTTAGAGCAAAGAACATTGAGAAAAATAGACTATTTCGTTATTACTATTTACTTTACTATATATAGTAAAGAAAATATAAAACATAAACCAAACTGCACGAAGAACCCATTAAAAAGATAAATTATTTCAAATTTAGTTCGTGCTTCTCATAGCAATATAGTTTTGGCAAAAAAATACATGCTATATTGAAAGCAGTACTGACATAAATCAAGACATATACCCCACAATAAAACCGCCTATCTTTTAAGATTATTTCAGTTTTAGAATACACTATAAAAGTAAATATTCTAATTGTCATTATTGCTCTTATAAGAGCGATGAATGTGCTCTTTCAAATTACCTATGTCTAAAGTAAGTGACCATTATTTTTTATTTATTTATCTATTTGTTTATTTTTATTTCAAAAAACGCTGAGCAGATTTGGATGAAGTTCAAAAACATACAGACTAATAATTAACCCTGATAGACCTAAAGGACTCTCTTTTTAAAGTGGCTTTTTATAACGAATCGTTTGTAATGCAGGTGAAGACGACAGCCCGCTCGATGTTGGCTAGAAATGAAGAAAGTGACAATGGTATAGACGATGCATCACCACTGACAAGAGAAGCAATTACAGCAGCGGGAACTGATACTGTGGCATTTGACAGAATTCTTGAGAACGGAAACGAAATAGAAGTCATCAAAAAACAAACATAACAGACTGTTTTAAGTGACGTTTGCGAGTAACATTTTATGAATACACATATAAGTTTGTTTCAAACTTTAGTATTTTTGTATGGGTTCCCTATGTACCTCGCTATAATAATGGGATTATTAAATTGTAAGAATAATTTCGCTGTTTCTTAATTTTTATTTCCATCTAAGTCTTAAAATTAATGTGACATTTAAAAAATAAATAGAACATTTTTTATAGGTGGTTGCAAAGGGAAATAATATTGTTATGCATTAATTTTAAAGTCTTTTGAAATCATTTATAGCGCAGCTATTGTAATCTTGGATATAAAGCGGTTTGCCTCACAACGCAAGCGTTATATCCCGCCGTACAAAAGAATTATAAGGAAGGGTAACTGTATAAAAAAAGTACTAAACGTATCGTCTACAAATATATGTCAAATCTAAAGTTCTAATATTTTGAACAATTCACGTATTTTGAGCGAACGGAGTCGCCATCAAAAGCTAGTTAAAGAATAAATAAATATCATCGTAAAATATTTACTGGTCTAAATATAGTTTTCACTAACCTTTTACCTTACGGAGATTGGTATAACATATGTATTCTTAAAACGTATATGTATTATATATGTATACGTATAACGTATACATATAACGTATACGTATAATGTTTATGTATCCTATTTGTCCGATATCCGCCCGTTTCATACAATCTGTTAACATTACCATGGAAATAATTTTCTCATGTTTCTCGATCTTTCGATGTTTGATCTAAATGAAAATAAAACAAATATCAAACGAAATTACTTGGAAGACTTATAGCGATTGTTAAACACGGTTGAAATCATAGCAATATTACAAATAAATAAGTTTTTTAAGCAATCTTATTGTGTAATGTTATAAATAGCTTTGTAATTTGATAAAAAATTCTGTTGTTAAAGAAAAGAACATTCCTTTTTTAAATACCAGCTCCAATAAAATAATTCAACCAACAGACAAGTTATTCGTGAAATTCAAATAATCTATACCTAAACTATGCAGAAGTTCTGTTTGTTAGTTTGTAAGTTTGAAACTATTCAACTGTGTTTTTTTTATATTTCATTCAAATTTGAAATTATTGTTATTATTTGAAATATTATAATAATAAATAAAAAGTTAAGCAATTTCTCAAAGATCGTTGAAAAAACTGTATCAATGCAGACGCAGACAGAGCCGCGAACAACAGCTAGTATAAGATAAGTAAACACTCTGTATATTGATAACCAATTATCTTTATATAGTAAAGCTTGGTTTAATTTAAAACATAACATCAGATAACGTAATGAGTACTTTATTTACAAGCTTTTATAATAAACTCATACTCTTAAAACTCATAATATTAATGGCGTCATGAAAAGTGCTTTCGTAACAGTAAATTACTATTTATTCTTCATTCACAGTGAAATTACTTTTTCAGTCGATACGTAACCAACACTTCTCAAAAAGAAACTTAACAAAATAAGAACTATTGAATACATGAATATAATTTCGGTTTATCTCTGAAACCATAGCTAAGAGTAATATTTAAAAGGTATTAAAACCTCTTTTAAAAAATAAAAACAATGTCTCTATGGTCAATAAATATTGCGTTTTAATTATATTAATTAATATTAAATATTAAGGCTTATATTAATATAAATTATTAAAGCCTGTGTATATAAATATATTCCTGTGACTTAGGTTCATATATTCGCTTATTGAACATGAATTTAACGCCTTATTTTCCTCACTCAATGAATCCTTCATTTATTATTCTTTTGGACTGTGAGATTGATTACACATGAATGACAGAAAAAAGTTTCTAAACGGAAAGGTCCTATTAATTAAATACAGATCAAGTTATATGTGAATGCCGTCATGTTGTGTCAATCAAATTCAAACATTTCAAATGGAGTCTAATTAATTAAATTGACTTTGTTTTGAGAATCAAATAACTGAAAACAAAATATTAATTTATACATTCATTTATATCAAAAAACAAAAGAATTCCTCAATACATATTCTCTCTGAAAATTGGAAAATAACTTTTTGCCAGGCACTAGATTTAAATAGTCTTATTGTCCTGAAAATATATTATTCAACATAACTAATAAAAATACAATATAACAAACATAAAAATATTACCAAATATAACAAATATAATAAATATAACAAACATAAAAATATAACAAATATAAAAAATATTACAAGTATTACAAATATAACAAATATAACAAATATTACAAATATAACAAATTTAACAAATATAACAAATATAACAAATTTAACAAATATAACAAATATAACAAATATAACAAATATAAAAAATATTACAAATATTACAAATATAACAAATATAACAAATATTACAAATATTACAAATTTAACAAATATAACAAATATAACAAATATAACAAATATAACAAATTTAACAAATATAACAAATATAACAAATATAACAAATATAACAAATATAACAAATATAGCAAATCCAAATATAAATTCGCAAAAACATAAAAAAGAGTTCAATTATTAGGTATTTCTTCTAAATATAGAATACCTAAATCAAGAAGATTAATATTCATGGCTGTGAAGACGCTTCTTGTGATTAAGTGTTGTAGTGATGTACTAAATTAATATTTTAGAGTACTTATAAAGGGTTAAGTGTTTTTCTACCTGGCAACTTAATTTTAAAAACGTTTAGCATACCTATTTAGATACACTGTGTTTAAAATTCTAGATATATTTTTATAAGAAATGCTTTAGATTAATAAGCAGCGTTAGTACTCATAGTATATATCGTACTTTCCAAAATACTTTTACTGTGATTTATATATATGCATATATTTGGTTTAGGGTTAGGGTTTTTTGTATGTATGTTTGTTTTATATATGTTTAGGTTTTTTGTAAGTATGCCTTGGTATAGAAACGGTATTTTTTTCTCGAAAGATTAAATTAATTCAAATAAATATATAATTAATAATAAACGTAAAGTGGCAGGAATTCAAACTCGCGACCTCTGGGAAACCGTCCCGTCACTCTACCAATTACGCTACCGCATTCGTTGCCTTTTTTTATCGGGACGGAGGTGACATCTATAAGACTTTTTTTTTAAATTACAATTGAAATAAACTTTAACAGAGTGTTATTTTGTACACATTAAACTATATTTTAATGTGTACAAAATAACCTTTTCTGTAGAATCAATATATTATAAAAAATCATACATTTCTCTAATTATTTTCTCTGCACCTTAGATTTCTATGTAAACTTGTCAAAAGTATCAAAATTATATAAATCGAAGTGACAGAAAATAGGGATGGACTATTCATAAAAAATAATCTCAATGGTGTTTTTAAATGTATTATAATTTCCGGCGACAACTTGAGAATTTGTTTCGTTTCTTTTTAATTAAATTAAGTTTTAAAGATTAATATTTTGATATTCATTAAATATTTTGTTGGGTATGATTTAGCTCTAAAAATTTGTATTCCTCTTACAGATCAATATTATTAAACAATAAAATGTAACTTATTTACTCCTGTACGGTTACTTTTTTATAAATACATCCTATATATATATATATAATAACTATTTAATTACTCACACAGATAAATATTTCACACTAACAAAAGAAGCTCTTAACTAGACAGGAGTGGTTTCTTTCAGCCAGCGTTACTATAAACAAATTCATAACAGCGGTAGAGTAAATACACTTTATGCTTTGAAATATACACCAAAGTATTTTTGGAATTATACACTAAAATAATCAAACAGAAATAAAATACACTTACACAATGAAACACTTAATAATTATAGCTTACAAATATTATCACAAATAATGGTGACAGATATTATCTTTAATTACAGAATCGTTATTTTTTGAAATTTGTTTAATTAAGAAAAATATAACTCACATTGTTTTTCTTTCTTTCTTTGTAACGAAATATTTTAACTGCACACGACACGACGAGCCGCGGGCGGTCCGTGAGCTGACTGATGAAAGATATAATTTTTGACGATAAGCGATTTACTTGCGTGATAAGAAAAAGTTCGATTGTTCTATATCTAGTAGAAATAAACATATAAGTAAAGTAAGTAAATATAAATAACAATAAAAAATCAATAAAATAACTATATAAGAGAAAAAAAATTGAATGAATGTCCACGTGGTTTTATCTTAGATATTTAGGTATTAAAAGATGTTGTTTCTTTTTATTACAAATTAAATTATATTATTGATTTAAAAATCTGTATTAAAATACGACTATTCGAACGGTTGTCCTGAAGTGATATAGTACTCTCATTTGAAGAGAACTTATTTATTTAAAGGCTTTATGTTGGAGGTTGGGGAAAAGGTATTAGAGCCAGTTTACAAGTCATATATCCTTAGTACGTGGGTAAATATGTGGCAAGAAATGAAATTCCGTGCATTGAATACGTTTTCTTTTTCGCAATAGTAAAGATTCCGGGGGAGTAAACTTTTCATAATTACTTTTACAATCTGACTTATTTATTTGAAATTCTCTCAATTTTTTTTTGTATAAAAGAATCTTAGTATGAACTAAAAATCTGTTGTCGATATTTAGAACTAATAATTTATTTTTTTTTACTTACACAGTACTTTATGCATATTGTATAACTACTATATTTTGCATTATAATTGTATATACCTGTCTGTCTGTTGTTAGCGCAATAAAAAATTTTTCTATATACAATTTTTCATCACGATCGGTCCAAACCGTTTTTTACTTATACAATATACCTGCAGATAAAAACACTAAATTTTGTTAAGAAATAAAATTAATTAAAAGCTATTTAAATTTTAGGAGAAATTATAAATACATTTTATTTTATTTGTTTTTCAATAATTTAAGCTATAAATATAATACCGTTTATAATTATTTTTTTGGGAAAAATTCTAGAGACACAAGAACTAAGAACAGAGAAGTAACAACTCTAGTTTTAATAACGTTTGTATCCTGATATCTATAGTTTATATTCCGTTGCTAGTAAGATTTAATTTGATTAACATAGAGTTTTTATTTGTTACAATTTTATAATATATCTGTCCCATTACTTCAAGTGGTAATATAATAATAATATAGCCGTATATTATTGATGTTAAAAAGCTGCTAACAAGTTGTAAAAGAAAATACGATCTATATATATCAAACTCGTAAAATGTGTTAAAATAAATCGTGTACGCAATGGCAGAATAAACGTTAAAATATCGTAAAAGTTCACGAAAAAATCTTGATAATGGGGCATTTTTATAGGAGTTTATTTTTAAAAAATTGTTGACTAAGCTTTTTAACAATATTAGAAACAATTTATATTTCATTGATAATTTGACTAGACAAATTCAAGCTGAGTCCAGCTAACAGTGATATAACGTGTCCATATTTCACGTTTTTAAAATACATGTTTTGAAAGTACATTGCGACTTTGATGTTTTTTTCTTTTTGTTTATGTACGTTTTACAGGTTTTTAATCAGGCATTAGGTAGCTGCGATCAGATTACAGGTTTTTATTTTCAGCCGGGCACTATATATAATATAAATATATAAACGAACATAACACAATAGATTATACCGACAGCTCCTTTATTATAATTATTTCAGTTTAATGGTTCTGTTCAAGGATTGTTTGAATACGAACAAAGGTATTCGGTAGGCATCTGGTCTGATCTAGAATTCATTCATTAATATATTATTAATTATCACCATGATACCTGTCGTTTGATTTATATTATATAAATAAATAAAAATATTCTGATTAAACTAATTTATTAACAAGAACTCAATAAAACTTATAAAAGAAATCAAAATTCAACTAATACACCATATGTTTTGGCTTTCCTCTTTGTAACCTGAATGTAATTTACAAAAACAGTAGATATTTTTACTTAAATCACAAAAAAATGATACAAATTGTTGAATTTCAGACAATCTCCTGTCTAAGATATTGTAAAAAATATAGGTACAAATTTACTCTCAGATAGATCTACTAACTTGATCTTGATATTTGACGAAGTCGATTCATCTAATTCAATAAGTCTAAATACACGTAATATTGTATTATTATTCGTATTTTTCTTTCTTTACCAGCTCTACTAAAGTAATTTTTCACAAACAGGACAAAATGGTAAACTGAAATCTATAACTCCTTAACCCTACTTCCATTTGGTGGACGACTAAAAAAAAACAGATTAATGCAAAGATTGGAAAGTAATTACAACCAATAAAGATTACTAAAAAGTGCTTTTTATTTGTGGTTTATATTGAAATATGTGTGTGTGTGTGTGTGTGTGTGTGTGTTAGCATAATAAGCTTTATATACTCATTAAATATTTCAATAAACAAATTCCATAAAAAGCATATATATAAAACAAAACCTGTACTTACTTAATTGTATATATTTTTAACCTCACTAAGCAAATCGAACCACTTCCTTTTAAAGGGTTTACCTGACTCTTGGGTGTTAATAAAATTATATAGGCCGCAATGTAACCTTACCTTTCACGCCTAGTGGTCTAGAGAGACATTCGAAATCCCTTTTCACTTAGTCTATTGCAAAATAATCGGTTTTGGAAAAATACGTACTCCAAGAATGAGATGTCGTATAATAAAATAAATTGTAAAATCTTTTGTTGAAACTATTACATTTATTCAGAGCTAAATTCCTATTTTTATTCTTTTTAACAGTATTTTAGGATTGAAATTGTGTATAAGCATTTAAAGTCCAGCTTTATTTAATTTTTGAGTTGAGAATTTTACTCGACGAATGCTAGCTGAGCCCAGCTCGAGTGATGTCTCTAACGTGTTTTTTTCATATTGTCTGTGATTTATTCTAAAAATACACTGCGATTTCGATGTTTTTTATACATGTTTGTGTCGATGGTTTTAATTGGGACTGGTGGGTGCTGCTATTAAATTTCAGTTTTATTTAATATTTTCAGGACAAGGCAAAGTCTGATATGAGAAGAACACGATACAATAAAGCCAACAGCTAGCTCCTTTGTGACTATTATTTCAGTTTCATGGTTCTGTTCAGGGATTGTTCAAATTTGTTCAAAGGTGTTCGGTAAGCATCTGGTTTGTTTTAGAATTCACTGAATATTTTATAAATTGTCACAATGACACCTGCAATTTTATGTATATTATATAAGACATCAATATTTTTACACATAACTTATAAAGATAAAAGATAGATCGAAAGATCAAGGTAACACCATAGTACAAGCTAAATATTGCAAAAAGTTTATTCAAAATATTTATTTTGTATTTTTGCAGAAACAAGTAGAAACTTTACTAACATTCACAAAAGAAAACGTAATATTTTATATCCGTGACATATAATAATATAATATCCACCATCCAGGTTGCCAAAGTTAGTATAAAGTCTATATATATATATATATAGAATTTATACTAACTTATATGTATATGCAAATTCCATGTGCGAACTCATTACGATATCTCTTTAAATACAAGACTTGAAATTTGGCCGGAATTATCCTTTTGAACCTTAAGAACGGATTTTACAATATTCTACCCTCAAGGGGGGATGCGGGGGCGTTATTCGAAAAAAATCCTATTGTTTAAGTTGATCTCTTATAGGCATTGAGATTTTGTCCGCATATTTTAAGTTTAAAATTCTGCTCTCAAAAAAAAAAGTCTTAAATGAACCAATCAAGACCAATTTTTACAATTATGGCTCCTATTATAAAACTTGGTCCGAATATTCGCATCGCCATGGAAGTACTGTATCGTACGATGTGTCCCCGTTATTTAACATGTCGGGATCCCTGGTAAGCCAAAAACATACGTAAACGTGAGCAATAATGCCAGGCTTAGGATTTGTTTCTTATATTTCTTGTCACTACAGGCATGTCTTTTCCGCTTACGTAAGTGTAGTGGGCCTGGGTGTTGTTTATAAGTAAGTATCTTTCTTATAAACAGCACCCAGTCCCTAGAAAAATATATACTGTTATCGGGACTTCTTTAAGGCTTTTTTGAAATTCCTTATCATTATTATATTCCATATGAATGATCTATATGACTGAATCTATACTAGTATATAAGTATAAAGCAGAAGAGTTTGTTCGTTTGTTTGAGTGCGCTAATTTCAGGAAAAACTGAACCAAAATGATTTTTGTTTTCAGAAAAAGATTGTCAATTTATCGAAGAATGCTATAGGCTATATAACATCACGCAAAGATAAATAGGGGAGGAGCAACAATTCATAATGTTGCGAAAACGGCAAAATTTTGAGCTTTCTTTGCGTGCGCTGAGTAAACGGTGAAAGTTAAACAAAAATCAACCACAACAAAATTGTTCCCCTCTAAAAGTTCTAAAAGAAAGTTGGCTACAGTATATATCTAGCTTTAAAGATTAACCCACTATGACCATTTTTATTGTTACTAAGCTTATATACTTAGCTTATGTATGCATCTTATTTACTAAGCTTATATACGTAGCTTATTTACTAAGCTTATGTACTACGCTTTTGTAATAACCGGCTTCCACGAAAAAAATACTGGCGTTGTGTTTATCAATATCTCCTTTGCATAAAGTAACTAATATATCGGGTATTGAGTTTAATACCAGCACCATATTATTTTAATCGTGAGCTGACGAAGTCGCTGGCATCAGCTAGTTGTATAATTAAATTGCAAAATGCTTTTTAATCTAAGTTCTGGTCAAGCTCGCACGTGTCATTTACGGAATCTGCCTTTTGCGGCTTTTCTTGAAGTACGAAATAGTTTCAATGAAATTTCTGTTGAATGTAGCATAAAATGTTTAGGCTACCAAAATCCATTAGTTTGCACTTTCATAATACCAATAACGTCCTGGAAAATGCAAATATTTTTTTTTTAAATACCTAATGGCGTTTAGTTTTATATTTAAAAAATACCTAGTGGTAATGATGGAAAAGTTGTTAAATATTTTGCTGTTTTTACATTACCGCTTAGCTCTAGTATATCTACGGTAATTAAGGATACAATCTAATTAAACTACCCAATATTTAAATCTTTGACAGACTCAACTTTTAAAGGTTGGCATCGTACTGGTAGCCCCTGAATTGCAGATGTCCATGGGCGACGGCAATTGCTTAACAATTGTTTGCTCGATTGCCTTCCTATGTCAAAAAAATAAATATTCACTGAACTAACAATTTTATATTAAAATATAAAAAGGCTTTCTAAAAGTCTATGCATTCTTTGTATACCCACCTTTTGGACTCTCTGACCAAGTTCGATGATCATATTGACGAATTATATTTTGTGTAATAATTTACTTGACTTCAAAAGATCTCTGCTTTTAATGTTTATATTTTACAAAGCGAAATGAAATAGATAAAGGCTTTTTACTCCCTTAATATTATCATTTTATTTCTACAAAAATATATTTCTCTATTACATTCGTGCACGTATTGTATATCATACTATACGAATGAACCTTTGGATTGCGTCGTATATGTCTATGTCTGAAGATGGCTGGACCAGTCGTAAAACAAAGGTTTTTATATTGTGTACAGGTTCACGGTCATAATATTTGTGTTGCGACATTAATCTGCCCGAGTGTATAAAAAATAAGACGAAGGTGCGGCTAAGTGTATTGCTAATGGCCACTAATTAAATTAGGCGATTGTTTTAATTGAAAATTTTAAACGGATCTCATTTATTAAATGAGATTGGATGTGATCATTTCTTTTGAGAAATTTTATAATATATTTTTTTACGTAGTAATTGTGCTATTATCATATAACCTTGCAAGTGTAAAATCCCTAAAAGCTTCATTAAATATAATGTTTTTAGTTATAAGAATATAATAATTCATAACATTTGTTTGAACAAAATTATTAACATTCGCATTTTATATACCTTCAACAAGCCATATCGATTTTGGACTGGGTACTATTTTATCAACGTATTAACATGTTTATATATTGTATTATTGATTCGTCTGACGTTAACGAAATTACTTAACTGTTATTTTAAATCATAAAACCTCTTAGAAAGCTCTACAAGTCATTATGTACACACAACTTTAAAGTTTATATAAGCAAATGTTGGAAATGAAAACATTTGGGCGATTACTCACCTTTTTATGGATCATGAATTTCACATAACAATACCCGACTCAACGCGTAGACCCTCTACGAACGAATGATGGAGTATTCGGAGAAAAGGAAAAGTTAAACTTATTCTTGATGCTTCACATCTAAACTATACCGTCATTAAAATGTTATTACATTACGATACAAAAATGTATCGTAATACAAAATATGTATTAAGTCTTAAAATACTTGTTTATTTTATTATTATTTTATTTGTTTAAAACAATATTGCATTTTTGTCACATCGTTCTGTACAAAAAAATATACAAAATTTAGACTTCCCACATTGTCCTAATAACAAGTTTGTGTCATAAATAACTAGTCTCTAAGGACAAAAATAAAGGGTTGATACACACAAAGCTTAGTTAAATAGCTCTTTTTAATTAATGTTAGCCTTGAATTAGCTCAGGGTAGTGAAACGGATAAATATAATTTTCTAATTTCTTAATATTTAATACTTTGATTTTTAAGAATATGTGTAGAAAAAAATTAATAAATAATTAACGTATTTCCAAATATTTTACAAACAAAACTTATAATCAAATATACGCTACAATACATATGTTTGACTTGTCTCTCCTCCAAGCACGACTATCATCATGAAAGAACTTTGTTCTTAACGAGAGTGAAGGCGTTCTTTTCAATCAAGCTTGATCTTAACTTTAAAGTGCTTTTTAATGTTTTTTTGTTGTAGAGATGTTTAAATTACTTTAAAACTTTATTGCTACATTCTTTTTTACATTTTTTGTGTAACATTAATATTAAAATATTTGTTTGATCAATAAATTCTATTAAATATATTTGTTTGTATCTTATACACAGACATATATATTGAAAAGACATTTATTGTTTTAAACTGTTAGTTTTAAGATGTGAAACTTAATTCAATAATTCAATAATTACAATAAATTATTTTTTTATTAAAAGATCAAACCACCCTTTATATCGATGAGATAATAGTACTATAAACTAAATAGATAATTTTATTTGAAAACTTTTCCTTTTTCATGTAAAGAAATACGTTTCTAGAATAAACGACAACTTATTGACGTGAATAGAAAAGACACTTAGAGTACTTTGGCTTTACTAAATACATAATGTTATTATACAATCTGAAGAGTCTTTATCACATTGAGAACCAAATATGACATTAAAAAGATATTTCCATTCTGAACGTTATTTCCAGAAATTTTTACGGTAAATAGAAAAAATAAAGAGGCTAGTTAATTAATAGACGTACCCAATTTTATGACTTAGATGTAAAATCATAAACACCCACGCTTTCTACAACAATAGAATATTAATATGGTGGATATTGATATCTAATAGCTGTTTTAAAATACCATCAATTGGTTCTCATTTGTGGAATGGTTTGGCTCCTACCTGCATAATCGTGAGCAATACATACGGCTCGATACCAAACAATCGATTTGTTGCAGTCTCAAAGCTTGTATTCTGCAAGGTGGTGTTTTATCCCCTTTGCTTTTTTCTATTTTTATAATTTCTGTTACTAACCTTACCCTTCCATCTCTATGCTGATGACTTGCAGATTTATACCAAAACGACTGTTAATGACTTCACCAAAGCTATAGATCAACTCAATTCTATCCTACAAGCTATTAGAGATTGGTGTAAGTCATACGATTTGTCTGTAAACCCATGCAAGGCTTAGTTCTCAATCTTTGGTAAACAAAAAAATTATCAAAATTAAATTAAAATCTTCTTCCTTCCATACAATTTGATGATAATGTGTTGCAGTGCGGCAATTTTGTGAGGAATTTAGAAGTCATAATCGATAACAGTTTAACCTGGGCTCCTCACATTTCTAGATTGAGTCGCAAGGTTTTTAGTATTATGGGTAGATTTTAAAAGTGGAAAAATCTCTTGCCAATTAAAACAAAACTAGCTCTAGCCCAAACATTACCCCTCCCTGTTCTTGATTATGCTGATATGTGCTACTTGGATCTAACACAGATACTGTTGAACAAACTCGAATTTTTACAAAACTTGTGCATAAAATTTATGTTTGGGTTAAGAAAGTTTGATAATATAACAAAGCATCGCCTTCAGCTCAAATGGCTTACGATACAACATCGTCGCAATTTTCATTTCCTGACTCTTACAAATTCTTAATAAATAATAATAAATTAAGAATTCTTTACAAAATTCTTTTCCATCCTAATACTCCTCCATATCTTAAAAAATGTTTTTCTTTTTTTGTCTCAAGCTCTTCCCTTAACATGAACCTTCGGTCGCAAAATGATAACTTGCTTGAGATTCCTTTATGTCACACACAGTGTCACAGTGATTTTTTTACTTTTAAAACAGTAAGTCTGTGGAATGCTCTTCCGTGTTATATTAGACGCTCTAACTCACTTTATAGTTTTAAAAGTCATCTTAAGAACCATTTGTTATCCTTGTAATATCTATAACATTTATATATAATATAGTTGAAATATTATGTATAGTGTGTAATAGTATATAAAATAATATTGAATTAATATATGTAAAGTTTAGTTTGTGTGTATATCTAATATTGTTAAAGGTGTATAGTACCATTGTGTATATGTGTACGTACTTTATTTTATTTAATTATTTAATGCACCAACTACTGCCTGTACTTTAATGAAATTGTCCTTTTTATTATGGGTAAGATTAAGGGCCTGTAAGAGATCAATTTTGGTGATAAGGCCGCCTTTGTAACAAATTTTATATACTATCTTAATTTTTTTGTTCTATTTTTTTTTAATTTCATATTTTGTGTGAAATAAAATATTATAAATAAATATAAATAAAATAGATATCTTATAAGGGTGTGCCCGACTTTGAGGAATGAGTGGGCACTTTTTTAAGGTACCCGGTGTAATTTTTATAATTGTATATGTTATTTTACTTGGAAATACGTAACCTATTTCATCACCAAACTAACAGAAGATTATTTACAAGATAAAGTTAACTAACGATTTATTATTAATTGGAATTCATTGTTCGTAACTTTTAAAAAATCTTAAACTATAATTTAATATCATCTTTATAAATAAAATGGAACAAGAATCATAAAAAATCAAATAAATAAGAACAATCACAAACTTTTTTTTTATATTTAAATAGAGCAAGTAAAAGTACAAACAATTACACAATTTCCACTTTAATGAAAATTAAATGCTTTGTTAAGTAGAAACTTCGTAGACTCTTAAAATATCTCACTTTCAAAAGAAGATTCAAAATATTTTGCTGATTATTTTTTATGTAAAATTATAAATTATTAAAAAAAATACCTAAAAAATAAAAAGGTATTGTACAAAATGTTTTAATAATATGATAATTTAATAAAATGTTATATTACTAATTATGCACTTAATATAGCCGACATTTTTTTTTTTTCATATTAACATTTTATGAAATTCCGACAACTTAATAATATGACTGGAATTCGACAAAAATTCACTTCAGATATCATCCGATTAATTTGTCATTCACAAATTCATTATTCATTTATTTTAAAGAGAAACAAACAATTGAATAATACTTATAGATACAATAAATAATTTAACACAGAAATCAGTAAAGTTTCCACTGAATTACAGTTTCATTTAAAGATACTAAGATTATTTTTATAAAATACTCTCAGTTATTTTATCAATTAAAATTATTATAAAATTACAAAATGTACATTTAATTTCCTATTTAAACAGTGGATTGTAAATATGTTAATTTCCCTCTGCTTCTTGCTTTATTTTTCAGGCAGTGACTATTAAGGAAGATTTTACAATTAACGAGTTATTGTAATGTGAATATAATATATATTGTAATGAAATTGTAGCTATATAAGCATGGCAAGATTAGAATAGAATAGAATAGAATGGAATGGAATGGAATGAAATGGAAATAGCAAATAGCAAACAGCAAACAGTAAACAGCAAACAGCAAACAGCAAATAGCAAATAGTAGATAATGTAGAGTAGAGTAGAGTAGACTATATTGTTTTAAACAAGGATCTTACTACGTTCTGCCTCTGTCATGACAAAAACCAACATTTGTTCTTCATCATCAAAGCACTTGTAATAATGTTGAAGTACGATCCAATCATAAAAAGGAATCCGTTGCAACTAAAACCAATATCACGACATTAATTTTACAAAAGCTTATATTTTGTTAAACTTATAAAATATACATTTGTCGAGAATTATAAGCAGAAAGTTTGAATAATTCCAGGTAGGCTTGGATTTACATATTTTAACAATTGCTTTAAACATAATTTTAGCCGTTTATTGTTTTGTTTCCAACAAAGTAACTCCTTAGAGGTTTCGAATTATTAAGGCTCGTTAATTTGTTTACAATGTTTAAAAGCGTCTGGATTTTGTTACTCTATGTTATTATTATATAAATTAAACTAGTATTATATTACTTATATATTATTACATTACTTATTTTACAATATAATAACCCCATGTGACGATATATTTATGTAGCTGTTTTTATTTAGATAAGATAATGCGATATCTGAAAATACCAATTATCCATATTTTGTATTTAAAAATAGGTAATGAATATATTGACGTCTCTATTGAATGGATATTTCGGACTGACATTTTATTTTGATGTCTATTAAATATTTCATAGTAAATCTTTACTAAATATGTTTATAAAAAGAAATTTTATTTATTGGATTGAATATATTTGATACATTTCACTTAGTAATTTATTATGTTATCTATAGATAGTAGTAACAAAAATAACGACTATTGTAAAATTTTACTAGTAAAGTTGTTTTCTAGATTAAACTTACGGCTTTGAACCGGTTAATAAATTATTCCATCCACTAGCTTCCTATATTCGGCGATTGACAGACAATTTTAACGTAATATTGAGCTCATACGCTATTTTAATCAACATTGAACGGAAGAGTACATCCGTCCATTGAAGCTATAGACTATCAATGTCTGGAATTCCAACCTAAGGCTTTGTATTTCCAACTGACACATTTCAACCACTAGACAGTGAATTGGATTCTACGTGTCACAGCCTTTAGCTTTATTACCATTTAGCATTTTTATTAAAAAGCAAATTAATAAAAATAATAAAAATAATTTATGGCTATTAACTTTACAGCCGGCTGTAAAGTATGGCGCCGTTTTCTTTTAATTAACGGCGACGTTTAGACGTTTATAGTATTTTTCAAAAGCAACAAACATTCCGTGATACAAACCTTATGTTACAATTACGTTATTTACAACTCGAGACTTCTATTTATATCACACAGTAGAAAACATCTTTCATTATCAACGTTTAAGGGTCTGACGAATTGTTTTTATAACATGGGTTTATACCGTGCTCTCTCTATAGCACGCGATAGTTAGTAAAATATTGAATGAATATATAATTATTTACAGTTCTTATTTTAATAAAATGGCGGTTAGTAAATATATAGTATGTTTGTCATTCGAGAACATTTCGAACTCAGTCTATAATTAAACAGGTACCATTTTTAATTTCTAATTTAAATGTGGAAAAGTTTCATCTGTCCAATAGATTTAGTAAACTGGTACCATAGTCTATACCAGTTGAGATCAGTTTATTTAATTGCTCGTTGCCCTTACCTATCAGTCTACCAATTAATGGTAACACAACAAAAAACCTATTTTATAAAAAAATCTAAATAAATGTCAAGTTACTCGAGAAACTCGAAAAATCGTGACCGAAAATTCTCGACCCTCAAGAAATTAATAATGTCGAGAAACCAAAAACCCTAATTCTTCGGCAATTGTTTTATATTCCATAATTTATTAAATTCTAAATCTTCTTAGCTATAATAAGTCAGTACAATAACTTGCCATTGAATATAAGAAAAAGGTAAAAAGAATAATAATAAACAACTTAACACATATATATTTTAATTTGTTACAAAGTATTCAAACATAACTTCCAGGTAACCCGATATATTACATTAATTTTACATATTTATATTATATTAACCCCAAATATATTACATTCACTTTTCATACATATATTTCATTTACTCCATATATAACATTCACTTAGCCCACATGAAATTTACTACCATTTTATAATCTCATTAATGCGCGGTTCCAGTCTCTTATACAGTTTAGGGTAGAGTCATATAAGCGTCATAGCGTTTCCCAGATCCGTGTCCGTGTATCATAATCTTCCAATCTATATTTATTTATTGAAAATGTTTATATTATAAATAAAAATCAAACCAAGTCTCCTGCTTATAGTTTCGTAACAAGAAACTTGTTAATAGAAATAATTTTCAGGTGTTGTGTCTTTCCGCAACTATTTGCTTGGCAGAAATAGCAGCCGAGTCGATTAATTTAAGGAGTGAGGTGGACAGCCTTGATCCGTGAACCAAGTTTCATTAATTGTTCGACATCCCTAGATTCCAATAATAAATCAATTTATCTCCATGTACTGTTACTCTATGTACAATCTTTTAAGATTTTTAAATATCATAACGTACTTTATTATTAAAGTTTGTCTAAAATTAACATTATCGCTTAACTATTATTTAAATAAAATCACTTACAGACTCTGTAAGTCATTCTCTAAACATAACTTTGAAGTTTATATAAACAAATATTGCAAATTGAAAACATATGAACGGTTACTGTCCTTTTTATGTACCATGAATTTCACATAACAATACCCGACTCAACGCGTAGACCCTCTACGAACAAATGATGAAGTACTCGGAGAAAAGGAAAAGTTAAACACAATCGTGATGTTTCACATCTAAACTATCCCATCTGTAAAATATTATTATATTACAATACAAACAATGCAATAATATACAAATAGAATAACAAAAGATATATAGGGTCTTAAAATTTTTGTCATTTTAATATTTTATTATCTGTTAAAAATTATATTTCGTTGTAACATAAAAAACAATTTATCAAAGTTAAAACTTCCCACATTATTCAAATAACAAGTTTATCAGTTCCAGTGCTAACTCGGAGTCATATCGACCTCTTAGCTTTACATTAATACAATGTCATTTAATTTAAAATCTATTTGGAAAGGTAATACCATTGTTTAGCACTTAGTTAAAAATATATACAAATATATAAGTATATATTTTCACATGTAATTATCGTAAGTACCTCCCAACTTGAGATTTATCTGTGTCATTAATTAACTTATCTCTAACAATAAAAAAACACCCAAAGCTTAGTTATCTCTTTTAAATTCATGTCATCCTCTAATTAGATCGAGAGAATGAAAGATGATAAATATGATTTGCTTAATTCAAAATAACTAATATTTTGATTCTCAAGAATAATTTGAGATATAGATAATTTATTCACTAATATATTGCACCTTTTTTCAAATACCTTCTAATCGATTTTACAGCATATTTGTTTTACTTGTCTCTCCTCCAAGCAGGGCTCGCAAAATAAAGCAACTTAGTTGTTAAGGAGAATGAAGACGTTTTTTTCAATCAAGCTTGTTAAACAACATGAAACTGCTTTTAAATGTAAAACACTTCTCTGGTTGTAGAGATGCTTAATTTACTTTAAAACTTTTATGACTACGTTATTTCTTATATTTTAACAATAAAATAAAAACATCGGTTTTATGAAACAATTCTATTCAATATCTACGTCTGTATATAAGTGTCTATAACTGTTAGTTTCAGGAGCTGTAACTTATTTCAATATTTACAATAAACTAACCATATAATGGAACTATAAACTAAATAGAAGTTTCATATTGAAAAACTTTCCTATGTTCGTTTAAAGAAATATTCTAGAATAATCGAATAGATTAACGATGTAATTTTTGGTGATATACTCTGAATTAAAAAGACATTTGGGGTTTGACTTTACTTGGTACAAAATGTTATTGTACAATCTGAAAATCTGTATCACATTGAGAACTAAGAAGAATATTACGATTACGAGACTGATTAATTAATAGATGGACCCATTCCTATGGCGTAGATGTGACATCATAGACGCCCAACCCCACGCTTAAAACCCACGCTTGTAACAACGATTAGGTGCTTTTTAAAGGTACCCGTTGTTATTTTTATAATTTATATGCCAATAAAGAATAATTATAAATATTTAAGTCAAAATAGAGCAAATATTATGCAAACAATTACAGAATTTCCACTTTTACGAAAATTCTTCGAAAATAAGTAATTTCGTAGACTCTCAACAATGATATCAAAACTTCAAAAGGAGATTCAAAATATTTTGTTCATTTTTGTGCAAAATTATTACGTTTTGAGTAAAAAACAATTTTGTATAAAATATTTTCGGATTCATATGAAATGAATTCGACACAATAAAACTTAATTAACTATGTAATTAATATATAAAGCCAACGTCGATTTACTTTATTCTTCACAATACTTAAAGTTATTAAGTAATAACTAAATGCAAAAATTCTACTTCAAATTAAATTAGCGCTAAGTTTTATATCAATACAAATTAATATAAAATTATGAAATATGCATATAAGAAAAGTGGATGATAGAGATTTGTTGATTTCTCTCTTCCTCTTTCTTTATTCTTATGACAGAGGCGAATTATGATAGTGACTAATCCAACTAGTAGATGAAGAGGTACGTATTTTGGCAAATGATTTTACTACTTCCCACCTCTCCACCTCTCCACTTCTTCACCTTTCCATCTCTCCACCTTTCCACCTTCTCCAGCATTTGTTTACCATCATCATATCACCATGGCCTAGTTCTATATAGGAAATCATATCAACTATTCGAAAATCTATATATCTATAATCTATAATTAGTTCGAAATCAAATCAGTCTCATAATATATTTATTTTTGTATCAGCGCTGTCATTATCGGTTTAGGGATTACACTAAGAATAAATTAATCTGTAAAAATATTTTGTACTTTCATTTTGTAACATTCTCTTGATGACCCAAATAAAAAAAATAAAAGATAACGTTATCTCTGTTTATATAAAGCTATAAGTAAAATGTAAAAATAAATCTCTACAAAACTATGAACAAACTAATTTCATTACAGGGAGTTTTCGATTTATATATTTTAAACATTGTTTAATACAAAATTATAGTTGCTTATTGTTTGGTTACAATAAAATAATTCCTTGGAGATTTCAGTTAATAATTGAGGCTTCGTAATTTGTTTACAATATTCAGAAGCGTATGTCAACTCTGGGATTATTATACAAATGAAAAGTAACTACTATATGACATAAAATGCAATGTAAATAATAAATATGAAATAATATTGCGATTTAAATAACCCTTCATGACGATATATATTTATAAAGGTTTATCAATATACGTTTATTTATTTATCGGCATCTGAAAAAAAAACAATTTTCAATATTTTTTTTATTTGTACTACTTTGAATCCAATGATTCATATTTTCAACTGAAATTTTAATTTTATTTTTAGTTCGTTGTTGTCTTATACTAGGCGTATGGCTATTGCCTTGGTAGCCCCGGAACGTTATTTTCAAACAAAAATCAGGTTAAAGATCCTGGACATCGAGTGAGCCATAAACTCCTCTTAAATATTAGGAACCATTTGTTGATAAAAAGAGTATGTTTGTCAGTCAAGAAGTGCAAGGACGCAGTCAAGTGCCATTTTCTAATTTACTATTTAAATTTAGAAATAATTAATCAGTGCTACAGATTAAGTTAACTCCTACCGTATTCTGTATTATTATTAGACCACTTGAGTACAGTTTATTTAATTTATTGTTTGTGGATAAGTTAAATTAAAAAAACGAAATAAATGTCAAATTACTCGAGAAATTCCAGAAATCATAATGAAAATTTTTCAAGCCTCAAGAAATAAAGCAATTGCCGGAGAAGGGTCCTTCGGCAATTGTTTTGTAATTTGTAAGAATTATAATTTACAAATGTTTATTAAATTCTATTCTTCTTAGTTATATAAAATAAGTTCTAGAATTAGCCATTAAATAGAAAAAAGCTAAAAAGGATTAATAATAAGAAACGTAACACATATATCTTTTTAATTTGTTACAAAGTATTCAAACATAACTTCCAGGTAACCCGATATATTACATTAATTTTACATATTTATATTACATTAACCCGACATATATTACATTCACTTTTCATACATATATTTCATTTAATCCATATATTACATTCACTTAGCCCACATGAAATTTACTACAATTTTATAATCTCATTAATGCAAACTGTGATTCCAGTGTTTTACACAGTTTAGGGTAGAGTCATATAAGCGTCATAAAATGAATCACAAAGGAAAATTACCATGTCGAAGACATCACAAGTCAGATTTGAAAAAAAATATGCTAATATGACGTATCCAAACCAGAAAACGGGTAGTTTGCCTTATAGCAATATTATATCCCAAAAAAAAAGATTGAATAAAACTTCCATAAAAATATATTGTATATTTTTTTAAATATCTTGAAGTTGAAGTTTTCAAATCATTGAAAAAACCTATTATTATCAATACTATAAATAAAAAAAAAGATTGAATAATGTTTCTATACAATATATTTTTCTAAAAACTTTATTCAATCTTTTTTTTGGGTTATAATATTGCTAATAATAAGTTTTTTCAATGATTTGAAAACTTCAACTTCTCGATACTTAAAAGAACTTAAAAGAACGAAATAACTGAGTTACAAAATTAAAAATAATGTTATATATACATACATTTACTTTTAACAATATACACCCATTTTACCTTAAAATATTTACATACCATGACAAAATTGATCGATAACCCGAATTTTTATTATAAAATTCGTAAACAAAAGTTTTATATTTTAAAATATTTCCATTTTATTATTTTATAATAGTTCATGTATAAAAATTAACGTTTAAGACTTTTATAAAAAAAAAACTTAATTCGATGACATCATAAAAGTCTTTCCACTAAATTAATTTGATCATTCCATTATTTCTACAGCGAGATCGTGAAAAAATTTACTCCACTTCAATTATTTTACGACACTTTTTCATCCACCAATTAATATTATTCAAACATTTATAATATATGTAAGCGACACTTAAAAATATACCCTCAGCTCATACATTTATTATCCACATCATACGCATTATTCTTTCATACAATACATTTCATACATTCATACAAAATAATCAGTCACTTCTTATACATATGTGGTCTGCAGCTCGGTATGTGAGGTGGCTCGAGGCGCTGGGGCACATCGGTTCCACATTATTTGCCTAAAGGTAGTCCTGAATTGTTTGGACATCGAACAGTAAAGAACAAAATTTATTGCCCCATTAAGCAAAGCAAGCGCATCCATTAACTCCCCGAAGAGATCGTAACAGCGCTTGAAGAAACATCTGCCCAGCATCCCACTCATCAGACCTGCAAAAAAATGTTTTTAAAAATATATTACGAGTTTCTTTAATATGTAACATTTAATTAAAATAATGTTATAACGAAATACATTCAACAAAAAGAAACAACAGTCTAGTTTTAATTATTTTAAAAAAAATCATTGAATTTAAAACATTACATTCAAGTTTCACAGATTAATTATTTTAACAATAACTCGCTTAAAGAGTTTTTTTTAAGTATTTCAATTAATCTCATTGTAAAATAAATTTCAAACAATTTTAAGCACAAAAAAATATTTAGTTATGCTCTGTATTTCTAATATATCTATATAACCATATTGAAAGCAATCAAGAATTATATTGATATGCCAGAGTTAGCAGTATTCCCATTCAACCAATTCTACGAATATAGTAATCTTGCTATAGTTTTCTCCGTATTGTTCGTCCCCGAGGATACAAACGGGTTCAACAAGAGAATAAAAAGTAAAAGCTTGTTCTCTTGAGACTTGAGAGGCTTAGCCAAAATCGTTACTAAAACAAGTCTGTATTTATGTCGTGTTCGAACAAATGTTAACTAATTTATTAATATATTTTATACATAAATAATTTTACAACTAACATCAAAAACTATGAGTATAAATGCATCGACGAAGTCATTAGTTATTTTAGAAACGAATATTATTTTTTCTCATAAAAGAGTGGCCCGATTCATATTCCAATACTAGACTGTTTTCTTTGTATATCAGAGGTATGACTTGAATAAATGAATGTGATGGAATGAAAATATGAAACCTCAATAAATTCTGTACAAATACAAGGAGTCGATTCGACGAACCCTTTTCGTTACTGTACGTATTTTATAGTCTTCTTACTTGCTTACTTTTAGTGATTCAAAACAATATATTCAACTTTAAAATACAGCAGCATGTTTGATATGATATATTGTTGATGTAATGATTTCAAAGGCAATGGGATCAAGTTCCATATCGGACATTTTTTTTATATCGTTACCTTTATTCTCAAAGAATGAATTATTTTTTTCCAAATGATGAAATTGTTTTTAATTCGTATATTTGTAGTACTGACAATGGTGTACTTAAGAATAATATAAATAGCTCATTCAGTTACCTAAAATTCCTTGTGGAAATTCAGTTAAAAGGAACAATAGAAGGACGGCAACTAGCATTCTGGTCGTGCGATCAGTTCTCCGCTCAGCTTTAGATCGCTTTGTCGCTTTCCTCGTGAACACACTTCCGTTACCATTGACGACGGTATTCGCTGGACACGCACTGTACCCTTTTAGAGCCTTTTTCCTACTATTCGCTCTATACAACACCCGGATTAACCACGCACTTATCACGGTCAAGATCACACAGGGTAGCAGCTTTATGACCACTGCGTGAACCCAAAAGTTAATCTGGTAAAGATTGCCATCGTAATTCGAATCCACAAAATAAACTTTAGATGGAGGTCGATCAAACGTGGTTTCTTCGTGTATAGTGAACACCTGAAATGGAAGAATCGGTCGTTTAATTAAGATAAATTGCAAAAAAAATCTGTCTCGCTGTGAGATGAGATGAGACACTATTTATCATTTCTTTTGTTGAAAGGTTAAAGTACACATTTTATATTTGGTTTCCACTTATTGTTATGTTTATAAATAAACATGTGTATGTTAAGTTTTTTATATTTAAAATTAAAACAGAATGAAAAAATACTACCGTATATTATTTTTATCTTTTTAGTTTTCCAGATCCCTGACCGTGTCTCATAATCATTCAATCTATATTTATTTACAATTTATATATTATAAATCAAAATCAAACCAAGTCTCCTGATAATAGTTTCTGTAACAAGTTTCTAACTTGTTAATGGAAATAACTTCCGGGTTTTGTGTCTTTCCACAGCTATTTTCTTGGCAGAAATGGTAGCTGAATCGATTAATTTCAGAAATGAGGTGGAGTCCTGGCCGACCAAGGACCAAAGACCTTGGTAAACCAAGTACCATTAATTATTCGACATTACCCGATTCGTATAATTAGTCAATTTATCTACTGTTACTGTTTCTATTTGCAATTTTTACTATTTATACCCACATTCACTTTTCAATATAAGAACGTAATTTGTTTTTAGCAGTTAATATTAAATGTAATAATGTATCTCTTTAAAAATACACGAACAAATAATTCTGGAAATTTCATTTGGTACATAGTTGTTTGAAATTGAAACAACGTTTTTTTCATCCAGAATATATTTACGTCATCTCAAATTATCTTCAAATCAATAATACCTTGAAGTTCTGTTTTTATTTGACTCTCTTGTATAAATTGAAAATTTCCATAGAGTTATAAGATATATTTTGAAAAATTCTGATATTAAAACACCAGTATAAGCTTTACAATAGATAATACACAATTAATTAAAATATACTTGTAATTTTATAAATAAGTTACACCAAAAGATTCATAGAGTTCATTAAAGAAGGCTCGTCTAAAAAAACAAAACAAAAGCCTCACTCTATCTTGGAGGCGGCTCGCGATTGGACTGTAATGATGGATACGTATGAGAAACAGTATAGAATTCCTGAGGATATTGTTGTCTCATCATCCAGACCGGACATATTCCTGTACTCTAGACAGTTAAAGCGCGTGATACTTGTGGAGCTTACTGTTCCGTGGGAAACTAACATTCCCAAAGATCACACAATTAAAGTAAACAAGTATTACGAACTGACCAACGAGCTGACCAGGAATAGGTATATAGTTAATTTGTACGCGGTAGTAGTGGGGAGCGAGAGGTATAACAGCGAAATCTCTCTATAACCTACTTAAATATCTTGGCCTCTCTAGAACTATCATCAGTACATTTCTAGAACGTACTTCAAAGGCGGCATTAGTAGGTTCATTCCAAATTTGGTTAGGTAGGGAAGGGAGCGCAACCAGTTGATGGTGAGCGTGAATGCGCATTTTAAAGGGGCCCCTTAAACCTACACTTGGGTAGCAAGTCCCAGGGGCTGTTTGCGCTCCTCTCCCTGCAACGCGATGGGCCCGGCACCCGCACGGTGAATCCATGGAATGCTAAGAAGCTTCGTCTCTTCTCTCTTTAAAGTAAATCTTGATCTTTCTTGTGTATTTAAAAGGAGATTTTAAGAGAGCTTAAATTCTTTATTAAAATACCTACTCTACCGTGAAAAAGTAGGCACTTGTTTACTTGCTTTTTTTTACTCGAATTTGTACACGTGTTTATTCTTATAAGAAAAACAAATTGGTTCTGAATTTGAAATGATTCAGCGTCTTTACGTTTCTTTCTATTTTAGTTTTCCAGGGAACAAAATTCGATTTCGATAATTATTAGAAATCGGCAAAAACTCAGGTAATCTAATTACCCACTTCAACAAAAAATATTCACTTTTGTACTTTGATTATATAAAACCATTAAATATATACGCATTCAAGGGTTTCGTGTAATCAAAGAACAAAAATAAACTTGTGAGAATTTGATATTTGATTTTATGATTAAAAAACTGTATATACACTTACTACATTAAGAATTGTTGCAATCATATAAATAAGTCATATTTTTTTATATTTAAACTTTCGTGAACCATGTCTATTATATTTGTGAATAGTTCACGCCGCGACTCCGCCACGCTTAGAGCTCATGAATAAGAACCCCGAATGAGTTCAAAACCAGTCAGGAGCATTCAGATTTCATTCTACGTGAATACAGCCGGGTAAATATAAATATAATAAGTCATAAAGTTAAAAATACTTACAAAATATGATGGTATGCAGAGTATTGGTGGCAGAAGGAAGCTGATCACAATAGCCATGGAGCAGCGGCGTTCTGTACACCATGAGGGACCGCGGGATGGATATCTAGAAATGTCATATTATATTTCAAGCTATAATACATGATTAGCCATTTTAAACTCATTTAAATAAATATAGGCTTAAAATTTCATCAATAAGGACAGGAATCGAACCTGCGACATCAGGGACGCAGATCCAGTTAGGTCTGGCTAAACATTATAGACCAATTCAAACATTATTTTCGATTGTGGTATCTATGTTATTCTATTATCCAACCAAAAATATTTCGAAGGTTTTTTAAAATAAGCCTAAAAGAAGTCGCTTCCGTCTTGATAAAGACGATTTTATATGGAATGCTAAATTTATCGAAGCGATACAGAGTAAATTGGCAGAGAGGCGGGACATTTTATCAGAGATCGCACGTGCGATCTATCTATATCGATATATTTTTCATTGAATATTTATTATTTCTGAAGTTATTATTGACCACTACAATAAAACCAGTGAGCCAGAAAGGATAAAGGCCCAATGATCCATCATACAACTATATACTTGATCGTTACAGTCATTCATGAAATAAATTTCATATATATAAGAACGGTAGTTTGATTTAGCGTTACGTTATAACTACGAATTATGTAAGAAAAAGAAATAGTATAATATTTAAAACTGAACTTTATTTACAAACTAGAAAATTTTATATTACTTTTTTAATAACTAAAGGAGGTAAAGACTAATAAATAAAAGCGTAATACGTGTACGATTTCGAAGTCGGATGAAGTGTAAGTCTTTTTCTCTAATGCAAGAAGCAAGAAGAAAGTAACAATACGTTTTACTGATTACTTATATTACTCTCGGAAACATCATCCAGACAGAAACCAGTATATTTATTCGACGAATCAGCAAACGAGTACTCAGTTCACTTTTTAGTAAGTGTCACCGATTATAGAGAGTACTAGACTTAAACGGTAGAGTCGTTTGTCGTTCAACTATCAAATACCTACTAATATTTATTTATTAACATTCTTTTACGGTACCTTAACTACAATCAATGCAGTATTTTTTTTAATTATGTACGAATATACACATATTCAGAACTAACAACGATGTAGATAATATAAAGTTATACAAATTTATATACAATTAATTATACTCAAATACAATAGGGAATTAACCTTACAAAAATATGTAAGAATATAAAAAACTTAAAACGAAAATGTACTAAAGTTCAATTTAGATATAAAAGCACTATTTTAAAGCAAGCAATTTCCATTTAAATGTCGACTCTATATATACAAATAATGAGTTCAGCCAACACCGTGACGAGCGGCTCCAGCATTACGTAAATATTTACCCTATCACAATTTCCTTGGGCGATTAAAAAGTTCACGAAGCAGAAATATAAGCTCATATTTTAGGCGTAAAAAATACGAGGTACACTTGGCACGGATCCAGACCTGTCATGTTGGTACTTCATTTTGCTAACAGAGTTTAGTAGCACATAAATATTATTTTTATTTTTTTGTATATTCGGATTGGACTTTGAGAAACAGTGTCTCTACGTCAGTTATTTATCATCCATATACCATTTATCATTATTAATTTTTTATGTTTCCAATATTGGATATTATTTGTTATTTCTATACGATAAAGATTTTTTGGTCAGCATTTTATTAAACATTTAAGTTTCCATGTTCATAGGAAAATGTTTAATATAGAAATTAACATATAACACTAATAAAGAGAAAGGTTTTTTCTTTACATTTTAAATATATATATATATATATATATATATATATATATATATAGGTCTTTTATTGTAGCGTATATTGTTTCTATGGTTTTTTTTACATACTATAGAATTAAAGCAATTGAAAATACTTTTTTACCGATCAATTAACCTGTTAGTTATATAGTTTGGACATATGTATTAAAATTCTTATCTCTATGACCTATTCTCCATACCCCAAATATGTAATTAGTCCTATTACCAGTTTTATTTTCTAATAAAGTAACAAAATAAAACAGTTAATAATTCAGACTACATAAGGGATAAATAACAAATCGATACATACAAAAAGGTTTAGCTGAAAATATCTTTAAAGATGTTTTAAACTGTTGTCTAACTTTCTATCTGGATGCTTCAATACAAATTAAATCAAAGCTATCCATTTCAACTTCAAGGAAATGGAAACAATGTTACCGACAGTATTTGATACAATATTTAATGTTTAAAGTCGCTCTACATTATCAAAAGTTATCAAAATTTACGTTATAAATATCTTTTATTTTTTTTTTATAAATATCAATTTATAATAGCTATATTACTGTAGCGTTAAAGCTTAAGATGTAACTCTTTTTGTTGACTCGTTATTTCGTAATTTATATGACCTTGTAGCCTTGAACTCTGAAATCTTGACGTCTTTTCTTATAATAGAGCTGATACTGGTTATATATCTACATATATTACTTTTGCTATACAGTTATATATAAACTACATTCATATTTTTAACTTTTTCGTCTATGTGATATATCTCATTTTTACAAAAAACAACGCAATTTTTGGCTACGACAGAGCGCTATTCTAGACCCTCATAACGACCAGACAGCAATGAACGTTATACACACACGGGAAGTGTCCGCCGCAAAAATGTTTGTAGATATATTTTTTAAACTCATTGCTTTTTGATAGATGATATGAGCAAATAAATACTAGCACCGTTCATATAACATTTAATGCAATGACATCCAAGTCCTCTATTTTTGTAATTTTTTATTCTGTAAGTCTATTTAAAATAATAACAGGTTTCATTTCTTTTTCTATTTATTTTATATAGTGTTGATGCTATTAACGTAACATTGTGTTTAATAACTGTATAATTAATTTATAAAAACTTTTTTCCTTTGTATACATTTTTTTTAATTGTTTTTTTTTTCATATTTTAAGTTCGTGGTACATAAATAAAAAAAAATAGAATAGTACGATAAAATCGACTTATAATAGTCATTTAATATGTTTGAGTGTTGCATGTTGAATATTAAAATAAACTTTTTGTAGTCGATTAACAGTTTCTAAATATGTTTAAAGTCATTAGATGCTATCAGCAAAATGAATTGTTCAGCATGTTTGAAATGTATTTTTATTAATAATCAAAGAAAGCCAGTTTATAAGATTTAAAGTTTTTGAATTATCCACGTCGAATATATATTACATTTATTTTCATTGGTACTTTATTAAATTTTTCCCGCTCTGTGAAAAGTTAAATATATTGTAAATATAATTTACGTAATCTTTTGATAAATCTGCGAAGACAATTTTCGGCTCTTATTTTAAACGAATTTACAAAACACACGGTGTCTAGATTAAAGCAGTAAGCTTATCATAAAAATTTAATAAAAGCCTTCCTGAATTTCATGAAGATTTCGTTTTATGAAACTTAGTTTACTCATATAAATTCCATTGATAGAAAACAAAAAGTTTCTGTTCATTTTCAGTCTGCTGGCAGCAGGTTCCTTTGCTTTCAGGCTGCAATTTTCAGCTTCAGAATGTAGGTTAAGTAGTTGAACAAAACTTATCTGATTTTAGCTTTTAGGTTCGTATTGTTTGAAACTTCCTCAAAAGTCTCATTAATTACATAAATACATAATAATTGCTTTCATTCCAAACTCTATAAATTATTTAACTCTTATCGGACTTTTAGCATCACCTTTTTCTTTACTACACTTTGAATATAAAAACAGTAGCAGTAATTTATTCGTATTATGGATATATAAAGATACGAGCGAAGTATTTCATTTTTAATAATTTAATAGTGAATCTTGTTAAACCAAAAATAGTGTTTATATATTTTTAAATTTCTTATTTGTTATAGATTATTTAACCTGTAGAACAAGTTCCATCATGTTATTTTAACTAACACAAACTAATTCAGTAACAAAACTAAGAACGCTTCAAAAATATTTTCTAATCAGTTATAATTTATATTCAGAAAAAAATAGTCACATCACTAAATTATAATACTTGACATAATAATTAATTAATCGTATAAATATCGTGCACTGCAATGGATGCATCCGTCAATGATAAGCCACTCTACTTAAAAAGATAACTAAATTTCAACGCTTACTTGATCGCTATGTATCGCCAGATGGCGAGAGAGAGTGTGAGTAGAATGGATGCTGTATGCAGGATCTGTGTGAAGTGCATATGGAAGAGCATATAGACTGCCCAGGAGAACGGTCGCTCTGCTTGACCCGGGAACAGCTGCAATTATAGACTCGTTAGTTTTTAATTCAAATTTATATTAAGTTTTTTTTTTATTTTTTCTTATCTAATTTATCTAATTCTAAATAAAACTGTTTCTTTGTTGACACGAACCAAGTTATAAATACATAGGCAATAAAGTATACAATAAAATTCAATTTTAAAGATATGAAAAAACTATTAAAGTTTTTTTAATTTAACGTTAATGACGATATCAAAATCTTTTAACAATTACATAAAACATACAAAAAGAAAAAATCTCTAAGTATTATATACACCCGACTGAATTTGTTGTGTGGTTCTTCTCAGACCAAGGCGCGTTTGGAACCCTAGTAATTTTAACTTTAAGTTCAGAGGTGTTCTTGCAGAAGGGCTTATTTCGATAAGTATGGTATCAAAATACCTGACACCTCTATTTGACGTACACAAGTGATCACTGATAATGATTCAAAGTGGAAAAGATTTAAATAAATAAATAAATATATAATTACTGATATGAACGAGGTACCCAATACAAAACCTCAATCATATATGTAATAAAATACTTAAGAGATAACAAAGAAAAATCCAAGAAAAACACATGTCAGCCAAAATCTCTTGACCTTTTCGAAGCAGACCTAATTCAACATGACTTTTTATGATAGTTCTTCAAATAGGTTTGTTTAGGTATTTTGATTTCTACTTTTATTCCTTATTCCGTTCGCAATATAAGTATAAATATAAAATAAATAATGAAATCTGAAAGAATAATAATGTCGTTATAATAAATGATAAACTTACCAAATATCTGTAAACAGCAAAGGGTACATACTCCATCATCACGAAGACATCTGCGACAGCTAGCCACTTGAGGAGACGGTTGATAGGTGCTGAAGCAAGGTCTTTCCTCGTCAGCACAGCTACGTTCAGCGCATTGGCAAGACTACCAAATAAACAGATCTGGAAGGAATATATGTTACAAATAGCATTCATCTTTCGTCGACTATTCGGTCTAAAATCTTTCAGATTATACCTTTTATCTAATTTATCTTTTATTTTTTATTAGAAAATATATCTTTTTTTAGAAAAAAATGATTTAGAAAACAAAACTTTTCATGAAGAGGTAATTTTTTGTTGTGTTGGTTGAAAAAACTCCATCCGTTAAAAGACTTCAAGTTATAATTATTGTTAATAGCAATATTTTCTTTAATATTATACAAAAGCTATCAATATTATTAAGTGAATATTGAACAACCAAATGAACTTAGGTTAATGTCATTGTAAATTGTTGTAAGTCGTATTTCCCACAAAGCTCCATTTTGATATGTAAATATACTCGACGAGCGTACGTTTGTACACGAGTTTCAATAATTTTAATTTATGTTAGATGAGACGTGCGGTTATTGTAATTTTATATGAAATTGTTTTTACAAAATATAGTTAAAGAAGGGCTATTGGTTTGATTTTTTTATATTTAAATACATATCATATTTTACGAAATGTCGCAAACAAAAAACATATATAAAAATATTTTAATGTTTTCAATACGATCATTTTTAAAGTTGTCTGACGGTCGTTTAACTGTTTACTCGGAGAAAATACTTTTCACTCCGGAAGTTATCTCAACATATAATAGGCTTTTCATTAAAAGTAAATCTTATTTAAACAGAAAATAAAAATTTCGACTGGATATACAATAACACCAGAAATATATAAATTTATTTGATTATTAAGTACTGACATATAAATTATTATTTGGTGCAAGCAGGAAAATATTTTTAATAAATTTAAACGGTACAATGAAAAGCCGACATGCTTGAATCAAAATAAAATATCAATCAACAAATGAAATTTAACAAAATCTCTATAGGCACTTAAAAAACATTTATTTATTAATTCAAAAAGTACTCACCAATAAACTGATATATCCATGAAAATTACTGTATGCGAGGATTAAATCACGAAATTCACCAGAACAATAATCCGATCGATCGCATTCCTTTACAACAGATATATTATATCTGTTACGCCAATCTTCCAACGCCCTCAGCCAATCACCAATATTGGCGGTCTGGTTACTTCCCTTCTGTTTAAGAAGAGACACCAACTTTGTGTCGTCAAAGAAGCTAAGAGTGTCATTTATACCAACATAACCAGCGTTGGTGAGCTTGTGACGTGTGTCATCCCCAGCAAGCATTGTGAACTAAAATTGTGCCTTTGTTCATCACTTAGTACATTTGATCATATTACGGCTCTCTTTGAAGTCAATCAATTGTGTCTTGATATATTTCTCATCGTAGCGATACCCTTGTCGTTCTGTAACAAAAAGTGATCTGAAGAATTTGGATACCTCTTTATCAAATGAAAGGAACGAACGATTCGTTGTTATGAATGAATGAATGATGAAATCACAGCGTTATTGAAGCGTTACTAAACATATAAAAGATTGTAAATAGCCCTGTATAAAAAATATAACTGGCTATATTTTTATTCATAAAACAGAAAGATGGTGTTTACATTTCTTATGTTTTTCTTACAAGCATGGATCTCTTTTTTATTTTTATTCTAAGAGTTTTTAAATTTGAAATGCGATTAAATATATATATATATTTTAATTCAATGTCTCTATTTAAAGAAGAGTAAAAAACTTATCAACTTACATGTGTCTGAGGACTGTTTGTTTTGACACTTGACAGTGTTTCAGACTCAGGTTACAGAGCGATATTTATAAATATCAGTTAAGTATGTCAAACATGTGGAAGGGATCTATCTGTACGTAATTCAAAGTGGTTTTTAATATTCATGTTAAAGCATATATAATATAGTATTGTTGGCACAAAAAAATATTTTGTTTACATTTTTCATTGAAACGTCTCATCTCTCATTAAAATAAAAAAAATAAAAACAAATTAATGAATTAATAAAAACAATATTTCACAGACACTTCATTGATTGTAAGTTTAGATAACTAAAAATAATATAATTTATCAAAATGCATGTTTTTAATACTAAGAAGTAAATTGAATGTAGAGCAAAAGTTTTAAACTCAAATGGAAGCACTTCTTCAACTTTATTATTCCTAACGAGAAGATATCTTGGAAGTTGTGAATGTTGCGATCAAGAATGAATAAAAATATATATAAAATTGATGAGATATATTTTTCGTGATGCCGTACAATAAAACAATCATGAACTCTATTCCCGCTAAATATAGCTGACATTTAATATCTGTTAATCATGGTTATACCAGAGATAAGAGATAAGAGGAGCAATTAAAAGCGTTGCTTTATTGGAAACAGATATGCCGGATACATTACGCGATGTAGAGCAATGTTTGCTTCAATCTTTGTGTTTGAATGGGCTTTGAGAATAATCGAATTTCCCATTGATATAATTCAACCATTCTCTACGTTTCAGTAATCGTTGGAGGACAATCAACTATTCAAAATAACTTTCGATTATTTAGTAGATGGTAAAATATGAGAAATAGACACGACTTTACGTTATCATGTTTAAAATATTACTATTTATTTTAACTTAAACTATAATATAATAAAATTAATTCTTTATCTTGAATATAATTTATAGTAAAATATATGGAAGATAGCTTCCGAAGAGACTTTTCATACTAAGTATCAATGGTTTTTTATATGGTATTAGATGGAATACGAGTAGATGAACCATTTGATCGAAAGTCGTCAACCATTTACATTTGAAAATATGAAGAATTTCAAATTGCATTGCCACCCATGAGGAATAAGGATAGGGAATACTAGGACTTATGGATTAAGGGTTAAGTTGGATATTTTCTCAGTCCTAAAAGAAAAAGTAACTATAAAAGCTTTTTGACGTTGATTTTCTATGAGAAGGTGGCACTATCCTGGTTGAGCTACCACATAAACGAGTTAAAATCGAGGCACTATCCTGGTCAAGCTACCATATATACGAGTTAAAGTGGAGTGACTTCACCAAGACTCTACCACCTACCTCGCACATCTTTACTTTGACGATATTTTAGGAACCAAATGTGGCTATGGATATCATTTTTTAAATAAAAAACCATTAACAATACTACTATTACTACAACAATACTACTAATACTATTATTACATTTCTGTGTACACCTGAAACTTTCTTTGACTGAGCGAGTGAAGGTAATATCTTCGAAACTAGGTGAAAAACTTTTCTAATTTGTATTTGGGTATGTAAGGGTATATATGCCTATGTAGAGATCACATTTCTCGATCAATCCTTTGATGAAACTTTGGATTCTTGTTATATAATTGCTGGCTTTGCCGTAGTATAACGATGAAATAACTCCTTTATAACGAGAACGGTTAAACCTATAGACAAAACGTAAAATATTTTTTAATGTTCCTATTTTTTTTTATTATGGGGCTCGCACAGTCACCGATTCACAATTCCCGTTTTATTACTATTTGTGTACCATATAGAGCAAACAAACAAACAAATCATACTCTACAATTTTCCTTGACAAAAGAAAAATACAATAAACCACTAAAAACACAACGTACACACTTTAAAAATATTCTAGAAAATTATTCAATATTCAAATTCAAAAACGTGTGGTTCGAATTGAATAATGCCCATTGGTTGTTTTGTTTTTTTATTTTTCAATTTTAGATAAATGCTTGTAATGTCAGCAATTTATTTGAAACGAGTCAGTAAATTAAATTCATAAATTCTCATTCATAAAAGCATTTTGAGGCATTTTTATATCTAGATTTGAATCTCGAGTGTCATATGAGAAGCGTACTTTTTAAAAAATTAAATATGAAAATTACTATATGTATAATATATATAAATAAACAACATCCATGAAACTTAACTCTAAATTTTTTTATCAAAAAAAAACATAGAACTATCGTCACAAATTAGTTTTATTATTATACTTTTTAATTAAAAATGTCAAAAACCAAAAAGTTTGATAAATATTACATATAAGCTTTGATAATAAAAGGAAACTATATGTTATTGATATCTATTGAAAATGATTTAGGCTAATGTTTCGAAGAAAAAATTGGTTAAATTTAAATATTATGGGTAAATAATAATAATCTAGACACTATAAATGTTATTACATATAAATGTTAGTCGTAGCTGGTAAGACGCATCAACCAAGTAGCCTATTTGCTCTTCCCTTGAAGACACCCACATTGTATTCTGACGGAAATACCGACGCAGGCAAGCTATTCCAGTCCTTCACTGTACGGATAAAAAAAACTAAGTAAAGCGTTTCGTTCGGACAGGTGGAATATCCACAACGAAAGGATGGATGCTTGCCGAACGTCGGAACGTCCGGTGATGGAAGGCGGATGGAGGAATCAGGTCGTATAATTCCAAAGTACGCTCTCCAAAATGTATCCCATAGAATACTGAGAGGCTCGCGACTCTACGTCTGGGTTCAAGTACATTAAAGGTATGAAATATACATATAAATTAACAAAATATTATACACCCAAATTCTGCCTTATCTATACACATATTTAAATTACTCTTCGCAATAATATTATCAAATGTTTATCTCTTATATTCAAGATCTCCTGAATCTATGATAATATATTCGAATTCTCACAATGTTAATTTAACTTCTACATGTTTGCGACACGCTCAGAGTGTTTTGATAATTGTATTTGTCTATACTCCGGTCTTATTTATGAAATTTAAATGTATTTAATGTTACTAAATGTTATTGGTATTCATTAATTCGTAGATCTGCAGCTTCCTTGTGAAACTTAAGATAATTCAATGCAAGTCCAGTTACAATATAATTCACATAGAATGGAATTATCGTTAAGAATTACTTCTGTAGAGCGAAGTCCAGATTGGTCTGCAAGTATCAACATTATATATCACACTGACTATTACGTTGGAACTCAAACATTTATTCCAACTTTAACCTCTAATATATCCATGAAATAAATAACTTGATATTCACTATAATATTGTTATTAAAATTAAATGCTGACATAGCAAAAAAAGACATAGTTTGGGAAAAAATAAATATTTATTTGATTATACCTATTTTAGATTTTACATACTCAGATAAACGACGATTGAATTATTCCAGATAATATCACTCTTCCTTAACGGTGAATAAATAAAATGTTACCCATTCTTGACACTTAACTGACTATTTGATCAATTAATTGTGTAGGTAAATTTATTTTATTAAAGAACAAGTAGAGCTAAATATTCGTAATAATAAAGATTCATCCTAAACAATGATATATTTTTTCAATTTCGTTGGTACAAAGAAAGCTCAAAAACCGAGACGTACGTGCTTACATCAGCTATCATTAAAGCTTTCAAAATTGTATATGGATTAAAATTTATACTTAGTTACAATTTTGATGTATAATATCAAAAGGAATCCATGTTATTATACGAAAGCTGAATGAGAAATATTTAAAAATATCACACTATATGAGCTCATTGTTATTTGAGCTGTGACAAATCGATCACTCGTCGTAGGTAATTTCTCACGATATAGAGCCAGTGCTATTTATGTACCTGAAGTCTGTACAATAGACACTAGATAAATAAAAAAGATTTATTACCAACCTGAAAAGCAATCATTTTTAATCTCGTGGAAGACGAGAAGTAAGATGAATACTAAGACATGAAACAAACGTTCTACGCTCAAATGTAAAAATATTAAATCAATGTAGAGACCGTTGTCTTCATTACAAATATTGTTTGTACAAAAATGATATTTTAGAATAAGATTTAAATATGATTAATAAATAACAAAAATATTATTTTCAATATTATATTTACCAATTTCAATTAGCTACACGTAACATATTTTAACCTTGTCAGTAAGACGTCGTATTTCATTTTACGTATGTAAATGAAGTTCACTTAAAACCGTGACTGCGGTGCGACGCCACGGCGCCTCCATCGACGCCTCATGTGTCAAGATATACAAAATATAACGATATTTATTTCATTCTGATTCAGAATTAAATCGAAACAATATTTATTTGTAAGGCCCTTCATTGTGTGACCGGATATTGACAGCTATCTATAAGTATTTGCTCCACTACACTTCTGTAATAATTACTGTCTTGGAAATATATAAATATAAAAAAATATTAATTTATTTTGTATTATTATATATACCTGTATAGTGTTAATACTCGATACTTTAATCAAACTATATTTGTGAAAACAAACAAATACACATATGTTTCAAATTTATTATATTGAATAAAATATGTAACGTTAGTACTAAAATTACGTATACGACTATATTCCAATAAGATTATTATTCTAACACTTCATATAAGGTAAATAACCTAGACAAGTTAGGTTTAAACATTGAGAAGAAATGTAAGAACCATGTTGCTTTTACAGTTGACACTATAAGAATACTTTTAAAAAATATGAGATAATGACATAGAGTGATTGAACTGAAATAATGTAGAGGGACAGGTCTTGTGTTAATATGAATCAGGATAACGACAGAAATAAACTCACTCTTGCTACGAGGTTTTACGTTTCAGTAATTACGGTAATAAGTAAAATTATATATAATTTATCCAATAGAATCTTTAATGAAATTTTCGATCTACTAGAAATTAATTCATTTAATACTAATACATAATGAAATAGTTTATAATACATAAACTGTACATAACACAGGCATATAAAACCCTCAACTGACTTATTACACTTTGATAGTTTTAACTTTGTTCGTCTATTAGCTAAATGAACTAGAAAATCAATAATCACACAGATATAGATATCTAGATCTACCCTCAGTAAAATATAATATTTTAATATACGTGTAATGTAAATATTGAATGAACTATTTTTGTTATATCATGGTTTAACAATATAAGGAACAAGAAAATACAACCATTTCAGATCTTGAATAAAACAACTAAATTATATATACATTTTATAAATAGTGATAAATAATATAAGTCATACTTACATAAATCTGAAATGACCTCAATTACCGATCTATATTTAAAAATAACATACATTTGTTCTAATTCCTGGACCGAGTTCACTGATTTCAGTTTAAGTTTCAAGTACTACCTACACAAGTTACATAATATTGTATATTGTTGGAAGTTAAATGAAAACTTGCAAATTAACAAGTTCCTTTGAAATATAGTTCGTCAACATAACTCTAGCAACCTTTAGTGATTACAAACAATGATTTAAAATAACAATATAACTGAAATCACATCTCCTTCGGTTCAGCAGTCAGGATCACTAGCCACTGCACTATTTGTATATTAAACCATTATATACACAATATATATTACATAGATATAACAAATAACTCATCTTGATATCAGTAAGTACGCCAGTAGGTCTGTCTGTTTATTACATTTTTAGTGCACGAAAGTCATTAACACGAGTGTCGATAAAGTTTAAAACGACAGCCTTAATAAAGAAAGTGTCTCTCTGAAAGATACATTCTTATCTTTTCCTCGATTTTTGGTTTAATGACGATAGCAATTAATTAAGGCTCTTACAGACCGTACCTTAATTCGATTAAATCAATCTTTTTATAAAAATATAGCGCTAGTAATATACAAGAGATAACTGTTGGAAAACCACAATTTATAATATAAAGTATAAGTTAGAGAACTTGGAGTGAGACCTGTAAGAGTATAGAATATATGAATTTAAATCGAAACTCAAACAAACACGTCTATATAATAGTTTCATTGTAAAAGATCCAACAAGAATCCAACACAAACTCTATAATTTTTTTACTTAAATCCAACTATAATATGGTTCAAAATCTTATTAAATATAAGAGCTATATTACCTCTTCAATGTACTAAAGAATGAATAATAAAATAAGATTTCCAAGGTACTCTAGCTTCTCTTTGTATACCTTGAGAGTAAACACTAAACCTGGATTGACTATTACATATTACATGAAAGAGAAAGATCAGAAATACATTAATAAACTAGTTTACTTCTTTAACATTACGTTAGTTTTATTATTTATTATCTCAGAAGACTCTTTACAGTCTAAGCTGCTTAAATAATATTAAATCAACTCAACTGAAACCACTTTTAAAATATTTTAAATTCAAAAGCGAGTTGGAGAGTAAAATCAAAGTATTGGTCACTGAAAGGTCAGCATTCCGCCTCACTGATATAAAAGTAGAGTTCAAGATAAATATAAGAATTAAATATCAATAAATTTATTTTCCTACATTTTGAAGTAAGCTTTTCTGTCTCATTAACCTTTAATAATATTATTAAAGCTTTACTCAATTCAGTGCAATATTTAATTACATTTTTTGAACTTACGTATATTTTAAGAGAAATGTACTTGCTTTTTCAAATGTTATTCAAAATATAGTAAATAATTAAACAGTTTCTTTCAATAATGATTTTACAACGCCATGTAATTTATAATATTCAATAACTTTAAATGAAAATGTTTAAAGTTTAACTGATATTGAAAAATGTATTCATAATTAAATATAACCTTATTGTGAAATTAATAAAACAATTGTAATTCAGTAATCGTTAACTTTATCCTTTAATAATAATAAAGCCTTTAATAATAATAAAGACTTATAAACCATATCATAATTACATATTTTTGTAGCTTAACTGCTTTTAATATTTTATATTCTTATTCTTTATTACATTATAGTAGTTTATTATTTTTTGTAGGCCTGATTGCCAATCGGCAAAGGCCTGCCACATTTTCCATTCCTTTTTATCTTGAGCTTCTCTATTCTATGTCACTTCTGCTACTTGCATTATGTCATCATCCAATATAACTTAAATCTACAATATATAATTAAACATACTATAGGTAATAAAAATATATATTCTATGCAGTTTATTTAATATGAACACATAGACGTTAACTTTTCTTTTTATACCCCACTCCAACTTCTACAAGTAAATATTTGGGAATCTTGAAGTTGAGGTCCAACTTTTTTTTACATCCACAGTTTATTGGTCTAATATTCCTACAAGAACCTTTTAATAATCTAATTAAAACATACATGATGATGAACTAATTTCAGAAAAAAAAGTTATAAGAGTGTGATATTGATATTTATATTATGACCATATAAAAAAAGAATTTACAGTAGCTCATTGAGTACAGCGATAGAACGGTTTCCAAGAGATCGTGGGTTCTGGTCCCAGTCCGTGTTGATTACCTTTTCATTACCTATGTATTCAAAATTTAAATAAATAAATATTTCTGTTAACTTTATTTAAATATTTTCACTCGTTTTTGTACGTATAGTAAATAAAAGGTCCTGATTGAATAAGTCATCAATCCAGATCTAAATAAAAACTAAACGGCCATGACAGGAGAGTAACGAAGCTGAAAAAGGTTTTTCATGCTTTTCATTCAGTCACCATTTCAAGTTCACTCAAATTGTATTATTAAAATTGTAAATCTAGTAATCTACTCGCTATAATATAGGAGCATTGTAACAGAAAAAAAACTTTTTGTTTTACATTGCCCTTTTTCACTGCCCTTGTATAAATAAGGGTAATTAATTTATTTTGTGAATATTATAATATATTATAGTTGTAATTTTCACTTCGAAACATAATAATTGTGTTTAGAAGAATACGAACATTAGAAATTATTTAATTTAGCAAAAAGCTTTTTCGTTTTCGCTGTATATCTTAAAGTAAAACGATACTACCCGCGTTTATCCGCGCCATTAAAATATATAAAACCATTTCAAAACAATCTTGTTACGTATGATCATCTAAAAGTATTTTTTAATCACTCGGGAAAAGTGCTTTTATCGATGTTTTCTTTCGAAATGAATCCTAATGTATCTTTCATTCTGTTCCCTGTTGAGTAGTTGAAGCAACAAGTAAACTCATATTCGTATATACAAAATTATTTAAATCATGTTATAATTTGATTTCTATGTCTTTTCATATTCTAGCTTAGATCAATCGAAGAATTAATATTTGTATAATCTGAGAAAATTTTATCACTACAGTTTTCTTTTTTATTCCCACATTCTTTATGATACAGAAAAAATGTAACTAAATATTCGCCGGGACAAAAACTGTCAAACATTTGAATTAAAAAAAAAACATTGCAAAAGAAAAAACGAATTTGAATATAAGAGAAATAAAATCTACTTCCATTCCATTCGCTTTTGTGAAATATTTTGTTTGATTCAGTAAAATAGTCCAGAATAAAATTACAAGGATTCTTTAGAAGAGCATGGTAAAGGAACTCGGGTCGGTATAACTTTGGTATAACGTATAACGACATTGTATAACGACATTGTATGTCGTACGTCATCACTACATAGTAGAATCAGAATTAAATAACACGCAACTTGAACCATAAAGAATAATTAAATATTTACAATAAGTAGGAATAATTGAACATTATGTATTTATAAAAGCATGTATTTTTAAATAGCATAAAAACTAAGGTAACTTTAGACTAACGACTTTGGTCAACGAATTTATTAGTAGCGGGGCGCGGCACGTCAAATAAAACTGGCCGTCGATCACAGAACAACGACGAGCCGTGCCGTCAGTTTTGACGGGCAATTAGTACAATGACTTCAACAAACAACAGGTAACTAGTGCGTTACTGTTTGACTCGCCCGTGTACCAACACATGTAGTATAGTAATAAAGTATAGTAATAGAAGTAGATTATTAAAATAGAAATTAAATAAATTATGGACTCATCTGTTGATCAGATTTATATGGCAGGTAATATATATTTTACATCCAGTATTATTGCTGGAGATTAAATATATTACAAACAATAACAAAATTCATATGAAGGTAACCTCATCACCTGTTGTCTTTATAATTATCTGCTAATATTATTATATGTAAATATTAATTTCAATTTGAATAAATTAAAACTAAAACTCGATCCTATAAAAGAACACGTGCGCTAAAGAAAAGATAGGTAAATGAAATAAAACTAACAACACAAGTATATATACAACACATATTTATAATTTAATTTATAATATATTTTATGTAATGGTTTATGCATAATTTTAATTTATTTAATGTTATAAAGAGAGAGAGCGGTTTCTTTAAGTTCATTTTTTGAGTTCATTATGATTCAGAACCATTGGGATTATTTGAAAAATATTTGGAACACTATTCCACTACGCTAGAAGCAATATTGGAAAGGGCCTTATAGGCCTTTATATAGGCCTTCAAAGAGCATTGAAACTGACTTCTACGACAAAAACGCCGAACGCTGATGACGCTGTTTCTTTCATCAGTTCTGAATAAATGTCACAAGCACCAGCGCGTTTTAATTATAATTTTAATTATATTGTATAGTATAATATTAGTATATTTACATTGTATAGAATATATGTATAATAATACGTCTCTTATTCTTTATCTTCTATAACTTTTATAATAATCATAATTGAATGTTATTGCATTCGAATGTCATTTATCTGTATAACAGACTAATTGTTACAATTTATAACATAAATGAGGTCTTTCTGAAATAAAATACCGTTATGAAAAATTTTAAGTAGTTCTATGAAGTTAAATCATTATATTTAATTTAATAGAGAAGTTTTCCTGACTTTTGGATGAGCTGTCAAAAATAACTTGTCTAGACAGATTAAGAATTAAATCGATTTTTAGGTTCAATTAATTTTCTTTAAAAATAGATTAAAGATAATCTTTTGAAATGATACAATTACAGAAGGGAAGACAGATTATTTAGGTGTTAAGATAATATCGTAACAAAATTTTTATTTTTTTATGAAATTTATAACAAAAATATCTTTGTTATTTGTCCCTCTGTATATATTTTTCTTAATAATTTAAATAAATTAGATTTCCTACAATAAATACATTTTAATAATCCTAGGTAGTGCGATGAATATAAATCCAAGAGCATTAATTATGAAATTATTTAGTTTATATTTTTCATAAAGTAACTTATTTATTACATTACGTGAAAATTGCTGACATTAGTTTTGGAAAATAACAACACCCCATAGCTCTCTAACTCTACCTGTCTTAATATATAGCCAACAACAAAAATAGAACAATAAATTTTAATAGATTACATTACAATGAACTGATAACGTAATATCCAGGAAAGATTTATATGACATTTCAATTTAGTTTTCTTAATAAATATTGATGGTTTAAAAACTGAAATTAAGTTTTTCACAAAGCTCCACGTTATTGCTAATATAATATCATATTATATTCAGTTTCATTTTCTTTTGAAACGTCAAGTCAAATTTTAAAGGCATTACAAAGAGCACTTTGAAATGCCTTTAAAATTTGAGACAACCTTTCTGAAACATTTTCAGCAGCTCTTGCAATCAATAATAAATAAAATAATCAGCGCGTGGTACGAGTTCTTGAATTTCATTTCAGAGAAGAAACTGTTGGATCAACGAATAAATTGATATGAAAAGCTTTTGAGAAGAAAAAAGGTTTTTTCAGAACACAAATAAATTTAAAGAAACTTATTACTTTATATAAACAATATTCAAAGATGGAAGAATTACTATGAATAGTACATAAAATGCTTTAAAATGTTTAGTAAAATGAAATGTTTATTAGAAAATAATTTAAAACGTAAATACAAACTCCTGTTGGTAGAAAGTCGCTTTAGTGAAGGAAAATACAACAGAGAGGTTTCTACTTACATAGTAAATACAAATATATGTAGAGTTCCTAAACGAATAATTCTAAAGTCAAATGTAAAAAAAATATATTAGTTTATTTATGGAATTTTCTTTTTTTCAAGATTTACAAAAAAAATACTAATTTAAAAATAATTTCATTTCTTAGACATTTTTTAATATATTTATGTCCGAAAATTTATACAATAAAAATATTGAAATAAAATATAATATAAAAATATCCAACATAAAGTAATATTATCTAGAGGTCATCCATAAATCACGTCAATTTCATTATTTTTTACCTCCTCCCGTCCTTGTCACGGCCGGTTATATTGATGAGAGTACTCCCTAAAGGACTCTAGAAATTATTGAATTAAAACAGCAAGTTTCAAATTTGTTTGATCTTCATTTAAATTCTTCCTTGATAATATCAACAGCAAAATCTTGATAATATCAAAAAATACTAATCTAAATGGAAATATGACTCCCGTCTCTGTCTTGCAAAGTTACGCTTCGTCAACTCTTTTCATTTCCCCCTTTTCCCACCTTACGACGTAATTTATGGTTGGTCCAAAAAAATATATGAGTAACGTAACGTTAAAAAATCTGTATATATATATATATATATATGTATTTGTAAACAATCATGAACACCTTACTCTATATTAATATAAAAAAACAGAACTATCATCAAGAAATAGGTTTCATAATAATACCCTTTTCATAGAAGTGTCAAACTGACCGTTTAGTTTGATTCATTTCATAACATTAAAATATAAACAGCTGGTAAAAGAAGACTACATTTTATTGATTACTATTAAAAATGATTTACGGTAATTAATATTTTAACATATTATTTTTTGAGCTGTAACTATGTTAAGTAAATAATAGATGGGTAGAAACATATTTAGGTATAATTTTTTGGAAAATAAAATTATATAGCACTTCATCTCAAATGACCCTAACGATAAAATGAGTACTAGGAGACTATAAACGTTATGGAGTATAATAATGGCTTATAATAAACATATAATTCTCTAAGATAATAAAGAAACAATAAACGGACATGAGTCGATATAGGAGACTTCTGAATTACCAAGTCAACCTCATCCTGTTTATTCAGAGCAAAAACATTCAGAAGAAACACGCTGTATATCAGATTCTCTCTTATCTTTACACACATTTAAATTACTCCTCACAATTATATTATCAAATGTTTATCTCTTATATTCAAGATCTTCTGAATCTATGATAATATATTCAAATTCTCGAAATGTTAATTTAACTTCTACATGTTTGCGACACGCTCAGAGTGTTTTGATAATTGTATTTGTCTATACTCCGGTCTTATTTATGAAATTTAAATATATTTAATGTTACTAAATGTTATTAGTATTCATTAATTCGTAGATCTGCAGCTTCCTTGTGAAACTTAAGATAATTCAATATAATTCACATAGAATGGAATTATCGTTGAGAATTACTTCTGTAGAGGGAGTCCAGACTGGTCTGCAAGTATCAACATTATATATCACACTGACTATTACGTTGGAACTAATACGTGTTGTGACTTAACCCTTCAAATATTATAAATAACTTACTATTCACAATAATATTTTTATTCAAATTAACAATGCTAACATAACGAAAAATAAAGAAAATCAAGTCATTTTTGTCTGAATATACCTATTTTTTAGATTCTAGATACTCAGATAAACGATGATTGAATAATTTCGGACGACATCGCTCTTATATTTTAATAATTAACAAATGAAATGTTACCTATTCATGACACTTAAATTAAAGAATTATGACGATAAGATTATTTGAATATTTATTCAATTACTTAAGTAAATAAATTAAATCGTGTATAAATGAAGTCCGTGTAAAGAAGAGACAGAACTAGATATTTTTCTTACGGGAATATTCAACCTATACAAAGATATATATTTTCATTGCTACAAAGCAAAATCAGCTATAATTAAAACTTGTAAAATTTAATATGAATTTGTTTATAATTGGTTATTATTATGAAGTATAATATCAAAAGGAATCCATGTTATTATATAAAGCTAAATGAAAAATATTTAAAAATATCATTCAATACGATCCCACATTGTTATATGAGCTGTGACAAATCGATAACTCGTCGTAGGTAATTTCTCACGATATAGAGCCAGTGCTATTTATGTACCTGAAGTCTGTACAATAGACGCTAGATAAATAAAAAAGATTTATTACCAACCTGAAAAGCAATCATTTTTAATCTCGTGGAAGACGAGAAGTGAGATGAATACTAAGACATGAAACAAACGTTCTACGATCAAATGTAAAAATATTAAATCAATGTAGAGACCGTTGTCTTCATTACAAATATTGTTTGTACAAAAATGTTATTATAAAATAAGATTTAAATATGATTAATAAATAACAAAAATATTATTTTAAATATTATATTTACCAATTTCAATTAGCTACACGTAAGATATTTTAACCTTGTCAGTAAGACGTCGTATTTCATTTTACGTATGTAAATGAAGTTCACTTAAAACCGTGACTGCGGTGCGACGCCACGGCGCCTCCATCGACGCCTCAAGTGTCAAGATAGACAAAATATAACGATATTTATTTAATTCTGATTCAATATTTACTTGAAAGACCCTTAATTGCTTGTCCGGATATTGACAGCTATCTATAAGTATTTGTTCCACTCGCTACACTTCTGAAATAATTACTGTCTTGGAAAAAGATTAATTGTTAAATTATATTGTTTTATTTATTGTTATCATCTGATCCGATCCGATTTATTATTATCCGATCCTTAACTTAAACTGTAAATGTAAAAGCCAACAAACATTATTATTCAAACACTTCATACAAAGTATATGTAAATAAACTAGACTAGTTAGGTTTAAACATTGAGAAGAAATGTATGAACCATGTTGCTTTTACAGATGATACTATAAGAATGCTTTTAAAAAATATGAGATAATGACATAGAGTGACATTGAACAGATATAATGTAGAGGGACAGATCTTGTGTAAATATGAATCAGAATAAGTACAGAAATAAACTTACTCTATATTTATATTAATAAATAAATCTCTCATAAAATATTTGATGAACTAGAAATTAAATTTTCTAATACATAATGAAATATTATATAGTACATATACTTCACATAACACAGGTATATAAAACCCTCACCTAACTTATTTCACTTTGATATTTTTAACTTTGTTCCTCTATTAGCTAAATGAACTAGAAAATCAATAATCACACAGATATAGATATCTAGATCTACCCTCAATATAATAAAATCTTTGAATATTAATGTAATATTTCATGTAAATTTTAAATCAATACTTTTTGTTACTGGTAAGTTTTGACACAGATACGATAAATAACATTTTATGAATACAATTGTATTTTAATGATTTCTTTTGTCATGTCTCTGCTGTAAGCCCTATTGGTTGTCACAGCATCACCGGGGGAGATTTTAATGAAAGAAATTACTGTTTTTTTATGAAATATAAAATACAACCATAGGTAATATTTATATTAATTAATAAAAAAAAACATTTTATATTTTTTTAAATAAAGTGAAAAAGTATGAACAGGTTTTAAAAGGCATGCTATCACTTATATAAGCTGTAATTTATGTATTCCCCATCTTCATCCGAAAACAGCATTTATTCAAACATAATCATAATAATCTGATTGAATTACTGGACTGGCTTAACTGATTTAAATAATTCAGTTGAAGTTTGAAGTACTTCATACAAGTTACATAATATGGTATATGTTTTGAAATTAAGTGAACCCTTACAAATTTAACAATTTTCTTTTTAGTAGACTTCATTGACACAACTTTATAAACCTTTTGTTATTCAATTTCAGATAATGATTTAAAATAACAATTAACTGAAATATATCATAATTATTGTTTATTTTTCAATTAATATTTATGCAACATAAATCTTTTTTATTTAGTATTATTTTAAAACTTACTAGATTGTACAGTCGAATGTCAATAAAGTGAAAAATGACAACAGAAAGTGTCTCTCTGGTGGGTAATTTCTTTTTCCCGATTTTTGGTTAAATGACAAAATTTATTAATTAAAGTTTTTACAGACCGTTTCATACTTCCATTAAGTCAAAATATTTACAGATTAGATGAAAAATTTAAAACTAGTGACAGACTATAACCAGATAATTATAGGACTATCTCTATTTTATAGACTTTAAATGAAATCTTTGAATAAATCATTTTAAACCAAATGTATGTATTTGAGTATGGCAATAAAATCATACATAGTGAACAATATGGTAACACCAAAAGTAAATCAACAACTGATGCGGAACTGAACTGATGCGCTTCTTAAGCACATTTACGACGCATAGGAGAAGTCGCAGAATGCAATCGGGGTGTTTTGTTTATCCAAAGCCTTTGATTGCGTTGACCATCAAACATTACTATGCTAACTTAACCACTATGGTTTGCATAGTGCTTGAGTGTGTGCATATATTACTAAGTACCACAGGATATTGACGACACAGGATGGACCTTCCTTTTCTTACTTTTACAAGTATTTTAGGTAGCATTTCGAACAACTTAAAAGTTAGATTATTGATCTTTGGTTGTTGAATTATTTTCAGAGTTGTTATTAAAATGTATACATCAAATAATGTTAAATTAATTTAACAACAGCAACTGTTCAGTTTGTGGCCAGCTCTTCTCAGCAGAGCAGCATTCCGAGCTGGTAGCTTACTCACACATGACTACACTGACCTTTTATAATGTCCCAATTGACAATTCAAAAGTATGTGTAAATGTATAGTTAAATAAAGATTCAATTTCAATTTGTCTCTTTAAATGGAAAGGTAGCGCTAGAAATAAACAGTTATTAACTGTTTCAGAACAGTTTGTAATATTTACTTTAAAAATATTGTAATGTAACATTAAAATAAATAAATATTTTTGTCCACTTCATTAGAATATTTTTTTTTATTCCTATGTGACTCGTTATTTGACTTCTGATATAAAAATAACGTCCTGATTGAATAAGTCATCAATCCGGAACTTAATTAAACTAAACTGTCATAACAGCACTGTAACGAAGTTTGAACAGTTTTCTTTTTCAAGATTTTCATTTAGTATTACAGTTTCTTTCAAGTTTTATTATGGAATTGTGTTTTTGAAATTATAAAATACAATAAAGAATATTATAACAGCAAATTATATTTTATATTAAATTTAGTACAGTTTAAGAAAAAACTAAATATTTCTGTTTTTTTTACTGGCCTTGTATACAACAGTGAATTATGAATTTACTTTGTTAATATTATAGCAACCTAACCTAACTAAACATTTCTTAAACTATGGAAATATTTTGAAAACCAATATTCATATTTAGAAGAAGATTAACCACAGAACTGATTATATTGAAAGAGTTTTTCGTTTTTCTTTGTAAATCCTATACAAATACAATATTAACGGTTTAGGAACTTTTGCCAGGGGCTTTATCCGTGCCATACATATCTAGATGAAGGCTTGGTATGTTTGGATGGGCGTCTGAAAATATTTTTTAATCATTCGGAAACTATACGTGTAAATTTTCACAATAATCTATTAAATATTATTATTTAATAGATTGTGAAAATATTATTTAAGTAGCAAACGCAACAAACAAACCCACATTCGTATATATAAAAAATAGTATTGACACGTGGTATCAATTTGTTAGCTCAAAAGCCGGCCACAAATAAATATTTCGCTTCAATTAAATCTAAATGTCATAGCAAAAAGCAAATTTTATGTAATTTAATCTACTAGTACAGATCTATCGAATAATGAATATTTGTTTAATCTGATCGATTATTAAAGCTTCCATTAAAATAAGCACATCCTTTATGATAAAATAAAATAAATGTTGTGATTTCAATCTTAAAGATGTTCTAAAAATGTAACTGAATATTCGTCGGGACAGAATCTGTCAAACATTCAAATTAAAAAACAAAGTATTGCAAAAGGCAAAAAGAATTTGAATATAAGAGAAATAAAATCGACTTCCATTCGCTTTTGTGAAATATATTGTTTGCTTCAGTAAAATAGTCCAGAATAAAATTACAAGGATTCTTTAGAAGAGCGTGGTAAGGGAACTCGGGTCGGTATAACTTTGGTATAACGTATAACGACATTGTATAACGACATTGTATGTCGTACGTCATCACTACATAATAGAATCAGAATTAAAGAACAAGCAACTTGAACCATAAAGAATAATTAAATATTTACAATAAATTATAGATATAATAATTAATAAAAATTCAACATTATCGCGACTGTATTTATAACAGTATCTATTATCATATAGTACCAGTTGTTATTAAGAATTCATATACATAATAAGATTGTTCATAGAAAACAAATTATTCTTTTCATGTGCCGGGATTCAAGATTACAAATATTAATAGCATAAAAGCTAAGGTAACTTTAGATTAACGACTTTGGTCAACGAATTTATTAGTAGCGGGGCGCGGCTCGTCAAATAAAACTGGCCGTCGATCACCGAACAACGACGAGCCGTGCCGTCAGTTTTGACGGGCAATTAGTACAATGACTTCAACAAACAACTAGTGCGTTACTGTTTGACTCGCCCGTGTACCAACACATGTAGTATAGTGATAAAGTATAGTAATAGAAGTAGATTATTAAAATAGAAAGTAAATAAATTATAGGCACATCTGCTGATCAGATACTTTCTTTATATGGCAGGTATTTTATATCCAATGTTATTGCTCGAGATCAAATATGTTACAAACAAAAGGAACCCTTTTTATTCTTAGTTTTATTCATATGAAGGTAACCTCATCACCTGTTATATTTATCTATTAATATTATTGTATGTAAATATTAATAGTATTCAATTTGAATAAATTAAAACTAAAACTCGATCCTTACGAACACGTGTGTTAAGGTTAAGGTAAAATGTCATTCTTATAAACAAGAGATGAGTAACACCGACAATAAAATATAATAATTAAAATAATTGGTGTTTGGTAGTTCATGGTCATAATTCTCATGAATGTATATTATTATAGAGAGAGAGTTGTTTTGTAAGTTTATTCGAGTACAATTAGCACCCAATGGGTCTATTTGAAAAAATCTTTTTCCAGATGGGTATATGCTATAATATCACAATACAATCCTAATTATTCGTATTGAAAGAGCCTTATAAAAAGGAGACCATTGAAAGTGCCTTCTACAAAATAAACGCCAAATACTGATAAAGCAGCTTCTTTCAGCAGATCTGAAGTAATGTTTCGATAGGTCGAGTCACAATCTAGATCTAGATAAATTTGTTTTTCACCTTTTTTAATCAAATTATTGAGGGGATGACGAGTTGGGTGTTAGGAAAAAAAAAACATTATTTATAACGAATTTTAAAATACTGTCTTTCCCTTATCAATGTCGTGTGCCCGTAAATCACATAATTTATAATATAAGATATTCGTTAGAGGGTAGAGCATTAGATAAAAAATGTGATATAATTTTATAATATATAATATATTATATATATAAAATTATTTATTATACATATTAATGATTAAATTACATTACATCAAAATCGTTTACATTCGTTTATGTAAATTCTCACACTCCATATCTCTACCTGTCTTAAGATATAGCCAACAATAAACATAATAAAAAATAAATTAAAGAATATTTCAATTTGACCGATAAAATGGCACGCAAATAATATGTATAAGACGTTTGTTTGTGTTTTATTTATTTTCTTAATTAATATAGATAGTTCCAGAAGCTCATAAAATACTTACATTAATAAAAAAACTGAAATAGATTTGATCACAAAGATTCACTTATTTGCTAATATAATAGATATAATACAATATTATGTGAAAATTATATTTATGTATATTACTATTTGAATGTCCCGTCATGATCATTTTCGAAATGCCTTTTAGATTTTATAACACCTTTGTGAAACATTTTCAGCAGCTTGTGAACTGAATAATGAATTAAATAATCAGCACAAGTTGTTGAATCTCATTTAAGAAAAGAAATCGTTTGATCAAAGAATAAATTGATCTGAAAATTTTTTGAGTAAAAAAAAGGGCGAATGTTATTTCAAAACATGTACAAATTTAACATTAAAAACGGATTAAAACTTAAGTCTCTATATAAATATTATTTAAGGAATATTGAATTAATAAGAATATTAGTATAATAATATGTTTAAAAAATTATATTTGAATTAAAAAATGCTTATCGTCTTTTCTGTAAGACGGTCCATTAAAGATGATTCTTATGGCTCTCCTTCTAAAGAAAAAGTTCTTCATTAAAGCTTTTAACAAAAATTAAAAAAAAAACAATATATTAGGTACATCCATTAAATTGTTATACACAAAGATGGAAACTCAATAAAATTAGTAAAATGTTAGTTAGTAAGTAATTTGAAACATAAATACAAGCTCCTCTTTGTAGAAGGTGTACCATTTAGTGGAGCTTTTAGTGAAGGAATTTGTCACAAAGAGGAGACTAAAAACAAATGTGTGTAGAGTTGCTAAAAGATTGATTGTAAAGTCAAATGAAAAAAAAATATATATATATATATATATATTTATATATGTTTATTTTATTATTCATGTATGTTTTTCATTTGACTTTAAAATTCATCATCATTTATTATTTACGTATATATATATATGTATGTATGTTTATTCATATATGTATAGTTCCAATTCCAATCTGGTAAAATTGACAAAATTAATATTGATTAAAAAAATATTTGCTAGGTTTTATTATAATTGTATGTGAACATTTATAATAAAAAATATTAAGATAAATAGATAATTTGTGGTATTGATAGTAGAGAAAAAATAAATCTTACCTATAAATTTATTTATTCATCCATAATTTACGTAATAATATTTTTTTAGCATATGTAACCTTTTTCTTGTCACAGCCGTTCCTATTAACGCGACTACCCCCACCCTAAAGGACTTAAGAATTATTAAATAAAAACATCAAATCCGAAGTTTTATAACCATTAAAATTATTTCTTAATAATATCATCAGCAAACAGAATATAAAAAAAAATGTGGGAATGTAACCTCTCCGCTTCGTGTCACACAATGTCAAGCTTCATCAACCCTTTCCCCGTTTAACGTGTGACGTAATTTACAGATAGCCTACCAGTACGAAAAATAAAAAAAAATATATGAAAAATTATAATCAACACAATGCAATTTATCATATACTTTGACAGATAAGTATTCTAACACCTACACTATTCCAACTTATACCTACAGGGCGTGACAACGGCTCTTTGCTATGATTGAAATACTGACATTATAATTTGACCGCTAGATATATTATTTCAACTATATTTAAATATTTATAAATATTGAATTTGTGATGTTTATGATTTATTATATATTGTTATATTATTTAATGTCACTTTTACGTCAGTTTATTAAAACATGAGGAGATTTTGATCGAGTTCTTATGATTTATTTTTTGTTGTATTTATCCAATGTACTATTACGAATGGAATGTAACTCATAAAAACGAAGTCTATTAACTTAAAAATAGTTAATAGCGCAGCCGTGTTTAAACACGCGATTATTTCTTTCTTCTATTTTGGTTTTCATACTTCAGATATGAAACAGAAGCCCTCCACACAAACAAGCCTTTTATGAAAATTATAAAACCATAATAAAATGTAAAATTAAAGTATAATAAAACATTTACTATTGAAACATGAAACATTTTTAAAGGCGCTAAAAGTCTTACGTTATCATTTTATAATCGTCTATTTACAAAACGTAACAAATATAAACCGCCAAAAATCAAATGTTTACACAAAATACAAATGTTTAAGAAGATAAAAGAGATTACTTACGGATATATCTTCTGCAAAAACCACACACTTTTATCAAAACAAACTTAACAATGTATTTATTTGACATAGAATTTGTAGTGTAAAGATTGAAAAGTCATTTTATTTATACGTTCCCTGCGAGCGAGGCGTCCGTGCCGGCTGACGTCTGTGCACTGAACGTTAAGTGTTAACTGCCTGTTGCTGAACAAGTGAAAATAAAAAAAAAACTTTATCAGTTGTCACAGAAATTGAATTATTTCATAGCTCACATACAAAACTTTGTTTTATTTATTACTAATATACTATAATGATTACATTTTTTGTAAACGTTTATAGTAAATCAATAATTTCCCTCGGCTACTGATATAAGAAATGTTTTTGTCCTTAAGTTAAATGTTTGCTAGTATTTAAACAAATGTTTTTAGGAAGAATCTTTAATTAATATTCAATATATCGTTGTATTTGTTCCTTTGTCATATAACAAAGATAGGAACAATCATTGTATGAATTAAACTTAATGAAAAGACTTATAATGCAAACGACCGCTTCGACTGCACGTAAATATTACATGAATGAAAAATATGGGTATTTTGAATGAATGGTAATTGGGATTTACGCAATGTATTGTCCTTTTCAATGTTTGTTTCTTTGGTCATAACAAGATTCCAATTAATTCTCCTATAGAGTTTACAAATTAATGAGTCTTGAGAAACTTGTATGAACATCAAGTGTCCAGAACACTTACACAAAGAAACTTATACTGTAAATAAATAAATATATTCATATCTTATTTAAAGCAAAAACTGCTATATAATTTTATGAAATAATAATTTATTATATGAAACTTTACTTATTAATTTTGTTTACAACATGTTTTAGACTGTCAAGGAAACTGAACGTAAACACAGTTTACATGTGGTAAATTAAGTGTTTTTTTCTAGTGACTTAATTAGGTTATCGCGAACAGTTTGTAATTAATTAGAGCATTTTAACGATCAGACAATGTCATTAGTGACCTTTAACAACTCGTGAATATGCTACAATTTTTATCAGCAAAATAGTTTTTAATACCTTTTTTGCTGGGTATTCTTAAAGATATATTATAACATATGATAAAGAAGAGATGAAGAGCCGTTAATTCTATGTTTTACGTTTATTATGTTACAGAAATATTTATAATTATGAGAGTAATTATATTGGTACACTAGATGTTATTTTTTAAATTATTCCGCTTAAGATTTCTATCATATTAAATTATATAAACTGAATGAAATGAATAAAAAAATTGAATGAGAAAATGGATTACTATTTTTCAATAAACATTTCTTTGAGGTAAATTTAATAGTTTCAATTTGCTTTTTTCTTTTCTATATTGACTTTTTTGTGTTTCAGAACACTAATATGCGTGCTTTTTTCATACAAATGAAACATTATATTGAACACACGCTGTAGAATATATATCTGTTAGGTGTATTTAATGGAGTACTTATTTATTAAATCGAAGGAGCTGTATTGTCTTTAAATTTTCACTAAATTTTGTACAAAAATAAACCTTCTAATCGACCTCGAGATACGATAGCTCAATTCTTAGAGCGGCGGCACGGTTTCCTCGAGGTCGCGAAATCGAATCCCTGCCCGTGTCGGTTTAATTTTCATAAGATATTTATTTACATTTTGAATAAGTTTAACATAGCTATATATGAGAATAAATAATTTATGTGTTGTATATATTGAAACAAAGGATTTATGAGAAATAAAGAAACTGGAAATATGACATGAGATATATAATTTTATGTTTGTCACTATCCTTATAATTAATTTATGAACTTAAGTCCATGATAGAATATTAAATAAAAATCGCCATGATTGTAGCTTTGTCAAAGAAAAACAATTCTGTAAAAACTTTTACTCTCAATGAAGATAAGCCTTGATTTGTACGATAAGAAACAAAACATTAATATTAAACCTCTTAAATGGAGTATTAAGTATCCAGATTACAAATTGCAAGGAAATCCGTTTATTCAAATTAAAACGAATAAATTAATCTACTAATTACTCTAGAGAGGAGAACCATCTGCCGGTCTTTGCATCAGCAACGGGTCTAATTTTAAACTTATAAATATTACCTAGAAATTATATATTATTACTAAATTAGATACATTACTAGTGATATACCATAAATCGCCTCTGGTTATACAAATAATAAAAGAGACAGAAGAAGAGATGAAGCTTCTTAGCATTCCATGGATTCACCGTGAGGGTGCCGGGCCCATCGCGTTGCAGGGAGAGGAGTGCAAACAGCTCCTGGGACTTACGACCCAAGTGTAGGTTTAAGGGGCCCCTTTAAAATGTGCATTAGCCCCCACCTTCACTGGTTACGTTCAATGTTTGTGTTAAAATTGTCGTAGAAGATTCATAACTTTAGAACACTTCCAATGTTCTATTTTGTAAATTAATTGCTTTTAAGAAAAATATCATCTTTTAACGTCTCTAATATTTCTCAATACTGAATATAAATTAAATACCGTACCTCTAATACTCACAGCTCACGTAAACGTGTCAGGTATTTTAGATATTTAATATGGAAACTTTGTATCGAAACGATGTTTATTGTCGCGTGTTTATTGAAATAAAGTTATATCATAGAATTCAATCAAATCATCTAATGTATGTATGTATGTTTGTGTAAAAATGAATAAATATTATTTATTCACGATTGCAGTTTATAGAAAACTTTCATTATTAAGTATTTCATATTAAATGGGACCAGAATAAGATTTGCATTTATATTAAAAGTTCATCTAGTGCTGCTTCAAATGCACTGACTCTTTTCTGTAGAACCATAGAATTTTTTAGGTCATCTAGATAATATCTAGGAGAAAAGTATTTTAAATATTCCACTCATTATAAATACATTAGTTAGAAAACATGACCAGGTATTTAACGACCGGTGGCTCGGTCTGCTATCGATAGGTGTAGGTTTGCATCTAGACCGGTAACCTAGGTTCCTAGTAGGGCATTGGAGTACATTCAACCGGGAATACATTTATATATATATATATAAATATGCTATTCATTTGTTATTATAGCATCTAAATGTTCTCCTAAATTACATATTCTTGATATTCATATTCTGATTTTAACTATTAATTTGATAAGTTTAACTTTAGTACACCAATTTACTGAAGTAATCAAAAAGTTGGTGTCTGTGGTCTTAATAACGTGCAACTTTTGGTATATGAAGGTTTCCTCTATGCTGAGATATAATAAGGGACTTACGAACTGACTCTGAATAAATATATTCGTTTTGAGATAGATATTCGGTTGGTTCTTTTGAGATTTTATGCTTTAATGATTATCTTAGCCGTAGCTGAATATTGTCTCGGCTTTTTAGTAAAAAATATGTAAACAATACAGTATTGTCTTTGATTTTCACGAGTAAACAGATTAAATACAAAAATATTTTTCTTGGAAACGTCGCGATAAATAAAGTTCGAAATATAAATCTAAATATAGTTCGAATTATATCCATTTAAAATAGTTTTTTTTTATTCATATAGCAGTCGTGAGGTCTAGGTGTGATTATTTAAATTAAAGATAAAAATAAGTTAACTCCACGCAATGCATTATTCAATATAAGAAGTAAGTTATATTAACAATGGTAAGTAATCAGTCTTGCAGACGCCGACTCTAACATGGGATATGCAAATAAAATTCTATTGAAAGTGTCACAATGACAAATGTATATAAAGATAATTGTCAAGCAGTGTGAATAACTTAAATGTAAATGGAAAAATAGTTAATAATTGTTTTTAAATATGGCAAAAATAAAAACAACATATGTCACCTTGAATATTATTATATAATCTATGACCCGAATAATCTGTAGATCATACACAAATAACTTTAAAGTATGGGAGTCGAACCCAGTACTTTAAACTTTGCAGGCAAATCATACTAACAACTGGACCAACAATTCCTCGTATAAGTAAACATTTTATAATATGGTCACTTTATTAGATCACATTTGACGTCTGTCAATTTTAGCTTCGCAGTCAAGTAGTCTTAAAAAACATAGATTAAATTTTAATTATATTAAATTCTAACCACAGATAATATTTGTGAGTCAAATGCAGTTGTAAAAAAATGTTTAGGTTTTAAAAAAAACATATGACGTCAATGACTTTATTTGAATTTGTTTTCCTATTTTTTTAGTATATTAAAATAATATTTGTTCCTTGTTTGATAATTGATTTGTGGCTAAATATTGGTTCAAATGTAACTTTGAAAATGGATTTGTTTGTCATTACAAAGTTACGTCGTTGTATTTTAATTAAGTGTCAAATGCTATTATTAAAATGAAATCAAAATGATCCTACTGTAATATTAAACAAAATGGTGTTTCAAATTTGTTCCGATATTTTGTCTTTGCACAGACAAAAGCTTTAAAGACAAGATGAACATCCGTTCAGTAATGAATGAACTTAAAATCAAATCCTTTAAACTAACTTGATGGGAATATTTGATACCTTCTTTGTTTGTAGGTATTTGTTTTAATGAATCAAAATATTTGAATTTAAAAGTTTGAGTTTGTGGTGTTTCGTGAAGGATGGACAGCGTAGCCTCATTGATTCATAGAGATTTAATATTTTTAATGAGTAGGTTTTACGATTTATTTGACATATGATACAATTGTAATTGATTTTTATGACAAAAACAATCAACATTTACATTGTTGCATTGATTATGACGCTCAGTTGTATATATAAATGAGTTGTTGTTTTTTTTTTTAAAGTGTTTATTGAGCCCATATTGTTGAATTTTAAGTTGGACGTCTGAAATATTTAAAGTTAAAAATCTAAACAAAATGTTGAGATCTTTGCCTGACATATATATTTATCTTTTATGGCAAGATAAGTAACATTTTTTCAGAATTTTATAATTTAGATAATGCAAAACAACAAATTTTAATGTTTCATACAAATTAGATTTTTAAGGCGAAGTTTAGAAGAAGAAAATAGTAGTGATATGAAAAAAAAACATACAATAAAAAAATAGCCGTGATTCAAAAGGCATGGTAAAAGATTTTGAAATCCTCTTCTGTAATCTAATTAGAAGTTTCGTATTTACAAAAAAATCTTTATTTCGGGAACAAACTAGAGTTTGACAAAGTTTAGAGCAATTTTTCTGACATTTTAAAAGCGCGCGAAAAAAATTCGCAGGTCATATCATCATGGCGTCCGCTCTGACGTCACGTATATAGGTACATATATCAATAATATATCCAATATTTTATTGCTATTTCCATTACGATTTCCAAAAATTAATTTCTTATTAATCAAAATATCTCATATAAGGAACGATATTAATTTTAAACAAACGTAAATACACGCCTTTTTCATTTTATATATAATATACTTATATTTTAGGGAATAAAGCGTATATGTATATTATTTATTTGTCATGAACATTAGCAAAGCTGATCAAACACAGGAATTACACAAACATTTGATAACCCTATTATAATATAATTACCTATATGTATGTTAATTTTGAATTGAAATTGGTTATTGAGGGTTATTGCTGACTCCAGTTGTTATTTTCCGTAAAATGCTACTTTTTCAGCCATAAAATGTATGAAGCCAATATGGTGGAGCTGATAAGATACCATAAGGAATGTTATTAATCTATACGTGCTGATTTGTTTTGTTTTAATTATAGTCGAAATAATTTTGTGTTTTTCCATGAAATTGCTAGATTTTCGGAAATAAGAATCATTCTTATTTGTAGATATTATCTGTTTTTTTTGACGTTATTTTATTTCCACAGAACATATTAATTACCACAGATGGACATGTAGATAATACAATAATTATTTTTAAATAATTATCCTAAACAATAATCAATTAATCCTCATACATTTGTTCTCATATTAATATGCTGATTATTAAAATACATATAATAAAAACATATATATATTTAAAATCATAAATATTTAAAAAATATAATTAGCAATTTCACATCCTTTCTTTTCTCGTCACTAAAATATTTTTTTAACCAAAGGCTGTTTACAATATTGAGATTTATGTGCCCATTTCATTACACAATTTAAGTGACACTATTTGACCTTGAAATATAGCGGTTATGCATCTCCACCAATCCCAGAGAAACGCTAGCTTACTAACAGCCATTTCACAATGCGATGCGATTTACGCCAGCTGAGATAGTATCGCTTAGATTGTATAATGAAATGGGCGCATGAAGAAAAATATAATACATGTAACAAGATATAATATTCACGGCCAGATCTTTATAAATGGAAGACATAATTTAAATTTGTAATATTAAATATCAATAAAATTATCGTAAAAATTTATTGCTATAATATACTTAAAACACAGGTGGCTTTGAATATATTATCCCGGTGTGGGCCCGCCTGATAACAAGTTTGAGGTGAATCGCAGGCTTTGTAAGAGTTAGTGTAAACTCATCTGCTTTGCTTACTGTCTACAAAAAACTTGTTAAGCCGAGTTAGTTAGCCTAGACTACTTTTTTTTTATTGCTTCAATATCAAGCATGTATTTTATCAAATTACAAATTTTGTAAATTGATAAAATACAAAATAGTTACTACTACTAAACAAATATTTTTAAAATGAAATAAACCGAACCAGGAACCCAAAACGCTTTTTGTTACTAATACCTACTAATTAAAAAAAACAATATTTCGTATAATAGTAAATTTATAGTAGCAATAAAAAAAAATTATCTAATGTCAAAACATGAAATAAAAACAAAATTGTCATTATAAAGCCACTGCTTTATTAACTAAAAACCCATTTACTCTATATTTAGAGATACATACAATTTTGAACAATAATCGAGGCAACGTTCACGTTACAAATTTATAACCCGACATTGTTAGCTGCAGAAATTCGAATCTTATTTAGGTTGACAGGAACCAAAATCTGACTCGAAAGTAAACGCTATCTTCTTTCTGACTTATTTTTTTCTTTATAATATAATTGGGTTGTTTGAATAATAGAAATATTGGTTACTGTTTTGTTTATTCTTTTTTGTATACAAATAATAATAAAAGTACATTTCTTAAAAAACTACATACTTAGATGCAATTTATACACAAAGGGGTACTTATCCCACGAAGGGATCTCTTCCAGTCAACCTCTGAGTAGTTGAACGGAAATATAAAATTGTAGATAAGAGTGAAAAAATAAAAAAAACATATAAAATAATTAGATATAAAATAAAAATTCTGTAAATTGAGTTTACTCTAATATAGGAGAACGAGATAGATACTAAATATATAGTAACCAATAAACGATTACCTATATAATATCGAATTTTAAATTCAATCAGTGACAGAGTGACGATTACGGAATACTATGGACGGAGGCTAGTTGAAATACTGCTTTGATAATGAATTCTTTATTTTAATCTAAACTTATTTACAAAATAATTTTTGGAATGTTTATTACAATATAATTTCTACAATAACACGGACATTTTCAATCCCTTTTGTCTTCGACTACATAACTAAGTTTGTCAAGATTTATTGCTGTCTGGCTGTTGTGGGTACAATTCTCATATATCCGCCCTCGCCTTCTGCATGTGGGGGAGTTCATAAGGTATTTAGAGATGTTAAACAAGGACCAAATATTTTCCACTATTTAACCGGCACCAGGTTTTTTTCAATCTTTTAAATGTATTTCGTACAGAAGAAGCCGTGATTCAAATTTATAGTACTCTGTGATTCAAACCATTTATAAAAATGAAAGAGTACAATTGCTTAAAATTCATATTTGTTCTTAGCGACACCTATTGGCAGTTTTTATAAATAAATGCTTATTTGGAGGAATTATGAATAAAAAGTTCACAAATATTTTTATAGATGGCGTTACATTCTGATTTGGCAAAATTCTATTTAACAAAAAAATACATTATTACATTTATGACAATTATAATAATTTGAATTATAACAGAAAATCCTTTTATTATTATAGTGTAAAGTTCATTTCACAAAAATATTTTTTTTCTATCTACTTCTAAAGCAGCAATGTATTTATTTACCGTGTCTATGGCATATCAAAATGGCTGCTTGTAGTCATGTCCGATCGGGGTTTTATGTTCTTTGTTTACTATAAAATAATGTTTCTCGTGTATATTTTTTGACTTTTATGTGACAAAATAAAATGTTAATGGACAATAAAGTACTCAACAATTGCTTTTATTTGCACAAGTGTGTGATTTGACATAAAACAAGTGATACCAGTCTCACCTTGTAAAGAGAAAATGGGGAACTGTTTTAGTAGACCTGGGGAAAAGGATTCCAAAACAAAAAATGAACGGGTAAATCCTCATGAAGAGGATCCTAGACAATTTCAAACTCCTGTTCCGACACCACCCCCAGATCCAATAAGATCAACCGTGAATCAAGGCCCAGATACTAGTGAGGTCCCTCCCACCCGAATATTTGTAGCCCTGTATGATTACGATGCAAGAACCGATGAGGACCTTAGTTTTAGGAAAGGAGAACATTTGGAAATACTTAATGATACACAGGGAGACTGGTGGTTAGCTAGAAGCAAGAAGACAAAACAAGAGGGCTACATTCCATCGAACTATGTTGCTCGCTTGCAGTCTATAGAGGCCGAACCGTAAGTAACTTAATGTTTTTATGCAATCGTTACAATAGTGAGCGGTTCCTGTCTGATTTCTTTTTCCTTGTGTTAATACTCGTAAAATATTTAATCACTTTAAATGTGTAATTTACCTAACTAGGCCTGTAATATAAAGTAACTACGATAACTACATCACCCCATAGATAAAAATATTCTAAATGTTTATTTATATTTTATGTTCGTAATAACAGATCATATAATAACACCCTAAACTCAACTAAGATGTTTGAATGTCCAAACCTCACATTAAAAATGAAACTAATAACATAGTTTGACATTTAAAAATTTTAAATTAAGCACACATATATAATTAAAGTAAGTATGAATCATGAGTATGAAGTGAAAGCAATATGCACACATTACAATGCACTAGACTGATTGAGTGTGAACGCAAATAGAAAGGTGATCTTAATGTTCCAAAAACTAACTGTTATTATCACTCACTTTCAATTTATTTTATTATCATTTACATCATTAAAACAAAAACCATACAGATAATTCTGACTTGTTATTCTTTTCCAAGAAACATTTGTGTGAGTGAGTGTGTGTGTGATATGACCTAAAAAAAAAACATCTGAGTATGATTGATATTTATTCTTTAATAAGTTATTATATCTCCTTATGTTCAAATTGAGGTTATCTTAAAACAAATATTAATATCTGATATTTTTATAAAGATATGTGTTACTTCTCAATTATTTATATAATAAATTTTACCATTTCTCAAACATCTTACTTCACCATTAATTACATACATATCTTGATAAAATGTGTCAGGTTATTATTTCACATCTTTAATTAAACAATTTTAAAAACAAACAACCAAAATAATACAGTAACTTATTTAAAATTTCTTATTGCATTTATAAATGTTCTTATATTTAAGATGGCATTTATATTTTTCAATTAAAATTAGTATTTTTGTGGTTTATAAAAAGTTGATAATATTTATTTACCCATATTGCCACTAGATGGTGCTGTGTAGTATGTGCCATAAACCAATGATTAAAATAATTATATTTTAATAAGGCTTAAATTATTCTTCTTTAATGGGATTAAAATACAAATAACTGATTTGTTTTTTATTTTTTTTGTAAATGATATTGTATTCAATACACTAACAAAGAGGTGAGGCGGGTGACTGGAGTAAGTGGAAAAGAGAACAATTGTGCCAACCCTACTTACAGTAAGATAAAACCAGGAGAATGATCATATGATTTAATAAAAAGTACATTTTAACACTGACTGATAAGTTGCGAGGATTTTTTATTATAAGAATATTTTTCTTCAATAATAGTTGATATACAAACCTTCAATGTTCATGAATACCTGAAATTCAAAGTTATCATAAATTGCATCTATCATATCATTTTTGACATTTTACTAGCTACATTGACATTTTACTATAAGCCTAGCAAGCCTTTAATTCTAGATTTTGTCTTTAAGTTATTACTTATATAGTATAGATAGAGATATAAGTTGAAACAGTTATTTTGTATGATATTTGTTTTAAAAAAATACATATTCATTCAATTTTTATTTTATTCCATGTTCAGAATTTCTTTTTAAATATTTTATATGTAAATTTTAAATTCTAAAATGACTGGATCTTGATTGCAATAGATGGCCTTACGCCTATCAATATGACTATTTCGACGAATTCGCTCTTTGTATAAATCTCGGCATGACAAGATGTAAGCTATACGCGACAATATTTCTATGAGAATGACATAAGTAAATAAAACTGAAATCTTTAATACAAATTTTGATGATATTTTTTTTTGAAAAACTTGTTTGAAATGTAAAATAAATAAAAGGTTTCATATATAATAAAACGGAAGTCAGATAAGTAAGCTAGTCAACCAAAATTTTTATTAAGTAATTAAATATGAAAAAAAATCATATGAATAAATATATTTAAATAAATATTATCAATGACAATGATTTTATTCATATTTTTTTACTTATATCTTTTATTTCATAAAGACTGATTGTAATTACGATTTAATAAAAAATACCGTCTAGACTCTCTATCTATCTCCGTCTAGATCTCACTATCTAGCCAAAATCATTAAGATAAATCGATTAACAGTCCAATCAAGTTAATCATATAGATATATATAAAGATACTTATTTAGCTTAATCGAGATCTAGTTATGGCCACATTTCATTATACGATCTAAACTAAACAAATTGACCTTGACGAATAGCTAATAGGTAGGATAGGTCCACCAATCAGAAAGAAGCACTACCTCACTAACAGCCAAATCACTACACTATGCTATTTAGATCAATTGAGATAGAGTGGCTCAGATCGTATAATGAAATTTGGCCATTATGTGCTATAGTGTTCTGCACCACGTGGACATCCCTGTTAAGATTAAAATATACTAACCTGAAAAAAAAACAATGTAATAAATAAAACTTATATTCACATGTTAAATAAATAAATTAATAGCACACAGAAAATAAGGAAATATTTTTTCCAACAAATAAAATTCATCTCGTAAATATTGGTTAACTGCGCTATCATTAAAATCTGGATTAATCCCAGCTCTTCCTAGTATAATACCACTTAAGCTACAGCGTGTATGTACAGAAATATGTTATATATATTTATATTATCATTTATATGTATTATTCTGTAACTAAAACACTAGATGAATTTGTTTGAATGATTGTATGTGTGCTAGAAACGTCTATAACTTCACAAAATCTATATTTTATTTTACCACTTATATTTTAAAGGTTTAGTTTAAGCTTTCTACCTTAACGTATTAATTAATTAATAGTAAACAAATAAAATCCAACAAAAACAACAAAATTTTCAAGTCATTAAATTCAGCGGTATAGTAATTTTATGTAAAAGTTTTTCAGTTTTCGAAAATCCTCTCCTAGTACCCCTATACACTCACCAAGGCAATGGCAAATTTCAGTTTCTCACGTTCAGTAGTTTCGGCTTTTCGTTGTCTGTCAGTCAGAAACGGAAGCGTTTTTATATAGGTATAGATTAATTGGCTTTCATAATTATTTACTTAAACTGGTTTTTTTTGGGTCAAACTTTTTTTCAATTCGAAAAAAAATATTGTAATATAAATATTTAGACAGTGGGTTTTTCCAAGTCAAGGAAAACATTTCAAAATATTTCCTTAGCGGCGCACCTTACGTTACTTAAAATAGCTCTTACAATTTCTTATTTCCTGGTACAGGTAAGAAGAATTTCCAGGTAAGAAGAATTTGCGGGATACATCGTGTAATTTTAATTAGGCATATATTTTATACTTTTTTTAGTAATTAGGTGGTACTAGGATTGCTTAATTTTTTTTTTCTCAAATACTTTGTCATGACCGGAAACCTAAATCGAAACTCGTTGATTTTAAATAAACATTAATAATCAGACGGTAGTCTAGTTTACAAGGTAAAAAAAATCATCATCATGTCTGACGCTGAATCCAAAGAACAGTGTTAATAAGCTATCTTCGTGTATATATGGAGACTAGTGAGACAAACACTATCCGGTGACCGGTCCGGTCACTGGTTACAATAAACCAATGCTAGTATTATTCTTCGTAAATGGAGAATTACTTGAAATTAAAATACCATTTGTCATTTTATTAAAATAAGTAAACTTGAGTAACCTAACAATAGTCGCACTAGATAGTGATAAAAAATATATCTTCATTTGAGAAAACCAGGACGAAGGTTTACTTGTCAACATTGTATGTTATTTTTTTTGTACCTTTTTTTTTTTAATAATACTAAATATCTCTCACAGAGGTCCATTGACGTATATCTTGACATTGTCAAAAACTCGTCACCTCTACAAGAGCAAGGTGAAATTAAATATTCTTCGAAAATACGTTATATAAACTTAATACATCAATATCTCATATTGAAAAAAACTACTTACTAAAAAGTACCATTTCAAACCAGTTACACAAAGGAAAATGTTTAAAACTGAATAAAATCGATTCATTTCTTTTTTTTTTGATTAATTTAATTCAACATTATCGCGTTGCGGGTTAAACCCCATTTGACATTTTTTTTTAAATTTTATTTTACATTCAGGTGTCTCTGGTGAAACCCACGAATTAATATTTGTGATTAATTTTTGATTCGAAATTATAAATGAACTATCATATCATTCGCGAATAAAAGTTATTGCAAAATACTGAAAAAAAAAATTGTCCGCGTCGAGACGTAACAAAAATATTTTGTGCTATAGGTACTTTCGAATTCATTGTCCGAAAGCCACGCCTGATTTAGATTTAAAATTTATGACAATGATTATTACAAAAATAACACTTGAAGTTGCGCAACGTCGGATTTGTCACATTTACTTGTTAGAAAATTCGCAAGCGAAAGTATGACATTACGGTCTACGGACAGCTGACAGATTGTTATTGAAAACACTTGCCTTATTAAAAATAATATATGTAACGAATAAGTATTAAAATCAGTCATGTGTTTTCTGTCAGCTATCGACAAGTACCCGGAACTTTCTAGTCGATATTCTCATTTGATGCTAATCTCCAATTTGATATTATTATAATGTATGCTATTAAAAAATGTTGTTTTATAAACAGTGTCCGAAATATTTGTTTATTTTTTTTATTTACACTTTTTTTTTTTTTTAAATGGCAAAAGTCTGGTTTCATTCTGTACCAATTAAGATGGTGAGAAATGACGGTAGTTAAAAAAAATAATATACATATTTCATCTAACGTTATAAATTATGTATGAACTATTTTTAATATAAACAAAATATTTTAATGTATATTTTTATTAGTCAAAAGTAGGTAAATTAATATGTCAAAACAATAAGATATTCGAATAAGAATTTCACATATTTTATAATGACTACTTAATTAAGAAACAAGTTAGCGAAATGTATTAAGGACGACCGTTCGAAACAATTTATCTATTATGTTATATACTATAGGTAATGGGGGTATATACAGTGAAGGTAATTCCGACAGAAAAATCTAAAAAATCAATTTTGATCAAATAATAATTGTTTAAAAAAAAAAACTTCCTATAACCTCGATATAAAAAAAAAATCTGACTGTCTAAGTTTAAAATTTATCTATTGAATATACCATTACCTTATGTCCAATTTTTGTATATATATATCAAAATAATGTCTATTTCATTTGTATCCGTCAGCTGAATTTCCTTTGGCTGGAAATTACACTGGCGCCACGATATAAGTCTCCACATTAATTCTATAACATTCTTCAGAGCACGTTATGTTAATATTATTTTTTATTGCGTAAGATACCGTTGATATTCATGCAAAACTATTTGTATGCAAAACTGCTTTTTAATTCGAAACCAATCTACGAGATGAGTCTTAGGTGTGATCTTAAATGTACCATCGTTCGTTTTGAATATTATCTTTACTTAATACTTATTCTGGATGCACTTTTCTATTTGATTAACATATTAATAGAATTTCAACTCCGTTAACGGCAAACGTTTATTTGTAACGATATCTCGGTGGCTGTAATGTTGATGAAATATTAAAATAATTGTTATAATTTTATTATTATTTAAATAAAACAACAATGCATGAGCTATCTGAATTGAATTCATCCAGAGGTATTTAGGTTATTCGGTCAGAATACAAGTACCGAAACATTTATTGTCATGAATGAATTCGTTCAAATAATTCTATGTTTGATCAGACGACGGAATATAACTACATGTAATTCATAGTACCAGTTAGTTAATAAGATTTTAATTCCTATCTATAGATACAAATGAATAAAGATTTTATTATTTTAATTACTGTTTTAGTATATTTTTATTAATCTATAGTTTTAGTTACTAATTCTGCACTTTCAAAAAGTTAACTGTTAGAGAATGCTATTTTATTTTATTTGTCGGAATTATTTTATTTGTCGGAATTATTTTATTTGTTGGAACAATAAAGATTTAGTAAGTAAATATATAAATTATTATGTCATTAAGGACTTAATTTAAATAAAACAAACAATACAATTAAAAAAAAATGACATGTTTTATTAAATATCTATCCTCGTTTTTGATTTGGATGAAAAATTAAACAAAAAATGCAATGTTTTATTTATCGTCCATTGAGCGTAAAATGAAAAATAAGGATAGATGTGTAATAAAAAAAAATATAAATCAAAAACAAGGATAGACGAACTTCGCACCTATACTGAGATCAATCCCTGTTTTGTAAATATTCAGTAAGTACCTACATACATTATATTCCAAGTTTAGGTATAGATATGTTTTTTTGTTCCCGTCATTAGTGACACGTACCTGCGTAATAACTGAGAATTATTTCTGCCGTCATGTTATTATGAGAATTGCGGAAGAAGTGATTTAGGAAGATGAAGTTCTAAACATACATAAATAGGAATATTTATATATATATATATATATATATATATATAGATATAGCATGAAATGCGAAATCACAAATCGCATTATATTTTGTAATTTCTAAGCACTCATGTCGCTTATAAGACCTTTTCTTATTTTATTAAAAAAAAAAAAGGATTAAAATTTTAATTTTCAAAAATCATAATCTATGCATTTTATTTGTTTAAGCCTCTTTTCAGCTGTGTAAAGTATATATTTTTTTCCTTTGATCTATAAATTCAATCTGGTCATTTTCTCTAGACATCTAACAGCTTACAATCACAACACTATGTAAGAGGGCTGCTAGATTCCAAATATATGAAAATATGTATAGATACGCAATACTATATGTCAAAAAAGTCAATATACTTCCGAGTTCTGATACTATATTATATTCATTTTTATTATTCATTAGTGAATATTAGTTATATTCTTCAAAAACATAAAGATCTATAATATAATAGCTTTGTCAAAACGACGACTTCCCATCAATAAATTATTTTTTTTTTCAAATAAAATCTTGTTCCGTCAAGTGACCCCGGAATCGAGGCCGAGTCGTGTCTACAATCGAACACATTGGAAATAATTTATATTTACATATAAGTAAGGCTGAAAAATTTAAATTAAACACAACTGTTTCATGCTTCAGTCACAGTAATGTTTAAAGATTTAAGCAAGGCTGTTTATGACTTAATTATATTTAAAACGTTTCCTTATTAACGTCTAATATTTTTACTTAAAAATATGAACGCCATTGTTTATTTTTATTTTTTTGTTTAAATCTATTTCCTGCCATTTGTATTCAATTTAGCTCGTTATAGTTTATAATATCCAATATTTTTATTTAAAAATATAAACGTAAATTCAATATATAACAAAAATGTTTTTTTTTTTTGTTTGAACCTATTTCCTGCTATGTGTATTCAATTTATCTTGTTAAAAATTATCGATTCCGCTGTATAAGAGCTACGAGAGTCAGAACCCCGAATGGGTTCGAAACTGGTCGGGCAAAATCTGATACAATTTAAGTAAATACATCAGAATAAATAAATAAATATATAATAGTAGTCATGTTTCACGAAATTTTAAATTATATTTGATAGTGTAAAAGCTGAATAATTCAAATGAACAAACTTCATATGAAAACGAACACCAGTTGTTAAAACCGATGTCTTACAGGAAAACAGTTCCTAGACAAACAGACAAATTGTAAAACAAATATTAAAATGGCGAAGTTCCTTAGCTTTGTACGTAAGGTTCGTGCCGCCTGGATACTTAGCTAATAGCTGTTCTGCTGCAGCTTATTTAACGGTGTGCTTGATGATTTGAATAAAAGTCAATAAAGAAAATTTAACTTATATTTTTCACCTTCTAAATTATTATAGTTTTCTTATTACCAGTAGTACGAGTTTTGTCGTAACGAAACGTTGATAGTATTCGAGAACTCACGTAACAAGTTTTTAGTTGTGATTGGTTTTACTAAAAATTACAATAAAATGACAACCAAACACAACCAAGAACTCGTTTTGTCAAAATTTGTACTTTAGTACTGGATGTTCTTCAATCGCGTTCATATAATTTGTTTATTGTAGGTAGGTATTTCTGTTATTTTTTTTATAACATAAATCTAGTGTATGACTATTTAAGTCATGATTTTTATTTTTGTATCGATTTTGGACGCCTTAATGGGTATGTCAGATCAATTATCGACGTTTTATATAATGTAATATATATATATATATATATATTGTATTTCCGACTATTCAATTGAAAGTAACCCAAGTACCTACTCATCAATTTAAATAATAAATAAATATCTGCCCACAAAAAAGTTTGGTCACCTAACAAAAAATGCATAAATTATATAAAATTCTACGCAAGGCTGTACTATTAAAGTATCGTTTACGTTTAACAATTATCACAAGATGTCTGTGCTACTTACTAGTCAGTAATACATTAGTTTCAATATATTTTTAATGGTTCACAATTTTATACATTCAATACAGTGTTTTAACATCACTGAATTAACATTTTATTTATTTATTTTATTAAAAAAAAAAAAAAAAAGAAAACACACGTTAATACTCTAAGTCTACCAAATTTAAAGGTTATATTTTATCAAGTAAAGTAATTTATCCAAGAACAAGTCAATATTTATTTATATTTTTTTGACTTTGAATCAAAATTAGTGTTCAATGTGTAAGGAGGGGCTACTTTCATACCATATTTTCAAAGTATGCTTTTTGTAAAGACACTGAGATTTAAAATAGAAGCTATGAAGGTTCCAGATAAAGTAAAACAAATAATAATAACACGTCTATGTTGTCTGGTCTCCGTTCAGCGAGCAGGATGTTCGTCTCGTGATTCACCTAAGATCTTTTTTTAAATAAAAACTTGTACTAATCAACATTAGACGTGAAGATAGTGTTTATTCATGGCATGCGCGTGCGCAATCCTGGAGTGGCAGGAAGTTAGCCTCTTCTGTGAATCGGAGCGCTTCAATCGACATACGACACTTAGCACTGCATTCTGTCTCATCATTAGCAATAAATCGATGCCTTATAATGTAATTGGAAAAAAAAAACAAGTTAAAGTTTTTTTTTTTAAACAATTTTATCTGATGTGATATGATAAATATAAAGTAGTTCTAATAATGACGATTATACTGATTATACACGTAGGTAGTTTATAATTTATTTAATATTCATCGTAGCTTGTGTAACTAAGTAGATATAATAAAATTAACTTGTAGTTCTTAGGGACGTCCCATGCAGAATAATCTATTTTTAGTACGTCAATCTTTTTTTTTTATTATTATTTTACAAATACGTCCTCGAAATGTTATGCGGGACGCGATTTAATATCATTACCCGCATTTTATGTTAATATATTATTATCGTACATTGAAATGTAAACATGGACGAATTTTTAAAATAATTACTATTTGGAACGTGTTTTCTTTAAAGGAGATGAGCTCCCATAAAGGCAGCGGTCCAACGGATGAGCCGTTCAATTGACCCAGCAGTGGTGTTAGGTGTGTCGGTGGGTAACGGCGTTGACATTTCCTAGTAAAGTTGACTTGTCACATGGCAGGATGCACGAGTTCAGCGCCCCGATCCCGTCCGTACCTCCACTGTAAACCCACTCTCCTAAGAAGTTGTGGTTTTGAAGCTTCCAAGTAAATTTAATATGTATTTTTATCAATGAGCAAATGTTGTTTTAAATTACATTTAAAAAAAATAAAAAATAATACATTAAATAAAAAGATAAAAATATTATTTTTTTTTGTTTCATATTTACGTACTTACAGAAAACATATTGGTACAAAGGCATTGCTTATTTCATAATTAAATCTCTTCCAGCAGAACTAGAAAAACTAGAAAACTAAACTAAACTAAACTACTTAACTAGAAAAAAAAAGTAACAAATATTATTAAACTAAAATCTAACTAATTCTTAATCTAACACAAAAATAAAATGAGTAAAGCTTCAAAATACAATGAATATTAATTTGCGAAGTATTAATAAATGAATTTAATTAAATATATTATCTAATATACATAAAAGATAATTTCTTTAGCTATAAAACACTAAACGATTGACTTTCCCATAATATAATTAAATCAATGCTAACCCGACGCTATAAACCTTTAAGGTCTTTAATCCACCATTATATCTATTAATAATTTACTCATTTGAATAGTTAGGAAAACCAACCGGTTGTGTAAATACCAATAAATCAATGATATACTGGAAAGCAGAAAAAAATGCTATTTACAGATGAATAAAGATTCGTTTTCTTTTACATTCGATTTAATTTACATTTAAATATTGTTTTTAATTACATCGCCGTAGCAAGCTTTAACCTTATACATTCAATTAATCAAACAACAGATTAATTTGTCGTGTTTATTTGCATCTGTGGAATTATAAAATAAACTAATCACTGACATTAGTCAGAGTTAAATCAAATAAATCTCTGTCAATAAATTACATAATGATACCAAACATCTAACCATTAAAATTATGTAATTTATATGAAACTAAACAATTCAGTCAAAGTTTTATAGATATCCTGTAAAACTAACTAAACGGACGCGGTCATTGGCCTGTTGCGTAAGCTACACGTTCACGTGCTAGGGCTGATGATGTTCGCGTCTGGTGATAAGTGGGGTTCTGGGGCCCTCGAGTTTGATTTAAGAGAGAGCAGTGGCCGAGATCGTGTGCAATTAGGGTCACTGCAAACGATGTGTCGCTTACAAACATTGGCCCTATTCACAAGACAAACTAGATATGCACCTTTGGAATCACTCTAAATAGAGTCACAACGCAATGTCAATATAATATTACAGGCGATGCTTTGTTTGCGCACGGGCATCTTAAGATACCAACGGTGAAAAATAACATCTCGAATTACATTTACCTTAATTAGCGCTTGAAGTCTTACAGGTAATAAGCCGGTTAGTCTGAGTATCCGCCCCGTCGCCACGCAAATGATAGCTTCCCTTCGCTAATGGTGTAAGAGTAAGGAAAATCGCATCGCACGCGCAGACGAACAATTTACCAGATATGGCGCCACTAATGTATCGCCCAGTTTGATCGCGGACTCGTTTACACCACACCACTTTTTTTTTTTATCATCAACAATATTTGATTCTATCTAATAGGCTTAAAATAGAATATATCTTTCTAGTTTGAATTCTCATTTGAATCATCTTTAGAAACGTGATCGTTTAAAACGTGTCTAAGTTTTTAAACGTGAGCGAAACAATTGCATACATTTTTTTGTTTTTTTTTTACAATAGTTAATTAAATATATAATTTATACATGATAATACTGAATAGTGTATTGTCCAATTAACAGAGATTTATATATTTCTTTTACATTTTACATATAAAAGCTTATTGTATGTTAAAATAATCGTAAATATTTATATTGCTTTGGTTGGATGTGATTTTCTTTACTTTCACGTACGATCCTAGTGGCGCCGAAGTCTTTACAGCCTACGATTATTTTTAGATTAGAAATGGGCTCAACAGCTTTACGTAATTGAGCGAGTCGCATACGCGGCTGGATCCTGAGTGTTTACTTCTAAATATAGCCGCAGATGTTGTACGCAATTATACCTTATTATCTCATGTGTCCATTGGTAGGTACGCAGCTTCTTGCCACAGTTATTAGTTACTGCAGTTTCTTTAGAAAGTGTCCAGATGTGACGAAACTGAAACGGGCACTATGCGATTTACAACAAACTCGGTGTAATTTCCATTGCATTGACGTCTTTGTTATGTTCCGCGCGTGCCATTGGTTGTAAGCTGCACTATGAAAATAGGTCAAAACATTCAACAATTAACATTGTTGCTTTTTTAATATATGTTTCATAATTATAATTTATAGGAATTGAACGTGAAACAATAACATGTAGATTATATATTTTGTTCAAATCTATTCCATCAGAGTGCTGTCCTAGGCTATTGAATAATCTGTATTAAAGAGTAAATAAAATAAATAAGCTTTTAATTCAACATTATCAATCAATAACTGGCAACAGTAGCTCGAAAACCTCCCACGTGTCGCCGGGACCGTGAAAACGGCTTGACATACATTTTATCTGGTACAGACTCGCTGGAGGGCTGAGGAGGCTGCAAGTGATGGCACTTTCAATTATCGCTGTTCTGCGGCAGCCCGTGGCCGGCGCCCACGCACCATGTTATATTTATACTGCATTTTCAATATATCTTGTAACAAATACTTTCTCTTATATATCCGTTGTTTTTTTTTATTGCATCGGCAAGTATACTTATCTCCGGATCTACAGTGTCATTCACCACGCGTTCGCTGTCTTCTATACGTCACTAAATAATCTAATCCTAATTAAAAATTCAATGAATGTTGTTGCATTGCAAAAATTAATAACACATCAGCGGGTCGTATAAATTTTTGTGGCAGGTTTGAAAAATGAAATTTAAATCAGCCTGACCCGTGCCGGTCGGATCCTGGTACCGGCACGTCAACGGCAATGATGTAAAAGGCTTTCAGTGAATTGGTCGCATTGGTTAATTCCGATGACCCAAATAGTATTAGAAACTTATAGCAAAAATTATTATTTTTTGCTAGCTGCCATTTTTATTGGTAATGAGGCGTTTCATACGAGAGATGCGAATGCGTCCGTAAGTGAGAGTTTACAATGCCAAAACTGGTATTAGTTGGTACGAATACTAATATAGTTAATTAATATATATTTTTTTAGATATTCATACTTCCGGTCCAATGTAATGTAAGGTCGTTTATATCCTGCGTTATGACATACTGAATATTTATAACAATTATAATATTGATGAAGTAATGTTTTGATTACTTATCTATGGGTTATCAAATCAACTGACCAATCAGTGATTAAATTTTATATTTGTATCTTTTTGTAAAGATTTATTTGAAATGAATAAACTGACCACTTTTAAATACGTTTATGGAATATTATGTTCAAGAGTTGCTAAAGGTTTGTTCACACTTGTAAACGCTACTAAGCGTGGCGTCTACTTTCTTATAACACAGTATAAACGCATTCTCAAATACTTTAAGAAACTCTGGAGATACGCCCACATGTTCTCAATAAATCTGTCGATTAAGAGAGATGCTTTGCAATTAATGTACTGAAATTATTGCATGCAAGTAAACAGTTTAAGCTCGGCATATCGGGATCGGTTTTTTTTTTTTGTTCGTAAGTGAGATATCGCGTTGTATAGCCTATCCTCTAATGTGAGCACGCCCTAAGCAACGCTTGTAATCGCGCGCGCTTTCAGCGTGTTTCTACATCGGAAGAAACGGCTTACGCGAGCTAAACGTCTAGCTAGGTCGTTCATCGACCCGCGTCGCGGTTAGCGATTGTTTATACACTATTATCCAAACAATGTTTTGCTACTTCGTGACATTCCTTGGTAATCATTTTGAAATGTAGGTTAAGGCAAGCCGTGACAGATTATGAAATATTCTTTTCTATTGTTATGAATCCCTATATGATTATCAATTGTCATACCTGATAACACGCTTGTGTTTGTGGTTTTTTTTTTTTAATTTAATGTAAAAATATCCTATCCAAGATAAATGCATCGATATATCCGTTAAAATTTAAAAACATAATTACAATTTACACGCACGCATTAAATGCAAACAGCTCCTATCCCCTGATAAAAACAAAACAAACCGTTGCGCATTCCCCATCCTCCATCCCAGTTTACGAGGCAGCAGCGTTTGAGTGCAACAAACTATTCATTAGCGTTTTATTCTTAGAACGGATAGCCTTGGATGTTGATAATTGTCCATTTTCTCTATTGCTATAGCCTCTATAGGTACTTTGTTTAGTTCAGAGACATTTTGTGCTTTTTAGTCTTGTTTCTGGGGAGAATGCAGAGCGCAGGACATACGAAGGCGCCGTCGTGTCGCGCCGCAACTTTCTACGTTCGCGTCTAGAACGATCTTAAACCGTAATCTGCAGATTGACGTACCTCGAGAACGTTACGACAGGCAAATTAAATTGCACATTAAATTAATATTTTTTTAATTTGCATCAAATCAAAGTTATCCTTCTCAAATGGTACAAAGGGTTTTGGAGTAAATAAAGAAGCCAATCATCGACAATTCAGTATTTTCAATATCAAAAAAATATTCATATATTCAAAAAATGAGAACCAGTTGGCAAATGGCTAGCTGATTTTTTTTATGAGACAAAAAACTCCTGCTGCTGTAAAAAATATTTTGGAAGTTTTCAATCCTTCCAGACTCAATTAGTAACCCTATTTATATTTCTACGCTTTTTAGGAATGGTTTACTTAAAAAAAAAAACTTTATTTGTATGCTTGGAGTAAAGATAATTAATATTACATACAATGGACGCTAGTATATACAGATTTTTAATAAAAAATAATAGGTTTGATGATATTATTTAATTGGATACATTTAAATATTTGATTTAAATAAAAATCTGTTTTATCGTTTTTAATATATATATATATATATGTCATATGTTAGCAATATGTTAGGAAAATATATTTATTTAGTATTATCAACATATATATATAAATACATGTTGTAATACTAAATTATTATTTATGAATACAACTCTTGCATTAGGGAATAACAACTGCGTCACGATTTTACAAACTAATATACACACCCAAATTTGAACGAACAATTTTAGGATCACACATACAACCCCCCCTTGAACTTGACCATCAAAATGTGGGTTACAAATGTTTGTCAAATATAACTCCATTCATAAAGGAAATGTGACTCAAGGTTTGTTAAACCCAATAAAAGAATCTACATAAATTTTTTAACAAAGAATCGTATATACTAACAGAAGAACCTTGCCTTAGAAGGCTAACAGATGTCGCCTCCGTCCCGATAAACACGTTTATAAATATATGTTTAATTCGTCAAAGCTGATAGCGACACGATAGCTCAATTGCCAGAGCGACGGGACGATATCGCAGAGGTCGCATGGTCGAGCTCCTGTCCATATCGATGAGTTTTTAATTATATTATATATTTAATAAGATTAAAAGAATTTAACATATTTCACGTTCCGAATCAGAAAAAAAAATCGAGAAAAAAATATCTTAATCTAGATTCATCTAATTTTAGTATTGAACTTAGTGACTATAATACAAACAGTGTTAATAAAAAAAACATTTCCTTCCTTGATAATTCGTCAACAGTGCAAAACTCGACAAGATAAAACAACAAAGAATATAAAACAATATCACGTGACAGTAATTCTAACAAAACAAATCTCATATAACAGACCGGAAACAACGCTATATTATAGAGGGATATACAGACGGACTTCACATGTAAGCACATGTTTACATTTGTCATTTCCTCGTATTCGGCACCGGTCTCGGAGCTCCGATAGATAAGGCAAGTGTTGCCAGCGTTCAAGAGAAAACAGAAACGAATGTTACATAATTTTTCATGATGCATGATTATATGTTTGGTGAGTTAATTAATTATCCGGTGTAGGTAAAAGTTCAATGTATAGAATCTGATAAGAATATTGCTTATTGCATAAGATGTTTTTTTTTTATTTTTATAAGCCACCGTCGCATGTAACGGAACTAAGGCCGATATCGAATGATGCTTCATTGATTTTTGATTATTATGAATGGGACGTCAGTGGTCGGTTAAAATGTGACCAAACAAGATTTGTATTATGCAATTCTTGATACGCAAGTCATATATTATCTAAACATTAGATAAGAATTTAACTATATATTTTTTTAAGCGCATTACAATGGATTAACTCGATAATTAAAGTTAAGGCAGGTATGTTTAATTTATAAGAAATTATCTTTTGTCCCATTAAGATAAATAATATAAAACGTTAACAAGATATCGCTATATTAATTGAAAGTGCCAGGTTAAGATTGAAATTAAAAAGACGTCGCGAATCGACCGGCGAGGCGCCGTCTGCTGGCGCCATGGCCAGGCGGTGACCGCTTCCACGAAATTACTGTGCAGCATGAAAATGCGCTGACGGCCACTCAAAGCGTCTTTACAAATACCATTACATGTCCACAACGAGTCATTTTCTCCGGGAAATCGTTTAGCATAAGAAAATTGAATGGACCAACCGTTTTTATCAGGCCGTTGTGCTGCTTTTCATTATTCAATGTTTTATTTCTGCCACACTAATTATATGTAAGCATATTCTGTGTATTGAAAATAGGGAAAAACCCAAAGTTAATATAATTTTATTTAGCATAAACTTAAGTCTCTTTTCCTTATCTTGGATGCTGTTGACCGATTTACGATTATTCAGAACTATTAACAAACCTTGTAAGTCTTAGTATTGCTTATTGGAATAAATTTATATTTACTAGAACTAATTAAAAAAAAAAATCATTGTCGTATATAATCGTCCGTATGAAATTCTAGTGCAGATATTGTATATAAATACAATATAACTGACGCATATAACTTTTATCGTCAGCTTAATAAATAATTAAGCTTCGTAACTAATATTTTAAAAGACTATATTTTTTTTCTTTTTCACATAGCTTGAAATTAAAAGAATATCTTTCGATAAGGATTTATATAATTATTTTCGAAGACATCTTTCTGTCAAGCTGTCACAATGCCTCAGAGTTAATCAAAATAACCTACAAGATTACTTAGTAATTAATCGAGATGAATCTGATAAATTTTATATAGAGGCTCGTTTACAATTAATTTAGAAGTGTTATTCATTGCATATTCATTGAAGACATTTCGTAAGATTTTTTTTATTTATCATTATTTTTTAAATAATATTGCTTAGAAATGTTAACTAATGTTAAGAATTCTGTTTCATTTAATATTTTTACTTATAAAAATTCAATTTATTAAATGTATTTTAGTTATATCTTAATTTAATGATATGTCCGAATTATCGGAATATATCTTCCTCGTCCTCGGTTTAAATTCCACTAAACAGAAAGTTATTCTTCGAACCAAACTGAACGGTTCGTGTTATTGCTCGGTTGTGACGTATTTGCTTTATGTTAAGATACATTCAGAATGTTCGTTAATTATATATATATATAATTAACGAACATTCTAAAAATGTTAACAATTCATATGTAATTATTGTTTGTTATTACACCAGACAATTGCCATAAAGATAATATCTTGTTCTAATGCGGTTTAAAATTAATTGAATTTAATAACTGATCCATAAATCATACTTTTTTGTGCAGAAATCAATACATTTTTAATATTATCCAAAAAAAAATAAAAATCTTCAACCTCGCCTCTGCTGTCCTGCACCTAGTACGAGTTTTGATTGGTTGTTATTTGGTTGGACACAACCAAGAACTCGTTTCGTGACTGCTCGAAAACTATTAACGTTTCGTAATATCAAAACTTGTACTAGTGGTACTGACTTCAGGAATAGTGCCCACACACTGAAATTAATAATAGAATTAACGGATTACTAAGACATAATCTAAAATCTGATGTTTGAATTAAATTAATTTAATTTAATATCTGGTAAATATTTATACACTTTTAAGTCAAACAATGGTTAAATAATAATAATTGTTTGTGAAAAGTAATTTTAATTACTGGTTTTTAATAGTTCACAGTTCGGTCACTACTATTACTTTTGATTTGTGAAACAATAGAGTCTACATAAGATAAAATTTTAAGTATGATTACCACTTCTTTATATTAACTTCATTCACTTCTTTATCTTTATCTATTAATATATGAGTTATTAATAGCTAATTAAATTAATTATATTTTTATAACATTTTTTTTTTGTGTCATATTATAATTAATTATTTTTATGTACCTGCCATGTTTACAAATTAGCTGTCGGAAAAAACACGCTCACATATATTACACAAACACACATATAGCTCTGGAATAATAAATATATATTAATGAAAATAAATGCTATCGAAAATTAAATATTGTATTTAAGAATATTTTTTTAATAATTAATCTTACCCAAATCACATTATATTTGTAATATCATTTTCAATATGTTAATTAAAAATAACAATATTACCCAATCGAGTATTCATCATCGGATTACGTGCTAGAAACGTGAATTCCACTTATTTACATTCATCTTTGAACATTTCAATGTTAAATTGCATAACAGACGTATATATATAACAAAGAATCATAGATCATCCGTCAAGATGACATTACCGAATGCTGACCTACACAAAGGTCGATTAGGCGCTGTGTGGATAATTAATACCTGATTTGTCTGTCCCACTTACGGGCCACGCATCCCAAGCTGCGCCGGCGCCGATCCTAACTGTTGAATGGAATTTGTGCATATAATTGAGTTTAATTTTGCGCATGGCATCCTTCAACTTAAAATATCATCTTATAATATAAGAGATTTAATCACCATTGTTCCGATTTTGTAAAGATGTTTACAATTTGTTATATTTTATATACGAATGAGTTAAATGCAGGTAAAGAAATATAATTAACAAGCCAGCCAGCTAAGCTTTGTAGCTGTTGATAAACTGTTTATGGCGTTGGCACAAATACAGTGATGTGGCGGTTTAACGATGGCCAAGATTGCTCCAACGCCTATATATTTTATACAATGGAGTTAACTGTACCCGACAGGATGACCGGACATGAGATGGGATATGCCATGACAGGCTCATGATTTACACAGCAATAAATAGCTCATTTCTTAATGAATAACGGCATGTATGACCTTTATTCACACGCTTCATAGTTTTAAATATAATGTTATAAATTGTAATGAGCTATGAGCAGTGGAGAATGTAAATAGCTGTTTATGGTTCGGTTGCAATAAACGATGTCCTAGGTAGCCAACCGTTTTACTAATTTTTACCCGCGTCTGTTGCGTCAGTGGCGAATTTTCAATTGTTGTTACCGTATATTTTATGCTTATTATGAAATTTGTCGGACACGTAACATTTCTTATTATATGTACAGTACAAGCTTATTTTTATATATATAAATATTATATTTATCGATAAAATAGAATTGTTAAAGGAGTATCGTTTAATATCGACTCGTCTAAGTTCTCAAAATAAATTAATTAATTTAGTTTTCTTAGTTGGTATTTAATAGGTTAATATTACCGTTACATAATTTTTTGGAGTGCATTGGAAAATTTGATGTATGATCATAAGAGATGGCTCGATATGGTGGCGGGGCGGGCGCGGGCTTGCCGGCCGAGCTGCGCGTGCGACTCTCACCGCCTTATCTCTCGCGACCTCCGCCGAGCCCGGACGCGCACGATCGTAGCGCTCCGAATCGCTTACACTGACGCCGCGTTCGCGCTATGTCGCCCTTTACGCGTCATACTAATATTTGTGTGTTTGAATATTTATTATATTTTTGTTTTATAAACGGTCATAGCCCGGAAAGCGCCAGTGATTTTTAATATAACATTGTGATAATAAACCGAACGTTTTTAGTATATTTGAATCTAGTGTTTATTCTGTTTAAATCGAGACACGACGATGGTCTCAGAGGGGGCTCTGCCCGTTGTTTGGTGTATGCGCGATAACCAGCTTGTACCTCACCAAGTATCCGGTGTTAAGTTACAAGGTGCAGTTACTGATGCTCATATAGCCGCTGTTTCAGACTTTTTACGTATGGTCGCCGGTACGCCTATAATTTTACAACCGCCCGCAGTGCACAATAGCATAGACAATGATGTTGGTAAAGACAACACTATACGACGTCGAAAGATGTCAATGCAAGTGGAGGTGCCTTGTGTTTTTCTCTCTGAAAGTGCACTACAAAAAGCGAAAAGCCGTAATAATTCCTTAGAAGAACAAGTAATATTTGAGAACTTTAGTACGTCTACAACAAAGCATTCTGATATAGATCAATTTTCAACTACAAAAATAAAAAATCCACGGTATGAAGATCGACACGGTTCAGATAAAGACATGTTGCCCCAAAGAATAACGAGAATAATCGAACTAGACGATTTTAATACAGATACAATGAATGAATCAGATAAAGAACCGCTGCAAAGAATAACGAAAATAACTGAGTTTGAGAATGATAAAATGCCATCACCATTGTCCGTAGATGATGATAATGAAATTCCTCAAAAAATTACTAGGATAATAGAATTTAATGAAGAGAATACATTTTCTTCACTTACAAATAACATTGACGATCTTACAAGAGAATGTTCTCAAAAAATACCTAGAATAATAGAACCTGCGAAGGATAATGTCTTTCCAAGTATGGCTAAAATAATAGAAATGGAAAACGAAAAGTCGAATGAAAGGAGAATATCCTTGACTAGCGAACGAGAAATTAGTTGCAGTGCTACAGAGAACTGTTCCGAAAATGAAATTGTTAGATCTAAACCTGTACAAAGGAGTAGATTTAGTGTTGACTCTTCTTGCTCCGAAAACTCTTATGCAAATATAGATACTATTAAAAGTTTACAGGATGTAAGAAAAGACGATACTCTAGAATTTAGTACGAATGCTGAATCTATATCAGCTTGTAAACCGACGATTCGGTCGCGGTTCCGTAGGAAAAAAACTTCTGTCTGTTCGATTGGATCGTCAGACTGTGATGACGAAATAGATGTAATATTCAAATCTAAACCTAAATCTAGTCAGTGGTTGAGCTTAGATTGGATACCACCACCTAAAGAAGAGCCAGCGATTGCTCAAGTCTGTGATAAAAATGATTTTATATCAAAATGGATAGCAGAACAAAACTCTCAAGATTCAGGTATTGTTCACGATGAAAGAAGAAAAAGTCTGCCACCTAAATCCAATGAAGTATACATACAGAATATGAGGAGATTTAGTGATGGTCTGCAAATATGTAAGGAAGATGCAGCTAGCGATTCTCCCGCTACAGTAAAATGGAAGTGGCATAATATAGTCAAAAGACAACTACATTTACTAAAAAATGACATAGGCTTCAGACGCCAAAGAGGCAGTTGGATGAGAACAGCACGTCGATTATCTGGAACTAACGACAATATAAAATTCTTAGAGCAATTACCATTGGATTCTTACATGAGACTTAATACCATGTCGTAAGTATTTTTTTTTTAAATTCTCCTGTTCCTGTAAGGAAATTTGTTATAGGTAGACTTAAACGCCGAAACGTCGGTCGTAATTACTTAAATTGTTGATTATATTAAAAAAAATCTATCAATCAATTACTTGTTCTTATCCAATAATTTCAATTATTTTATGAATTACATCTAAATTACATATTTAGGTGCATGCAAGTCCAACATAGTTTTATTAAGTAGTAGTAGTTTTTAAGTCCGGCCTTTTGATAAGACGCCGGTTGAGTAGTGCGTGTTACAAGAGTTGGTCAGGGCACGCGCTTCCGCAAGGCCGTTCGATTAGAATGCAGAGAGCTCGCGTCCAAGGCTACGTTTGCGCGGTCGGTCGCTGCACCGACAGCAATCTTCCTCTTGGTAGTTCGGCGTTTGGAAGTCACCTCAGGAAGTAAGCTATGAAGGTGACGCTCACGAAATCTGTATCCAACGGGTCGGAAGTGATACTTATTTGAATATCGTACGCACCTTTTGTTCTGGTATTTTTTAAAAGACTTCCTCGATCTTCTTTAGAATTATTAGCAGCCAAATTAGCATTCCCTGAGCTATTGTAAACATGAAATACAGTAAGTTTATTTATATCTAAATCAATAAGTATGAAGGAAGTCCCAACCGCTAAAGAGAACTGAAAGCAGGCTGGTGGTGAGGCAAAGTATACGGACGCGCCGGTGTCGGTTTCACTGATCAGCCTTGAGGGTTACTCTGGTTGCACAACTGCTGTCTGTTCCTATATAAAACATATAGGAACTATATGAACATAGAAACATATATATATTAATACAAAGTATATTAAAAATAAATAAGATATTTTTGAATATTTTTCATAAATACTATCTGATTAGTTATTTAAAGTAATTCGTCCAGCATTTAAATATTTCAATAGCACGTTTGTTATGCATAACGACCGCTAACATTGCTATTGTACGATAAGTGTATGTAGGATTTTGAAACAAACACATTCACATAAAATATTTGCTTGTTTTACAACTGATTCCAACAACTTTTGTAATAAACACACAGCTCGATCAGTGTCAAACAAACGGATTGAAACTTCTACATTTACGTACAAAATTAGCTATTCATCCGGATCAAATTTTTCATGGAAAAGTACAGACGGCTTCTTGAACTAATAATCAACCTCTAAATTTAGTTGGAGAAAAACTAAGCTAAATCTAGGATTTAAGATTTATCATTAATTTCGACAGTTAATTGAAGATTTAATCGAATTCAGTCCTAGTTTGAAAATGTACAAATAATTAACTCATAGCTTTCACTTATCTAAAAATATAATTAATAAATTAAAACGGTACATCTGATCTGATAGCAGTTAACGATCGTGAAATATATTATTATAATTTTATAAATAGTTTATGTAATTACGGACAACCGCCACTGGTATTTATTTATACTTGCCGGACGAGTGCTTTATTGTATAACCATTCAACGTGACGATAAAAATAATCTTCAATTTACTATTATATTAGTTGGAAAATTTCGTAATACATAGACAAAGCTATTTCGTTCTACAAATCATGCATACAAACCCGCTTTTGGAAACTGAAGCACACGCGCCCAGAATAAGAATCAAACGTTGTGTTCTTGAAAGTATTATTTTGATAAATGCAAAATTATATTGTTCAGTAAAGCTTTATATTAATTGCCTCTGCTTCACTTTCACTGTGGCTAATACTATAATTTGAGTAACGCTTCGTGACGTCTTTCAACGCAATGTCGAATTAGATTTTTTAGTTTTGAAATTTAGTTTTGGCTTTCTAGTTGAAATGAATTATGTTGTCAGTATATCATTGATAAGTGCTCGATCTGTGGTTCTTATAATGTATGTACGTTCCGCCTTTCTTAATAAATAATACGTACGAATCTAGAGACGTGTTCAAAAATGATTTCTTCTTATCACAATGCTGCTGAGATCTCTTGCGAAAGAACAATGCAACAGGTTTTACGATTTGTTTTTTTTTTTTTTCTATATACTTTGTGGCAAACGCTTGCGCCGTAAACGTCAGCCGACAATAATCGTCCGTTCCACGGATGTTTTCAAACAATTTATAAAATTTTAAATACATTGAATTTAATAATTTGTGTAATGTGGTTTCTATCGTTCATCCATAATTAGCCAGTCTCACTAATTGGGTTTAATTTTTGAGTCAATATTTTTTTATCGTTGGTTCTTTTTTTTTTTTTTATCGCTGTTTGGTTTTTAATCTCTAATACTTTGGTGCAATTTTCTCAAATATTATTCAGACTTTTCAATATCGCGTCTAAGATTTGAAATTAATAAACTATCCTGATATAATTTTTTAATACAAACGATTCATAATTCGATTCGATATTCGTTTTTTGACTTATCTGTTGCAAATTAGCAATCTTTTAAAAATAAATTTTAGATTGATTTAAATCTTTGATCCATTATTAAATACTTCCTTCTGAAAAAACATCATTTTGGAAAAAAAATGTATTGTCTATATATTATATTTTTGCATTTGTTTTTTTCCACGATTTAAGACCAAACGGAAAATACGTTTTTCTTTGTTTCGAGATTTTGAACTCATTTTGTCCTTTTAACACCTATCTTTAAGGTTACCTCTGCGTTCTAATTGAAAACAAAACAGCCTTTAAAAGTAACAACAGAATAAAAAAAAATAGACTCCTTGTGTTTGTTTAACATTTGTAATATTTTTCAACTTCATACCGACCTTGATTCATTGTTTTTAAGAATCAAAAAGTCACAGCGATAGGTACCTAATTAAAATTTTGCAGTACCTCCTTACAGTGATTTTGCGCCACGTTTCATACCATTTATGATCAACAAGCGATACTTATATTAACGACTCATTGTCAACTTTGTTAAATGTTTTTTGTCGACGCTACATTCATCTAATGAGCAATTTTGCTTGAGGTTTGACTGTTCATAAGTCTTAATATAGATTACCCATACAATCAAACAACAAACAAACACATCCGTACATATATATTATTTCAAGTTATGATTCGACTGATTATAAAATATATATATTTAAATTTTTAATAAATATAGATGAATAAATAAATGTTTAAAATGAAATATTAGCTTAACTGGTAGAGCGATATGATCGCGGGCGGTTTTTTTTTTTTTTAATTTTGTTTTTTTCTTTAAGTAGGTCAATGATTACATTTAAATATATAAATCCAAGAATTTTTTTTATTGTTTCGAGGCTTTATACCCTTGATCAGAACTTATAATATTTCAATCTGTCTTGATACTTATAGTATTATCCTTATTCGTCAATACCGTGAATAAGTAACGGAGTAACCTATATGCTTGAAAGTGAACCGTTAATTTTATTATCTTTAATGGGGTTTTTGGTTCATGCATTTCCTTTCAGCTAAAATCTTTTTTGCACTAAATAACAATTTGGAGGAGTTTCTTTGTGCAATTGGAAGTGACAGATGTAACGCTTAAGTAAGAAAACTTTCCATTTTACATTTTATACGTGACATTGCGGTCAAATTTTATGTATTTAGAAATAAATTCATTTTCAAACAAATATCATCTATCTAATAGTCTGTACCGTCAAAGGTCCTGTACTATAGAGAGGAAAATTATATAACGATAAAATATATCTAATAAGAAATCAATTTGATTGTAAGTTTAATTAAATCGTGTAATTGCTTTAACGTTATTAGTCAAATTAAGTTTTAATTATTGACCAATCAACAACGTCAGTTTAATGCCTCTTATCCCACCACTAGCACGGTTCTCGACATGCGACAAACTAGGTATTATTATATGTCCACGTCTACTGCCACGTGAGATTCCTTTGAAATTAATTAATTATAAACTAGTAACGATAAGGATAAATGGCTTTGAATATATTAACATCAATGATTTTTAATGTCAATAAGAAAGAATTCACTTTCTAAATAATTCAAGGGCAATTAATGCGCATAAATAACTTTTTTTTTTATAGATAAAAAATCCTCTCTCAAAAATCTTCACCTTTTTATTTTTTTGATAATAAATAATCATACAAATATTCATTATTCATAGTCGAGATAAAGTTACTTCATTGCTTTTTATAATTATCCATGTAATACATACAAAAAGGAAACAAAAAATGTACGGTTGCGAGTCTATAAATAAACGTACATGACTGATTCATCGCTGGATATTAACAACGCTTGAACAAGCCCTTCCTAAAAACTAGTATAGGAGTCTAAGGCAGGTATGTCCATACTTCATAGGGATAGGGCGCACTATAATTAGATTGCCCATCTAGCGAGCTGCCTGGAGCCAGGTAAGACTGGCTTAGCAGAAAAAAACGTACTTACATCGGCACGCACAAGTTCAATGATCCCCAATCCACCTATACACCAATTGAATTATCTTTCTATCCTCGGTGAGAGCTGATTATTTTTTTTTTTTAATGATGCATTTATTCGCGCTATCCTTTTATATCCTATTTTATAATTAGTTATTATAAACGGAGTCATTCATATTTGCAGTTCAGTATTTGAACTTTCCAATGTCACCGATTGAAACATGTAAAATAAATACGATTTAGAAACTTGTTAAATTACTATTTGTTTTTATCAAGACTATTCAATCCAAATCTTTTGTTTGTCTATGATTCATTGTTGTTTTTTTTTAATGAATCTATTTACGTACGTTGTGGAATAAATTTAAATTTATTTAAAATTTTTATTAGTTATCTGTTTCGTTTAAATAGTATTTTATTTTATACGTTTACTTTCTTAGATGTAAATAACAATATAATGTAAGTAATATGACTCACTGAAAAGTATGAGGTTATTACCATGTATTGTCGGCTCAAGTAATAAATTTAAGCTTATAAATATATAATAAATGGAATGTAGAAAGTTCAAATGAACCGTGTTTTTTTTTTCTCTATTTAAATAGTCTATTGTCAACAGTTTGGTGGATAATCTCAGGTGATAAAATAAATCTAAGGTGACAGTTCAAACAATGATTTAGACTATTTACTAATATCTTATGTAAATAAAGCTATTATTCGCGGAGATTTCTCTCTTGAAGCGGGTCAAGGACACTCTTTCGTCTCACCAAGATTGCATGTCGCAGTCGAAGTGCATCTTCGCTACTATTCTGTGCTTTTATTAGTTTGATTTGTCTCAGTACAAACAAACGTCACTGTTTCATATAATTATTATTCTATATTTATTTTCTTTATTATGGATATATTTCAAATGTGTCGTAACATTTTCCTTGACTTAAGTCATATTTATTTATCGCCTGATGTGTTGACGAGGACGCTCTTTATGTCTGTCGATAAATTCCGTATGCATTTTCTAACTCCAACAAACCTTGTATTGGCTATAGTCAACAATCTGACCCTTAGCGTGCCCTTAGCACGTAAGTTTTCCCCCTATTTAATAATAACAGGACGCAGGGCCCTTTTAACTTTTATTACACTGACGCTCTTTATTATTATCCTCTATCTATTTTATTATCTAAATCTGACATTGGTTCAGTCAACGTTTTGCCTATAAAATATATATGTACATGATATCTATGGCGTCATTATATTATTTCAAGATTATTTAAATGAAGTCGTCAGGCTTTCTCTTAAAAATACGTATCTATATACAGCTTCAAATGGTACGTCCGTTGGAATAAACATTTTAAAATATTTTGTTTTTTTTTTTTTTTATTGCATTTTTAGAATTAGGTAAAAGTAGAATATTCATGTTCTATTTCTTTGATACTCTTTAGAGGCGTGAACTCTTATAGCAATATTACAATAATCTTACTTACGAATTCGTCCTAAAACTGATATTACCTTAATAATGTTTCGATAAGTTTTGATGACGTCATCATAAACCATTCATTCTTTACTACAGGAAACATTATTAACTCGTACCATGAAGTGTATTCTGACATTTGATATATAATAATGTAATAATGTTTTTATGTCAAATTTTGGTATTTAAAGAGAGCATTCATTCTGTTACGTCACTGAGAAGGAATCAAACAATATTGTTTTATAGAGCTCATGTTAAATGACTAAATCTAACAAATTAATTGTCATTGCGTTTGTTTTCTTATTTAGAGAAAAATCACACGGGGTCAACTTTATTATGACTGACAAGTATATATATTATATATAATTAATGATAACATTTTTTTTTATTATTATCAATTCATAATATAGTTGCGCGTATTGAATAAATTTCACGATAAAGATTTATCAATTGACGTGTAAAGCTTCATAGCTAGATACATTTTAATAGTAAATGGCTATGTATATTTAATTTATTTTCTCTTGAAACTGTATTTATATTCCGTAGCATTAATTGAATCGTGATACGAATCACACTCACACTGTTGGCTCGTTTCCTTAATTACAGTGCAGAGGCTTCTTCGTGTCTTGGAACAATCCTGATGAATTATCATAATCACGAACGCAATAAAAGTGCTAGATAACTTAAATATCTTTTACATATTCTGTTTTTCTTTTTTATTCTAGAAGGCATCATAGTATGATGATGGGTCATAGAATACATAAGACGATATTCTGTTATTCTTTTTGATTCTAAAAGAAATCATAGTATGATGATGGGTCATAGAATACATAAGACGATATTCTGTTAATCTTTTTGATTCTAAAAGAAATCATAGTATGATGATGGGTCATAGAATACATAAGACGATATTCTGTTATTCTTTTTGATTCTAAAAGAAATCATAGTATAATGATGGTTCATAGAATACATAAGATGATATTCTGTTATTCTTTTTGATTCTAGAAGGAATCATAGTATGATGATGGGTCATAGAATACATAAGACGATATTCTGTTAATCTTTTTGATTCTAAAAGAAATCATAGTATGATGATGGGTCATAGAATACATAAGATGATATTCTGTTATTCTTTTTGATTCTAAAAGAAATCATAGTATGATGATGGGTCATAGAATACATAAGACGATATTCTGTTAATCTTTTTGATTCTAAAAGAAATCATAGTATGATGATGGGTCATAGAATACATAAGACGATATTCTGTTAATCTTTTTGATTCTAAAAGAAATCATAGTATGATGATGGGTCATAGAATACATAAGACGATATTCTGTTATTCTTTTTGATTCTAAAAGAAATCATAGTATAATGATAGTTCATAGAATACATAAGATGATATTCAGTAATTCTTTTTGATTCTAGAAGGATACAACATAAGATAGAATAGAATAGGCACCACCAACATGTTTTACAAGTTAAAATTATGTAAGCAATGTTGATGAAGCTGTATTTAGCAAAATCTAAAATGTTTATAGTAAACCGGTATGTTCGAAGCCAGACGACCTCGTCTGCAAGTTAGATATTGTGTCTGCCAGCATCATGCCTTTCGGTTTATATAATACATAGTCCTATATGTAATTTATTATCAAGTTTACCACTGTACTGTATATCTTGTTTTTTTTATCAAACACTCCACATGGGAATTATCAATGAGTTCGTCGACGTTACATTGCCCTTGTGCTTAAGGAAATACGTTGAGTCATTTTTTTTTACTCGTATAGGTCATGGTCGAATTCATTGAAATGCTTGTCTCTTAATGTTAATAAGTTTTCTTTTTTAATACTAATAATCTATTTTTTTTTAATAAACTGTCTTCAGTGCTTTCTTTCGATAAAGAATATATTTGATATGTAAATTACAAGTATATGAAGTAAAGATGTTTTTTATACACATACTAAAAAATAATAAACATCAAAAATCATATATACAAATCTTAAAATATCGAAATAGAAGAATATATATCAAGTAATGTAATAATATATATATATATATATACGTATGTGTGATTTAAGTCTGTGTGTGTGATCTTATATTATTAATAATCGGAGAATAGAAAGGATGAGAAATTTGTAAATCGCTGTTAAGTCAACGTTCCCATGTTAAAGATGTTTTATACAATAAAGTCGGTCCTCTCGTTGTAGCAAACGTACGCGAATTGAATTCAAAGCAGTTATTCATTCGCTGGCTCTGACTCATTGTCGCCCCGCTTTCTGAGCGTCTTATCAATGGCAGATATCCTTGCAAATTGTTTGTTATAACCGACTATGCATGCGATTGCATTGTCCGTAGCAGCCTTCGAGCCTTTCGCAAAACTATGGTGTTTTGTTTTTTTTTTCTTTTTTGTTTTGTTTATCTCTATCTCTTTCTTGCAGGTGGTACTTCCGCAAGATAAAGCGTATTGAAGCTGAGAAGAAATTGCTTCTACCTGAGAACGAGCATGGAGCTTTTCTGATTCGAGATTCGGAAAGTCGACACAATGATTTTTCTCTATCAGGTAATTTTTATTATTTATTACTTAAATGTTTATTTTGATTATAATAATATTAATTATTATTATTGTATATTATTTTTATATATATTTTAATATTTATTATAGAATGTAGGTATACGGTATTCAAGTACATCTAGGTCTGCTTTAAATTTGAAATCACTCGTTGACCTAGTGCTCAACTGTTAAGTAGTTCAGTAGGAAAAATACGTAAAAATGTCGCAAACTTTTGCGTTTCTGAAACTCGAGGGCAACGCCACTGCACGTGTTTAAATTATTTTATACGAAATATATATTTTACTATTATCCTTATATTAACCAGTTACATTTTCTAAGACCCAATGACCGTAAAACGTATTTATCAATATGCATATATATATATGCATATATATATTCTTTATTGAACGCCACAAATATGTAAAGAACAATACTATTAATAATATTAAGTATAAGAAATAAAAAAAAAACAATAAAGTAAAAAAAGAAAAAATATTGTACACCATCAGTTTTTATTTAAAGATATCAAATAAATTTTGGTATATTTTTTAATATTATAAAATCTATAGATAAAAGCTATTCATGAATTATGGTCTGATTTCAGATATATGTACATTTAATTCAGAATATAAGCTGAAATAAAAAATATCTTCTAATTTATATGAACAAAATCTTACATATATTTCTTTTTTTTTATATATATGTAGACCACGTATTGAATGTATTAATTACCACAGGAGGGAAATAAATGAAAATGTATACCAAGAACAAATTATATTAACACTTTAAAGAATTTATTGTTTTATTCATTTGTTATTCTCTGGAATGTAGTAAATGTTCTTTAATAATTATTTTATTTATTTCTTTAGTTTCCTGCTAGCACTTTGTATATATCATTTAAATTATCTTTGTATATTTATATGTATATTTGCATATAATGTTATAATTTATATGGCTTTATATTTTACATTAACAATTAGTTATGTTTGAACGAGATAAATTATCATTTTATTGAGACCTTACCTGCGGGCCTAACATGGATCTTGTAGCAATATTACAATAATGTTACTTTCGAATTCGTCATCAAAGTAATATTACTTTAATAATGTTTCGATAAGTTTTGATGACGTCATCATAAATCATTCATTCTTTACTACAGGAAACATAATTAACTCGTACCATGAAGTGTATTCTGACATTTGATATATTAATGTAATATTTATTGTTTTCATGTTATTTTGTAATTTAAAGAAAGCATTTATTCTGTTACGTCACTAAACATGAATCAAACAATATTGTTTTATTGAGCTCATGTTAAATCAAAGTAATATTATTATAATGTTGCAACTGAACTATGATAGTTTTTAAGACTTCATGGTAGGGTTTACTACGAGTTTAATAAAAAGTATATAAGAATGTACATATACAATTATATAATGTTCATAATTCTATATATATAAGTACATTGAATTTATCACTTATATTATATGTCTTAAGTGATTCTAAGAAACGTCATAAATAATATTCGGCGAATTATTTATTCAGTCATTGACATAACCTTCTATTTAAACAGGAAATACGTCAGAATACTTAGTATTCCCGGTGTGTACTGAGGCTTTAAACTGTTTTTTTTGTGACCTAAAAATAATATAATTCCGTATATCTTAAGTCATACAGATAGATGGATATTGTGTTGAATATTTATCGATGACAAAAGATTTTTAACAGGGTTTGAGGTTTTTTTTATCTTTTGTACGTATAATAAACACATGAATATTCTTACTATACACGCGATTTGTTCATACAGATTTGTTATTTAACAAAAAATATATGTTTACTTTAACACTGATGGTAATAGGAATTTTAAAAGGTCGATTGTTTTTAATCTATTCAAAAAAAGGAAAAGGTTCCGTAATTCGCCCGTGTATATGCTTTTTATACATGTGTTCCCGGATAATTACATTATGATTTATAATTAATGTTAGAAATGTTTGTATAGATTATGGTTTTATTTGTAGATAAGTGAATTTAGTTGTGATAGGTTTAGTTTTCCATAAAATTTATTTTCGTTAAAAAATATATTTTCTCGTGAATATTTTATTGAATTATTTTTATAATTTATTTAAATTTTCTTTCTCCATTTTTATTTATTATTAGGTAAACCAGAAAGTAATTTGCTAGTAAAGATAAAAATTTAAACGAGATAAAAACATTTATTTTTTATTTATGTAAGTACCACATTTGTAGAATAACAATGGATTTACTTTATTAGCATAGCACTGACTTCATCTAAACCATACTCAATATTTAAATCATACTTTACATATAAAATACTTTAAATGTATATTTGTGTGCAGTTCGAGATGGTGATACGGTTAAACACTACCGCATCCGTCAGCTGGATGAGGGTGGCTTCTTCATCGCCCGCCGCACCACCTTCCGCACCCTCCAGGAACTGGTGGAGCATTACAGCAAGGATGCTGATGGGCTATGCGTCTCTCTAAACAAACCATGTGTACAGGTAAGATCGTTAATCCATTATAGCTCATTTGTTAGACCGACGGAACAGTTTCTCAGAGATCGCGGGTTCGAATCCCTTATACTTATATATATTTATTTTGAATTTATTTATAAAAGTTTTTGTTTATTACCGGAGACAAACAAGCTAAGGGACGATTACTAATCGCGAATCCTTACAATACATTCCCCACTAGCGACACGTGTCTGGAATGTATATAGCTTCGATGGTGGGAAGCGCCTTTATAAATTATAATTTCTTTATCCAATATAAGCTTCAACGGCTACTATTTGGTATTCCATAGATAATCTTAAATATATTTTTCTTAAATAAAAATAGAACTAAACGTGCTATTTTAAACAAATCACAATATCGAGCTCGTAATACAATACGCGTTCTTACCTCACAACAAACAGTAACTTTTGTGAATAAAACAAATAAAAGCCTCGTCTGAAACACGTTTTGAGACACGGTACCTATACCTTCGCTGTAACTGTATAAAATCGAGTATGTTTCTTAATATAGCGTGAAATCATCGTCATTGTAACGTTTCTTAAGAATACTAATAGATATTATATAACAATTACGAGTATATATATTTTTTCTTAATAACATCAATTATATTAACAAGCTATTTATATAAAAAAATCGTATTTTCTTTCAAGGTTGTTATCGTAAATAAAATTCAAACGTCGATAAATCATATGGAATTGAATATAAAGAATGCTATTAAATTTTTGATTTGCGATGGGCACCTATTGTTCGCTCGTGAGAAATAATACTCGGGTCAGTTTTAATTCAACGAAATGGGGATACGTTCGTGGAGTTTAAACCAGTACCACTAGTACAAGTTTTGATAGTACGAAACGTTGATAGTTTTCGAGCAGTCACGAAACGAGTTCTTTGTTGTGTCTTGTTATTTCTCGTTTCACGACTGCTCGAAAACTACCAACGTTTCGTAACATGAAAACTCGTATTAGGTGTAATGTGATATTTTTTTCTTTTAGTATATATATATATACATATATATATATTTTAATATTGCTTGTAAGGGTCGTATTAATGGTCCAATATTGCTTGTTAAGTCTGTCTGTTAATTTTAGATATTCGTTTTGAAAAAAGTCTTCGGCTTCGTAAAAACGGAAGACTTCAGATTCCATACAAGTATTTTAAGGTTCTCTCTAAATTATGAGTTTATGAGAACTGCATCGATGGTTACTAGCAGCCCTACCATGAACTCTAAAAAACAATATTTTTTTATTCCTCACTGATGTAAAAGATTTAATGCTTTCTTTTAACGCCAAAATTTCACATAAAACGTAATATTACATCAAATGTCAAAACGCACTTCATGGTACGAGTTAATAATGATTCCTATACTAAAAAAATAATTAATGATTTAGTATGACGTCATCAAAACTTCTTATCGAATTAAAGTAATATTACTTTGATGACGAATTCGAAAGTAAGATTGTATTGTAAAATTGCTACAAGAGTTCACGGTAGGCCTGTTCATCCTCTTGACATCTTGAACTTAAACTGAAATTAGATCGAATAATCATTAAATTATAAATAAATTAATATTACAATATAAACAAACGCCATTACATCGCTTACAACTAGATTTAATAATAAAATATGACTCACAGTTTTACTATTCTTTGAAAACCGTTAAATCTATAATAATGAAATGTAATATAATGACTAATAAATATTAATTTTAACCAATATAATATAAATAAAAATATCATTATTTTAAATATGGTGTTCTTTGTTTGCAACTGTCAAAACATTCGTATATATATATATATTTCATATAAACGTCGTTCTCTCAATAAGCACGTGTAAATTCCATAACAATAAATAATACAAGAAATCGCACTTCATCACGTAGCAATTAAATATAATCTTTATAAATTCTCATTTAATGACATCTGCGTACGTAAGAGTTAATTTGATACGTTTATTTTGCATCTATGTTTTAATTATTTATCAACCTGTCTGTCTGTATGTCATTATATCTCTATCAATAGTACCAGTTTTGGTGGAACGAAACGTTGATAGTTTTCGAGCAGTCACGTAACGAGTTATTGGTTATGATTGGGTTTCGACAAATCACAGCCGAATAACAACCAATCACAACCAATAACTCGTTTTGTGCTTGCACGAAAACTATTAACGTTTCGTAACTTCGAAACTCGTGCTAGGGGTACTGTAGTAGCTTTTTTTTTTATGTATTTATTTATACTCATACGCTTCAACCCTAACGGTCTATTTTTTTTTATTTTCCTTTTTTTTATGTATATATTTATTCTCATACTCTTTAACCTTAACGCTTTGTTAATTGTTTTTTCTAAAAAAAACATGAATAATATAATTATTCTATTTCACATCGTTTTAATTACTAAATATATTTTTTATGTTAAAAATGAGAATGGAATTCGGTGTAACAAATAATTAAAATAAATTATACAAAGGTTGACATCTTAATATGTTGTTGGAAATTCCAGTTCGTTATGTAATACGCCTATAATACTTACGTATATATCTGATGAGCCATACCGCTGATAATATTACAATATTGAAATACACTGACGTCTTGTCTTTGTCCTCGATATATCCTTTAGGAATTCCTTTAGATTAATAATGTTTTACCTTATCTTGAGGAAATGTATTAGATAAAGGTAAAGTAAGATATAATTCTAGAACGCCCCCGATCTGATTGTTATTATTCAGTGCCTTTTTTATCGACAGTGTTTCGTACGCACACATACGTATTACACACATATGAATGATTCATTTCGTATAAGATTGTACCTTACTTAATTAAGTTATTTTTACGTAATCTCTACAACAAATTAAAATAACTGCATAATACAGAAAAAATGGCTTAATTTAAATGAACATTTATGCTATAAATGTATGTTATATTTTTACAACAGCTTTGTTATAGAGTATATATTACTTCTAAGCTCTAAAATGTTTTCATTTTTTTATTTTTATTTAGGCTCCTAAAAACAAGTAAAATCTGAAATAACCTTAGTTTCGGGCATTCTGATAATTCTGCTCCAGTTTAAAACTTTAAAACAACCACTCGAATATCATTTACAACTGTCGGCATTTCTAAACAAAAACTTTATTTAAGAATAAACAACAATTTTACAAATTGGGGATAATTCAACTTTAAATTTAGTTAAATATTTTTTAATACATTCGTTTACATTGTTTCAGAGATTTTTATACAAACAAACAAAAAGTACATCTATTTCGCAATATAGTTTAAAGATTAAGTAACATTATTATTTGTCGATGTTTCGGTTGAATTTCACCGGCCTTGATCATGGGATGACTGCACCCCTAAAACGAGTTTTGACGTTTAACGTTGATGTTTTTCGAGCAGATACGAAACGAGATCTTGGTTTTGAATTGCTGTGATTGATTTACTACCAAGTGCTCGAAAACTATCAGCGTTCGTATCATCTAAATTCGTACAAGAGGTACTGATGTCAGCGTCGTCTCCAAGAGGTCCCCTCACTAGCTTGTTCCTCATAATGTTGTGCTATTATTTTTATTTCCCCATTAATTTGAAATATGTATCTTAAATACAATGTTTCTGAAATTTCTTATTTAATATACAATGTATAGATAATTTTCTAATGCATAACATTTGTCTGCTGATACGCGTACAGAGAAAACTAATCTTATACAGACAGAATAAGAAATCTCACGTGAATATTTAAAAAAAATGGCGTTATTTTGTGTATATCTATTATGTACACGAGATTTCATATTTTTAATAATTATATTTTTATCTTACATTACTTTATTATTTTTTATATAAATACCTTTATTATTTTGTTCATTATATCGATGCAGTTTTTATAGATTTTTCTTCTTAGAAAGTAAAGGAAGTTCATAAGCCCAATTAAGCATCCAAATTGGTTTTTTACAAAAATAATTAATTGGAAGATTAATCTTCGTTTATTGTATAATTATAATAATATAAGCGCTATAGATTTTTTTCTCGACTAAGTACAGATGGCGTAATAATAGGTTATTTAATTTTTAGTGTGTGGAATAATTACGGAGTTCGTGACGAATATTTTTCCATGGATGTGGGAATATAAATAATATCATGCTGGTTATGAGGAAAAAAAATAAACTATTTACATTGCAATATATATAGATTTACATTTAGATAAGCTTGAAATTATATAACAATGCATTGTATCTATTGAAAATTTACTTCGGCATCTATTGTATAAAACATTGATTCCAATTAATAATTTATTAATTGTTGAGATTCTAAAAAAAAATATTTCCATGACGTCATTGATTGATTACATATTATCCGTGGAAAAAATGTCTTTTTACATTATTATTTGATAAATAAATATAACATTACAATGCACAAATAAATTATACAGAAAAATGTCAGGATTTTAGAAAGAAGTCTAGCATAGGTGTCACCACCGTCCCGATAAAGATGAATAAAGTGCTAAATTTCATCGAATCTGGCAGCGACACGGTAGCTCAATTGTTAGAGCGACGGGACAGTTTCTCAGAGGTCACGAGTTGCAATCTCTGCTCGTATCAGTTTACTTTTCGTTCTATATTCATTTAAAATTTAAATGGCTATACATATAGATATTTTCAAACATTAATAAATATAAATTTCAGTGTTTTTTTTTTTCAGTTTGTACTAAAATTCTTAGCAGCTTATTTTACATAAAGCTTGCAAAAAGTTAATAATACTGACTAAAAAATAAAATAAAATCTTAAACGGAACAGACAGTTCATTAAATCTCAACTTTGGGAAGCGAACCAAAAAAAAAACCATTAAAACGAGCCAACGTCTGCAATTTGGCGTTTTTGATAAATATATATATATTTTATAGCTCTCGATCATTTTATAGTTCCTTTTTGTTAAAGCTTTGTCTATTCTCAATCTTTTAAGTGAAATTTTATACAGACGAATACTTTTGTTGTATTTTTTGAGATTTTAAAAACAAACCAACAATTGCCTTTATGTAATGACAATGGCGAAAAGTTGTCAATTTGCGGTCGATTTCAATTAGTCTCGTAGTTTTGAAGATGACGATACTTTAACTGACCGCCAATTAAAAACTCTCAATATCGTATTTAATGTATTTTACCACATAATAGTTTATAACCAAAATCAAAATATTAGTGTTATATTTACTTTGACCCGTCTGTTTTATTTACTTAAAATTATATCGAAATGTACCGACCGGACTAGCAAACCCATTCGGGGTTCTTACTGCGTTAAGCGTGACGGACTCGCGGCGTGAACTGTTCACAAATATGACAGTCACGGTTCAAGAAAGTTTAAATATTAGTATTGTTTGAAGTATCTAGCCGTATCTATATATTTGACTACAGCTCGTATTCGGGCTAGCTCGACTCGAGTACTATCTTACATCTGTATGAAAGAACCATTTATTAGCTCATTTTTGTAGCTGAAATGTCAGTCTCCTTTTTCACCCGGTGTCTTACCTTAATTCATATCTTTTCTTAAAGGATGATAAGTTAGAGCCATGTCTAATTTTATCAGTAATGATGATTAAATAATACTTAATTTCGTGCTTGAAATATCTTTAAAAAAAAAAAAAAAACGTTTCAGAAAATATATTCCATATTTTCAACTGCAATCCTCTTTTGAAATATCGTATTATTCCTAAGCGAGTGAAATCGCGGGCAATAGCTAGCTATTAGTAAAACGTATTTTAATATATATATATATATATATATATATTCTTGTGGTCTACACGTTTCTTATCTACCATTATAATAAGACACGTACTCGTTACTAGAACACCGTTATAACGACATTGTATCTGAAGCTACATTAAAACATAATAAATGTTTATCTCTGCTGATTTAAAAGTTATTATAAACGTTAATGTATTCAGCTTTCATCTCAAGTTCTAATTTAAATATGTTATTAGGTGATTTATATATTTATAACCCTTTAAACATCTCCAAAGTACGATGAGATGGTTTGGTGCTTGAAGTTTTATCCTAGGATACTGGTTGAAAAAATTAAGTATCTAGAAATCAGACCAGGTCGTTTTTGAAAGCCTTTTGAAAGTTCGAGAGTCTCTACCGAAGGCCTCTTATTAAAATGGACCCTTCTGACACTTCGATTTGACGTACACAAGTGGTCAATGGTATTCATTCGAAATGTAAAAGACATAAAATATATATATAATGCGAAACGTTATCTTTAAATAAGTATATAGTTATCTATTAAAAAAAAAACAAAAATTAAAACTCATAAAACAGTAGACGACATAGATACGGCAATCTAGATAAGGATGACGTAGCCCATAGTTGCACCAGTGGATCCCAACTGGTAGACTTGGTTGAGCAACAATTACTCTAATACGATGAAATTGGTTATACGATTGCCAACCAATAAAATGTGTGTTATTTGAAATTAAAGAATTGCCAAAATAATCTGACCCTGATTGAGAGGACCAAGACAAACACTCAGACTGACAAATGTTATCGATATATTTTCGAACGGTCGCTGGTGCAGGCTGGATGAGGATAGCGGAGGATATATCTGGCGCAAAATGGGGGAGACTTATATCCAGCAGTGGACTGCAATAGGTTGAGATGAAGATATATATATATATATATATTTAGTTATTTATTATATTTGTTTATTGTACAATTCTGTCTCGATTAAAGATGAACGAGCAATTGATTTAAAGATTTTTTGACGTCAAAAATTATAACAATGGCTACAATTAATTACATTTCTATAGATTAATCAGTGCTAAAAGGCAGTCATTGTCATAACAAATAGATTATAATTTTATCACCGTCACGCAACTATATAAATATATTAGTTTTATTTTAACGAGCCATTGTTTAAAGCCCATAGTTCACCCTTTGTGTACGCGAATCTAATACGAACATTGCAAATTATTTAATATCGTACGATGAAATAATTTATCGTATGCTTAAGATTATTTTATTACAATACGTATACAATAACCACTTATTAGTTTTTTATGTTCATTGGATAACTTATCTCTTCTTTGAAGATTTCTTCCAACTACACAAAGAAAAAAAAAACAATTTATGGAAACAGTACGTATATATATATTATTTTTGCACCCGTATATATTCTCCATTTATTTCAGGGCTGTAAAATAATGTTTTGGCATTATGCCTTTGCAAGGATTTGTGCAAAGATAACAAATAAATACGTCTTAAAGCACGTTAAAGGTAAAGCACAACAGAATGCAACAACGATGAGAAAAAAATGTATAATTATGTATTTACACATATATTTGTATATAATATTTGTATATTTAATTTCACTTTCATCGCTTTATCTCAAACGCTCCACTAGTCTACTTGCCATTTATATTTGCTAAGAGTAAAACCCCAAGGAGGTCTGAGCTGCTGATGACTGGCCGTATATGTTAATATTGACCCACTTGGATCTGTCACTTTGTCAACATCGTGACGCAGTTATGCTTAACTATTTTAAGATTTCGTCCTTGAGCTTTTGTCTAACGATATCTAAATCAGATAAAACTATATTATTAATAAACTATTTAAAAATTTATTGAAACAGCTACATTTATTTATTTATTATTTGCACAAACCCTAATGCCAAGCCTAATGGCACACTCTCTTCCTAGCCATCAAACAGAGAACATACAAAGTATATAAAGACATGGTAAAAACAATAATAATGAAGGAAATGCAAATATGTACATACAAAATCGTTTATAATGAAGAAAAATCGTATCATAATGGAGGTTTTACATTTCACTTACCATCAGGTGGAATTTAGTCAAGCAACAGCTTAATTCAAAGTAAAAAAAAAAACAAAAAAAAAAAAAGTTTATTCAAAAATTTAAAACAAAACAAACCATGCCCATGAATTTATTTCCAGTTTCTATTTACGTAAGAATAACACAGAAGCTTCGTATTGTATTTTCAGTACGCTCTTAGTTTATAAAATTTCATAGTTCACGTTTCTCAACCGGCGTGCGGTTAGCGGGCTATCGATTGCACCATACCGTCCCGCTGTTTGGTAATATTCTGCAAATTAATATATTACGTTCTAAGGATTATTATATATTTTTTATATAACGTCTGTAACGGGTTTATATAAATTAAAATTTCCCGTTGTACGGCAAAGTCCTCTGATAACGATGTCCGTAATACCTTTTATTGTAAATTAACTGGAATGAAATCGAGATTTTATCTAAAATTAGCTCTTCGTTTTTTTATAACTAGTCATTTTTTTCGATTTAAGTCATTTATTTATTTATATATTTTCCATTTTGTATCAATACCCAGTGATCACTTGGGTACGTCAAATGGACATATTTACCGTTAATTTATTCGTCACTTACCGAAATAAGCCCTACTGTAAGGAACGCTTCTCAACTTAAAATTAAAATTACGAGGGTCCCAAACAACCCCTCGTCTGAGAAGAACCGCTCACCAAAGTCATCTTGGTAATTCTTTACTGTGATCACAGTTTCACAAACGTCTAATGTGTAGCGAGCAATCTACATCTAGAACCCTCGCAATCAATTCATTGTTTTAATGACAATTTAACGTATCTTTTTAACATTAAAATTCTTGTTTCCCTTTTAATATAAATACGTATTAAACATCGCTGTGTTTATTCAATGACAATTCAATACGATAGAATGGCGCTACCTCACCATATAATATTATAATTGTAATAACAGGCCGTAACTAGTTTTATGGATACATTTCATTGTACGATCTAAAGCATACGATTCGACCTTGAAGAATAACTAATAGACGTCTCCGCCAATCAGACAGAAGCACTAACTCACTAACATTTCAGTATGCGATGCGATTTACGCCAGTTGAGGTAGCGTGGCTCAGTTATAATTCTAATATGACTTAGTCATACTATTGTATTGAATTTGACGTCACGTGTCTTTGCAGACCCTACATATGTACGTATTGGGCGGTTTAACCGCTACCAGTTGTTTGAGTAAAGTAAACATTTGGCTTGCAAGTATAAACACTGTTAGGCTTTTAGGGTTCCGTAAGCAAATATTTGTTCATTTGCCACTTAATTAGTAGTAGCTATTTGAGAATGTTCCCCGATTTTGTGTATCATATAACTCGTTATGTATTTTACTTGTTATGCAGAATGCGTACTTGTATTATTCTAGAAGTCACGTTTATATACAAGGATGTCACGTGTCATTGCCTATAAATTATGACTACGGAACATGCAATATACAAGTATATAAAAACATAAATAATCTATTCCAATTTGCCATACGTATTACAAACTGAATTAAATGAATATTCTGATGTAACGAAAGGGTGGAATGTTGATAGTTTATTGCATTATAGTCTGTATAATGTAGGCAATAAGAGTCTGTGAATTTAATCTAAAGTTAAACGTTAATTTGATGCCAGTGATACATTGTATAACGTTTTTGCAGTTTTTGCATCGAATCAAGTTACAAGGCGCCGTTCTTGGTTACGTCATCGATTCTATTTACGGTTCTCATTTACATTGGAACTTTAAATATATATATATATTTTTAAACATTGCCTATACATATTGATTTTAATTAGTAAAATTAGTGTATCCAAATCTAATCGTCGGTTTCACAAATTATATATCTAGAGACATAACTGTAAAAGATATCTCAACGTGCGTTATCTTGATGAGATAATAAACGAATAGAGATATAAATTATATGTTAAATAGAGCCTTTTAATGTTATATTATCTCAAGATATCGTAAGGCATGCAGGCGAGCGACCGCCGTCACCGCTGGTTTCGATTTCCAACGCGCGGTGAATTAAAAATTGCGTATAATTCACATGTCTCCTGTCTGTCTGTTCTATCTGAAACTTATAAATTTAACGTTTTACGATTGCTTGCAAAAAAACTCGTGCAGATTCGAAACATTATATAAATATTGACAACGAAAACAATTATGTACGCTGTAATGCGCTTGATAAGCTCTGAATACATATTTAATCGTATGTAAAAGTAACGTTCTATTTGTTAAGTATTTATATTGGATATACACTTAAAATATAAATATCGTCTTTTCAGGTCGAGAAGCCTGTCACAGAGGGACTTTCGCACAGGACAAGGGATCAGTGGGAAATAGACCGCTCTTCTCTGAAATTTGTTAGAAAACTTGGACATGGACAATTCGGTGAAGTGTGGGAGGGGCTCTGGAACAACACCACGCCCGTCGCTATCAAGACGCTCAAGTCAGGCACCATGGATCCCAAAGACTTCCTGGCAGAGGCTCAAATCATGAAGAAGCTACGACATACAAAACTGATCCAACTCTACGCGGTCTGCACTTTAGAGGAACCTATTTACATTATTACGGAATTGATGAAGAACGGCTCGCTTTTGGAATATTTGCAAGGTATCATCACACAAATATTGTACTTTCTTTGTTTTAATTGTCAACATATATGTTAAAATCCTTAGAATCTATCAAAAACAAATATATCAATTGGCATTCAATATTCAATAATCATTCAAACCCATGTTATTCATCATTCAGGTAAAGGTCGCGGACTCAAACTGCAACAGCTGATAGATATGGCTGCTCAAATAGCTGCCGGCATGGCGTACCTGGAGTCACAGAACTACATACATAGAGACCTGGCAGCCAGGAACGTACTGGTAGCTGAGCCCAATGTCGTTAAGATTGCGGACTTCGGACTCGCCAGGCTTATCAAGGTTGGTTTCATGTTGAAATTCTGTCTTCGAATCTTCTCAAGTCTATGATGAATAGTTTTCCGAATCAGTGTTATTGACAATGAAAAAGTGTTTAGGAGCTATTATTATCATATGAAATAATATATGTTGATAATGACTTTAATTACGAAAGAAGGGATAATAATAATAAATCGTATCAACCGATAAATTTATATAGAAAAGTACAGAACTGCGTTATAACCGATATTAAATGCAAAAAAATAAAAAAAGATAATGACTTCTAATTGGCCATTGTTAGAGCCTTCAAGATCAAATTGACAATCGCAGCGGAAAATCTCAAAGTATACCATTAATGTTAACAAGGTAAAGAAAAGTTATTCGAAGTCCTCAACATTCTAGCTCATTTCCCTTTGAGGTTAATCACACTGGGTGGTAATACCCACACCGCAATGGTTAGTGCCGTTAATGGATACCACAGCTTGGCTACAATGTCACCAGTAACTTATCTCTTCAAACATATTAATGTTTAAATCTATAGAAAATGACCCAACCTTAAACTTTGTATATATTTTTCTTTTACGTATAAAAAAATTGTTTAAAAATATCTATAAACCATTTGAGGCTGTATATTTCTAAATAAATATAGAATGAAAGATAAACCGATAAGGGTTGATTCGAACAGAATGTGTATAGTAAATTCATCAAAACTGACAGCGACACGGTAGCTCAATTGTTAGAGCGGCGGAACGGTTTCTCAAAGGTCGCCGGTTGCAATCCCTGCCCGTATCGGTTTATTTGTCGTGCTATAAATAATGTATCTATACAATATTTATGTATTTTTTATTATCGTCATAGTACCCGATGTCATGATATGTTTATTGAACAGGTGCCAGTTATATATTTTTGCGGTTTATCGTTAATTCATAATATTTATTGCGGAACGTATTTTATTACACGCTCGCTAACCTATCATTTTTATATTTCCTGTAAACAAACATGTAAGAATATGGCTCGTTTTATGCTTTTTCATGACGTTCAGAAATTAATTTATTATCTGTCTTAGTTGTCCACTAATACGATGTTTGTATAATAAATCATAATAAATTGGTAATTTTACACTTACTGATTCAATGATTGAGATTTTATATTTTCATTAGTTATAATACATAATAAACATTTCAGTGACTTAAATGAGAGGGACCACTTTTCATTATACGATCTACCATACGATTTGACCTTTAACAATAACTAATAGGCGTCTCCGCCAATCAGAGAAGCACTAACTCACTAACAGCCATTTCACTATGCGGACCAGTTGAGATAGCGTGGCTCAGATCGTATAATGAAATGTAAACATTAGTGGACTTTTATAAATATAATACAAAATTGTTGTATAAAGTTGTGGGTAGTGAATTATAAATAATAAATATAAATATCCAGGAGGATGAGTACGAGGCTCGTGTCGGTGCTCGTTTCCCGATCAAGTGGACGGCGCCTGAAGCGGCCAACTACAGCAAGTTCTCGATCAAATCGGATGTCTGGTCGTTCGGTATCCTCCTCACCGAGCTCGTCACATACGGACGGATACCTTATCCAGGTATGGCATAAGTCTCTTCGTTTTGTTAAATAACAAATGATTCATAAAAACTAAAATTTTTCGTTCAAAGTCCACTCTGCCCCCCCCCCCCCCCCCTGGAGACTACATCATGTTTACTTCAATCATCTGAATGTTGATCGTATTGTGTCTCATTAAATGAACATTCTGCGAGTGCCCCCACTGTACCTCCCGCGGTCCGCAGGCATGTCGAACGCGGAGGTGCTGCACCAGGTGGAGCACGGCTACCGCATGCCGTGCCCGCCCGCCTGCCCCGCGCCGCTCTACGACATCATGCTGGAGTGCTGGCACAAGGACGCCCTCAAACGACCCACCTTCGAGACCCTACAGTGGAAGCTGGAAGACTTTTTCACCATGGAGAACTCGGAGTACAAAGAGGCCTCCGCCTACTGAGCCCGGCCCTCCCTGCCGCCCCACCGACGCGCGCACGAACATCACGTGGGTAGCGTTCCTATATAGTTAGTTGACCGTACTGAAGGGAGCTTAGAGAGACGTGAGGTTTCATGTCAGTCCTATAACTGTGATATAATAATTAAAAAACGTTTACAAAGCATTGTATGAAATGAAAACAAAACAAAAATATTTTTATGAAATAAAAGAAAACCTTATTACAGTTTAATAATGATATAGTGAAAAAATATATATAAATTATAATGTATCCTTGCAGACCCCAGGCCTGTATCACATGCCACCGGAGCTGCAGATGCTGCACACCAGCACATCTATGCAGCACCTGCAGATGCACCACGCGCTGCACCCGCACGCACACCACCACGCCCACGTGCCGCACGGCCATGTGCCGCACGGCCACGTGGCGCACGGTCACGTGCCACACGGTCACGTGCCGCACGGGCACGGCCCGCTGCCGCACGCCGCCACGCTGGGTCAGCTGCAGGCAGCCGCCATGGGCCAGCTGTGCCACCGACACAACACGCTCTACCGCGCGGCCTAGACCCCCCGCGACGCACCGCACCCTCACACGCACACTCATACACACCTCTACATTCATACGACTCTTCGAACCCAAAACGTCTGTAACTGAATGGCGCTGCCGTTTGCCGTATCACATATGCGATAAGTCGCCATATTTGTATGACACGCAATCATTACTTTATCATAACAGTTTTATTTAAAATGACTCATCGCGTCATGAGTCTCCTGTAGTATGCGCTCAACGTAACGTAATGTTTCAACTCACGAGTGACGTCCTGATTGCGTGTGCGATGTTCAAACGTAACGTAACGTAGACATTTTTAAACCCCTGTAACCATGTTGACGTAGCCGATAAGTTAGTGACGGTTAATATCGTATCGAGGGAAATAAAATTGTTAATACATGATGACAGATTATTTTATATAATTGTACAATTTTAATTGTTTCCGATGTCGTTTTTTAAATACTGTATGTAGAGTTACACCCGAGGTCACCGAGGTCATCGTCCTCTGCCGTATACGCAATTTTATTCCCCTCCGGTCGGTCGTCGGGTTAGTTAGACTGCCTACAATTTTTCTAAATGTATTTAGCGTACGATAGGTTAACAGTTTCGTATCTGATAAGTCGTCGATGTATCTTCACGATTCCTTAGATTATTGAATCGGATGTTGTAACGCAGAACTTTTTAACCGCATACAAATATCGTAATGAGTTCAAAATGTCCGGCTTCTGACAGCGAAATAGTAGATTTAGTTGAGGCTGTTGAGTGTTTTGATAGCTTCGAATCGGTTTGGTCCACTTAGTTTTGGAATGTGAGGGCGCTGTGGTGTAGCACGGGGCGGGACGACGGGACGGACCGGGCGCGGGACGGACCGGGCGCGGGACGGACCGGGCCACGGGACGGACCGGGACGGCCACATGTGTGCGCGACCAGGAGGAAATTTAGGTTCGGCAGGGAATTATATATTCATGCAAACGCATGACTCTCTTTGATTTAGTTCGGAGACGCATTGGATTTGGTATTTTCACCTTCGTATACCGTGACTAATGTAGATTAACGATAATGGTGATAGATGCCAAAAATCCTATTAAAGAACTGAATTTTATATAAATACATTATTAACTGTTCTGAGGGTATTTAGTCTTAGGAATTTATTTATGAAATTTATGCGCTATTAGAGCTCTACACGCGGTAATGGACGTGTCGCTTTATTTAAGTATGACGCGTGATGTTTTATTGTGAAACGTGCTCTACAGGATTTTCCTACTAATTTATCATTACCCCTCTAGTACGTGTGTATTGTGATTGATTGATATTTTATTTGTGCCAAGACTTTTAGTTTAAGTGAAAGTTTAATGTTGCCACAAATAACCTACAATTAATTTTACCGCATTGAATATTAACGAAATTCTTATTTAAATTTTATAATAAGACATAATTGGCCTAAGAAATTAATATTTTTGAATATTACGTAGGTTTTGTATCCTAATCACTTAGATTTAATTCGTATTTACTACGTCGATATATATAACCGACATCGTCTGTCTATTCGTTCGTTACAACCGCACGTCTGTATGGGAGCGTGCACTATTTATTACAGACCCGGTGCTTAATAAATATTTGTTCCGGCATTTAAACTATTCCTGGACATCAGTTTCATCCTCAGAACATTTAAACGCAATTAGTATCGAAATAAGTTTCAATAATATATTGACAATTATTCCAATTTTGATATAAATCAATCAGCGATTTATTTTGTGATTCTTCTCGCACTAAATGTAAATAGTACCGAGTTAGTTTCGTTAAAGTTACGAGTGATAGTTGAATGTTGCCGTTGAAACTAAGTACTGCCGATGACTCGAAGTCCACTTTCTCAACCATTCCAATCCGATCGCAATCATTTAATTAAACGTTTTAGTGTAATGAAGTTGAATATCGCGATTTTAATGAGACAGAAATACGGCGCACAAATTCGTAGTTTATAATAACATTTTTTAATAAGGTGCCTCGAAAGTCTACATTTTTACGTCACAAAATTTTATTTGGCCCACGTTTATATAGAACGTAAGCGAGATGAAAAACTGACATTGAATAAAAACATTGTAGCTTGTAATTCAAAAAAAATGTTTATTACGATGTAGTTTAAAATTAGATAAAACAGATAATAGATGAAAAATATTACGTATTTTTGTCCCCACTTAACCCCCTCTTAAAAGTATTTTGGTATTGCAATGTGATTAAAGCGAAGTAAGGAGTGGATATTACACATCGACCATGTAGTTACGTAATTTTTTTCTTTTAAATTAATTTAAGTCTATAATATCAATTTCTTATTTAACTTAATCCCAAAATGACTATTTACTCTGTATTATTATTTTTTTTTTTTTATAATTGTAATTTATTTCTAAGTGTTAAGTTATAGCTGTATAAAGTGCTTATGGTTTTGCTTTTGCAGTGCCTAAGTTAACTATCTTATGGCAATAAAATGTATTCGTATTATTTAGTTAGCCAATTTGAAGTATATAACGTATACAATGACGCCATCACAATTATTTTGGAAAGTTCAGATCGGAATAAGATAGTATATTCGAAGGATTAATGTTAGAAATATATATAGTAATTGTTGCTGTGTTTAATGACATAACGTGGTTTCAGTACTGTACAGCTCTAGTATTTGATTGGTCGGTGAAATCGTATAGTGCGACTGGTTAGTTGATACTTTTCAACGAGTAAGGTCTTATTACCTCCGAGTATCAATTAAAACTATTTTAAGTTATCCTCCGGCTGGTATTACACTACTAATTGTGTTATTACTATTTAAATAATTTCCCTTTATCCTCTCATATCCATTTCTAGATGTAACATACAATTGATTGGCTATTGGTAGTGTAATTTCAGTAGTACGGTTATGATTATTATATTTCACTTATTTGTAAAGATTTTTTTAACACAACAATAAATATAAATGTGAAATACGTATTGTTTTATTTATATACCAATTAGTTTTAAAAAATTATAACAGTTTTCTTAACTTATCACACATATTTCTTATTCTAGTCTTGCGTTCTTCACTTAGAATGTTTTCTTTAACTTGGCCAAGTTGTGACACGTCGGATTCTAATCTATCAAGAATATTCTCAATGTTTGTATCTATTTTGGCTTTTTTATTTACTGGTTGGCTGTTCTCGAGCTCAAAGGATAATTCAAAGTCAACAGACTCAATATCACTGTCACATCGTGCTGTTTCTGGTAGTTCTGATACATTGATTGTACTCTGAATACATATATGGGAATATCTACTATCTGCCGCCAACTGCAGTCTTTGTTGCCATTCATTGTTATCACTCAATGTTGATTTATACTCAGTAAGATTATTTGATGCTTCTTGAAGATTTTCTTTAACTAACATTTGTGTAAAGTAATTATTGAATTCTTCATTTGATATAATTACTGAATATATATATAACTCAATATCATTTCTTTCTAAAAGATATTTCATTGTTTCTGTTACAATTTCATTAAGACGGTTTTTTTCCTGTAAAACCATAAGCTTGCAAAATATTTTAAAGAGTAGCCTAATGATTTCAATATTTCCTAATTGCAATGTATTTGATATAATGTGTAAAATCTGTAAAAATACAAAAAAAAATATGTTATTGAGATTTAAAAATATATTAGAATTAATATGGTCTAACAATAATTATAAAGTTTTTAATAAAATTTATGTACACATACTTGCTTGGAGAGCACAAATACATACATTTTAATTATTAACAATATTTTTCAAACTACACATACCCTGACAAAAACTGAATGATCATCAATTTTTTCATAATAAGATTCAGTCAAAGAAGATAAAGCTTCCAAATATCTAAAATATAATACTGAGTGTTCATCAAGATCTCTCTGTAATGTTATCTGGTTGGCAGTAGGACACACTTTAGACCATCCGTGAACTAGAAGACTTTCTATTTTGGAATCAGATTCTAAGAATTCACAGGTTGATGCCAATTTTATAACTTGAATCTAAAAACAAAGATTAATTGCAAAGTTAGATAAAATACATATGAACAGAGATGGAAACCCATTAATTATTTTTTTGTTATTCAAGGTCTAAATATGTTTAATGGTAATCTGTCTCAATGGTAATCTATGTCTCAATGGTAATCTATGTCTCAATGGTAATCTATGTCTCAATGGTAATCTATGTCTCAATGGTAATCTATGTCTCAATGGTAATCTATGTCTCAATGGTAATCTATGTCTCAATGGTAATCTATGTCTCAATGGTAATCTATGTCTCAATGGTAATCTATGTCTCAATGGTAATCTATGTCTCAATGGTAATCTATGTCTCAATGGTAATCTATGTCTCAATGGTAATCTATGTCTCAATGGTAATCTATGTCTCAATGGTAATCTATGTCTCAATGGTAATCTATGTCTCAATGGTAATCTATGTCTCAATGGTAATCTATGTCTCAATGGTAATCTATGTCTCAATGGTAATCTATGTCTCAATGGTAATCTATGTCTCAATGGTAATCTATGTCTCAATGGTAATCTATGTCTCAATGGTAATCTATGTCTCAATGGTAATCTATGTCTCAATGGTAATCTATGTCTCAATGGTAATCTATGTCTCAATGGTAATCTATGTCTCAATGGTAATCTATGTCTCAATGGTAATCTATGTCTCAATGGTAATCTATGTCTCAATGGTAATCTATGTCTCAATGGTAATCTATGTCTCAATGGTAATCAATGTTTCAATGCCAACCAATGTTTCAAAGCTAATCAATGTCCAAAAATGTTTAGTCTGTTATCTTGTCATCCATATTTAAAAAAACAGATTGGACAGAGAAAACATTCACATTTATAAATGTAAATGTTTTCTCTGTCCAATCTGTATATTAATTGAGATGAAATATATATATTAATTGAGATGTAACTTACTACATACCATATCTTGAAGGTGCTCATTGGATTGCTTTTTACCTAATAATTCTAACAAGCTTTTAACTTTCTGTGTCACGACTTTTTTTGCTGACATTTGCAAGTTTTCTGGTAGATTCCTTATTTTCAATATACACCAAAGTCTGTCATTTTTTTCCTGATATATGCTTAACTGTTTATAAAGATTAAGTTTTTCGGGATATTTCAATGTTTTAAATAAATTTTCTATTGTAAAGCTCAAATGAATTTGTTGTGGTGAGAATAAAAATAATGGATTTGTTTCAAGTCTTTGGTATGTTCCTATAAGATTGACCAGAGTATTTAAATGTAGTTGAGTTGTTGCTAATCTGTAAAAGGGATAATATATTATACACATAATATTTCTTTTAAATGCTTAGATACAAAAAATAAGAAATAAAATATATGTACAAATTACACTATAATTTTACCTGCACAATAAAACCCATAAATTGGAAGCAAACATTGCACATAAGTAATCAGTTCTTAAAATTGCTTCATATAAAGATTCTTCCAAATTGGTATAATGTTGGCTATCTAATGAGATAGAAACTGCCAAAGTATGAATCAACAAATGTTCAAAAAAACCATGATTTTCACATTTCAAGCCCATGTTCAAATATGTGTGACCTGTGAGAATACATTTTATTTTTAGCATATATTTAAATAATGTTATTATTTTTAATATAAAATAATACTTACAGTATGGTAATACAGAAATTACCAAGTTAATCATATTTAAATTTACTTCATGCATATCTTTGTGTGCGAGTGAAGCCTTCATTACCGACTGTAAGAGTAGTATATATTCCAGCAATCTTAACTCCTTTAAACTGCTGATGTTGATTGAATTTATATACTGGAAAACAGTAGTTGCAATTATTTTTTACAGAACATACTAATCATATAAATATTATATTTATATTTACCTGGCTGTATTCACGCAGAAATTAAATCGGAATGTGCCCGACTAGTTTCGAACCCATTCAGGGTCCTTAATCATGAGCTCTGAGCGTGGCGAACTCGCGGCGAGAACTCTGCGTGAATACAGCCGGGTAAATATAAATATAATAGTCATGATTCACGAAAGTTTAAATATAAAAACATATAAACATTAATTGTACTCACTTTAATAAAATTTTCCTCAGTAACAAGGTGGGTTATAATTGCTTCAGATGGTATTAATAAATGAGTGTTTGTGTTCTTAATAACTTTAGATGATATCTTGGTAACCTCATGGTAAGAACTGCTGTACCTATAAAAATATATATTTATATATTGCTACATATATAGAAAGAGTTTTAAGAAAGACAGGCCCTCTAATGGTAACTTATCTTTTACTAATCTAAAGGGTAAGTATTTTACCAGTCAACTTTAAATGTGAAAGTTTGTGAGTAAAAATTCAAATTTTAAATTATTTACAAAAATAATCACTTACAATAATATATGGTGAAGTAAATCAACAATGTCTTCATAGTTATTACTAAAAGCACATTTGAATATTTTACATATTCTTAATAATATTTTCAAAGAAAAGCTTGCCACTTTTAATGATCTTATCACAACTTTATCATCCTCACTGCCCTGCAAAAGAAATAACAGTATAATCTTATTCCTACAGTATATATTTATATATATATAAATTTATTTTTATTTATTATGAATTATACATAAGTACAATATTTTATTTATATTTCTGATACAATATTTATCACTAATTACTTACCTCAAAAGAAGTTTTCAAATGATTGTGTATAATGTCAACCAGAATCTTAGTAGTTTTGTTAAAAGTCTTTTTATCAAAAAGGAAGCTAGAATATTTTTCACATATCATGGTGTAAGCCTTCCATTGTTCTGCCATTGTTTTGACATCCAATGCCTGCACCAATTCACCAATTTTCAGGTTTATATCCAAAGCTGATATAAGATAAAAAAAATGAAAGTAAAAAACTATGTAAAAAAGTTTTATATTAAATATTATATAAACATACTCTCTACTAGTATATCCTGTTGTTCAATTTCAGTCAAATCAAATATGTAATGTTTTTCCAAAGCAATTAAGTAAATCAACTGGAGCTCATGACAGTTTCTAAATAAATCCTTAAGCTGCTTCTCTACTGTTCTTATATGATTCTCATAAATACATTCGCTGTGAAACCATATAATAAAATGTAAGAAAAGGAAATTGAAAGGACATAAAATTTTAATTGTAAGAATAAATGTAACTACTTATAGTTTACAAACCTGTCTTTACAATGAGAAAAAATGGATAATATTATGTTCCCTGTTGTTATAGAAAATGTCTTCATGGTAGAAAATGTCACCGCCATCGATTCAATAATATTTTTTATTGAATTTGATATAATTTGTAGAATACAAATAGTATCTTCTAAGTAACAACATAGTTTATCAGTCGGTGTATTAGAATCTTCAAGTAAGGAAACTAAAATATCTAAACCCTAGAACAGTCACAGTTCATATTAGAAATTATGTAAACATATTAGGAGTGCTTAAGTTTTAAATTTCTATAAAAAGAATAAATCAATACTCAGGAGACGGACCTGCTTCGATTTGTTTTCGGGGCCGACTTGTTTTAATAATTTTTATTCTATTTTAATTTAAAAAATAAGAATAGTTAGATGCATATTATATGAAAATACTAAAATTACCTGGTATACACATTTACTGCAATCATGTAAAAAAGTTGAAAAATGATTTGAAAGTTTTGAGGTTTCCGCGCTAAAATGTTTACTTGCATTAGACTTAATTTTTAAAACCAGTTCTTCATACGATGGTATATCAATCTGAACCAAACATTAAAGAAATTAATAATATAACTTTACACTATAAACACAGTTTTTGTAGTTTTAAATAAAGGATACTGCAGAAACGTCGTGGAAGTTTACATGTTTATCGGAAAAAAAATCGGAGCTCTGAGAATTATCCATTGCTGAAATATTTTTTTAGTGTTCTAATACATATTATTATATTTTTAACACATTAATTAAATATTCATATTCCAATCATTGTAGTTTCAATGACATGATTGAACATTTAAAACAATTTCAATAATTAGCGATTTTGACTTTTGTTATTTTCGCGCCTGTCGTTTGACTTTAATTTGTCAAGGCTGCAATCTAAAAGCTGTTGCATAAATTATGGAGAGTAGAGACAAGGAATATTAAAGAAGTAGCATTAAAAAGCACAGAACTACTATTTTTTTTACTATCTTTTACTATTAATATTTTTTATTTTAATATATAATGATTGAATATTTTTTATTATCTCTAAGTTGTAAATTTAATATAATAACGCTTTCTCCAATTTATTAAAGGAAACACAAATCAAGAAACTTTCGTTCACTATCAATTAAAATTTAACATTGAAGAAAATCAATTTTATCATTACACTTTGGCTACGGTCCATAACACTGTAATATCCTTGAGGCTCATACGCATACATTGTGCCAGCCGCACACGCGCATTAAAAAAAAACGTAACGCGAGTGTAGCTCGACACAAATGTCACGAAAAAATGTTGCAACGGCAGTGGGGTCGACACAAATGTCTCTTAAACTTGCAACAGCAGTGAGGACTTACGTCACAGTAATTATAAAAATTAAGTTATTATTATCATTTTAATTCGCAAAGAATTTATCATTTTTTATATTATTTCTATCATAAACATTTAAGCCATTCTCTTTGATTAAATTTTATTAAAAAATAACTGCTATAAAATATAATAACAATACATCTATAAAAGTCTCCGAAGTTTTGTATACAAGACCAAGAACTTGTTAACATCAGATTAATAAACGATAAATCATATCCATGATTCTAGCTTCTGCACAATGTAGTAATTATATGTGCTGTTCGCATAATCTTAGTGAGTATGTATATAAGCTATTCTCATAATCTTTAAACTGAGGGAGCAATCCAGCTAGAGAAATATTTATGTCTATATTTCACATTCAATTTTGTTTAATGATTTTCCTTATAATTAAGAGCGTTTATCACAATTGTTGCTCCTAAGTTGTAGGTATTTCAGTGCAGTATTCACTCACACAGACGCAAGCATGGATATATGTATAGAAATATCGCAGTCTCTCTTTCTATACTCAAACAAACACACGTTGATACTTAGGAAATGTCATTAATCTTTAAATATAATAAAATCATGCTTAAGGGTCACGTTTTTCTGTTTTCTATTTAATTCCTCATATACTGAAATGTACAGTATAATACTAGCTTTTGATCGGGTTCCCCTTTTTAGTTAATTGGTATGTCTTTTTATCATCTCAATTTAAAATGGTTTATTGATTTTTTTCAATTTTCAAAATGTATCCCTTTTAGATTATTTAGTTTGGGGTTAGGTAATATTAAAATAAAAGTAGAAAATGCATATTCACGTGGAATTAAATCAGAATGTGCCCGACTAGTTTCGAACCCACTCGGGGTTCTTACTCATGTTCTTTAAACGTGGCGGACTTGCGGCGTGAACTGCATGCAGTAGCTCTCTTTGATTTTTTTATGTCAAATATCAACTTTTCAATTATAAGCATTCTTGGTTTGAATCTTAGACATGATGAAAGAGAAAAACACACGCCTTGAAGTATGTACTCTGTGGCCGGTCTGATTTTGGATGAGTTGCATGTGGAGTTTGATAACAATCATATGTAAATTCAAAATATTTTTTTTTACTTTATATTTCACATTTAGTACTGCTTCATTCTTTAAACTTACTACTAGATTCTTTATTATATTCTTTACAATTTGCATGTAAATTGTAATAAATATGTTCTTCTATATAGATTTGTATATCATTTTTAAATATTTTAAATAAAATATAATGTAAAAAAAATAATTTAGCTCTAATTTCTGTGTCTATGTTCCTTGTTGTGTCTATGTTCCTTGTTGTTTAGATTTTCATATATTTTAAGAAAATCCAAACCAAAAATCATCTGGTAAATACTTTTTTTTTAAGAACATTGACAATTTATTAAAATTATATTTTTGATTACTATAAGTATGTAGATAAAAGGTTTTAGACTTTAGAGAGTTGACGCAAAAAGTGAATTATACCTTTGTTTAAATATTGAGAAATTATTCAATAATTGACATGTATCTTTGAGAGATTTAGTCAGCAATATTTGCTATAATAATTTATTGATTAGGTGATAGTGAGATACGTAGTTAAAAAAGTAGACGTTTTTTAAAAGTACAGCCTTTTGCTATAAGCTCATTAAACGTAATAAGCATTATTAAGTCTAGATAAGCTTTATATATTTTTGTAATGTAAATTTAATTAAAAAAAAAATTGGTAACCTGCCTACTGTCAACTTCACACTTCAGAATATTGAGTAATGGAATCGATATGTCAAATGGTAATTGTCATTTGTCAAATACTTTCGCACGTGTGGGGCACATTAGTTTTACCGGCTGCGATGTTTTTATTTCCATTATATAAAATATATTATTTTGAAATATAATAAAGTTATAATGTGTGATCAAATATTAGTGGCTTTAAAAAATGTTGAGTTAGAAACGTCTAATTCAGAGTTAGCGAAAACATGTAAACATGTTATGGTGAGTTTAGTTTATTTCCTGTCTTTCTTCTGTTAAAACTTCTTTAATTGCTATACGCCATGTGTAGATAATGACCTATCCTCCCCCCAGTTCCTCCAGCCATCTAAATTAATTTATCATCATAATTTCGTTTGATGCAATTTTTTCTCAAACCAATTTTTCCTATAAAATTACTGAGTTTTTCATAATCAAAAGAAATATCTATGCTAAGTTAGATTTGAATCCAATGACACACTAAATTTCATCCAAATCTATCCTTTAGTTTTATAGTATTGTAACTGTAGTTCAAACCACTTGTTATATTCTCTAGTGAAATTTTAATTCATTGAAAGCTTGTATATAAGTTTCCTGGAGAATAAGTATCCTACGTGTTGACTTGGATAATAAACTAACACCACACTAAACTTTATCACAATCTGTCCAGTAGTTTAATTGTTTTTTGATTAATGTAAGCCAATTTTTGTGTTATGTTCATATAGGTTAACCAGAGTCAATGTTTTACCGTATCAAATTTGATCAAAATCATCTAGTATTTTTTCATTAATTTCATAACAAAAATATTTACAACATTTTTTTAAATTATATCAAATACTTTTTCAATAAAATATTAAATACAGTTTTTTCTGTCACTATTTTATAATATGCATGATGTAGAATAATGTAAATTTCATTAAATAACAATTTTACAAAATTATTTTCAGGAATCAATGAAAAATGATTCAACAGATGTCAATATTCTAATAAAAAGATTATCAGAATTTATCATAAATTTTGAAGATGTCATATTGTTTAAAAAATATTTGCCAAACCTGCTCTTGGCATTGGTTTCTACAAAAATTCCACTCACAGTTGTATTTTCAAATCAAAATTATGATTTGTGTACAGACATGGAAAAGACTTGTCATTTAGAATACTCAATAGTTTTGGGACTCCTTAGTGATCATCCAGATATATTGCAGTAAGTATTAAACTGAAAATAATAGTTATTATCAGATCAATATATTTTGATGATTCTCCTAGGCTACTTTTCATCTTTAAAAAGAAAACAAAGTAAACCAAAATCATATGACAAAGTAAGACATGCAATTGCTGGATTGTATCCATATTTGTCCTGGAACATACTAAGAAGACAATAAAAGATATATGATATTTCATATAATTTTTTTGTCATGTGATTAAAATATTATATTTTTGACAGATATGCTCTCAAGTACTTTCAAATCAATCCAACACCCCCATATGAAGTATTTATCCATCATGAGGACTCATACAATGTGGCTCCAAAAAAGCGGAGACTGCTGGACTTTAGACAAAAGATAACAGACTATCAAATAGTGAACTGTTGTTATTCATTATTAATAAAACTGCCTAATGAACTGTCTTCGAAATGGGATTGGACGAAATTTATAACAAATTTTTCTGATCATGCTGATGTTAAAATAAGATGGTATGTACAAAATTATATAGTTCTAATGAGATTATTATTTTTTAACTATAAAGATGTTCTTTATTTGCAGGATGGTCAAAGAATGTATGGTTATTTTAGCAAATATGACAGAAGCTCAGTCAAAGTTATTATCTAACAATCTTAATCTAAGTCAACGAGATGATCTTGAAAATATTCCACATTATAAAGACATATCAATAATTGATGGAAATGTTGAGGAATTAAATCTAAATACAAGTAATGTGGTCAATATTGATGGCATATTAATACCAGTGTTTGATAAAGATAATTTACAACCTGGAAAATTGGTGCCCGTTAAGTCTACAGTAAATAATTTGCGGAGTTTAGCACTTGCTGTAGCTTCAGGTGAGAAAGGATTAAATATGTTTCGAAATATTTATAACAGATAAAAAATATTATTATTTAAATCTACAACAGACTATAAATATTATTGACATTTCCAGGTCAAGCTCTTTGCCTCATGGGTCCTGTTGGGTCAGGGAAGACATGTCTTGTGGAACATTTAGCAGCTATTACAGGTCGTAAAGGAGTTGCATTCAAGAAGGTTCAACTTGGAGACCAGACAGACTCCCGAATGTTGCTAGGATCTCATCAGTGTACGGATGTACCGGGCGAGTTTGTATGGGCCCCTGGAGTTTTGACAGAGGTTAATATGTGGAAAAGAATTTTATATGTTTTGTGACTTCTATATTTTTTGAAGGGTTTTTATTTGTTTCAGTATATTTTTTACCAGCCAGCATTTTTTATCAATAGCATATCCTTAGTAGAGGATTCCAATTTTGTAAATCTACATGCTAATTTAAAGTTTCTAAACTAACTACCCATGAATACTTTTTAACGTACTAAAGCTATGTGCCGGGTATGTCACCTGGCTTTTCACATTGAAATTAGAAATATGATGAAAGTTTTAATTAAAAAGGTTTTTTACAAATCTTACCACACCTTTTCACTACTTTCATTATGGAACAAAACCGATATTTATGTTAATATTGCGTCAAAATATTCAGTCTGACTAATTACGGCTCAATGTTAGTTACAGTAACAATAATTATTATTCTATAGGCTGTTCAAAATGGTCACTGGCTGTTACTAGAAGATATAGATTGTGCAGCCTTAGACGTGGCCTCTACATTGAGTTCTTTGTTGGAACGCAACACGCTGTGTGTCCCGGGGTATAGAGACGCGTTGCCCGTCACACCTGGGTTTCAGTTGTTTGTTACGCAGAGGTAAGGAATTTATTTATGCTTGTTGCAAAATATCTATAAACATGTATAGCCATGTGAAGCTTATTTTAAATTAAAAAAAAAAAAAAGAAATGAAAATAAACCGATTCAGACAGGGATTCGAACCCGGGACCACTGGGAAACCTTCCCTTTTTTATTTTAAAAAACAGTGCTATTCAGAAAACGAATTAAATATAACGATAAATAGAAAAAAATTAAAAATACTAATATACCTTCATTTGCATTGTCAAATCTGTCATTAAAGACAGCTGGATTACTCAAGACCGTTAAAAGTAAATATTGCTTAACGTACAGCATGTGTTTAATTAAAAATGGACATATGTCTTGTGACTCACCATATGTATATTTATTTTATATGTGAAAGAATTCTTAAGGTTCTTAAAATTCATACATACATATACATTTTATATATATACATACACATACATTTTCCAAACAACTTTTCTGTTTAGTATTTGAATTGATACTTTATTTTAGGACTGTGATCACAAACTATGGGTTTCAAAAGAAATTGTCAAATTCAAGTACATTGTTACAAAAACATTTAACCCAAATCAATGTAGAGCCATTATCAAGAACCGAGCTAGCGGAAATAATTCAAAAGGTTTATCCTAATCTGTCTACAATTTGCCCAAGAATGATTGAAGTTTTCATGATGTTTTCTGTAGGCAGCCATGATGCGTCTTTACAGACCACTGAAGTGTCGGATAAGGATGCAAATATAACGGTACTTAGAGGATCTCGTCTTATTTCGACTAGGGATTTAATGAAATGGTGTGCTAGAGCTGTAGTAGGTTTTGATGTTTCAAGCCCTGAGTCTGCAATCAAAGTGCTTGAAGATGCCCTGGATATCTTCACATGTTCTATATCTTCTCCGGAAAATCGACTGGAGTTGGCCAAGAAAGTTGGAACGTGCTTGGGCATAGTTGAAACCAAATCTGAGTTTTATGTTAAACATTACAAACCAAATGTATCTCTACATCCAAATATGTTAGAGGTCGGTCGAGCTAAAGTTCCGAGACTAGAAAAAAGTATAGAAATGATAAAATTCGACAACAAACAAGTTGTATTTTCCTTCACTCGACAGTCTGCTTGTTTGTTAGAGAGGATTGCCTGTTGCGTGAAATCCAATGAGCCGGTTCTTCTCGTTGGTGAGACTGGTACTGGTAAAACTTCGTCAATACAATACCTGGCGAAACAAACCGGACATAAGCTTGTTGTCATAAATATGAATCAACAATCCGATTCGGCCGATTTACTCGGTGGATACAAACCAGTTGATCTTAAATACGTAATAAAACCAATTAAAATTGAATACATTGAAATGTTCAAAAGTTTCTATAATGTAGAGAAAAACAAAAAGTTCATCAATCACATAGACACATGTTACGAGACGGAAAATTGGACCGCGCTATTGGCGTTGATGAAACAAAGCCATAAAGCGGCGATCACTCGATTAACGAATGAGAAAAAGCAGGATATACTAATAGAATGGCTCGCATTTGGTCATAAACTATCTAAATTAGACCAACAAGTAAAATCCGCGTCACGGTTAACATTTGCGTTCATAGAAGGCTCTCTGGTCAAAGCAATGCAACAAGGCCATTGGGTGTTGCTGGATGAAATCAATTTGGCTTCAGCGGAAATATTAGAATGTCTAGCGGGTTTATTGGAAGATAAAAATGAGAGTATAGATTTATTAGAAAAAGGCGATAAGGTACCTATAAAAAGGCATCAAGATTTCACATTGTTCGCGTGCATGAATCCGGCAACCGATGTGGGGAAGAAAGACTTACCTGTTGGCTTAAGGAATAGATTTACTGAATTTTTCATTGACGAGCTTATAGAAAGAAACGATTTAATGCTCCTCATTGGTGACTACTTGTATCACATGAATCTTAGTGGGGCTATTTTGGAAGCGATTTACAATTTTTATGCCAGTATTAAAAAGGAAGCTAAACTTAATTTAGTTGATGGAGCAGGTAACGGATCGTCTAATCTGTTCACGATTTTAAATTTGTTTCAATATACTATAAAATAAAATTGGTTTTATATTTCTTGTAGGCAACGCCCCTCACTACTCTCTAAGAACTCTATGTAGAGCTTTAACAGCTGCCGCTAAAGCGAAATGCGGGACTGTGGCTAGATCCTTGTATGAAGCTTTTTGTCTCTCCTTCCTTACGCAGTTGGACAGATCTTCACATCCTAAAGTAGAGTCTATGATTGCCAAGTAAGTGGACATTTTACTTAAGATCTATGTGAATGTAAATAATTAAAAATAATATATTAATTTTTTTTAGAGCTGTAATAGGAAAGAAGAATATTAATTCAGTTCTGAAGCAATCAATACCGGAACCCAAAGTTGAGGGTCAAAACTATTTGCTATTTGAGGGACATTGGATTCCACAAGGGAAATTAGAAATCGATATACCCGATGGATATATATTAACCCCAACTGTGCGAAAGAATCTTAGAGATATCGCTCGTATTATTTCATTAGGGCGATTGCCTGTTCTATTACAAGGTGACACTTCTGTGGGCAAAACTTCGCTTATAACATACATTGCTAAGACGTCTGGAAATTATTGCGTCAGAATAAATAATCATGAACACACTGACCTACAAGAATACATTGGCTCGTATGCGACAGATTCCAGTGGAAACTTGGTATTCAAAGAAGGCGTTTTAGTAGAAGCCATGAGGAAAGGCTATTGGATTATACTTGATGAACTGAATCTGGCTCCTAGTGATGTTCTAGAAGCGCTTAATCGTGTATTAGATGACAACAGGGAGTTGTTTATTCCAGAGACCCAAGAGGTCGTGAAAGCTGACCCAAATTTCATGTTATTTGCAACACAAAATCCTCCCGGTTTGTACGGAGGGCGTAAAATGCTATCCAGGGCATTTAGGAATCGTTTTGTAGAATTACATTTTGATGAAATACCTCGGAAGGAATTGGAAACAATTCTGCATCAACGTTGTCATATACCGCCAACGTATTGTAAAAAGATGATAGAAGTTATGGCAGAACTTCAAGTTAGACGAAGAGGTTCCGCCGCAGTTCAAGGAAAAGATGGATTTATTACTTTAAGAGATTTGTTTAGATGGGGTCAAAGGTACAAACAGGCCTCTAAAGAGATGTTAACTACCGAAAAATTCTATGATTGGGACCAACATATTGCTGATGAAGGCTATCTTATACTGGCTGGTAAGGTACGGCAAACTGATGAAAGAAACATTATTGAAGAAGTTATAGAAAAACATATAAAAAGGAAAGTGAATCCTGAAAACATATTTAGTCTACATTCCAATACATCTCCAGTTACAAAGTCTGTATTGGAATTGATTTTGAACAACCAACTTGATGAATTTTCACATATTGTTTGGACCTTTAACATGAGAAGGTTAGCTGTTCTGATCGCGAAGGCCTTTATATTTAACGAACCAGTACTGTTAGTTGGAGAAACCGGTTGCGGAAAAACTACAATATGCCAAGTGTTAGCAGCTTTGAGTAAAAGACAATTGTTTTCGGTTAACTGTCACATGCACACCGAAAGTTCAGACTTTTTGGGTGGACTTCGACCAGTTAGACAATATAAAAACGACGGCAGGTTATTCGAGTGGGTGGACGGACCTTTAATAAAAGCTATGGAGAAGGGTGCCTTGTTCTTGGCTGATGAAATTTCTTTGGCTGATGATAGTGTGTTAGAAAGACTGAATTCTTTATTAGAACCTGAAAGACAGCTTGTGATATCTGAAAGAGGAATGGAAGATAGTTCAGACATAGTCGTTATTACAGCTGTAGATAACTTTCATTTCATTGGTACGATGAACCCTGGAGGGGATTTCGGTAAAAAAGAACTGTCACCGGCACTCCGTAATCGATTTACAGAAATATGGTGTGACCATGTTAGTACTAGAGAAGATTTACGAAAAGTGCTCGAAAAAAGTGTTAGCAATGGAATTGCTTTAGGTAACCAGGAAGATGGCAGTTCTGGCATTGGAAACTGCATTTTAGACTTCGCAGATTGGTTAAAAAGTTCAGAAGTGACCAATAAATTTCCATTCAGCATACGTGATCTGCTGTCGTGGGTTCAATTTATAAATGTGAATGTTTCGAAGGCATTGCTTGATGTACCCGAAGCATACGTGCATGGTGCTTGTATGACTTTCCTAGATTGTTTTGGCACAACCCTAACTGGACATATTGATTCAGAAACCTTATCACTTTTGCGTAAAAATGCCATCAATTACCTATTAGGTCAAATTAAAACTTTTGGAAGCGAATATACCGAAAGCTTAAGACAGATGCTGAGTGATAAGAAAATGATTTTAAAAGCCGAGGCAACTGATAACAGGTTCGGTATAAAACCTTTCTTTATTGAATGTGGACCGTATACTTATATGAGTGAAGATCAAACATTTACGTTTACTGCGCCTACTACCGGTTCAAATACACTGCGGTTACTACGCGGGTTGCAGTTGAATAAAGCTATACTTCTGGAAGGTAATCCAGGTGTTGGTAAAACAAGTTTAGTAACTGCCTTAGCCAAATCATCGGGGTACAAAGTTGTTCGTATCAACTTGAGTGATCAAACGGTAAGTTATTCTTTGACGTATAAAAATCATAAGTTTAAATTATAGGTTTTATTATTAATTTTAAATATTTTTTTAAGGATATCACTGACTTGTTTGGAACAGATCTGCCATCTGAAGATGGATCGTTTACATTTAAACAAGGTGCTTTTCTAAGTGCACTACAGAATGGAGATTGGATACTGTTAGATGAACTAAACTTAGCTCCACAACCGGTGCTTGAGGGCTTAAATGCTTGTCTCGATCATAGAGGAGAAATATTTATACCAGAATTAGGAAAAACATTTAAAGTGAAGCAGCAAACCAAATTGTTTGCTTGTCAAAATCCTCTGAAACAGGGTGGTGCTAGAAGGGGACTACCCATTTCATTCCTTAACAGATTTACTCAAGTTTACATTGACACGTTGACCAAAGACGATCTCAGGTATATTGTAGAGGCACAGTATCCTCAGCTGCCTCAAGACATATTACACAAAATAGTTGAATTCAATTGTAAAATTGCACATGAAATAACCGAAATACAAAGTTGGGGGCATAAAGGAGGACCTTGGGAAATGAACTTGAGAGACATTCAGAGATGGTGTGAAGCTCTCATTGAAGACGTTACAAACGATAAGAGTCCTTCACCAGGGAAATATGTTGATATGCTGTACGTTAATCGTATGAGAACTGAGGAAGATAAACAAAAAATGACCCAAGTGTTTGATGAAATTTTCTGTCCAGTTTATCCCAGGAGTGACAGTAATCCTCAATTCGATGTTAAAGAGGAGAAGGTTATAATAGGAGATGTCACCATAATGAGAAACAAGGAAAAAGCGTTTAAAATAAGACGTTCTGTTGAAACTAATTTGCTCGTGCTAAGAAATCAACTGTCCACTTTAAAGGCGCTCGCACAAAATGTTAACATGAATTGGTTGTCGATTTTAGTCGGACCGACAGCGACTGGTAAAAGTAGCATTATCCAAGTTCTGGCGGACTTGACTGGAAACGATCTCCACGTTGTCCCAGTCACATCTGCAATGGACGTTTCAGACCTTCTAGGGTTCTTCGAACAAGTAGATTACAATCGAAACATAGAAAATCTGTATGACGAAATAGAAACAGTGACAATTCAGGTTGTTAGAAATATCTGGATCTCGCAAAAGACAAAAGATTGCAAATCAAATAAGTTACTGAGTAACTTGTATCAATACAAGACATATCAATCTAACCTCACAAATAAAAAACCCACAAACGATGACATTGAATTATTTTATGAAAGAATTACATTTCTATTCAATCATTGCCAAAGATTACTGGAATCCGCCAAATTATTTAACATTACGACTGAGGGTGTTGAAAAAAGTATACTCAACTTGACGAAATTACAGAACAGAGTGTCAAAGTTAACGTCCGTGAACGCGGGGGGTAAATTTGAGTGGGTAGATTCATTGCTCGTGAAAACAATGGTTGAAGGTTCTTGGCTTCTATTGGATAACGTGAATTTGACTTCAGCAGCAGTATTAGATAGACTCAATGGTTTATTGGAACCAAACGGCGTCTTAAGTGTTCCAGAAAGAGGTGAAGTTAGCGAAATCAAACCACATCCCAACTTTAGGGTATTCTTTACGATGGATCCTAAATATGGAGAAATTTCTAGAGCAATGAGGAACAGAGGAGTTGAAATTTTCTTATTACGACCAGATGATTGGGATTTAGGTCTGTCTGAAACTATGGATTACATGGATTTAGTCGCTTTGCTATCATCATGCGGTCTTCCGAATCAATACCATGATATATGTATACGATGCCACGAGTCGATGACAGCTTTTATTCAAGGTAACATATATTTCTTGCTTATAATGTTATGTCTTTAATTAGTAATGATCAATTCATATGACAAGCCCGCTGAGTTTCTTTCGCCAGCTCATCTCAGGTCAGTGGTAATTAATTTCCCGAGCTGGTGGTAGCTTTGACAATTAAATAATGTTTTGTAAAAAACTGACTTTCAATAAAGATTTTTGATTTGATTTGATTTGATTATTTATAAAATAGTCTAAAAAAGTCTTATTGACATCTTACTTTCCCAGGCTTGGAACGACCCACAGTTTCTCACTTGCTTCAAGCTTCTCACTTGACCTGGCAGCAGGTGGTCCGAGGGATCTCATGTAAGACCGCTTTGTTGAATAGTTTTTCAGATGTTTACATAAAACCAAGAAGTGGAGGTGATTTCGCTTCAGCCGTCAATACCTCTTTAGCAGAAATGAAAAACAACATGTTAAAAGCTTTAGAATTCGAGCTAAGTACGGAAAAGTATGAACCCGTGGTTAATAAAGATGTAAGTCACACTTTAACTATAAAGGGGCTAAGTACAAACTCAGCTTATGAAGTCGCGAAACAGATCGCGTACCTACCGATCAAACAAGCAGATATGGAAATTACAGAGAGCTTATACCCATTGTTTTGTGTACTGACAGCGTATCAAAAGTGTCCGCCGGAATTGTTGGACATGTTTGAATTCATATTAAATCAGGGAATCCTTAAACATAATAAGGGACAGCTAACATCGCTGACATGGAATTTAAATAAAGAGGCTGTCGAATATTTGAAGCGTGGTGGAGCATTAGATTTTTATAAAAGATTTTTCTTAGAGGCATACAAAATAAATAATGAAGATATTTCTAAAACCAATACAAATTTTATTCTATTATATATTAAATTGAAGGACGTTGTTTTGAACATGACGTTAAAGAAAACTGGATTCTCAGCGTTAGACTATTCAAATGCCGTATCCGATGGCAAGATAACGGATGACTTTGTAGAATATCCGATTTTAAAGAATTGCAAAGCTTACCTTCATATAATTGATAAATACCTCGAACACACAATAAAATCTATTGGACAAACAAACGAACTTAACGATAAATCGGTATGTTTAATGTTACAATTACTGAATTGGCGGGAGCGGCTTATAAATATTACATCTATGCCAATATTTGAAAGAACAAAGACTAAAAGAGCGCCAATTTTGAAAGAAGAGATAATTCCGTTTCTAAATGTACATAGTAAGTGGGTGCAAAAATATTTACTCGGTGAGCTTTTCAATTTACATGGCAAGAAGAACATTTTGATCAAATTTACATCCGAACTTGAGAAAATAGGTTTGAACACAGCTAAAAATTATTCAAAAATTTCTAAAGTTAGTAAAAAGCTACGAAAATATTATGGTCAGCCGAAATTATTTAAAAATCAAGAGGAATACGAATTATGTATTGCAAGAGAAAAACTGTACAATGAAATAAGTTTAGACGTCAATGAACCCCTCGATCGACAAATAAGTAAAATTCAACGTTTTAGTATCTCTGATGTTACTTTGGCTTACGATGTGCCTAATCAAGAAATAATTGACGCTATTGAAGATAATCTTGGAAAATTAGCAACCGAAACAAACGCTATAAAATCGCTATCAGAATTTAAACTTATGCCGATGAATTTATATATTGTACAGAGAATAATAAAAATATTACAACCATATTTCTTTGAAATTATGAATAAGTTCTCCGATGAAGATTATGAATTTGATAATGAGTTACGATGTAATACTCAAGATATACTGTCTACTTTAATTTCTTTAGGAAAAGTGATGAAAGGATTTCCTCAAGCTTTCCTATCTCAATTGTTAGTCATACAAAAAATGCTTGAAAATAATCAAGAACTAAACTACAGGTACGTTTATTTACACAAACATTGAAATTGTTTTTATCTTACATTTAGTACTAAATTTTGATACATTTTTAGAATATCAGCATTGCCTGTGACATTCTGGATAGAACATTTTAAAATGTTAGTCAGCTCCCCGGTAACATATCCGCTACCTTTCTTGAAAATAAATGATTTGGTAAATTCGGAGGATCAAATAGAAGCTATTCCTACAAACAGTGCAAGACTATCAACCAATCTGCCGTTGATGCCGTTTTACTTGCAGAATCTGACTACTTGCGTTGATATATCAAGTAAGCCACCATTTTACCGCAAATTTTACCCTACCTTATATAGTACATTTCCTATCCAAATGAATTTAAATAAATAAATAATCGGACACATCCACATCACGCCATCTAGCCCCAAAATAAGCAAAGCTATTTGTACTAGACAACTGATAAACATTTGTTTTTGTAAATATATACACATATAAACAATACCCAGACCTAGAATATGACAAGTTTGTATAACAAATATTTTTCTAGTGTCGGAATCGAACCCACGACACACAATAGACGAAGTAACGACCACTGCTCCAATGAGCTAACACGTGTATATACCTAAATATACTAATATTAATACTAAATGAGATGTTAATCGGTTTAATGAGTCTTGACTCTCGTGTTATAACATGCAAGCGAACTGACAGACTTCCAGACACGTTTTATTATATAACAATAATTAATAACACTTCATATTGTTCATAATTTTCTTTATTGAAATCGTTATAACATTTTAGCATCTCATCCAATAATGGCGTATGAGAAAGTTGCGCTCAAAGACCGCGTGGAATATTCAATGCAGCTGCAATCTGTATTGAATATTTTGTGGAAGAACATTGGTACTCTGGATTCGACTGCTTTAATGAAACTGTAAGTTATTTATCTATTAATATTATAAATGCTATTATATAAATAATTAATTATTTTCAAATTACTGATTTATCTAAGTTTTGATATGTATGGAAGTTAACATTACTTAAAATGCTGTATTTAATATTAATTTATCGCACAAATAAATTGTAAAAATGGCGGCCTTAAATCTAAAGCATTCTCTACCAGTCAACATAAAATTTAAACAGAAATAACAAATGAGGGGGCGCAATATACAAAGACAGAAAGTTAATATCGAATAATTGTCGATAAAACCACAAATTTCATATACTGTTTTAAAAATTGTTAATAATAATATATATTATATATATTTATTGTTTTATAGAAAATCGGATGCCATATTTGAGACCAAGAAATATGAACAGCTAATTGATTGTTTATCGTACGTCATCTCAGAAAATTACACCGTCCATGAAAATATGTCAAAGATTTGTGACAACATCATAGAAGATATACAGTTATACTTCAAAGAGGATTCTCAAATCACGGACATGTTCGTCAAAGCGAACGAAATTTACAAACAAATTCTAAGCGTCACAACCTCAGACTTGGATGACAATGTGAAAATTAAAATCAAGATTTTGAACTCGGAATTGTCTCTGTTAACGAGTCTCTTGTTTGTTAGAATAATGGCAGAAATAAGTCCAATAGACCATGTTGAGAAATATCGACTGAAAGTTCAATATATAGAAGAGGATATAGACATGTTCGATAAGCTGCTAAGTACGTATTATGTTCACGGAATCATATCAGGCGTTATAAGCGAGAATAGAAATATCGAAAAGGCATCCGAAGTCACCTTGGACTGTTATAAAGATGGTACGGAAAATAGAGAAAAATTAAAGAAAATACATCCGTACTGTAAAGTAATAATGGATTTGAAAAAAGAAACCGCTTTGAAAGTGCATAAATATGCCTCTGGAAATACATTCCGACCGAGCGAACCATCTTACAATAATTTTGTAAAGGTATTGTTTTTTTTTTATTTTCAGTATTATTTTCATCCCATCTCAAAATCCAAATTTCTTTAAGCTTGACACTTGATAATAAGTTTTAAAGTTGGTTATAGAGTTATAAAAATCGAGTTACCAGAGATTTGAAAAGCACTGGGATTGTTTTTTTTTTGTTGATATCTGTGGGTAGTTGTAAAAAAGGATTTTTCCTTTTTTACAACTACCAAATATAACCAAAGGTTACAAGGGATTGTTCGAATGATTATTTTGTTTATCTTTCACAGGATTGCAAACACTTCACTAAGTCCGTATTGTCAGACAAATCCATGAAGACGATGTATACAAACTTACTAACAACTTGTGATAATTTGTATGAAAATATACAAACCGGCACTCAAAATAAAGCAACGCAATCTGAGCAGACAGTCGTTAAAGAAACCTCTACCTGGCTGTATTCTGTTAAGGCGTTCAGCAAAAAAATCGAGAATTACTCTGAAGCCTTTCCAGATCTAGCGAAACCGTTGCAAAGTTCACTGACACAAATAATGTATAGCGTTATATCATTAAATGATTTAATAAGAGAACTGTTGGTGAAGATCGAACAAGGTCCACTTTTCCGTAACATGTTAGCTTCTCTGATGGAGTATCCCAATAGTATTCCGAGTTTGGATGCAAGGGAAAAACACCTTAATAGATACGTATCGGCCAATTTTATGCAGCTTTTAAATAGAAATGCTATAACCGCCAGCGATGACAACACTCAAGCTGAGCGAGAATGTCTAGAGTTAGTATATTATTTGATTAATTAAATAGAAAAATGCAATCAGTGTTCATAAATAAATATTTTTTTTAGGATATTAAAGATGAATTTATCAGAATTAAGCATGAATAGTCTGGCATTGGAGAGGATAGACGATGTGACTTTGAATGCCGTTCTCACAACCCTTAACGCTATAACGACGTCGTGGGAGAAGCAACGACAAGATATCGAAAAACAAAAACAAGATGAAGAAGCGTTATATGTCACTAAGTACGTATATAACATCAAAAAAAAATAGAAAATAAACAAATACATACATATATATAACATATATTGTGATATAAAAAAAAAATTTTGTTTTCTATTTGGATATAATAGATATGAAATTAACATTGTATTATAAAATACAATTCTATTAAATAACTTAAAAAAGTACATTACGTATAAGTATTTAATTCGTTTGTAGATCAAAATGCGAAGACGAGGACGAAGAAGCAGAAGCATATGAAGAGATAATGGAAATGTTCCCGTCATATTCCGACTCTGATTTCGCAGAATTCAAGCCTCCGACACTAGAGCAGAAGAAAATAAAGGCACCAAGCGTCAAACCTAAACTCTTAATAACACCTGAAGATGTGTCCCTCATATATAAATGGCATTCCAGTTTTGTGCGTAATCTGACATTCGCGCAATGGTTAACCAGCCCAAAGAAGTTTGTTGGTAGCGATGTTGTCACTCCGTTGCTGTCACGTTATCCCACATTTAGCAAGGTTATACAAGGCGCCTGGGAAGCGTTGGACGTGGAATTCGAAGGAACTATATCACCAAGTTTATTGGTTCTTGTATCGCATATTAAAGAAAAAATTGATGGAAGAAGTGAGTATCGAAATCTGTATATATTTCTAGCAACGTCTCAACGACAATAATTCAGTAATATTCATCAATAAATAAAACATATCAAACCTGTTCTTGTCACCCTTTAAGAGATCGTATTTCAATATAGGAGGATATTTCTTTGCCATGGCTGGAATTTTCTGGAACTTGGAATCAAAATAACCAGCACTGCTGCAAATGTCGAGATAATTCAATAATAAATATGTATTCCAGATGGATCAAGTCAAAAAGTTGACTTCTATCGCTCAGCGTGGATCTCTGAAACAAGAGAATGTCTCCCCCTCTTAGAGCGAGTCAAAGACGATACTAATCAACTATTGGACCAATGGCCTGACTTCCCTACTTTGAAAGATGTATGTATAACCCTTAACCTATAACTTAGTGTTACTATATCTTAGTATCGGATTTAATGATGTAATTTGATTGGATCACCTCAAAATCAAATCAAATAAAGGGGGGGGGGGGATATGTCAAAAGGTTGTCAATATGTAAATAATGTTATTCTTTATAGATAATAATAATAGTGGACCGAATAACTAGCTTCCCAATCACAAGTCCAGTGTCCAGATTCCTCACTGGCTTGGAGCTTCTTCGAGATAAAGTTGAAGAGTGGAACAAAAATGCTCACAAAGGAAACAATATGATTGATGTCTCGCTCGCCATCGGGCGACAGATTATCAACTGGAGGAAGTTAGAAATGAGCCACTGGAAGGAGTGCCTGAATAACTTATACCAGAGGTAATTTACCTTTAGAACAATCTGTATCACCGTTCTACTTCTAGTCTTGATTCAGCAGCCTTTTAAAATATTCAATATTAAAATTAAAAAATAAAAAGAGGTTAATTTTCAATACTCAATTGCCCTTTTGAATCGTTTTTGCATTATTGACGCTTCTTTTAAATGAGAAATCTCCATATAGTCAACAGCTTCATTCGAATTTGTAAATTATTTTATAATTTATTTTATAATTTACATTTAAAGTATTAATGATTAAAATTCTAAAATAAAATATAGAATGCCCATATAAATGGCTCTCGACTGAATATGATGTTCTCGCATTTACCAGAAGTGTATGATTGTACAAAACAGTCGATATTATTGCTATTATATTAATATGAATACTATTAATGTACTAATAATTAATAGTAAAATACTGAAAATATAATTTTTTTATAGGAAACAGGCCGAAGCCCACAAATACTGGTTCTACATGTATGCTGTGATCTCTTCCTATTTGGAGGATGGTGAGATCACTCCAGCGAGAGTCGTGTCAGTGCTGAAGGAGTTCATGGAGAAGTCCAACTTGGCGGAGTATGAAGTGAGGCTGGATATAGTTTACGTGTATCATTGTCATCTACTGCATTTAGAAGCCAATTCGAGAAGAGGTTAGTATGTTTTTTGTATTCGTTGGTATGTTCTTTTTTGTACACGAAAAAATAATATAAATTATAATAAAAAGTGTACCAAGACGGACGGACCCATCGTTTGAAGAGATCTCTTCCAGATAACCTTTGAATTATGATAAAAAAAATACAAAAATAAAATAAATGGAAAGAAGATAATATTTGCTTATAAAAATAATCATTAAAATCATATCTTCAAATTACTACTAAAATATGATTGAATAAGTAAAATAAAAACTAATTTAATCTAGATGTTAGTCTACCTTCGTATTATGTATTGTGATAATATTAAAATAGTGACCGTACAATATTTAATAATGAACATAAAGAAATATTATTAGTCAATAACTTTACTATCTACAAGTAAGGACTTCTTATGTTATTTTATATTGTTACATATCAACTCGTTACAGACGAACTCCTCTCAATATTGTGGAATACGTACAATTACTACGATCAGTTCTCTCCGCAAGTGGCGACACTCATTAAAGAGAAACGAGCGCCGATAGAGAAGAAATTGAAAGATTACGTCAAAATCTGCACCTGGGACAGAGACCTCAGCTACTGGAGCGTTAAGGATACAGTTGATAAAGCTCATAAAGCCTTACACAAACATACCAAAGAATTTGAGGTTTGAGTTTCATTGTTATTGTAATATAAGATCGAAATATTGTATATTAGATATGGTAGAATAAGAAAGGAGAGTTATATATTTATCCGGCAGTGTATAGGCAATACGTGTACTACACTAAACATAGTGATTTCCACAGAAAGTCCTGAAGGAGAGTGTGTGCAGCAGCCTGGAGGTGCCGGCGGGCGAGTGCGTGTCGCACGTCGGCATCTGGGACCGGCCCAAGCGCGCCGCCGGCGCCGCCGCGGGGGGCGCCTACATGATCGACACGCTCAACCACGCCATGCTCTCCAGGACCGTCAAGGTACACCCACCCCTTATGTACCCGGGGCGTTACACCTAACAATATTATATTGATCGAGCCCGGGCATAACCGGTGATGACAAAACTCGCTTCCTAATTTTTTTTTTATAACCAACTTTCTAGATGGCTCTGTATTGGTCATAGACTCAATAAATGGGCTATCGAATACATAAACAACGATTTAATACAGACCGTTAGTTCCAGAGATTAGCGCGTTTGAATCAACAAAAAGCATTGTAATTTTAATATAAATAAACATTGTTAGATGTATTGAAAAATATTTCCTCAAGGCTTATAGTAGGCATTAACGAATTGTATATATCTGGCATGTTACTTTAACCAAACTATATAATTTTCAGAAATATCTAGACCAATGCGAGCAACCCTGTCCTCTGCTATCGGAGAATAGTCTGCTATCAAAGATCCCGAGTCTACTGAATAAAGCCAAAGCTCTATGTAAGGATACCATCACCAACACCAGCTACCCCACGCTCGTGCAAGGACTGGACGACTTCGTCACGCTTGTTATCGAGTCCAGTGAGCATTTGGGCTCTTTGGAGGTGATTTACCATTTAAATATTATGTATATTGTTTCATTAAAATTAAACTCATATAAAATGTCCCTTTTAAAGTGGTTTAAGGTTCTAAACCTTCTTATAAAGAAATTTAATCCTTCCAAAAAAAACCCAATGGATTCAAAATATTTTAGTTAATATAATTAAATAGCTTCTAACACCCTCAGCTTCTTGTACTGTCCTACTAATACCGATAGTGTAAATTATTCAAAATTTTAATCATTTGAATTGAGCATCAACGCCTGAAATTCAATAATTTTAATATTTTTTTACCTTCCAGGTTGATGCAACAGCATCAAAAGACAAACAAAAGTCTCAAGCCAAAAATATAACACAGCAAAAACGTAAAGCTTTGGCCGATTTATTCAAATATTTGACCAAGATGGGACTCAACTACCGCACCGGCCTCGTCATACTATCGGCCTCTGAAGACTTATATGATTTCACTATACCCCCTGTTGATTTAGATGCCGCTATGAGTTATCTGAAAAACAGGTACCGTTCTATTAAATTAATTATAGATATTTAACCATATTTGTCTTCCTTCTCTCTCTCTCTCTCTCTCTCTCTCTCTCTCTATCTATCTGTTTTTTATAAGTTCTCTTTATTCTACTACCTATGATGTGTTATATATTTTCCAAGAACTTATTTTCTTGTTATATAATCCTAATACTAATATGAGTATAATAAGAATATAAACACAAGATAAATATCTCAAAATATATTTCTAAAGAATATTAGATGTCGCCACCATCCCGATAACGACGATTATAAAAAAATGCTGAATTCATGTAAGCGATACGGTAGCTAAACTGGCAGAGCGTCGTGACGGTTTCCCACAGGTCGCAGATTCGAATCCCACTCGTATAGATTAGTTTTTCATTATATATTTATTTAAGATAAGCGTAACATGTCTAAACATGTTTATAGACATTTTAATTCAAAATTATTTTATTTATAGTTATTTATGAATAACTATTTATAACCAATGACTTCTTAAACAATTTTGTAATATATGTAATAAAACAGCTCCAATCTAAAACAAATATATAATTGTAATTACCATTTCAGACGCTGTGATGCCACACTCGCGCTGCTGTGGTCGGGCTGTGAGAAATACTTCCAGAAGAACGTCGCTCGTCATAGACTGCTGAGTGCCGCGCTACAGTCGCCTCATGCCGACCTCGGCTTACAAAATATAGATAGGTGTAAAGGGTTTGCAGCCCAATTATTGGTAAGTTTTCATTCTTCATGTATATCAAATTGGACATTTAAATGTATTTTTAATATATCAATTTTTAATTAATTTTATATTTGTTAAAGAAATATACGAACACCCAGAAGAAATCCATTTCGCGGTACACCAGACATATATATGACTTGAGGACCGTAGCTGCAAGTCTTACCAACGCATTGGAAATTGATGCAAACTCTAATATAACTAAATTAAAAGAAAAACATGACGTTCTAGTGCAATGCTATGCCCATACAAGTATCCTCCTGGACCAATTCAACGTTGTACTCAAATCTATTCCTGAGAAACATATGAATACAGATTCCGAGCCACATTTCGATAAAGTGTTATCGAGCACGCCATTAGCGGATTGTTTCAAAGACACTGATGAATGGCAATGCCTTTACAAGAAAGTTAAGTCTATTATAGCTTTGGTTGACAAACAAAAGGCATTATTAAATAAATTGTCCCGGAATCCGAAACAGATAGGAGTTGTTACTGAGTTGCCGGTTGTATCTCAAAGTCATATTGATATTATAAGTGAAGCTTCGATCAACTTGGACGTTATTATAGAAAAGAGTAACGAAATTGTTAAAGAATATCAATTTATATTTAAAACGACTATAATAGAAGATTTTGTACCTCATCATCCCATTCTAAGATGCATTGAAAATTTGGTGACATATATTAAAGAAACGAAAACAGAACTCAAAGAGTTGGATGAACCGTTAGATCAAGATATGGAAGAAAGCTATGAAACTATCATAACACAAGCAGAAGACATTGTAGCTACAATGTTACTTGTAGTACAATCTTTGTACAAAAAACATTTACCGCCAGAAAAGAGTTCAGAAAATATCGACGTTTTAAGTGCAATTGATGAAATTATAGATGAAGGGGAGAAAGAGGAGTCTAAGGAAATATTAGAAGACAATCATTTGAAGGAACTGTTACAAGAGAAAATATCAAATGATTCAAGAATGTTACAAATAGAGACGTTGGTGACCAAAATACGCCAATTGTTGGTCAGTTACGTCCAATTCATAGCAACGAGATCTGAAGTGGAGGAAGTTAGAACAGCAGTTATGAGATTGATTCCAATATTGGAGCAGCTTGTCTTATTCGTCCAATATTTTGTATCGCAGAAGGTGGCAGTACACAGAGTATCTTGTAAAATGTTGTCAGTACTATTGAAGATTTTCTCGGATCTTGCTACCAAAGGGTAAGTGCTTTAAGAACGCGTTAACGAAACAGATGGGTAGCAAATCACATTACTACATTGACAAAGCTTGACTACGCACACATACGCATGTATAGTCGCGAAATAATGGCTACATGAAACGCATGAATTTTTTGGTTTATTGGTTTTGGTATGATTATAGTTCTTATTTTTTTCACGTCTTTATAGTTCTTTATAGTTGACACATGAATCTTTATCTACGGTACTAAGGTTTATTTTAGTCTGATGGAAAGATCTTATCAAATCCAACAAAACAAATCTAAACCCGACGCACCTAATTCTATACGTCTAGAAGATCCAGTATTATTCATTCATCAGTATACCTTTAGGTGACTCCGTGAAGTCTGGAAAGGTCTTATCAAAACTGTCAAAACAAGCCTAACCTAGCCTTTTTCGTCGAGGAGATCTAGTAGCAGCCTTCAACATTTGGACCTTTAGGTCACAAACAATACTAATATCATATAATAAAATTTATAATATTTTACGTAAATAAATAATTTTAAAATAATGTTATTATTAAAAGTAATCAACAAATTTAAACTATCAAAATTGTTTCATGTAGCCATTATTTCGCGACTATACGTATGCGTACATACGTACATACGCATACGTATGACTACACACACATGTGCGTAGTCAAGCTTTGTCAATGTAGTTATGTGATTTGCTACCCATCTGTTTCGTAAATGCGCCCTTAAAACAAACCGTTTTAGTCATTTACAAAAACAAAAATACATTAGTTGATTTTATTGTAATCTTGAAAAAATTCTCTGTCTGTGCAAAATTGAATATTTTATATACCAAACAGCTTCTGCAAGCCATCAGACCTTGACTCTGAGGAAGGTGAAGGAGAGGGCAGTACTGGAGCCAGTGGTATGGGACTCGGGGAGGGAGAGGGACAGAAGGATGTTTCAGAGAGAATTGAAAACCAGGTTTGTGAGATATACAGAATATTCGCACAATTTACAAAAAATATGTATATTGTATATGTTTACACTAGCCGTGCTCTCAAATTTTTAAAACGCTCTTTAAACGAAAGTACATATTTCGTATTGATTGTCTTATGTAATCTGTTTCACTTTGACGCTTTCAAGAATTATAACCAATAAACAGAACTCTTAAGTAGTTGTGAAGAAACTCATATACCACTGCAAAGCGGTTGTACTTCTCCAAAACTTACTTACTGACTTACTTGTCCATACATCTGAAAAATGTCATTGCAATTGGATAAAAAGTCTAGGAATAAATATAGAACAGACAAACGAACATTTATTTTATTCTATTGTATGTTATTTAAAGGATCAGTTAGATGATGCTCGTAAACCGGGAGAAGAGAAGAACGAAGAAGATAGAGACTGCAAGGAAGAAGAGAAAGGAGTCAATATGACTGATGACTTTGATTCTCACTTGCAAGATATGGACAAGAAAGGTAGTGATTAACTTTTAAAAAAATGTTTCATTTATTTTTGGTAATTTTATGTGTATTGAATAAATATCTTTTCAGAAGGAGATTCAGACGAAGAAAAAGATGAGGACGATGCTGACAAGCAAATGGGTGATACTGATAATGCTGCTGAAAAGTACGTTTATATTATTCTAAATAAATATAGTAGAGCAACTAACAATTTGAACTAAAAAGTGGTCATTTACAATCGAATGGTCATGATGGTATGACAAATATTTAGAAATATACTTAAATAAAATAGGTTAGATCAACAAATATGGGGTTCTGAAGACGAAGAAGACGTAGATGAAGAACAGAATAAGAAAGAGAAGGAAGAGCGCGGTAAGGGAGAAAGTACGGGTGAGAAAGAAATGGGTGCTAAGGAAGAGGAACAAGGCACTGATGACGGTACTGAAGGAAAAGAGAAAAAGAAGAAGGATATTAATGAAATGGAACCTGAAGTTGACGATGATCATGTAAGATAATTTAGTTCATAAGTTATTTAGAGATTTCATTTTAAATTACCGTTAATTTTAGGTATAACTTTTATTGTGTATACTACTTTTATATTAAAGGTTGATCCATATCACGGCAATCATCAAGAATTCCCAGAACCTGAAGATTTTGAAATGCCAGAAACTCTAGACTTGGATGGTGAAGAAAAGGATGACAAGGTACTTGTAATTGATATTTAGAATACTATTTTTTTACCTGTTTATTTGACCTGATTTTAAATGTCAAATGTCTCAGTCTAGTTTAATCAAATAATTAACAATTATAATTAGGATGGTGAGACTGAAACAGAGAATCCATTTGAAATAGACGCAATGAAAGAGGCAATACAGGAAGAGGAGCCACAAGAAGAGGTAAAAGATGAAAAAGGAAATAGGGATGGTCTGGACGTGTCCAGTGATGAAGACGGTGATGGCAATGATGACGAACAGGTAATTATGGATCTTTATCACTTTACCACTTCAAATCTAATTAATTACAATTGTATAATAATGTAAAAATTATATATTAATGTTGTTTGATTTTTAACAGAATAAAGACGATAAAAACGAAACAGATCAAGAAAACAAAGATGAAGATGAAAAAGGCCCAGACGAAAATGAAGAGGGGACAGAAAAAGAAACGCCAGAAGAAACTGCAGATGATACGCAACCGGATCCAAACAATCCAGAAACAGAGCCTGAGCAGGAAAGCGATCCTGATAAAGATTTACCAAAAAATCCAGACGACATTACTGAAGAGGAAGAGAAACATGAATCCAATCCAGAAGCGAATCCAAATGCAGATCCATCGAACAGAGATCCATCCGCGGAAGATAAAGTTGAGAACGCGGAAATGGAGAAAGGAACCAATGATAACGTTCAGATGAACACTGAACCGGTAAAGGATGAAGAAGCTGCGCCTTATGTGAGTTGATTGCCTTCAAGACTATAATTAACGATTAACGTATTCGTTGCGTGTAGGCAAACGTAAACGATTAACGTATTCGTTTGGTATAAGAATACGTAAACGTTTTGTATAGCTGAATTTGCGTACTTGAAGTATAGACATACATCATCATCATCCATCTCCTATCCTTTTACCTCTCTAGGTGTCGGCACAAGATGTTTTCCTGTTCCATTTGCTTCTGTCTTCCATCATCTCTTTCTCTACTCCTTCCAATCTTATGTCATCTTTAACACTGTCCATCCATAGCTTTTTTGACCTCCCTCTAGTCACATATCCATCCACATTGACTTAAGTAGTCACGTGACTTTCATCCCTCCTCATTATGTACTCAAATCACGATGACCTTTGCTGTCCTCATCTTTGTGATCTATTCTGCTCTGCCGGATACCACACGGCTAGACGTAAAGCGCGTATAGACATGCATTTACTAAAAATATGTTATATATATCCATTTCTAAGAGACTGAAATAGTGATTTATATATAAATTAGTTATATTCAAAGAACCATGACATATCGGTTTGTCCACGTGTGCGAGGCTGTGATGTAAACCTAGTTAAAAATAATTCCAGGAACAAGCCCAAGAGCAAGTAGGCGAAAACATCCAGTCCACGGGGCGGTCGGAACTAGATAACAGTGATAAGGGACACCGTGGGGACAAGCAAGCCGCGAGGGCAGAGTCCCGGGAACAAAGGACTCGCTTCGAGAACAGACCCGGGAAAACTGACCAGGACAGGACTTTAGGTGGGTTTAATAGTTTCTTTTGTCTGGAGAGTTTCTGGGATAGCCATATATTATACTTATAATAATGATGTCGACTTCTATTACATCATCGAAACTATATAAATTAATGAATTCGATTCAGAATTATGAATCACACCCAGAAAAGAAACAGCATTGTATTCATTTACAATATGGTGATGATATGATTTATTAAAAATAAACAAACCACTCGTCAACTTATATGTAGTAGAAGAGTTTAATAAAAAAATATATATTTCAGGTGATATAAACCAAAAGAAGCACAAACAAGTGCACACACTCGAAGCGGAACAGGATGCCGGTGAAGACACCGAACAGACGGACGAACAGGCCGACGCTTACCAACATGTAAAACAAGCGAAACAGGATGACATACAAGTATTTAATATTTAATATACTTTTTAAATTATTTATGTTAATAATCACCCATTTGAAACAATAAAATATGTGGCTCTAAATAATATATATAATACTTGTAGGTAATAGACGCAGCTACGAAGGAGCAAGCGGACGAGCAGCCGACGTTGCAGCACGAGGACGACCACGAACTACAGGACGAAGAAGTGCCTATGGACGTGGACGATGACGATATTACGGTCTTTAGTTTGTTTTCATTCTAAACCTATGAATAAAACTTACCTCCTTTGTTAGCTTAATATACCTACAGTTCTCCGAACTCTCCTGATCGGAGATTCTAGACCAGCTCCAATTTGAAAAAAACAATAATTTATTAGATTATATGCTGTATAGTCTTTATTAGGATATTGAAGATGGTTTAGTTTTGGACACCCAAAATGTTTAAATTCAATGTTATTATTTGTTTATTAGGTGGAAAAATCTGAAGAACTAAAGCCCGAAAAAACAAAAGATAACAAAGGTAAAGATGAAGATAAACCTGGTAAAAAGAATGATGGTGAAGAGGCGACCGGGGAAACCGGCATCGAAATCGAGGGCAGCGCCGTGGCGACGGAAACCGTGCCACGGGGACGAGACACCACCTACCATACGAGGTGACGACCACCACACTGAGTTTTCATTGATACTTTTTTACATACAAGTTATTTAATTTTAAAGCATAAAATATATATATACATTTAAACGAACGTTTATCTCAATTTCCATAGGCTACAAGACACATCATATCAAGCGGAGGACATAACGGCTCAAGAATACATGTCAATAAGAGAATGGCTGGAGTCCGGCTCCGTACAGGGCAGCGACTCGTCAGCGCGCGCCTGGCGCTGCGTGTGGCGCGACTCCGGCGCGGCGGCGCGGGCGCTGTGCGAGAGACTGCGGCTCGTACTCGAGCCCACCGGCCGCTCCAGGAGAGCCGGTATGTGTGGCGAGGAGCTAGTTGTGGCTCGAGTTCGAGCAAAGTATTGATGGAACTAGAAGTCTATTTGACGTATCTTACGATTCCATCCGCGCGGATTATGATTGTAGCTCGATTTCAGAAATATTATTTAAAGACTATTCACTAACTTATAGTGGCGGTTGAAGATTGCTTTAAACACATTTTGATAACCATAAAAATTACTTACCTTTCCAGGTGACTTCCGCACCGGTCGAGCCATCAACATGCGACGGGTGATCCCGTATATCGCATCACACTTCCGAAAAGATCGCATTTGGCTTAGAAGAACTAAACCAGCCAAACGAGAATACAAAATCGCCATTGCCATAGACGATTCCAGCTCTATGGCCGACAACAGAAGCAAGGAACTCGCTTTTGAAAGTTTGGCTTTGGTGTCCCAGGTAAAATTAATGTGTTAATTTAAAAATAACAAATATTCGAAAGAAAGAATTTGCAAAAATAAAATTGTATATGTTTTTAGGCATTAAACCTTCTCGAGTCTGGAGACCTCGCAGTTCTAAGTTTTGGCGAAAAACCCAATCTTCTACATCCGTTTACTGAACAGTTCTCCGAACACTCTGGATCGAAGATTCTAGAACAGCTCCGCTTCGAACAGACCAAAACAAAAATCGCACAATTGTTAGATTTTTGTACCGTTATGTTCGATCAACAGTCCATCCGCAGTGATGCCTTGAACGCTAAATTACTAGTCATAGTCAGTGATGGTCGAGGGATATTCTCAGAAGGAGAAACAAAGGTCCTACAAGCGGTCCGAAGAGCGAGACAGCAAGCCATATTTTTAGTATACGTCATTATTGACAACCCTGACAATAAGGCGAGTTTATAAGGTACATGAAACATTTTTACTTCTCATGACTGTGTACTAAAATTCAATTTTACTTTTCAGGACTCCATAATGGATATAAGAAGACCAATAATAGACCCGGTGACCAACTCATTGGCAGGATTTGTTTCTTATTTGGATACATTCCCGTTCCCTTTCTACCTTATTTTACGAGACATGTCTGCGTTGCCTACTGTTTTAGGTGACGCCTTGAGACAGTGGTTCGAGTTAGCAGCGAACACTGCTAACTAATTTATATTTAATAGTGTGTTTTAATAAAAATTTGAGAATTACGTCTTATATATAATAGTTATAAGAAAAAACTATTTACTTATTATTTACTACGTTCAGTAGTTTAAGAGCAAAATATATATTATTTTCTAAAAATAAAATTATTGTTTTTAGTTTGTAAGAGCAATTCTAAATTTACATTGAAGACTGTAAGTTACTATATATTTTTTATAAATCTTAAAATTTATTATCCTGAAAAAATTGTGTAATTATAAAAATTTCGAAAAATTTTTCGAGTAATATTTTTTTTTGCCAAAAATTTAATTCATAAAAAAAAATATTACATTTCCAGTCAATTTACTTAAGAGTTGAGTCTATAAATTAAGTCTTAAATGTTAATAATATACAGGTTCAAATAACTTTCGGTGTTTTCTTTTTGCAATGTGGTAATGACCAACGATCCACATTGCATTTCGCCTTAATTTCCCTCCTTTGTTTAGTGAAATTTTAGGTAACGATAAAATAATAAAAGTGTTTAAAAAATATTATTGTATATTTGTCAACCAAAAATTAAACAATAATGTAATATTTGCTTAGCTAATTTTGAAATTAAGAGACTACATACGTGTTAACATTTCAGGCCTATGTTAGAATTTTAAATAATTTAACCACGACCTAATTAAAATTTTGCGATTTTTTCAAACAAGCTATACCTAGTATAAAATAACTTATGTTTTAGACAAAACGATATAAATCAATGCACCTCTTAATCTACTTCACTAATATACAAATTATAGAAACAATTTACAAATACGCACATTTTACGTAATTTGTAAATAATTTCTTAAAATTCAACAATCGTAATAGCAAAATATAATCTACTTTAAAGTTTACAATAAAATACACTAACTCATGTAAAATATTAAATATGTATTGACATAACGTGACTAAGTCTATATATGTATCGTTAGAACCGCGGCGGTTTAATGTATACACATAACACTTGTAGATTCTTAAAGCTGACAGTTTAAGAATATTCCAAAAAAATGAGCACAGATTCTAGTTTCTGTTGTTTAAAATTGCACGTTAAAATTAATTTATATTTATTGTCGAGAACAATAAGCTTTTATTTCAATAATTTGATTATAAAATACAAATTTATAAGTAAATTATAAGGTTAAATAAATAATTTATAAGAAGCTAAAATTGCTCAAACAGCATACATTTGAGCGTTTTTAAAGCTGTTTAAAGAAATATAAGAAGTATTTACATATTTTATTTGATAATTGTAATCGTTTATATAAAAATATTAAATCCCGTTAATACACTGGAAGTTAAAAATACTTAGAAATAGTCTGAAGGCCATATCGGTGTTAAATTGAAGTTGATATCACATACACTAAATACTATTCTTTATAATTTCAATTTAAAGATCTTCAATATTTATCTCAGTATGTGTCAAAATCATAGTAAGCGATTTTCCCATAGGATAATGGACAACTATATTTCTAAGAATCAACATAAGAACTAATAAAACAATAATAGACTACAATTTTGCTAAAAATATTAAAATTTTAGTTCTAAATATTGATATTATTTTTGGAATGATTACACAAACAATGTTACATGGAACACTTCATATTTTACAATTAATACTAGAAATTGTATTGTCTGTTTATACAACAAAAAAAATAAAGTTTCAGTATTATAGTAATTATGATAAATATTTAGATTACAATTGGAATTCTGTTATTATTTTCAAAGTACTGCAATCCCAGAAGGGATTGAAATGAAATAAAGTTATTACTATGTTGTAAAGTAAAAATAATTTATGTAAATTACATAAGATGAACCTGTATTTGTGTATTGCTTTACTTGGTTTCCTTGGACGAGTGGTTATTAACGTCTTCAGTCTTTTCGCCGTCACCGTAGAACTTTGGCTGAAAATACAAAATCAAATTAGAAATTAGTTTGAAGAAATTAAAATTTTACATAAATTTACTATAATGGTAACTTCAAGTAACAATGGGATGATACACAGACTGCTAAGTAATTAATCCTTTAAAATGGTTTGATTATTATAAAATACTCCAAACATCTAATTGTATAGATTAGACGAAGCGGAAACAAAACTTGGTAAAAAAAACCACATCACATGATTAGTACAAGAAACAACCAACACTAGTAAAACTGGACAAATATTACAAGGGACAAACATGTATGCACATAAAAAAAAATTAATTCAACCTAAACTCATATCTCTAAGTGCACATATAAAGGTACATAATGTGCAGTGAAAATATCATAATATATTTCTGTACAATTGAATTCTTTATTTTTAATATTAAATACACTAGATGTCAAACCACAAAATCCAAAAAGCATGAGAAACCACATCTGTCATTGGGCTCGACTTACACAATTTTAATACTATACAGTTGTGACTTTATTTCCAAATCCATTTTTCATACTGTTATAACTTGTAAATCCCTAGAAAAATATATAGCTTTAATATAATGTATATTTATTATATATACTTAATAAGATAAATACTTGTTTAATACCCATTTCTGTAAAATACTATTTAGGTATAAATACTAATAATAATAATTGCCCGACCTCGTCGTGGTTGTCGGCGGTGGCCGGGCGGTCGTCGTCGTCGTCGGAGTCGTCGTCGCCCGACGAGTCGCCGGACCCGGCGCCTTCCTTGCCTGTGTTGTATATTGTTATTACTTTTGTGAAGTTTTTTTTTATTTAACAAAGAAATTTGAGAAAATGAGCAGAGTTGGATTTGTGAGTAGAAAAATTATTTTGTGCATACTTTCGGATTTTCCTACATAACGTAAAAACATCTATAAAAACTACTAATTTGTCCCTGTTGTTGGGCAAAATGACAAAAAATGCCTTTATATTGCTGAACAGCTGTTTTGCACTGTTTAGTATGTATATATGACACGAGGCCTGTGTCAGGCTCGGCCGTGTGGCAGAGAGGCGTGTCTGACCGCTAGAGGGCGCGGGCGGCTGCGCGGGGCGGGCGCGGTCGCGGGTGAGCTCGTCGTAGCACTGCAGGCACACCCGCAGCGGCTTGTCGCTCTGCGTGCGCAGCATGAAGCGCTTCGACGAGCACGGACCGCACACCACCGACCCGCACTTGCGACAGTGGTGCTGGAAACGATTATTTACATATAATTATAACAGCGTTTACTTTTCTGTTGTTTCTGGTTCTAGGTTCTATCCTAGGTTTGGTTACATATGATAATTAATTTATGTTGAATCGGAGTATGTACGGTATTATTAGCTAGATAAATAATTTTATCATAGCAGTCACGGCCATTTTTTTTTATTAACGTGTAAAAAAAAATGGCCGTGTCTGCTATGGTAAAATTATTTTTATTAACGTGTATTTATAATTTCAAAACATTAGAACTACTACAAAACTTAAGTCAGCAGTGAATCATTGACAGAATTATATTGTTTTACAATATGATTTACAAAATTAAACTTTATCTTAAATTACACAAATAACAACAAGCCAACTAACCCGTCTGTTGAGAACTGTGAACTGAGTCTTTTTGCAATGCATGCAGATATTGGCCTCATTGTCCGGCACCCAAACCGCAGCATGCTCTGAAGGGGGCTGCTTGCCACCTGTAATATATTTAGAATTATTAAGTTAATATTTATTAAGGAAGTGTAAAATCTTCACACATTATCTGTAAATTAAATGCAAATATCAAAATAAATATTTTAATTGTATAATTTATGAACTTGTAATTTAATTATGTTTTATTAAACACATATATAATGCTTACTTTTTCTTAACAAATCTTCTATGCACTTTTCTATGTGAGCCATCCATTCCTCTTTCTCTGTACCGGTAGCAGCATACACAGCAAAAGATTTAGATGCAGTACGAATCAACCAACCATTACGAAATTCTAAAAATTATACAAAATTTTTAGTTGCACATGTTTTTTATATAATATTGTTAAGTGTTAATAATTAAAGGCATTGCAAATAGAATTAATATTTAAAAGGTCAAGTAGTTTCTGACCAACCGCATATTATAATCAGAAAATGATAACATTTAAACTTATATTTTTTTTATGATTCATAACTAGTGATTCACTTCTCTATTTTTGTCATATGACATTTGCTGAAGCAACAATGAAGCAATAAAATAAGCATTAAATGATAAACAAAAACAATATACTATGGAACATAACATGGGCTCTCCCACATATGTACAGACCATGAGTCGGTTTTTAAATGTATCATATTATAAATTATTATAGAATTATAATTTTGTTCTAATTTAAATAAACATAGCATGACAGAACTAGAAGACCATTTCAGACATGTATATTATTTGAATATTATATGTAAATATCTGTCTGCATTTTAAATTCTTAATACCCTATGAGGAAATTCTGATACAAAAAACAGCCTATTTTTTATCAATTTTGTATTGAGTATATTATTGTTTGTGTCTAAGTATAGAATATATTTATAAATATTATTATTAACTTAATAATAAATGGTTTGAGGCTTGGCAACAAATCCTAAATAACTTACTTGAATTTAGTTTTAACATAACAGAATTTATTATACATATAACACTATTTTAAAAACCTTGAAAAAAAAAATACAAAATACAATCTTTTACATTAAATATATAAGGAGTCAAAGCTTTGTTGAGTTAATTAGAAACTAATGATAAATTTCAAACTATAATTTCATAGTTTAATCATAAACACAAACTAATGTTTGTTTAAAAAACTATTCCATCACCTATCATGCTGATATTGACCGATTAGAGATAATCTAGTAAATATAAGATAAGATCATATTTCAATTGTTATGTATTTAATATTTTATGTAATAAATTAACAACAAATTACATTATATACAGTTGAAGCTTGATGAGTTAATGTACAAGGTTATAAAGAATATTTTAAGTTATTAGAATTTTTAACCTATCAAGGGTTTATGAATGAAAAGTTGCTATCTTTACTTATTGTGGTTCATTCAAGTGTTATGCATTAAGCTTATGAAAGAGTATATATATTATATGTAAAGAAATACATTAAAATTAAAAACACACATGTTACATTAAAATAACACTTTATATATGGTTAGTATATACTTTTTTCATAACTTAATTTTTATTATGGACTCTTTACTTGGGTGAATGTTATTTTATCACTATTATCATTGTGATGTTTGTTCGAAAATTCAATAACTAATTATAAAAGTAAGTTATTGTATCTAAGCACTTTAAACTACAGTATTGCCCAGATTTCAAAGAAACAATATGTAAATAGTTTTGTTTAAATTAACAGTTTTGAGTATTTATTATAAAACTGTTTAATTTAAAGAGGTTATTATTTTTTTCTTTAAAATTATAGAGTGCCAGTACTGAAATTAATTATTTAATTTATAGAAGTTTTGGGCTGTGAGAAGGAAACATCTTTTATTTTGTTATAGAGGTTTTTTATCTTATGTCCTATAGTATATCTTATATTTATTATAGATAAGAATAATCTAATTATTTTGAATCTTAATTAAAAATATAGTTTTATTTGGTTTTAACCCTAACAAGTTATTGTGACATCGAATAAAATATTGTATTATAATGTTTATGGATCGAAATTGAAAGTTATTCCCGTTGCCCACTTATATACAGCAATTAAATACTTACGTCCTTCATCCTTGAGGGATTCTAATTTTACTGTTTCAAGTGGAATAAGATGTTGCTTATTATATTTCTTCTTATTTATAACAATGTTGCCGTACACTAGTATGTCATTGAACAAGAAAAATTGACGAGCTTTAGGTTTTTTTCTGCACATTTTTGTCAGGACACCTTCACCCACAAGAACTCTGCCCTGCTCCGCAAGTGTCTAAAACAATAAATATTATATGTAACTAGAATACAGTTGCAAAATATTAAGGATACTTCCATATCCAATAATAAATAACTATAAATTAAAGATAACAGTTATATTTTTATACATAACAAAGTTATGGTTCCGTAAAATATGAGAAATAAATAAACGTTTTTAAATACCATACTGATAAAAAAAGATATCTATTGGCAAACCCACAAAGCGAACGTACGGAATATTATCTTCTTCAGTTTGTCGTTGTTGATAAAAATCTAATGCAAAGTTCGAAAGTTTTATATGAACATTTCTGTAAGTTAGTAAATAAATAAACTAACCTGTCCGGAACTGCCAAAACAGTTCTCCACCATAGCAATTCTTCTGGCATTAGCCTCACTATTCACTGAAAATGAAGATAATAGTAGCGTAAAAATAATAGCGTTGAGCATTAAAGTTTGACGTCAAAGGAAAGTAGTAAGCGAACAAACAATGACTCTGATCATTTAAATTGACGAAGAATTTGTATAGAAATACGTAGAAAACTTAAAAAATACAATCCACTTAGCATTATTTGTCACAACCTACCTAAACGATCCACCATTATCGAAAATTTATTTTAGTTTACACAGCACTGAGCACAGAGACACGATAAAGATGAGAAAAATGTGTCATTCATATTTTTTCTTCAGTGTTGGTGTATTTAATATTGTGTTATTGTAACAAAAATCCTTTTAAAATATTTTTACAAACTTTCTACAAAATATTTTTTTTAAACTGAATAAATAAAGCCAGTGTCGAATATAATACCGCATTTAAATTTGTAATTGTATTATACATATAGCTAATTGATAACAATTTCAACTCTTTACCATAGACAGACGATCATGTGAGTGTCCATTTTTTTCTTGGTTTTGACACCTCCTGACAAGCAGTGGTCGATATCTAGCGTATATTGTTCGAAAATTTGATAAAATAAACGAACAAAATGGCTTGCAAATTCTGTGGTCCTAAACTCTCTCTATGTGGTCTTGTTTTGAGTGTTTGGGGAATTATACAGTTGGTGAGTAATATATATTTTTTGAAACAATTTTTTTTTCCTGCTCTAAATCTTCTAATTATATGGGTTTTTAGACTCTGATGGGCGTTTTCTACTACTTCCGAGCTGTAGCGCTTCTTGAAGATATTCCTCTTGGTGAAAACCACAATAGTATTGAAGATTTTGTGGTTGAAGTAGAAAAAGGATATGGTGTGGTAAGTATACTTTGATTCACTCTCAAATGTCATAAAGATATTCTTAACCCAAAGGAAGTTAATTGTTAATACTTATGGTTAAAAAAAAATGGTTTATAGTTACAGTATTGGTTTATCAGTACAGTACTGTTATATAGACACCACAATCATGATATTAATTTTGTTACAGTGTTCAAAAATGAAGATCTCTTAACTATTATTACAACAACCTTAAAACCTTTTTTTGTAAAACGAATAAGTCCTTTTATCTGATTTCAGAATGCTAATAACTGCTGGATAGCTGCACTTCTCTATGTGATCACTCTTGTTATCTCTGCACATCAGTTTTGGATGAATAACCGCTCCTCAGTCAGCATGTAAGCTGTACTTAGGGCATGACCTTTTGTTAATAGTTCCATTCCAATTATTTTGTCCAGAAAAATTATGTATTATCCTTAGTCAGTTAAAAAGGTTGGAAACAACATAAGAAGTTTCCGTATGTCATCCATAAAAATGAGCATAAATATCTAATATGATGTATAATTTTTCTAGCCAAAATTTACTGTATTATAGAGGTTGATAACAAAATATTTATTGCAAGTCCTATTGAAGATATTTTGATGATAAAATGTCATTTATGGAGTTTGTGACCTTAGTTTCAGAATACAGAGATAATCATCATATATTCGGTTTTTAGCTTAAGAATACTTTTGTGTATTTTCAGTAAAAATAAGTTATTGGTATTCAACTGTTGCATTTCAAGATTATAAAGAGGAAAGCAATTACTGTTCTGCTGTATTTTGCTGATTACTGTTTTGTCTGTTTAATAGTTTATTGTTATAATATTAATGTTTAATTTGGCTCATGTATCCATGCAAAAGTATTATGTTGATGAATGTATGTTCGCTATAAATTGTACATAAAATAAATATAATTATTGTAGATACATTGTAAAATGAATCAATAGTTTTTTTTTCTTGAATTAAATATTAATGTTATGAACCGTGTTTTACTTTTAATGAGTGTTTTATGGTTATAAAAATAAGGACATGTTTCAAAGGTTATCCATATATATACATATATCTTTTTTTGTATACAGGTATGGATGCTGGGGTGGCCTTAATACTTTTTTGAATCATAAAAAACAATTATTGTCATGGCTATAGTATTATCATCTAATTAAATAACGGTTTTCATTTTAGTTTTAGTTCTGAAAGAAAATTTACTGGTCAATTGCAAAACTATATGTTATCCAATACATATATATATACATATATATACTTTTAACAAATTAGTAATTATATATATACATATATATATATAACTAGTAATTTGTTAAAATTACCAATTTAAACAAATTCATGAATTTTCGTATTATTGAAATTATAGCATAAAACAATTTTTGTTTGTGCCCTTGAAAATGATATAATATTTTAAATATACAGCATTCTTTATTAAATTGACTGCATCTAAAAGCCATTATCAATACAATTATTATTAATCATTATAAATTTTGTTAATTTTGCGTGATACACGAATAAAAAAATGTAGCAGTTTTCAGATTGTTCTTATTAATATACAGGTTTTAACTCGCCAGATATTAATCTAAAACATGTACAGACAAAAATGCCACTCAAACTAAGCATTCAAATAGTATTCTCGTTCTACGATTGAAATACCACCTTTTTACATTTTGGAAAATCTTAGTAAAGAAATAAGTGATTTGACAATAGAGTTAGCGTGATATCAAATTCAGATTTAAATAAATAATGAGTCTGTTATTTGGTTGTGGTCTATGCTGTATGCTTTTAAGTGTTTGGGCAATTCTTCAATTGGTAAAACTCGTTTTACATAGCTAAATAAATTTCACTTTTCAATTATTGCAGATATTAGATATGGTACCTAAGTAGTATAGTTGTATCTAATTTTTAATACTAGTGTCTTTAAGTTGTGTAGGTAAAAATAATATTACCTTCCTGTGATTTTAAATAATTATTAAGTAAATAATCATTGAAAGTCATCATATCATATCCTTGGTTGACGTTACAAGAAACATAGATAATTATTTAAATAGTATGGTTGTTTGTAGATTGCAATGGGCTTTTTTTTCAAAATGGAAGTAGTAGCATTTATTGAGGAAGCGGAACCAGACCATCATTCTTACGACGACTTCGACGATTTTATGAAGCAGACTAAAGAAAACTATCAAAAGGTAGGTAGACCTACATAGGTATAAAATACAATATGGGTACAAATTTTCTATGACTGGAATTGAAGTATAAGGGTTTGATTTACAATTCGTTTTAGTGTGGTGGTGACTACATCGGTTCTAGGCTTTCAGTCGTTAAGCCTAAAGAATATATCTCGCAATATAAAGGAAATTTGATGATTCATATCATATAATTGATTGTTTTTTAAATTATTTGATTAACTAATTCCTTTCAGATAGGACTTAACTGTTGGGTTGCCGCAATTTTGTATGCAATAACGTTGGGATTGTCTTACATGTGTATAAAAAAATCTCAGACTACGGCAAGATTAGCTGCTGAGAAAATCAAAGATGACGAATTATTTTGCAGGGAAAAAGCTAAGAAGTTATAGAATTATTGTCATAAATATTGGTTCAAAGTAGACCTACTCTTCCTTCTAATTTTATCATACACGTATAAGAGATTTAGTTAAAGTAAATTAAGATTAAATACCGCCTTAAACGGTTTATAATAATAATTTAACTTATGGATAACCAAATAAATAGTAATGCATTAATATTGTATTATTTCAAAGTTATGGGTTTTCTGCATATTGAAGACTTCATGGTTCAAGGTCTGAAACCATTCCGACCCTACTACTTCTACTACTTCAAAACTACTACTACTACTACTTCAAAACTTTCGAGTACCTAAGTACCTAACGTATTTAAGTACTTACATTAGCTACTTTTCTCTTCTTTGTTTACCTAGAACGTAGTTTATATACGTCTAGCAAAAAAAAACACAATATTTTTTTTCCCTGATTTCGCCCGTAAGAGCAAAATTGCGACCAACTCTTTGAAAATGTAAAATAATGAAGATGTCATTGCAGAGTAAACGGGTAATGGAATAGAAGTTCAATTTAAAAAAAAAATCTCAGACATTTATATATTTTAAATTTGCCAAATATCTCTACATACAAATCTCATAGAAAGTACTAGCGCGAGAGCATTATTCATAGGCATGAATGCGAGTGGAGCAATGGAATATAATGGAATATAGAAAAGGTCCTAAAATAGTATTCCAATTGACATATTACTAAAAACTTTGTTACGATGAAGGATTCATTTTTATTTTACGAACTATTTACGCGCATGTCGAAAGAACCACCTAAAATTACTGCTAGGGCAATGTTGGTTATGTCATTATAAATATATTAAATTTAGCTATCATATAATATTTAATTTAACTCTGATATAATATTCAATTTAGCTATCATATAATATTCAATTTAGCTATCATACTTTCCTGGTAGATGAGAACATTTTACGCAATTTTAATACCTTCTTGAAAAATGATTCTTCTTGTTACCGAGTACAGTTAAGTAATTATTAAAATAAATATAAATATAATAAATAATTAATCTTTGCTAAAATGACGAAAGTCTGGTAACTTTAAAATCTTAATTTATAGAAATAATAAAGATTAAATATATATATCGACATGAATAATGCAGATATACATAGAAATCATATGCCATATAGGAAAAACAAATAAAAATAAAAACAAGATAGATATTATGCGTAGCTCATAATATTTTATCGTACAGTTACAGTATATTTTTTACAATAATTTTGTATGTTGCTCGATGTTTGGTTTATTTAACTTCCTCCAATTTTCTATCAAATGTTACGGTTCCAATGTTTACGCTTTTTATTTCCTCTTTACTTCCTTGAGGATTATCCTGAAAAAGAAATTATACTGGTTTCGAAACGAAATAATAGTTAAAAAAAATTTATATTGTAAAGCGGAAAACATAACTGCGTGTAAAAACAAATTGGTTGAATTCTTAGACATATTAATATAGTATTTGACACTTGAACGAGGGCATAGATACTAAAATAATCTTAAAATGTCATGAAAATTTTAAGATAATATAAATACGTTTAGAAATTTATTTTTTGATATCACGTGTCAACACAGTTATAAACATCGTGACTAGTTAGGAATTGTGACGTCATTTACTTCAAACCTAATGAGCTAATTACTTTGTAAGCGATCTTATGATAGACCTATAATGGTTTCCGTTGGCAACAAACGTTGATTACTAATTATACTAAGTATTATTTACTCAAATTGAGTAAATGTAGTAAACTTTTTGACAAAAAGCTTGAAGCACTTTTCTGATTAACTACATATGTAGTGCAGATTGTTAGTACTAACAGGAATCGTATCCAGTTCCTCGTCCTTGGTGGGAGCGCTGGGAACAATCCACGGGTCTTGTAGAATCTGTGGTATTTTAGAGCGCAATTTCAATGGCGCTAAAATCTTTGTTATTAGTTTGCGACATTCCGTTGACACTTTCGGTTCACGCGGAAATGACACTTTATTTTGCACCTGCTGTAAAGTAAATTTTAGATAATTATAAAATATCATTTAATCAATCAAAAAAAGTTTAATTTATTAATACCGTATTTAAAACGCCGATATGCTTTTGTTATACCTTTAAAAGTTGCGTATAGTTTGTGTCGTCAAAAGGCAATCGGCCATAGACAATTGCGTATAGAACTACTCCCATACTCCAGATATCGGAATCCTGGGGTCTATACGGAACTCCTTTCAAAATTTCGGGAGAGGCATAAGCATAGCTTCCACAGAATGTTTCGCTTAGCGCATAGACACCGTTTTTAGGTTTCATGTGTCCTCTAGCGAAGCCGAAATCGGAAAGCTTTATATTGAGACCGTGGTCCATCAGCAGATTTTCGCATTTTATGTCACTGAAATCACGATTTATTTTAAATTATCATTATTTTAAATATTTCGACTATTCTTCAATGAAGTATTCGATAATTTCAAATTTAATGGGAGTGTTGGTTCTACTAACCGATGGACGACTCCCCGCTCGTGACAGTAGTCCACAGCCTCAACCAGTTGCTTAAACCAGCGTCTCCCCCTTTGCTCATCTATGTGCTGATCCTTACGTATGATGTCGAGCAGACTGCCGTTCTCTGCATATTCCATTACTATGTACACTCTGTTGGGAGTTGAGGAATGATATTAAAGGCACATTGACACGTTACAAAAACGGACCAGGACCGGTTCCGAGTCGTGACAAATAATCCAATATAAAGATTTGTGTCTTCGTGTAGTGCATGATTGCCACATAAATGCAAGGTTGGTTACCACTGACTGGATTTCTTTATCAATGTTAATATTGTCGCAGATTTTAAAAAATATCTTATTCTATTAACAATTTTCGCATATTCTGTTAAGTTTTGGGTATATCCTATATACTTAAAACTACTTAAAGCTTAACGAATATTCACCTGTGTGGCTACCGTAAAATCTGTCTAGCTATCAATCCTATTTTTAAATAAATATATAACGAAAAATGAACCCATTCGAACCCGCGAATAACATACTAAACGATATCGATCGACCGAAGTCGCGGAGCCCGGTTTCTATATTTTTTAATACATATTTTTATTCACTGTCAAAATATTTGAGGTAAATATGTTATTTATCGATATAACTTAATTTATACTCCTAACTTGCTTAATCACTAGTTTTTCAAAGAATTATTTTTAGTGGCAAATCCAAATCGTGCATTGAACCATTAAGTGTAAAATGTTATTTGATTCATAAAAATAAGGTTATAATAATATGTATATATGTTGGAAATATTTCAAAATATATAAACTAGTAAAAGCTACCAAATTAAATTAAAACCTATGAGTGGTTTCGATTGCTTGTAGAAAACGTATTAAGTTTTCATGTTTCAGTCCTTTAACAACTTCTATTTCTCTTGGGAGGAATTTCTTGAGGTAGTCGCCAGGGGCTTGAAACTTGCTTATTATTTTTATTGCTACTTGGCAATTGTGGCGGTCGCTGGTTGCTACCTGGTGTAAACAAAAATATGAATAGCCTATGACAAAACTGTTGGTATACGACTATGGATTTTCTTGATACTTATTTCTAATTCAGATTTTGTTTATATATTTGAATGATACAATTAGTGTTTAAACCGAATTCATCATTTTAAATTATCTCAAATAGCCAAAAACTGTCACTTGCACCATATATTTTGCTTCCTACCTTAACTGTGGCATAAGAACCTGAACCAATGGTCCTTCCTAATAGATATCCGTGCGTTTCGAGAACTGTGAGTTTTCTTTCCGTTTTGGCCTCAACACCACTGTGAACGGTTGCCGCGGGCTCTGTAGACATCTCGCCATGAACATTGTCATCGGCTCTTATATCCGGCCCTGGCATATCATAGAAATATTTCTAATTTAAAATCTTAACTCGGGATATGTCACATTATAATGTATTTAGGCATATTATATTAATTTTTCACATAAATTTTGTATTTCAATTCATTCTGTCATTTTGTCAATTGATGATGTTTGAGGGATACAGAAACAAAGTTCAAATATGCCGCGGTTTTAAAAAAAACATAATTTGCCAGTATTTAAAAATAGAAGATCAATATTTCTAAATAATTTATGTTCAAAATAATACTAACCAAAATTATAAATGACTTTTCATGAGATAAAGATACCCATTTTAGATTTCTTTGTAAATAATGTATTACGTATTTGAACATAATATATTTCACTTATAATGTTGTCCAATATAATATTTATAAACGACTAAGTTATGTCATATTGACAAATTGACATCAACCAAACTAAAAATGGCGGCACAACAATAACAAGTTGGAAATCTTATATTCGTTATTTTATAAATTGTGTTATGCAAATTGTTTGTTTATGAGAATACAACATTAGACTGTATAAGTTATTCTCAAATTAAATTTATGACTTTTCTAAAGTGGCGCACGGTGGCTAAGTACTAAGTGAAGTGACGTTACGAGGTTATCTTAAAGTCTATGCAATCAGTAAACATTCTATTTTATCAGTTATTTGATAGGTAAGAAGTTCATATTTGGTTTTTTTTATTAGCATGTTACATAAAGTAGCTGAATCTAGTAGTTTAATTTCAACCAAATATTCTTTTAATTTATTGATTTAACATCTTTGACCAATTATTTTCTTCAAAACTTGGAGCTTATAACATTTAATTTTATATTTCTAGTAAACACTTTTCGTACTAATTCTAGTGTTTTTTTTATAGTACTAAATGTATAATTCAAAATAATTTCCCCATTACTTCTTTTTACAGAGATATATTAGTTACATAGTACAAATATAAAAAAAAACAATAATGACAATAAATATTAAAACTACATATACAGTTACAGTCTAAATTGGTAGTAATACCATAAAAATTCTTTAAAATTATATTTTTTATATGTAATTACTGTTTTATCTGATATAAAAGTAACTTTATTCCTAAAACCTTTGAATATAACTTTGTGACTCTTGATTTGATAAAACTAAATACATTAATGAAATTTACATATTTGTTGATATTCTTCATCTATGTATACATATAAAGGGAATGCCTCTAACTGCCTATTCTATCAACACCTAGCCTTTACTATGGTGGTTAAAATTTGAAATTATGACTCCTAGGGTCCTTTTACACTATATCATTATAATGGTCATTGAAATTTCCATCCTGAGGCTGAGAAATTGAGAATGGACATTTGTATAAAGCATGTCATTTTTGAATAAGAAACATGACATTGAAATGATTTACCTTTGAACTAAGCCATTAGTACAAATTAAACCTGTCTCCAAGGAATCTCATGAATTTTATATCAAGCTAACTGTTGCTTGCAAATTTGTCTGCATTTGTGTGTAACAATATAAAACTTTCATCAAATATACATATATGAAAAATTGAAATTTCTCTACACTTTATAGAATGTACATGTGCTTGCAAGGTTTCTACAATACCTCACGCATTGTCACATAAAGTTTAATATATTTTCTTATTGTGCTGCCTGATTTCCATCAGAAACAAATTGATACATAGACAAAAATATCTAAAACTTTTAAAATACCTTATTTGAGTTACTCTTTGGCAAGAAGACTTGTTGTATTGTACATTGACTGGTAGTCAATAGATGGGGCTTTAAACTCTGCACCTGATATTCAAGTTCCTCTGTGGCAAGGATGCATTGACAAACACAACACTTGTGCATGTTTAGTAGTTTTTGTGTGAAAGTAGGACAACAGCAAACAGACAGACATTTCTGTTTATCCAATTTTCAAAATAAAATAGTCAATATGTTGCCAACGATCAATCTCTATGTACCAAAAAGATTTCAAAATGATTTTTTTAGCTTGTGATACTTTTATTAACATTTATATATTTTTTAAATTTTATATAGAGTATAAAATTTATTTACTCCTTTTGATTATTATCTGTTAGGGGACTACTTTTAGAATCATGTTTTATTTCTGTTGTGATCTTGTATATAAGTTCAAAAATGCTTCATTTTATGCTTGTAAACTTTTTGTTTGTTTGTCTCTGAAACATTTTGTTATAAATGTGTACATATTACAATCATAGTTTTTATTGAAAATATAATTATTATATATGTTTTGAATGAATAAAATATTTTTGTTGACAAATATAATTTTTATTTTTGTTTGTAATTTAATAATGACTTAAATTACTATAAACTGTTTATTAAATATATAAGTGTATAGCCCATTATATGGGCTGTTTGTTACAAACTTTAGACCTTTGAAGATAACTTAATAGCAGGTTATTGTAAATAGTAAAAGACAAACACCAAAGTAGGCAAACTTTATGTAGGATTTCCATGAAATATTAATATAGAACAATCATGTGTTACTGACTTATATATTATAACTATACCAATATAATCATTCAGTCAGTAAATTTAACTTGATGCAAAAACAAAGACAGACAAAAAATACAAAAACTGTTGTTTAGTACATAAGTAGTACAAAATTTAATTAAATTAATAAAGGATGAAAAAAATGAACGTTACGGGCTCGTTCGAAGCTCCCACCTCTGGGATACCGTTCCGTCGCTCTAACAATTGAGCTACTGTGTCAACCACTCATTTCGAAAATTCTAACCTAACCTAAATTTTTATTTCTCATTCTATATTTATTACAAACTTAAAAAAGGTTATCTTCGTTGAATATGTTTCTAAACAATTTCCAAATACATAGTAATTATTATAACAAAAGATTGACACAAATTTGGCTCATTAATTATTTATTATATAAAAAGATGTGGTATAACAATCGAATAATTATAAATTTAGGTTATAATAGGTTCAATTTCGTAATATTTAGGCATAAGGTTGGCTTGTGTATCAGTATGCAAGTGACTAACAATGTCGTGTGGCTGTTGTCATAAAAAAAACAAGAATCCTGTTATTTTAATTTAAACATTTAAAGTTTTATTGTCTTGAACTTCAGATTTGTAAGGTTATCCAAAGCAATAAGTTTTATTGGAAGGAACAAAGAATGAATGGTTATAATAATAGAATACTAATGAATCGTCAGACAAAAAAGGAAGACAGAAGTTACGATGCCATCATCAGACTGTCGCATTTGTCTTGTCGTATGCGTATCGTCCATCACTTTTAACAACCATTTTGCTGTGATTTCTCCTGAAAAATGTTGAATCCATATTCCAAAGCAAACAGGTGACAGACCAGGTTCTCGCTATTCTGGACATGTGCAATACTTCAGTCGATGACCCATTTTCGTGCATTTGCCTTTTTTTTGTTCGCTTTCATTTAGAAAGCATATTTCTAGAGCTCGCTTGCTGCTTTTGTCATCGTAATTGCGAACGCTATTCCGCACCGTGCATATAGATATGAATTCCTTACTTTTTGTCAGATTTAGTTGTTCATTTATAACTGCACTAAATTCACAAGTGACAATACTATAATATAATCTTTATTTCATATTTGTAATCATTTATCATTTTAATATTAGTCATATAAAATTGCCAAGCTTATTAATTTTAATCCAAATTCGTTAAGACAAAAACATTTCTAACAGCAAAGACGCTCTGAAGGCGTCACATCAAAGAATTAAGAGTTATCTTAGTAAGGTGTACGATATATTGCAGACTTGATTACTTTTTCAACTCCAGGAACTAATAAAAGTTGACCAGCAAACCGAGAACTCGCCAGTCTCGTTTTTAATTGAAATATTGCAGTTTCCATACAGTATCGATCATTAACACGAGTTACATTTCTTATTATTTTATGTCTAACATTTGTTTTACTTTTCCGTCTGGTTTTCATAATAGCTTAGATATAAGTTCCATCACAATATTATGGAAGCTCTATTAGATTAGAAATCGCAGAAAACTTTCCTGAAACCAGGAAGGCTAAAGATATCACAGATTGTCTGATTTCTTCGAGCTCGGCTGTCAATAATGGAGTAGAAAGCAAAAAGTTAGCTTGGAGTGCGTTATCAATTGTGTCTTGGAAGTTAGGGGAAGAAAGTTTTCATTCATTTATTGTACGATGAGCTAAGAAATGATGAAGAAAATGGTCATAGTTGTACATTTCAGCTGTCGTTGACGACAGGCGGAGTCTCGTATTTTGTGATTCTATAAACGAAAAATTACTAATTTTCCTATTATCTAAAATTGTGTTTTATTTGACGGTGTCTTATATTTGAAGCCCTGTATTGAGCGAACGTACGAATAGAATAATAGATTATTATTCTATTCGTACGTTCCATTTTAACTCCTCAGTGTCGTGACGCTAGCCGAATACAATGATAAATATATGGATTTGACATAAGTTAACGCTATCCAATCGCTTACGTCCATACATTTAAATAGAATCAACAACGAACGCTTGCCATTTGGCTACAAACTGTAATCTAAGCGCTTTAAGGTATTAAGATGAACATTAATTAGTCTAACTTAGATTAATTGCCTGCCTAAGGTGTTAACGATAAGCATCAGATGCTGGCGATGATAAACCGTTATGAGTCTGTAATATCTGAAAATTTGAGTAAATTTAACTCCCCTTTTTATGACTCTTTTATAAACAAGTCATATATAAATGTTTATAACTTTTACTTAGACTTTCTATTGCACTACCTTATTGGAAAAGTTTGAATAGAGAGACAATAAATTTAACGTTTCTGTATATCTATCAGTTACTACTTATTGTGTATAAGCTTTCAGTTTTAATTTCTTTTATTGTGAGAACGGTAAAAAATTAAATACATTAAGATTTTTTTGAATTCAAATACTTATCTTAAATCAAATACTAATATATTGAACGTATAATAACCAATTTTAAAAGTCAATAAGGACAGTATATTTAGGTTGTAGTCAAGCTTCTCATTACAATTTATTCGCCACCAGCGCATTTCATTTCCATGAAGGCTCTGAAGCCGCCATTGTTTCTGTAAACGCTTCTCGACAACTTCCCTTGCATTAAGAGCGATGCCACGTGTCCTATTTCAATTAAAGTCAGAATAATCTAGTGGCTGTTCCAGATTTATGAGCAAAATATACATGACCTACATTTCAGATTAAAGAGCTCCACTTTTCATGACTTAAATTTGGATACTTTAAATTATTCAAGTAGTTTCGTGAATAATTTTCATGTATATCGAAATCTACTCGACACATGTACATGTATTTATAATCTATCCTTCAGCAGTGACTAGATACATCTAGATCGACAAATAAATGAAATATATGAATAGTTTTGTTTTTGTGTTTTTTTTTATATTCTATTTACTAAAACAGAAAGTGACGTTTACAGAAGTTTTTTTTCCTGTCGATGAAAACGTTCTATAGGTTTGTATACTGCAACGTAAAATGCACAGTTATATTCATCTTATAAGAAATTATGTAGTAAAATTTTACAGAAATGTTGAATCGAAAATACATCTAGTCTGGTATGACTAGCTATATAACCCGCAAAGATTAATGTAGCATTGTAGATATCATCGATTCTATAGAAACGGCGGCGAAATCTATAAAAGTTATTTCTAAAAATCTCTAGTCAATTATCAAAAAGTTAAACAACATGGCTGAACATGTTTACACACATACAAAGTGTATGTGTGTAAACACATGTTAGCATTTCACTGACACACATACAAAGTGTATGTGTGATCACTGATAGACTAAAAAAAAATGTCTTCTTTTATTATAATAGAAAACAATACGTTTTATTTAGAAAGTTAGCGCTTGCGGTTTTTATAAATCTAAACCCCTATACCTCACAAAAGCGAACTTGTTATATATTGATAATCCCTCAATGCAGAGCCTTTGTCATTCTATACAGCGCTCGCCTTTCATTTGTTTTTTCAGTCGCCAATTTACAAAGTAATGGAAATAACTGGCATTGTATCACATTCCTTTTTAAACACGGGACAACAGGTAAGCAGACGAGGGATAGCGACACTTTGAGTCCCTTTTGTTATTTGCAGAATTTTAATAGAACGGTCCCCGTTTCGACCTTGGCTATCACATGCTTTGTGAAAAGTTTCTTCAGGACGCTGTTGTTCTTACGGCTAATGTAGACCATCAAAGTCATGTCATGTTTATTGTTTATATTTATATATTACTAATAATTAAAAAGCCTGTCTGTATATTTCTTTTATTTTACATTAAATAGAACTTACCTGTCTTACTGACCAGCGTAGCGTCTTAAGTCTTAGGTTAAAAACCTAACGTTTTGACACTTTATTTTTTTTTGTAATGTTGGTGATTAATGTGATAGAATTTTCTAGAATAACAAGTTAAAGTTTTGTTAAGGAATTTTGTTAGGTAATTCGTCATTGATCAAATATGACATTTTATACGCCCACGAGCTGTAGCCTCGATCAAAAGGTACTACTTCACTGTAGATTAGAGTTTATTGTAAGCAAACATCGATGTTAGAGAACATTTCACATTGTTATTGTTTTCACGTGGGTGTGAGCGTCCTTATTTCAGAAACTTTACAATACAAATACACGATTAACTTTGAAAACGTTAAAAATTATAATATTGTATTCATTTGTAGAATTATTTCAGTAGCATTTATTTTATGATTCCGTCGTAGCCGTCATGTGAAATGTGCTACGTTTTTGCTACGAATTTATATTTTAGGAAAAACTATTGATAGTTTACGAGCTACAATTCCACAATTAGTGTAAAATTGCTTTTAAAAAATATTATTATAATTCGTAATATGAAATGTATATAATTTGTTGTGTATATTTAACGATAAGGTATTTTTTAATTGCATTCGCTCGTAAATTTGGAGGTGGTTAATTATTTAGTACAAATTAAGCAATTATTAAATTGATGAAAGTTTATCAAACAACTAATTCCCTTTTATGTCCCATGTCGTGTCAAACTGAATTGTTTTAAATATATTTAATTCTCTATAAATTTGATGCTTATATTGTATATAAAATACATTGTCAGATTTTATAATAAAATAATACTTATATGTAAAATAATACTTATATATAAATGAATACTTATATATATTATAATATCTATTGGAGGTTTTCTCAGCAAAAAAAAACAATGTGATGCGTCTAAAAATAGAGAATTTATTTATTAAAACAAAAATACGTTCTACAAAACTAATATAACTGAAGAAAAACTAACCTAAAAATAGTGAATAGACAATAAATGTTGACGCTTTACTTATAACTTTAGTAGTTTTATTTTACACTGTTTATTACTTGAACAATACTACTCTTCCCTTCTCTCACTTATATTGATTAAATTTTATGTTTCTATACTTTTTTAAACTATGCAATTTTTTTTTATCTTTTTCTCCTTTACTTGTGGCTCCCCCTTACGGCCGGAATGCGATGTTCCTCACAAACGTCAATGTCGATGTCAACACAAAGTTTATATATATTCGTCGTTATCGGGACGGTGGTGACATCTATTAGGCTTCTTTCGAAAATAGTTTCTATGTTTCTAATTTTGCAATATAGATTAACAATGAAAAGATACCACAACCGATATGAATATATATAAACACGTAGATATAGTAGTCATGTTGAGCTTATTTAAATTTAAAATAAATATGAAATTAAAAACAAACCGATACGGCCAGAGATTTTTATCTCAAATATCGTGGGTTCGAATTGTTTCCTATGTCGTTTACAAACTTACTTAAAAGTCTATGTAGTATTGTGTATGCTTAATGTAACATCCATACAGTATGCTAAATGTAACATCCATGCAGTATGCTAAATGTAACATCCATGGTCGACCTTTTTTGTGGTAATAAATATCTAGACAGTTACACCCACACTCGTCCTAGACTGGGTGCGCAATACCCTTAGGCCTTAGGGCAATGGACGTAATGTCTGAGTCCTTAGGCTAGGCTCGTAAATTTAAAGATAAGGTACTTGTCCGATTTGTTATCCCTTTTGTAACGCTGATAGAGTTTAAACGCTATTATTAATTTATATTATAGATAGATTTTTTATTCGTATCTTAATATAAATATTTACTATTTACAAAAAAAAACTTAAATTTAAAGAAATCTAGTTCATCTAATATTTCTTGTTTATTTATTTTCCGTCTGCCAGTCGGCAAACGCCTCTACCAGATTTTATAACATGGTCAATATGAAAATGTAATTACAGCTAACGAATTCCTAAAATTCACGTGGTAATGACTCTAATAACAAAGCTTTTTAATTACGAGCGGAACATTAGTGAGTTCACCATTTTCAATTTATAAATAAAAATATCAACCTGACGTTGGTTATAAATATTCAAATAACGGTAATAGTATTTCTGTTTGTTTGTTTTATTTCGAATATTTATTCGTTTGCTTATAGTGTGTATTTTTTTAAATTTAATAATAGTATCTATTTTTATTTTCTTTTTTATTAAAGTAATCAGTGACAGCGTAGGTAAATAATAATAAATTATATTCCAAATGACTTTAATAATATAATATAATGATTATTATATCTATAATATGTAAGATACATATATGCTATGTACACTGATATATAAAATATTTATATAAATACATGTTTTTGTATATAATTCTTCCAGTTAATTTACACGTTGAAAATTTAAACGTGCTATTAAAATACGCTTAACATGAACGCGTTTCAAAAAATGGTTTTTCGAAACTCATTAGCAACGTGTGACGCCGGCAATTTGAGGGAAATGGCTAAACGAATAGTGTACCGTTTATTTGTAAGCATTTTTCCCTTGTAATATATTTTTGATTTATGTTTTATTGTCGCCAGCAAGGTTAATTTTAATTACTCTAACTTTACCTAAATTATTTCATCAAAACTTCGAGTATTATAATACGTATTTTTTAGTTAACAAGTCGGTAAGTCTTCTACCCACTGTATTGAAAAATATAAGCTTATAACGCCTGGAGACCGAATTCTTCATCCACCGACTCTATTGTGGATTGTGAGATATAATTCTAATAAATTGTCTGTCTTTAGATATAATTCTAATAATTGTCTGTCTTTCTAGAAGTAGATTTAAAGACAAATAAATTAAAATGAACAAACTAAGCAAAACGAATAGCCTGAGAAATTCTCTTTACGCCCGTCTTTTAACTACTATTAAATATCGTCAATCTTAAAGAACAGTCACATTACCTTTTAAGAAACGCAATGATATTTTATTTAGGTATAACAACTGTAATGCATGGGGTCATATTAATTTTTAAGCAGCTATAATACTGCTGTCCAGCTTTTCTGTCGTATGGAGTTATGATGATTGTAGTGGTTTTATACGAATCTTTTATTAGGACGTCACTTACACGCATTGTCTTAATGCCGCCATTTTGTGATTTTGGCGGGATGTCGCTAAATGTCAAATGGCATATTTCAGTTTTTTTTTCTGATGATTAAATTAAGTGGCAAAGAATTGATTTTATATTTGTCTTTTATTATACATATATATTATTATATAAATATTATAAATTATAATAATTTAATATATTTAATTGCATTTTAACTTCGACCTATGTAAATTTTTAATCGGCTGTCAGTTAATATATCATTAAATCGAAATTGGTTAAACAAGCGTTGTGTCTACAGTTGAATGTAAAAGGGTTGTTTGAACAGTATAATAATAGTGAGAGTTCAAGGACAGGCAGGCGCCAATTTCAATATAAATATTATTGTAGTGCCTCGCTAAACGCAGAATAACATTTGCATATTTATAAGAGAGCAACCCCTAGCAAACGTTGATAAAATTGATGGAGAAGTCGCGTTATTGGCATAGTGATCCTTGAAGAATCTGGAGGCTGCTTTAATTATGAAGACTCTTCTATTTATGTCTAGAATAACTGCTATATATGTTAACGGTAATTTTCAACAGAAGTAATAAATAACAAAATCTTTAATTAAAACTGTTTATATTGGATAAAACATGAACCTGTGACCTCTGGAAATCCACGTCGCTCTGATAACTGAGCTAGCGTGCTTCCCACTTTGGGAAATTTTGAATTCTGTTTATCTGTTTATGTTATCTTTATGACAATCGAATCCTAGAGGTCGTCGATCTGTGGTGTTTGTTTTTGTAAACCTTTACATAATTTACACTGGCTGACATATTATGGGAAAATTTTAAATAACAATTGTTTAGGTTTACAATGCTTTTGTTAGTTATTATTGTTTCAAAATAAACTAAATATTTTTCATATCAACATTGAAAACAGACAACAGAAACAGCACTTATTCTGTCTGAAAAAAAATTTTGGTCATTGGTCTTAAATTCCTGATCCCCTTTCAATAAGATATCTCAATCTGAATTCCGATACAGCAATAACTATGTATGTTATAGCCCTCAAACAAACAGAATTACAAACTGTATCTTTTTATTATATTAGGCAATAAAAAACGGCTCGGTGTAGCGAATCGTAGAATCCCTTAGCATGGGGTGTGTAAAATTTTATATTGTAATTTATTTTTATTGGCTTAGGGATCTCGAGCTGCGTTAACTAGATTAAATAATCACATGAGTTAATTAAATTTTAAGGAGTTTTGTTAATAATATATTGTATTAGTTTTTAAGTATCTTTGATATTTTTTTGAGACGGTAAACTTCCTCTGCTCTCAGATCTGCTAACGATTAAATATTCTATAGAGAAATTCTATAAAATATTCTTTCAAAATATATTTAAAACCAAATGGAAGGTAAACTTATTCAAGATCCTGTAATTCTTTGTTTAACCAGAACTTGTCGCAACGTGATACGTTTTTTCACAAAGGTCCGTAAGGCTTCAGTAATCCGACACTCATGATTTTCAGCGCAGTTGGACTGTAATTACACTTAATGGGTGACGTTTATTTCGCTTTTCCCATCATTGTGCTTACTGCTAAGACGGCCACGGCTTAGGTAATTATTTTGTTTACCCATTAAGTTTTTAAATATATAGATTTTTTATGCTATATAGTTCTCATATCTAAAATCGTCCATAATTTATTATTGAAGAAGAAATATTTAATCATATAGTTCTTAGCTCAAATCGTATTCTTATTATTTTTGAGGTAAAATCGAGGTGACCAAATAGTATTTATAAGTCAATCTTGTTTTCCAATAGGTTATTAAATTATAAAAAATATTTGTATTATAAAACTAAGGGCTAAGAATCTTCTCTTTTTTAATACGTACGAAAGAATTAATCATCGAGGGAGCTTTTAATAATTATAATTACCTCGTGGAATAATATTTGAGATGCTTAATTACCAAAGCAACAAGCAACGTCAAAAGGGAACTTGAACTTGTGATGTTTTTTCAGGTAATTAGGTTAATAGTTAACTCCTGTACCCCTAGTACGAGTTTTTATGGTAAAAAACGTTGATTGTTTTCGAGCAGTTACGCAACGAGTTCTTGATTGTGATTGGTTCATTACTAATCATAAGCAAATAACAACCAATCACAACCAAGAACTCGTTTCGTGACTGTTCGAAAACTATCAACGTTTCGTACTATCAAAACTCGTGCTAGGGGTACTGTTCACCGCAGGGTAATTCTGTAAGGCTTCTGTAACGCGATATCGCGAGGAGCCTCTTAACGGAGCAAAATTAACGACATCGCCTCTTATTAACCCTTGCTAAGCGCAGACTCTATTTTGGGAACTACCGCCCTAACCGTATTACATGGCGGAGCAATTTTCTTGGTTTTATTACGAATTATAATATTAAAACCAGTCGTTTTTCCTTTTCTTTTTTGTTGTTAAACATTCTGAAACAGATTTTATCTTTACATATTATTTTTTGGAAGTTTTTATTTGCAATATCCTAAATCTTAACTTTTCTAACGTACTCGCATGTTTTGTTCTGTGCTTCATAATACGGGATACCAAATTGGCGTTTAAAGCTCCCTCGCATGGCAACTTTCTTAATAATTCTTTTTCATACAGTTCATGAAAAAGCTTAATTCCTCTCAGGTTGAGAGCGTCTTGGCGGAAAGAAAAAAAAATCAAAATTTAATTAACAAAGTTATCTGGGCTAAAACACAAGTTTCGGAAGAAAAACGAGCGAACTGACACGTTAATTTGATTCTCTCGAATTACAACTGGTTGAGAGCGTAAAGAAGATCGTGGTTTGAATGTAAAGAGTCGATCAGATACCTTACTTGTACGTGTTTCTTGATAATATAATTATCAGCATACTATAAAGCGAAAAAAAAAACTATTCCAACAATACATTTTAACTTATAATTTAATTAAATAAACTCATTCTATCTCCTTTGTTCATTCATTTGAAATTAAGATTACCGTTCTCATTCCCTAACAATGTTACAACAGTACATACCAAAGCCATTGTTATAGCTCCCTGTAATAAACCTGTCAACTTACTTACGCGCCAATGGATAAATGTATTATGGCATTAGTTGTATAAACTATGGAGCATGATGGATTCAAAACTATTGAAACTCGCTCAATAGATAACGTGATTTGGCAGAAAGTGCTGTATGAAAAACGGCTTAATGAAATCAGTTTTGAACTTTTAACTGCACTTTTTTTGGCATGTCATAACCTAAATATATCATATTTCCAACTACGCATGCACGCTGTCGTATTGTCCAGAAATCAATCCATCCACACAATATCTAATTAACGTATTTAATAATTACAAAATTATATTTTACCTATTTTATAAATCTTTGATAACCTATTTAAAAAGACAGTTTATGTTAGTCACTTGCGCCTAGACAGTTTACGTTCCTAAGCGACTTCCGTGTTTACTTTCTGAACGAAGTGGGCCAGTCGATCGATGTCGGTTAGGTTATTCAGTAGTAAGGTTCGACGCCACTTAATCTGAGATGTTGCACTTGCTGAGATAATTTCACGCCAGTCGACGTCAGGGCGGTATGCCGGGTAGCTATCAATTCAATTTCATACCTAGATCCGGTTGGGAACTATCCGTGCCTTTCAAATACCTTAATACTGTAACGCTTTTCTTGGTATCTTTATTAAAATTTATATTATTTTTATTATTATATTTATATTATTTTTATTAATATATTTTGTTTTTCACATTTTGTGTACTGATTTGACTATATTCTTTGATATACTGCTAGTCCGAAGTTTATAATTGTGTAAATTAATATTTAAACTATTCTTTCATTAAAATGCTATTATAGAATGATTTGATTTTAAATTTCCTAACCTCACTTTTGACTATATAAATGCAGCGCAGTGAAACCCACTGCCAGTAACTCTTTCTGTCTACATTGAACACGCAAACTAAATCATTGCAATGCATTCAAAGTGATTGTCCAATCAATAAAATAATTTACATTAGATACGATATAGATTTTATTGAATAATTTATTAGATAACGAAATGAAATTTATACAAATCTATTTATACTAGGGTGGGACAAAATATACAAAATCCTATCCGATACTGAAGTCACCCCTACGTATATGAAATGAAGTCATTCTTAACTATTTTCTGTACCTATTTTGACGATCTCTGCACTGCGATGAAATACTTTTGACGATATAACCCGAACTTAATGGATTTATTTCAATTTTGTAACTCTTTATGGCTTCTTGCCAAAATGTTCAGACTATTGGCGTTTTTACTTGTTATTTTATTTGTCCTATTATAAACACAGAATGATACGTCAAAAGAAACCCATTCCAAAATGCCATTGTTGTTGTCAAAATTGTGTACTACTTTAAAACTTATATTATTGTCTATGGATTTACTTTAGATATAGAGATGTCTCAATCGTCTTAAAGTATCAAGACGTGTTCAGCAGTCTGTACGTCGGGATCGATACTCATATGATTGTAAATGTAGATTGATTGGCTAGTGCTCGCCTTTCTTTTTCAGAGGACTCCATTCGCTCCATTATGCCACTATTCTTTCCGACTTATCGAATGCGATGCAATTGACATCTCACTAGCGACTTTCTGTTTACATAGATAAATGATTTACACATCACTAAAGACACATCACTAGTCCTATTTACTATTGGAATAACTGCTTGTATTATAAGATTCTTGGTTTATATAATTCGTTCTGTTATTCCGACTTTTAACAGTATATTGACCTTTTTAAAATATCTTTTAAAGTAATATTATTCTTCCAATTCAGTTTAATAGTATTAAGCTAATTATAATTAGTCGCAATTCCTATAATAATTGCAATTTGCTTGCTATTTAATTTTCAACAAATTTCATTTTTCTTTTATTGACTTGGAAAACGACACCATCAAGTCATTTGTTTCTTGATCACAATAAATTATGTTAATGGATCACAAACTATGTTAAGAGCTTTTGCTTTATAGATATCAATTTAATGAAGATAATAAAAGATAGAAGTTCTTGAAGTTAAGATCTATAATTATACTTGCAACACTGCACGTTATTTGTAGCAATTAAGCTTTACTTCAGCTTAACGCCATCTTGTTTTTCTTCGTCCTTAGTTTTTTTTAGAACAACTGTGTTTAAAGAAACAGACAGACAAAGGTAGACATTGTTAAAGAGTTTCTGTATATACACATACGTACCGCTTTCTAGTAGGGAGGGTAGTTATATATTCGAACGGAACAACTGGAATAATGATCTTGATGCACATCTCAATAAAGAACAAGCTCTTATTAAGCATTGGTGTGTAAAGAGAAAAGATCTGTATCCGTTAACGAAATGTAGTTCTTACTTTCGTAATGTGATAACTTTCACTCTGTATCGACATTTCGTTCATTCATTCTTGACTCTTGTTATACTCTGTATTCAAATATAGCATAGACAACCAAATATTCCGACACACACACTGACAAACAGACTTTATTTATTAAGATGATTCTGGTTCAATTTGTTATTTATATATTCTCAACAATATTGTATTCAGCATGATGCTATAGATAAAAGATTTCGTGCGTCCTATATAAAGCCTAGGGATATGTAATGCTTAGAAACTTTTTACTATGAATAATTATTAATTCTAAATATTGAGAAAATAAATTTTATTTTGTACATATTGTTTGCCATAACTTTCACAAATATATTACTTCGCCAATATGTACCCACATAATTCGCCATCCATATATGCATACAGTAGGTTACAAGTGCCTTTATAATTTTAATAATCACTAGTGTATCTGTAGACTGTAAATTAATATAAACTATAAATATAAAAAATTGCTGATTATGTCTGATTTTTATTATGAACTTAAAATTTAATCTAATTTAATCATCCCGGTGTATATCCGCGGGTATCAACTAGTGCTGTTGAAACTGTAGATGTCCGGTTGAACTATAAAAAGATGGAACACGTCTCAGACATTACTTCAGTATTACTGATAGAACCCGGATAACATAGTCCCGATGCTATTGAATTGTCCGTATTTTCTATATTTTTAGGTGTATTTTGATGCTGGTTGTAAGAGTTGTATTTTTTTTTTATAATTACCCCAAGAATGTTTCTTCTCCATATTTGACTGATAATAGAAAGATTAGTAGAGTATGAAAACTTAAACTATTTTTTTGGTTTTTAACTTGACTCTACTGCGCCGTAGGTTTGAACATTAAATATCATCCATAAGGTTTACCACTTTGTTAAAATTAAAAGAATTATAAACTTAAGTAGAATAATTAAAAATATATTTTTCGTCCAAAGAAATCATAGACTTTGAATTTGCTGTTTTTTATGTCTATGATCTTTATTTTGAAGTAGTTTTAATTTACTTTTATGTTTCTTATTATTTCCAGCTTCCTATATTTTCGAGTGATATAATTATGAATATGTATTGGTACTAGCTATCTCTCACGGGAAACAAATGAGTAAGTCTGTAACGACGAGTTTAGATGAGATTGCGGTACGTGGTAATAAAGTTAAACGTCTTAAAATAACTTGGGAAGCTAACTATAGGAATTATAACTTAGTCTTATTATCTATAGATAGCAATGCAAGCGAATTATTAAGATGGAGCGAGACGGAAACATATAATTTATAATAGTATTTTTGTCTCTGCCATTGTCTCTGGTTTATATTTTTTGTCAAACACTAATATCGTGTGACAAATAAAGTATGGTTTTATATCACTATACATTTTTCCGTCTTTCTTAGTGTTAAATAATATCTTGCGACTCCTTTTATTTGAGTGTTAGTGCAACATAAAAGTTGAAATTACGTTTTCCTAAACGAGTTCAGACCTGATGAGAAAATTCCATTAGATGTTTAACTTATGTCCTCTTTCTTAAAAGTATTAAGTGTTTTTTTTGTTTATTTCAGATTATTTAGGTTAATACTATAGTTGTCTCGTGGCTATGTCTTTGGCATTTGATCTAAAGACTATCTTGTCAAATTAAAGTTATATTAATGAATAAATCTTCGAACATATTTTGGTATACGTCATGTTAAAGTCTTTGTTAACAAAGTATGTCTCTGCTTCATTAAGTTCCAATGAGCTGATGAAGGTTTACCTTACTGACTTATCGATTACTGAAAAGTATATTTTTGTAGTTCAAATACAGTCTACATTTTAATATGTAAGACTTTATTGATTTGTGCACGTATTTAAGATTGATATTTTACTTTTTGATTTATTCGAACGCCAATAAATATTTTCTTTAAATATAATTTTATTAATTTTTAAATGTATACATTTGTTCAATAAATAAAGTTATATAAATTACATAATATAACAATGCTTAAAAGTCATATGCTGCAAGTGGAAAGCGAAATAATAATGTCAATATCTGTGATTCCCGAAAGGTTTATATAAAGTATGGTTAAAAATGAAATAAGTTTTCGAAACTCAATATATTCCAGCTAAAAACAAACACCTAACCCTAGACCTCCAATTTGCATAGTAAATATTAGTCCAAGCTTTAGCGATGCTTAATACGGGCATTAAAACTAATCGGCGTAACAACATGGCGACTATTGTCTCCTTTGAATATATATATACTTTTTTAAGCTTACCTTTTTGTGATAAATTTTAATTTTACTTATATTTCAACACCTAATGTTATAATGAATTTTAATCAGGCTTTTTATATTGGCCTATATAATACTTACCTATTTTAGATGTTAAAATATTTACATATATTCTTTTAAAGAGGTAACTTTGAAAAGGTTTGACATTCAGGTGACATGTGACATGGCAGTAGGTTATGTCTAGGATTTCACTACAATAATGACGTATACAGATACGTCATTATTGTAGTGAAATGTCAGATTAATACAGACTAATAAATCGACGTAATTGATTCGATAAAAATAAAAAAGCGAGTAGAATGAGTGGTCGGCTGATGGCACCACATGCAAACAATGCAATTAAACGCGGACCGAAAGTTCCACGCATCGAGCTCAGCCCTATTTGCATTGTGGTCTCAGTGCCCTCATGAAACTGCTTTTTGTTAACCACTTACTGTTACCTTTTTTAATATCGCCATTTTTGTTGTCTGATATCAAGCTTTGTCCATTGAAGTTATGAAATGTTACTAAAAAGTACTTATTTAGGAATCTGGTTTTTTATATGTAGGTTTTTTATAGGTATGATGTTTTTAAGCTGAGTGTTATCGTGTTTCGGAACGCAGGTTAAAATGTCTTTCAAAAGAATTGTGACAGAGTTCTTAAAGTTTTTAGTCTCTAAGTTTTATACATATAATCCTTTAAATTTAGCATATATCGTTTGTTTCAGTCCGCAACATAACCGTAATGATTTAACAAATTAATTAAATTATAAGATGAATAACTACTACTTTCACGAGTAAACAATATAAATCATGCCCGCATGAAATGTTGCCATAAATATTGTTGGTGCATTCTCGTTAAAAAGCTAATGTTTAATCAAGAGAAATTAATATATTTCCTAAACTTTACATTCATAACCCGTGATTTACAAAAATAATATCTAATAAAAAGTTACATTTCGTTAAAAAGGAAAATCAATAATACGTAATACATTTTTGCATACAATATATATATTTTAATTAAATTTATAACATAAAATAAATTGATACGGGCAGGATTCGAAGCTTCGATAACTGGGAAACTGTCCAGTCGCTCTACCAATTGAGCTACCGTATTGCTACCAGCTTCTATAAATTTAGCATTTATTCTGTAATCGTCTATTTAGAAAAGATAAATATGATTATATCCAAACCCAACTTTTTATTCTATATTAAATTAAAATTTAAAAAAATATTATATGGCTATTTGTACATGTTTAGTGACACCTTAAACATTATTATAATTGTAAGTAGAAAAAAAATACATTATAAATATAAAAACTAATTGCTAGGCGTGTAGGTACATGACACAGACCTTTTTTACTTTTGTGTGTTCGTTTGTTTGCACATCAAAGTTCAATGTGGGTATTAGTTATCGCTCGGGTCAATATTTAGGATATTTTATTTTCCTGAAAATATTTTTTTTTTCACGGCAAAACAGGTACAAACAGGCAGGCGAAGTCGCTGGCAACAACTAATCTTAATTATGCTAAATATGTAAAATACATTACCATTGTTTAATTCGTTTATAAAGATATCATAAAGATCCTTTCAACATAAATTAGATAACCCATTCTTGGATAGAAATCTTCATTATATTTATTAGGATGAAGCTCGTTGAGTCATTTATATTGGAGTATATTTTCGTAGCAAGTGGGACGTCCCGTGATTCTTTAGCATCCAACTTTCAAGCCGGCGTTCGTTGTAAAAATGTGTCAAGTATTCTCGTATTATTGTGAAAAGCATCAACCCTAGACGTTGCTTTGCCACAAATCAAGAAATACGTATGAAACGTAAAACCAAGCCTTTGTGCTGTCACATTAATTCTTTGTATTATCTTTCTTTATATATTTCTTTTGGCAGAGAATATTTGAGCTATCTTTTTTGTTAATATTTCTGTTCTTCGTCTAATTTTGAGACTATTATATTAAAGTGAAGGTAATGTTAAATACTTTACGTCTATATAAGTCATATAAATAAAGTCAGATAGTATTGTCCTTGAAGGCTCCGCATTTCGTAATGGTCCATGTTTCAGTAGTCTCCAGGGTACGGAGCTATAAAGTAGGTTCTGAAATTCCTTTTAATATCCTCTCCTCCCTTGAAATATATATATATATTTTAACATCTTTTGGTGTAATATTATGTATAACATAAAAACTAACTTCTTTTCCGTATACGATACAAAATAAATTATATTTCCGTGGTGTATTTCCTGAGACGCCACTCTGAGTGTAGCGCGCTCGAGTTTTTTTGATATTTGAAGCCGAAGTGTTCGTTTCGGCCATCGCTGACCACTTATTACAACCTCTTTTTTATTGTTGCTATTACGTTGACATTTCCAGGTATCCGGGTACTTTAGTGTATGAGATTTCGATAATTTAATGGCAACACCTTTTAGCTTTGATTTCTTTTTTAATCAATAAGGAAAATCATTACAAATATTAAAAATTCTTGATGGACTTATTAGATTTTATGTCTCTTGACTATAGAATAGATACTTTAATTGTAACAATATTAGTAAGAAAACTATGTTTAATATTATTTTCTACCCATGTCTGATATTCCATTCATGCCTCTAAGGCATAAAAATGTCTGTCTATCCCTATCCCTCCGCAGCATCTCAAGCACGTCTTAAATTTTATCTAATTGGATTATTATGCGTCTTAATGTGGGTATATGATTTCATTTCTATTCCTGAAACTTACACCTGTAAAGTTATTAATTTAATCCCCTTTCCCCGTTTCTAATACACCGAGTTAAGAATTGGAAAGTTCGTTTAACAATTTTATTAAATTTCTGTGAGATAGAGATTTCAGGATTTCGGGAACTTTTTTATCGCTCTATTAAAGTCCGGTCAATGTCTTAATGTTATATTAAATAATATTCACGTTAAAATAATGAAAGGTAAAAGCGTATCTTTTGTAAGATATTGTGATTGAAATGTAAAGATAAACACAATGAAGTATTATAATAAAAAGTGTAATATTATTTAGATATAACAGTACGTCTGTGTGTATCAAGTAAATGTTTGTTTTGCTTGATGTTTGGTAGAGGAAGTTAATTCCATACACTGTAAATGTACAGAGGGCTTCCGATTTCATTCAGTATAAATGTTTATTTTATTGATTTTCACACGGCCAGACTACAATGCATCTCCGTATATGAAGCACAAAATTACTTTGACACAGTTCTAAATTCTTCGAATAAAATTACCCGGCAACAACTTTGGCGTATTAATAATAATGAAAATGCTACCCAAGGACCCCCAGTGACGAACAAAAAGTTTTTATTTCGATAAAGTTGCAGTTCTTTTACGTGCCGCGGGGAGTTAGAACTTTGTTTAAGCAAATTATTTTTTTGTGCTTACGCTATTGGTTTCGTTGCGCATTTATTTAGTTTAGTAACGATTGATAAAATTTACGATGCGTGTAATTAACAGACAAAATTACTAAAATAATATTAATGTTTAATATTAAACATTGTTTGTTTGACTGTATTAAAACGACATTATTGTTTTTATGTCGTAGGAAGTTTTAAATGTTGAAAATATAACAATATATGTTTCTATTTGTAAACAATTCCTAGATAAACTAAAAAAGTGTATGGGCTTGTAATTACGTGATCAACCTCAATTGACGAGAGCTTGTTTATATTTTTTTGGAAGGGGAACTAATAGGAGCTTTCGTGCCGCACTACCCCACCGTCAAAGTAATCACAGGCTCACGACTCGTTGAGCGGCTTCACGAGATGTCGCTAACAAATTTTAAATAACACCCAAAAATAAACAAAGGCCAGCCCTTAATATTAATTGCAGGTTTATTAAGGATATGCAGTTTTTTAACACGATTATGACGTACAGGGTCGAGAATACCGAGGGTTGGGGTGAGGAGGGCTGCGTCACGTGCGAGGTCCGCACTCCGCAGCCCGACGCATGCGAGACTGCGGGGCGCCGGCAGCGCAGGCGCGCCCCTCAGTCCACGGCCTCAGTCTGCCGCCGGCCACCACGCGCCCCGCCCGCCTCTAGCGCGCCGCGAGTGTTCTGATTTCGAGTGATGACGACTTGTGACTAGTGCCATGCTCGTGCTCCGCTGTGCCCTGTTCGCGGCCCTCCTCGCCGCCGCCGCCGCCGCCTGGCAGGAGAACGTACGCCCCAAAGTCTTCGCTCAATTAGGTTAGTGTTGGTGCCATCTACACAAATGTGAACTTACCAACAAGTAATCGGTAATGAGTTGACTTAAAACTCTGAATGTTCTTGTTTATATTGGTTTGTTTAATGACATAACGCCACGCGTCGTTATGTGACAGAACTTACAGTGGTTGTTTATTTTGAACTTTCCGTTATAAAAAAAATAAATTTAAATCCAAGACAAACGTTAAAGAATGTTTATTCAATACTTTTAACATAGATCTAACATTGTTTAATTTCTTGTTTCTTATTGGCATCAAACTAGAGACTGATTGAAAACTTCTTTGAATTGTAGATATATACAGAAATTTTGAGAGTTGCACAAAGTTTAGTTAATAACGTCCAGTATAAAGTTTTATCATAATAAATAATATTATTTATGAGTAAAGTTTATATTTTATGTAGACAACTATCGATTTCGTAATGGACCGACCAGAAACGCCGAATTGTTCCTTTCGTCTCTCCAACTCTTCATAGCCACGTGACAGTATCCTGTCGGAATAAAGGCAGAGTACACAACTATAGAGCCATTGTTTTATTGTGCTGCCTGCATTGCGGGGGACAGCCACGTGACTCTCATTAGTGCAGCACAAAGCGAAGCAGTTTGTTCTGCGTTTTGCAATGCTACGCCCGGATTAGCGATGCGATGTTTAACGTACTGGATGAAACTTTGACTAACTTCTGTATTATGAATACATTTATATTATTCAGCACCAGTGGCTCAGAAAACTTTGGTGTTGGATGTGATGTTTGGAATTGGCGTATAGCGACGTATAAATGTTATTTCGGGGCTTATAATAATAACCTTATGAATAATTATATTTTAGTTTGAATAATTTTGTATATGGGGTTATAATAATCGCTAAATGAATGGAGTAATTTTATTAGCTCTTATTACTGAACTATTATTATTTTATATGTTAGTGCCAAAAACAGAACTCAAAATCGAACAAACAATGCAATTGTTCAAACTAAATAAGTGTCTATACCAATTACAATCAATTAAGAAGTATCATTTGAATTCTCTCTGGTATTTGTCTGGACGTTGTCGGACGTATATCCGTCCATTGTACCCGTTATATTATGAATATTATATGCAATATGAATGTTTTATATTGTTTTATATATTAAGTCTTGAAGACACAAGTTCTATTTAGTTTTATTTAGTACATGTTGGGAATATATATGTCCTTAGTCACCAACCAAATGGGAAGACGTAGAATTGTTTATAATTGTGACAACTGGCGCCTCTCAAATTAATTGCCGTCATATTCGTACAAAGCAATTCATTACTGTACATAACTGACAATTATGATAGATTAACTAAGTAAATTAATTGCAAATCGAAGTCAATCAGATGAAATGAAGTAAGTAGCGATGACGGAGCGAGTTAATTACGCCGCCATAGTTGCTGTGTGATGTTCGGACATTCGCAGCGTACGTGTCAACACCTCTGGTAATATGATCTACCAATCCAACCAGAGGGTTGATGCTGGCCGTAATGTGGTTTAATATCAAAGGTCTGTATGGTAATCAGAGATATAAAGCTTCCCTTTATTACATTGTCATATCCATACATATATCCTTTAATATCAACGTTTCGTGTAGCTTCAGTGAACTTATTTTCAATGCTGTTTATTGCTTGACGTTTCACCCTGAGCGGTATTTCTATTGCTGTATAATTTTATGTGCCATTTTATCTTTTATAATTTATTCTATATTATGCAGTTTTTTACGATAGTTATCTTATGTTGAATAATGACAAGAATATAGAAAATATAATAATAATATAGATATGTTCCATTAATATATTCTATATAGTCATAAAGTTACTTGTATTTAGTCCATCTTGTTGATAAATACATATCATAACCATTTTATTGTGATCACAGAATAGCTTGTTTAGTTTATAATAAGTATGTAATAATATTATTGCTTGGGCTCTGGAGATAGTGGCGGCAATCTACTAACCTAATTTGAGGGTAATGTTACTGCACTTTGCGTCCGACGAAATCTGATACCGTTATTATTCTCTGTATCGCAAGGGAATTATATTTGTATAAATTACAAACAATATAACATACACTGATATATTAATAATAGATAATGTACTCTGAATATGATAAAATCTCTAGAAAGTTACAGCAATAATTGTAGTTTATACTTATCGTAAAGAGTTGTTATTGTTGCTAGGACCGGTTCTGGTAGTGGGTGGATTGTGTCTGTTACTGAGCTGGCATTTCTATAACTCTATGACCCTTTAACATAAAAAGTTGAGAAAGGTTAGTTAATCACTCGAATATTTTGTAAGTGGTCGTAAATTTATTTTATAGCTAGTTTAGTGGATTTATTTTTAAAGCCTACATTCTTAGTTATGATATTGCATTATGGTTGTCACCCTCTTTAACTGCTAGAATTATGGAACATTTAAGAGGGATCATAAAATAGCCGTTTACCTGAAGACGAAATAAATTACTTAACAGGATAATGCTTTTATATCCCGGAATGTTTTGTACGTGTCGCGTTTTGCCTTATGGGTATTTATTGGGTCATTCGTCAGGAACCAATACTCTGGGGTACAGTTGTGGTTGGGGTGCATAATACCGCTGCGACATGTTGTTTATGATTGGCCTCTCCCGAACAATTTATTAACTTTTCGTTATGGCTGATACGAAGCTCGTTTCGAATCACATAAATCATATCTCTAACCTCTTAAGATAATTGTGTTGTCAAAAACTTGTGACTGCGTTCAAATCAGTTTGATATTTATTATATTTTATCGTTATATATATATTCGTGTATTTCATTTACATTTAAAATGAATGCAAAATGGTACAAATATCGTTAATGAGAAGGGCAAGAGTTCAAACATTCATGCAATCTTTTATGAGATAAATGAGTTAATACAAAAACATGTTTATTATAAAGGATGCAATGTTTTTTTTATATTCTTAATTTAAACCTTAAGTGGGTGTAATAAGTTGTGAGTTGAGTTGTGAAATGTGAATGACTTTAGTCTTCGATCAGAAGCATGACACGCACGTGCGTGCGGGGTTCACTGTCGCGGTTAGGAGGGGGAGGGGGTCAGCAGAATGGCGCCGCCTTGCGGGAGTGAGACAAATTTATGACGATGTATTTCTTCTTCACTGAGTGTGGGATCCGTATATCGTGGTATGTGGTGTAATGTTTCCTGTGAAAACAATATTTATAATAATTCAAATCAATAGTAAATATTGCGTTTTATGAATGAGATCTTTAAGTGCAGACTTCCTTTGCTTCGGTTCTGGAGTCTTATAACTTTATTAAATGTATTATGAAGCCGATGGCGCTGTGAGTGTTGATATTATTGCTTTTAAAGCAGATCATGACTATAAAATGGCATTGATATTATAAATATATCCTAGAGCTTAAAGCGAATAAATCAGAAGTAGTGGAATGTTTTTATCGAGCCCTTGTTGAAGGACAACGCAAATATTGGCTCAGTAATGAAAATATTTGTTGAAAGTCTCAACGGCAATGCAAAGGAAGAGTTTTTGTGAGATGGCTGTGCGAGTGTGTCTAGCCCATTGTGATGCAGTTTTTAAATCCGGATTAAAAGGAAGCTCATAATAAGCCCGATGCGGGGTTGTAACGCTGGGACGTCGTTTGTACCAACTTTGCTGTAACGTTGTCCCATTGTGCGGAATGAAAACATGAATGAATTGCGCAATTTGAAATTGTAATCTTTTTTCTACGCAAAATATTGTTTAGTTAACTGTTGTTCTATTTTGTTTTTGAATTGTTGTTGTGTAAGTTAACTGTTGACTGAATACGTAATATTTAGCGTCCAATTTGAACCATTCAGTTTCCCGTGTAGCGCAATAAAGTGGAATTTATTGTTTTCTTAACATTTACGTTGTTAAAACTCGAGATATAAGGTACTCTAACTTTTATAAGAAATAAGTCGTTCTTGTGTAAGTTAACTTTTAACTAAATATATAATATTGGCCTCCCATTTGAACATTCCGTCCTGTCTATTCTTACAATAATGTATTATTTATTGATTTATCAACTTTTTAAAACTCGAGACCTCAGATGCTTTGACTTTAAAAGAAAATAAGAAAAACATAAACAGACACATTACATACAGGTATTCAGAAAAAATATAAAAATAAATACAATATTCGCTCAAGTCCATTTAAGTAAACGTCCAAATAGTAATGTTGAAATGTCAAAGGTTTATCCATTAAAAAGTCGTGTTTGAAATTTTGCATATTTATCTTCCTCGTGCACAAGCAACTAACCTACTTGGCAAGTACAAAACACTACTCATTTGAAATGCACTGATGAATAGGTTACAGTCAATGGGTCGTAAGAAATGGGCCAGTCAGCAGACTATGCAAGTGAATTGGGATTTAAGACCAGTCTAATGCGAACCTTGCACGATAGGGCTGTTAGCGGTACCCTTAGTACGTGTTTTGATATGACTAAACGTTGATAGTTTTCGAGCAGTCACGAAACGAGTTCTTGGTTGTGATTGATTTACTACATAAGCAAATAACAACCAATCACAACCAAGAACTCGTTTTGTGACTGCTCGAAAACTATCAACGCTTAAACTCGTAGTAGGGGTACAGGTAACATGTGACTTGCCAAGTTATACTATTTTTTATATATTGTTCAACTAATGTTCTGTAATTTAGAATCATTTTTACATTTGCCTTCTATTTAGTATATAATGATGTCTTTCTCTGTATATTATTACATTTGCCTTGTACTTAAAAAAAAGTTTTCGTTTTTCTCTGTTTTATTTAAATGTTATATTCTACTTAAGGTTATTAATTGGTGCTATTTAGGGTGAAAGTGCAGCAGATGTTTTTTTTACATACAAATCAACGTCTAACTGTACCGGGGTATTTGTGCCCAGCGATTGGTTCATTAATAAGGCAGGTGGTCGTACAATGTACTTCGCAACAATGCAATACTGAGGGTGGCTTCGTGCTTTCGAATGAAAGGAATTTCTCTTTCAATTAATATTTATTTTCGATGCATTTATCGTAAGAATGGTTTAATATGATCCTTGGTTCGGACAGATGTTCAAGATTGCTTATAACATAGTACAGATGATTTTAAAATTGGTTTGATTAATTTAAATCTTAGGTACTATATAAAAATCTCGTTCTTTGATGTTTGCGTGGTCTTTGAAATTATTGAACCGATTTTAATAAAATTTCGCACAGATATATAGCTTTGTCCAACTTAAAATATAGGCTATATTATACTTCAATTAACGACCGCTATATTTTATTTCAAAATAATATCGATTGATTTTATAAGTTTCCAATAGATGGCGGTGATGTTGCCACTTAAAGTAGAAAATTAATGTTTTGTATCCAAATATCTCTCTCTCAAATAAGTAAGTGTGTATATAATTATATTTTAAAGTTCCAATACGACCTTCAAGTATTCCTTGCGGACGAAGCCTTGGGAAACAGCCAGTATACAAACCTTCCAATTTCTACTTAAAGTAAAACAAGAGCTATATCGTAGTAAACTCACTTAAGTAGCATAGCTCTTCCATTCATTACTATTGTCGACTGCATTTTTATGAGTTCATATTTCCTTTACTGGCACGATAAACATTCCCTCTTAATAAAAGTACTCTATTGAGACATATTTGTCTGTTGCCGCATCTTACGACCATCTGTCCGCGTTTAAACATAAACATTTCTAGTGGAAGCACTTAAACATCGTTATATTACATTTTCGCTAACAACTCTGCTAATAAAATAGCAGGAAACATTACACCCAATGTAAGAGTGTATTTAGTGCCCTAAAAATAAACATGCCGTCCCTTTCTACTCTTGAACTTGACTTGGGTTCAATGACCCATGCGTCCGATACTAAATTGTATTTAGAATCAAGTGAAGTTACATCTCATGGTTGCGTCGTTTTTTTTTGTTCTGTATTGTGATAAGACATTCATCTATATTGTTTAAAATTCTGATGCAATTAAGATAAAAAATTAAATTAAATGTTATTTATTTAATCTTATAGCAATATTACAATAATCTTACTTTGATGAAGTCATTCTAAATCATTCATTCTTTACTATAGGAAATATTATTAACTCGTATTATGAAGTGTTTTTTGACATTTGAAATATTAATCTAATATTGTTTTTATTTCAAATTTTATAATTAAAAGAGAGCATTCATTCTTTAACGACAAGCAGGTATAAAACAATATTGTTTTATGGAGCTCATGTTAAATCAAAGTAATATTATTATATTGCAAGAAAACTTCTAAAAACTATGACAGTTTTTAAGAGATCATGGTGAGCCCACCAATTAACCAGCAAGCCTGCTGCCTAATTATATCAATTTAAATCTTGACGCCATTTCTAACAACCCACATTTTATTGTCAAAATGACAATAAAGGCAGCTCATTATATTTTAATGATCATTAACATAAAAATATTTGATTCTTATTTTCATAAACCAAATCGCCATATTTATACATTGGAGGCAATCTTATGAAACTCGTTTCCAGATAATAAATTGCGGCGCTTTGTACGTCATACGTAATAACTGATACAAGCTTACCAAAAAGATTTTGGTAATAAAATTGCCATTTGCGGGAAACATTTTATATGTGTGGGTTACATAGGCGTCCGCGTACGGAAGCATTTTATATGTGTGGGTTACATATGCGTAATAAACAGCGTTTATTGTAAATAGGTTATGGAAATCTTCGTTTAAATAAACTGCTCTATGGATTTTCCTTGTAAATGTGAGAGTATCATATCGTTATTCTAGCCTTGTGTTGATACCCTATTTACTTGAATTATAATTTATTCTCACATATTTTATGACTCAAATATTTAATTCTATGGATAATTATAATTTTATAAGTAAAAAGAGTATCCATGAAGTTGCTTGGACTTACAATTTGGAATCCTCTAGTCTGACCTTCCATAAGTGCTATGAAGGCCTTTTTAAAATAAAAAAAAAAACTGATATTTCATATCGAATATCGTGAATCGATGTATCATTTATTCGTTTTAAGACATCGATTTTCCAGTGTTCCATGTAGCGTGATTGTATACAGTAAGTTAAGTCTGTGTGTCAAGTATCGACTATCGATTCTTCCATATTTAGCCAGTTGTCTGCGACGAATGTGACTAGAATTAACCTTCCCGTTCTGGTTTAATTATTTTTAACTAACTGTATAGTTTCCATATAGTCTTTGGTAATTATAGACAAGACAACACTACTTATTATTATAAACTTATGCGCCCATTTCATTATACAATTTAAGCAACACTATTTGGTCTTGAAAAATAGCCAGTAGGAGTCTTTACCAATCAGAGAGAAGCACTAATTCACTAACAGCCCTTTCACTAGGCGATGTTATTACGCTATTTCAGATAGTGTCGCTAAATTGTATAATGAAATGGGCACATAACTTTTCGGTCAGAGCTCAATATAGACAAGACATGACCTTGGCAATTAAAGACATGATTTATTTGTAAAAAAAAACCACTTACAGCGATGAAGGGTGGGTAATGTAAGCGTGTGTGTGATTCTTTTTCCCATATTAAAGATTTATCAATTCAAATATCATTACATTATTTGTTTTTTATTTATGTATACTGTATTATAAATGTTGCTTATTTGACACACGATATTAGAAATGTTTTATACAAAAAAAATCTCCTCATTTTTTGGGTAAATCAAACAAGAAATTAATTTACATAAATTGAATTTATTTTGAAATATTTTTGCGAATATATTATTTTAGTTTTGAATCAAATAAATATTATTGAATTTAAGTTTGTAAGTCTAAAGAACAGACTCTCCTGTAAGATTGTACGGTATTTTATTCTTTTGTTGCAAAGCATGTCTGTAAGTTGTTCTCTTATTTTCTCTAAAGATGCTGAAAGAAACTTTAAGGCGGGAAAAATGACTTTACATGTATAAAAAGGTTTTAATATATTATTGTTATTGTACCGTGGACGTACTAATGAGCAATAATTGTATAAAAAATATAATATTTTGTATATTTACAAATGTTTATTTTATAAACACAAATATTAATACACTAAATTTTTCTGAATATCGTTACATATAGATAAAAGGCTACTTGATAAACTTTGGTATATTTAATTTATTAATTCATTAAAAGTTCCTACTGTTATTAATTTTTAAACTTAAATAATATTTGACATGGCAACATCGCAAAATTGAGAATTGTGCAAAGAATTCGATTTTTATTGAAATGCAGACAACATTTTGTTTATTGGTATATATTTTAAAGAGTGTAAATATTAGTAATATTTTAATCATCAGGGAAGGATATTTAATTTGTATATGAAGTTTGAAGTTTCTACACATATAATATATTGGGGTAAAAGTTGTGTTACCATTGTTTATTCATTGAATTTTCCCCAATTTGATGGAAATTAATTGTAACGTATTTTTCAAACTAAAGGTTTCTTAATTCCTTTGCATATTAAAAATAATAGCTTTTACTCAAATTTGCCTATTATTTCTTTAGGTTTTGTCGTTTTCATTCAGATAATTTACATGTAATGTAATATTAATCTAATACACGTATTTTTTTAATACAAACACATACATAAGTGTATATTTATGTTAATATATCGTGTGTATAAATTAACTTCATACACAGAACTAAAATGTTCGTTTAATACCTTATTTAAACGTGAGGTACGTTGCTTAACGTAATATTAATATTTTTTGCAAAACATGAAACACATAATATTGTTACAAGAACTGTTGGCTTGTCTTTCTGTTGGTGGAATCATGTTGAGTGATCAAGGCTGCAGTGATGAGTGATCGACTTATACATATTCAAGGCAAGCAGAGCCGTAGCAAACAGCTGTAATTGGTTATTATGAAAGACTAATTCTAAACATATATTACACATTTCACTATACCGTTGATAGATATTTAAGGATCAATAATATATATATTAGCTGATTTGTCCACGACATAAAAGATCCAGAGAAAAATAATTAAAATAGACTCAATCAATTTATATTGTGTCTATAGGTACAATCGATTGATAATTTAGGAATAAAATAAAAAAAAAATAATTATAGCACCTCTTTCCATGAGGTAAAAGATAAGAAACAATCTGAAATTTTATAATTTCGAAACGAAATGAAATATAATGATATATAACTTATAATAATAAACGTTGACAATCGAAATACAAGTCTTATTCAACAAATTTTAAACAGTAAATCCTCTTAAGGAATGGAGATGGCACTTTGAATGTTTAAAGTTAAATCCTTTAAAGTAAATCTTTGTTAATGTGAGAGCATCTCAGAGGTAGTACTGCCGTGGTTAGTTTATTCCAGTCTTCTTTCAGTATCACACTTTATTTCTCACTTGTATGATTGAAACGTAACTAATTTTATACAATATATTTATAAGTTTAAAGAATATTCATGGGCTTTTTTGATAATTACTCTCCATGACCCTCTTGGAACCGTCTGACGTTTCGAAAGTGCAATGTGTCATGCATTGCGTTTCTGAAAACAAAATGGCTGACTTTTGACTTCGAGTCCTTTGTCAAACATTATATCGGACGGATGGATTTATTATTATTTTTATAAATATCTCTTTGTTAAGAACCTTGTTTCTAAACATAGCAATTATTTTTATAAATATCCGTTTGTTAGAAGCCACGCTTTGAAATTCTACAATTTAAAATACCAAGGGCTGAATATAGCGTGATATTTTACCATTCGTGCCGGTTCCTGGCTTAAATAATACTTCATAACAGCTATTACGATAAACAAAATTAAAATAATTGATAAAAATTAAAGGTCTGGTGTATATTTTTAACTTTTAAATTTAAATGTTTACTTGGTTTTTCCGTATTTTTAAATAATATGAAATGAGGTTAGTACGTTTCTAAGTTCGATACTTGATTATTTTTAAGTTGATGCTCGCTAGGTTTCATACTCAAGTATAAAATAGATGTATATAAATGATTTTTTTATAATAAAATGGTAACAAGACAAGATTTAACATTAAATACTCTTTGAAACAAATATATATATTCTGTGTTCAGTGTGTACATGACAGATGATACATAGTATAAAAATGTTTAATAACGTATTTTCAGATAATCGGGACAGATTATCTATTTAGTAGTCTCGTATTACGATAACCTACTGTACATATTTTGATGGCATTTGTTGTGGTTTTAGATGGTTGCCCCGATCGAATTCGGTATTTACTCTTTACGCGTTGTTAAATTATTTTATTTTCACTTTAAATAATAAAAAACGGTTTGACATATTTAATACATTTGCATACATTTTAGGTGATGATAGATGGTTTATAACTTACTAGGGTGGGGAAGAAAAAGTCGCAGCAATATTTAGTATTGAAATAATTAGAGAAACAGTTCGTAGTAAATTTCAGAAGTAGGAAAAAGGAACGAATTTATTTGCTCATTTTTACTTTTTTATATAAATGAACAAGAACCTTTATCAAAACTTTTTTCATTCGAAAGAAATTGAACTGTTGTTTTGAAATTTTCAGAATTACAATATTTCAGCGGGGTGTTTAAGAGACCACCTGACCTGCAAACTATTTACGACGGAATTAATGAACCAGGAGTACAGTTCATTCGAAATAACTTGGAGAATGATTTCCTGTTACAAACTCGACTTACACTTACTTACTTACTTAGTGACATTGGATTAGTTTGGAGTTCACGAGTTTGAGAGATTAGTGTTATAAGTTTGGTGTAATCAAATGTCAAGATGTATAATAATTGTATATTTTATTTCTGGCAACACAGGCACATTTTGTTATTGGTCATGTAAATTATTTTTTTTGAAAATAAATCAAAATCACCATTAGTAAAATCAATGCAAATTAATCAAAAATATTTATTTAAAATTATCCTTACTTATATACGACTATATAAGAAAATCAAATGTATAATAATTATAAATCATTATATAACTAAAAAAAAATGTTTTGTTTATTGGAATTCTATGATATATATTTTAATATATTTATTATATCATTTATGTATTATAATAATAAGTTACAACGTCATGGATACAAACGTGACATTTTATGACGTGTCACATATAATTGCTTTGGTTAGAATTACGAGCTCCCCGGGACTCAGACTTGCTACGCGATAACAGTCCTTATTGTTATGATGTATCCCTCTAATATCACACTGTTTTATTACATATATAACTTAGGAAGGTACATACATTGGCTGTAATTAAATTTTGGCGGTAAAAAACCATTTAGTTCTGAGCTATTCATTATTAAAAACCTTTAAATTATTATATTTTAATTATAGTAACATAATAATAATTTCATCTTAATAGGTATATATTTTTTGTTATGCAATAATTGTCCTTATAAACAATAATTAAGTTCGACCAATTAATTTTGAAGTACGACACTTATAGCTCGACATAGGAATTTAGGTCGTATATCTAGGTGTTAGGTTTTAAATTGCTTTGCGAGATCGATATAAAAAGCAATTCCCACATGAATGATCGGAGTGGGGTCAAATGTGATGGTAAAAAACCGTGCACAGCTGTTTGGCACATGATGGCGGGAAAAACGTTTAATAAAACTAGCGTTCATTTCTTTCGCTCTAGTATTTTTTCTGATGACTGAACTAGGATTTTGCAGCGTTCTCGAAACTTCCGCTCGTTTAACGGCTGATTTTTGTAGATTATCGATTTGTAATGTATTAGGTCATATGCTCGGTTGTTATTATAAATTTTAAATCTTTTTTGTTTTTATAATTTCAATTTATTTTATGTAAAGAAATTTGAACTCTGTATTATACTGATTTTTATTAGAAATATAACATGTTTTTGTGATCAAAAATATATATTTTTTTCATTTATTTTATGTAAAGAAATTTATGATTTTGTCATTGTTTTCGTCAAACAAATTTCCAATGATACCAACATTAAGGAGAAGTTAGAAACAAGGTTAGAAATTTAAGAATGAGTTTACGAACAGAATCGATAATTACTCGCCCTTAATTTCAACCCTTTAGAGATAACAGAGTTTATAAAATAAAATAAACTTTTGTTTTGTATTTGTGACAATGAACTGAGATAAAATGGCAAAAGGTTTTTTTCATTTAATGAATGTTTATTATTATTTTTGAAATAGCTACTTTTATTAACTTCTCAGAAAAACATTTTATTTATCTTTTAGTTGTCATTTTCTAAGGTTATTTTGTTATTTTTTAATGTTTAAATTTATTTCATTTTGTCAAAAAGATGAAGTTAGGGATGTGCTTTACCATTTATATTGACTTGTCACAAATATCGATATTAGAAAACTACCCTTTTACGAAATTAAGTCCCTAAAACCTAGAGGTTTATTTCATATGAATATTAAAATTAATTTTATATTAAAATAAAAACTTTTTGCGTGTATTATAAGTAATAAAAATATTCCTACTTCATAAAGCCATTATGCAAGAACGGCTGTTTCCCATTGACTGTATATTCGCAACTATCCTCAAACGACTCGAGCGATCTTAATTACTGGCATCCGTTCCATGTGATTGGTCCCGCATTGTTTGTATTCTCTACTAACAGGACAATTGCACATGCACTTAGAATGAGCCTGGTTATTAATACCTACTGTATTCCCATCACGGGTCATTGCCTTTCGAGGACAAGGCCTATTATTGATCCTCACTGGTTCTGGTGTGAGAATCATTCTGGTGTGTTAATATTAATTTGATAAAGTTGTTCATTTGTGGTCATCTGTATGTGTATGTGTGGAATGTTTTTTCTTTTGATGAGTGTTTGGTTGTGTGTGTGTTTTTATTTCTTCTGATTCACTTGTTGTGTCCATGAGTGAGTGTGTGGAGTGTTTGTGTGTGTGTTGAATGATTTTATTACGATTTTCGAATTCGGTTTGAACTGAAAAAACTTTATAGGATGAATATAAAATTATATAAATACACTGAAACTGAAACAATAGTTTTGTGTAACGTTCATGTTATATGAATATATATTAGCATGGGAGCGTGACAAGTGTTCTTGGAGCGGAAATTAATTAATTATTTTATGACTTCCGAGTCAAATACGGAGCTCGGATCGATATTGCTTAAATATATACAGTTTGGTTTAAATAAGATATTTATATATTATTAAATGTTGTCAGTGTGTTCACTACTTCCACGATTATATGATTTATATTGTATTTTCAAAAATATCTGTCAGACAAGGTTCTTGCTAAAGTCAATATTTGCATAGGTTATAACACCATTTTGTAGCAATTGTCCAATATTCCAGGATACCCAACTTATAAAGAGTCGATACTTTCGAGGAAAAGCGCTTCGTCAGCGTAAAAAACACAATGGTACGAGGGCCGACAATACGTCCCTTTCTGAACTGAACACTCCGCGGTCCTGAAATAACAAATGAATCGAGAAAATCCCACCCCACCACCAGTTTATCATCCCCTTCTTCAATGAAAGCAATCGCCAACTCACCAAAATATATCCCATGTCAAAGAATTTATGTTATGTTTGAAATTATATTTATTTTGAGATATCCCAAATAAAAAGTACATTGAATTAAAGCGTTACAAATTCCAATGCTGTATCAGATACAGGTGGTGTTATTTTTCTTTTCTATATCACCGTTGAATAGGTATTCAGAAAATTTAATTTCCGTAGACCGATCGAACGATTTCGTTCCAATGTGGTGTCTGCAGCATAATTGGGTCAAACTGACAATGGACTCCAACAATGTTATTATTAGTAAATCTCTTATTCATTCGAATTTATCAATCATGTCTTTTATGACAACTTCTGAAAGAGAGTTATGAGAACGAGAAGTTCTGAAAGAAGAGTTAATATTGAGATAGGAAATGGACGAAAATTATATCCTATCTAGATCAAGTTCCAAACTTTTGTAAATGTAATAAAGGTTTATTACATTAGTTTAAGTTAGATTAGATAATTTATAGATTGAATTTAGTTTTATTGATGAAGATATCCGATCGTGGATGAAATCCAATCAATAGTACAATTTACAAATCGTCCCAACTAAGAGTTCTTCGTAAATCTAACCAATAGATTATTGGCGGGCTAATAAAGGCTGACAGAGATTCACACTGCTCTCAATTACTGGCTGTGATGATGACAAAGGTGAATTCGTCAGATCTCGGTCTGAATTGATGAATGAATGAATGAGCGAAAGTGTTGGATTCCAATTTGAAATGGATCATTTAGTTCGTAACACAAATGTTTATTGACTTCTAATAATATGGATTCTGATGAAAATATTCAATATTGAAGTGATTTAAGATTATCCTTATTTTTTTTATTTTTAATTAGCTTTTGTGTTTTCTTTCCCGGTTTTGTAATGAAATGTTTTTAAACAATCTGTTGTTTACGTATCTATTTTATTAAGATTGTCCAGATTGTTTTTTATTAAATTTAGCTGCTCTCTTTGCATAGTATCGGGCATTAAACAAATATTCGAGAATAGCTAAGTATTTCTCAGTTCTATACCAATAACCCCTTACAATGTGAAAAGTTAGTCATACAATGGAGTTATTGTGAATCGAGTAAACAGAGGGCTGGCGGGTGCCCTGAACGCTTGGATGGGTCCCCTCCCTCATGATGGTACACGTGATCAAAGATCGGACTCCATCTTAAATATATTATATGAGATGTAATTTTTTTTCTATTTACAACTTTGTGCCAATGACATTTGCATGTGATAGTTTTTACTATCTTGCAGATATTAATATTTTTAAGCCTCGTTATTCTTAAACTTACCTACGATACAATTTAAGCAATGTCCATATTAAATAAATAACAATAAAAATGTATACATATATCTATCTATGTTCTTATTTGCTTGTCACAATATCATACCGTGTGTTTTCAAGGCATTCTTGGTACAGCTGGTTTACAAATATCCGGCATAGTCTGGCGGTTTTGCTTTTTAAATTTTTGTGCTTCCATAAAATATACAACATAAGCCGATCATAGGATTTCGCGTAAGAAAATGAGAGGTTTACCATCTTAAGCTCCTGGAAACGTTTCGGATATATATCTTAATCTGTCAATGCGATCTTTAATGCGTCTGTATATTTAATCTGCATTTGACGACAACGAATTATATTTGCATGTTTAGATGATTTAAATGTAAACGGGAAATGTTAATATCAGTAAATGAATACTTTGACAGTATATGTATAATACATCAGTGAGTTGTTTATACTTTTAGTGAAGCAACAGTATGGACGGATCACTCGATAAATTGGAGGAGGACAAAGAAGTTCCTTTACGAAGTATCTGACCGTCTGTCAAGTCCTGGACAATAGATTGAACTTCAGTACACAAGTTTCAATTGCTTATATTGAAGTTCAACAAACGATGAAGATTGTTTTGATTGAGACTAATTAAAAACATTTGATGTATGGTTTTTTATTGAATTTTAAAAGGTTCTATATAATTCAAATGTTAAACAAATGAAAGAAAAGTAAAATATAAACAAACTAATATATTTAAGTTTGATATTTGCAAACACTGCTGTCTTGAAACATGGCAAGTGTGAGGTTAGCGGACACGTTCCACAGACTGACTCATGGACTCACGCTTCGATGCTCCGACGGTTGTCCCTAAAATATTCAAACTATAATTTTGTATACGTATTTTGTATAAATTTTCATGACAGTACTGCAGTACATCGTCCTTCATCATTGTGAATATTATACTTGGGATATTTTATAGTTTTTGTGCTATAATCGAAATGAATTTTAATCGAAAAATATTCACTTCAAAAGGCTTTTATGGAACCGCCATTATTATCTTTAGACCACGTTGCCAGCTAAGCTGGTTCACGATATAAAATATTTGTGTTAAAAAGTTCCGCACCCTTAGAAGGCTCCATGGCTCAATGCACTCAACGTTAGCTTTGGCAGCCCGCATAAATATATTCTGTAAATTTGTTTATTTTCCTCTGTGCGAGTATTTTTCTTTTGACCTTCTAACATTACTGTCTAAATAGGGTTGTTACAAATGGAGCTGAAGGTGTCTTCCAAATGCATGAGAAGGTGAGGTGTTAACCTTTAAAATATTTTTTGTAGAGCAAAAGGATTTAATGCCTCGCTCCCATTAGATGTAATATCAAAGAAAATATTTTTTTTAAAGCTTTTTTTCATCAATTCTATTTCCTATAAAATAATGTATATTGAGGGAAAGGTAAAACTGAGGTTTTTAATATGAATACGTAAGGAGTCACATCTTTATTCAAAGTCCATTCAGTGCAGGATGCAAATCCGGATGCAAGATGGGATGTTGAGAAAAAAGTCACGCGCTGCTACTAAAAACGAACGTAGCTTGCTGATTTCATGTTTGTTTTAAATTCTATTTGTTTTTACAACGTTTATTATTCAGACGTTACGAAGAGCTCCAGAGTTAGTGTTGTATTTTTTCTGTTTATTCTGTATTTTTTTTTTCATACTGATTTGGTTACGATGCGTTAAAATGTTGAAGATTGTAACATTTTTCAAATTTTACAATTTATAATATTAGTTTTGTTATCGTATTTACTTTATATATTTTTCCAAATGACAATGTCTCAAATATAATTGTTTACATATCACAAAACTATCGACACGATAATCTTACATAAACAGAGTCACCAGTATTGTGTATATACCATTATAAAGAAGAAGTCTTCAGAAACTCTTAAAACGCAATCATTAAACAGACATAGTTACATAACCTTCGCAAATAGTTAAAAAAAGAACTAAAAATTGATAGATTATAGATTGGAAGTTCGTTCGAGCTACAATTTCATTTTTTTCTATTCTCAAGGAACTTATCTCGAGCACGGGTCACCGACAAAGAGGACGGGAATTACGTGACTCTGTGAAAGAATGCCTTATAAATCTCTTGGTAGGTACCATTTAGAGCAATTGAAAAAATCAGTGAAGTAATAAATTCTCGGCGATCTTCCAATAGGTTCAAGTCGACTGGTTCAGTGCGAGATACTATATTAAAGTCAGGAAACATGAAATTTAGATACTGATGAGATACCTCTTTCTAGGGGTTAGTCTTCCTTCCCTGACGCTGGCCTAAATATATACTTTGTTAAAACTAAAGAAAAAGACAAAACATAAGATAAGCTAAGCTTTGCTTCCTGTGTTGGATAAAAAAGTAAATGATGTTGCTTTTAAAATATATATAATAAAATTGTCATCAATTATACAGCCAGAGTATTATGGTAGTTTAAACACACCATCGACAAAAAACTTCCTTGGTGGTATAATAATTTCGCATTGTCTGCAGAGGCTCTCTCTCTATCAGAAAAAATAAAATTTCGATTAAAAGCACGAATTGATATCGTTCAAGATAAAATTTTACGCAATACCGAGACGTTTTTCGCTATCGGCAACTTGACAGTGACTGATCACTGGCCAGCACTGACACCCCACCCCCCTTCCAGGGTTGGCACTCTTTAGGGAAATTTCTTAAATGTGCAGAAATAAATGGTCCATTGGGATTTCATATTAGGCGCTGAATGAGAAAATTTGCAAATATTCTAATTTTGTAAGTATTAAATTTTTCCTTACGAACAATTTTTTTTTATAATAAAAAAAGTAAATGTACAATGAAAATGTAAGATATAATAAGTTAGAAATTCTATATGAATTTACATGATGTAAAGTTGGATTGTGCTGGGCACTTCACTGGTACCCCAAGGTACCCCAAGCTTTACTTTGAAGCACTCGACGGCACTTGACGGCATTCAGGAGCTCTCCCCTGAACGCCTTCTCTATTCTATAATATATTGTTCTGGTATTTACATTTACATTGTTAAGCATTTAAAAAAGTACCCATTTAAAAAACAGCCTCTACTGTTCGGCGTTACATTCAAATCATAATTTGAATATTCATAAGGAGGCTTTAATGCAAAATCCGCTGAAAAGAAAAGGTTTAGTTTAAAAACCAGAGAGTATGAGAAATATGCAAATTTGGAGGTAACTTTATAATATGATTAAAATAACTTCAGTGCTATTTATTTAATATTCAACCGGTAATAGTGGAGATTGATTTTCGTTGTATATATAGTTTCGCTGAAAATTTCTTTGATCTCTTGCTAAATTGAATTGAATTTCTTATTTAGAACTCAGTTCTGAGATCTGGAAATAGTGTGAATATACGGTTTAAAATGTAAATTATTCTTAAAGTTTAAAATAACAATTTTATGATAAACTGTGGTATTCCTTGTATAAAGATAGGATTCTCGCCAAGTTCTTAGTTGTGGCAGGAGATTGATAGTACTCCAATCCACTTCAAGAAAAGAAATTGCTTTTGAAATAATATCATAAATTTACTTTAAACATACTAAATTTGTTGCTTGACAGAAGAATAAATCAAAGAACAAATTGATTCAATTTGTGTGCAATAAAAGATATATACAACTTAGATCATAAAATCGATTTATTTTTACTCAATGTAATATTTTTAAACATACTAAATTTGTTTTCTGGGTTTGATAGAAAATATAAATCAAATAACAAATTGATTCTAAGTGCAATACAAAATAATAATAAAACTTATATCTTAAAATCGATTAATTTTAACGATACATCCAATACCAATAAGGGAAGTTGAAGTTGCTCGTGTACAATTATTGAGCCAAGTTCATATTTACTTGGGTAGTTAGTTAATTTGATTTAGTTAATTGTTATTGCTTGAGTCAGTTACATCGTAAGGGTGTTGGCTCTTAGTATCGAATGTTTGAACTGTAATGTTGGCACACAGGTATGAAGCACGAGTTTATACATGTTTTGGTTAATACTGAAATGTTGGTACACAGCACTGAAGCACGGGTACATATATGTTAAGTTCCTATATTCCTTGTAACCTTTTTATAAGGATAAACTCATCACACCGTGAACTTTTCTTTTGGTTACATTATAAATGCACTCTTGAATTATTGTTTTTGTTTTTTATATATAATTGATTTATTTTATGTTCTGGATTTTTTCATTCATATTTTATTTATTTTGTATTCTTACTGTTTGTTACTAGCTTTATAATTAGCATTGAACAGTACAAGGTGTGTAATTTTAATTTATTAAAAGAATATATACAAACATACTAAGTAATATATGTATTATACGAAAGTGAGTTTGTTTCTTACGCTTTAACTCAACGGATATTAAAATATATTTTTTCACACAGTTTGTCAAACACTATAAAACCTAAATCAATAACATATATGTATATACATTGTAATTCTTTAATAATAAAATAATAAACGTATATAAATATTGTAATTCTTTAAGTTACAAAAACTGAAATAAGTCAGTTGAGTATACTCAATGGTTCCTTATCACGTATAACCATGCGTCTCTTATATCTCATTATATTGAATATTAAACCGTATCTCTATATTTCGAGTTAACTATATCTTAATTATATTTCAAGTCTGTTAACTATATCTCAATTTAATACGAGATCAAACCAAAGTAGTTAATAATACGCCATAGTCTAAACTGAAATGTGTTTCAATTATTATAATAAATACACTATTTACTATAAACAAATATATTTCACTATTCGGACATGAAAGAATTTATTGTAAATTTAATTGTAATGGTAATAGACAACAAACTTATATATCACAATAGCTGTCATCGGATGACATGACAGATATGAAAGCATATTTTGTAAATTTAATTATAACTGCAATAGAAAACAAAATGATATATCACAATGGCCATTGGTTGAGACTGATTATCATTAATATTGGTTCGACCTCTAACACGACGGACATGAAAGCATATACTCGTATTGTAAAGTTATAATGGCAATAGAAAACAAACTTATATGTCAAGTTGACGTCAAGTGTGAAGTTTCGTAAGATTACAACACAAATTTGCCGAGTTAATTACTCTGTTATTGGTTAAAATGTAATTTAACAATTTGTTTTTAATTAAAATGATTAGGGTAATACTGAGGCGCCATATTTGTTTCGTCACGCGATGCTGCGATGCTTCGGACAAGGGTTTTGTTTTCTTTACATTTTATGTTATTTTGGACAAAGGTTTTTTGGTAATTATTATTGGTGTATTTGTCACACGGATTACAGATTAAAAAAAATATTCTTATGTTTTTCTTTAGCTTGTTTTACATCTTTTGATGAATACTAAATTATTTGTATTCTGTCTTTATTCCACATTAAAAGATATTTTGAATATTAATTTTACTGTGAAATAAACATATTTTATGACGCTTTAAATTATGTAAGATAAATAGGTCTTTAAACTTTTCTATTTTTAAATAAATATAGAATGAAATATTCAACAATAAAGGCAGGAATCGAAACTGCGACTTTAAGATTGAAATCCCTTCTTCATACCGATGGAACAATAATTGTGAAATATTTCATAAACAATATAAAAAACAATAAAACCCCTGAAATAAACAATATTTATAGCAATTTATTTTTATGTAACGTAAACTATAAATAAATATTTATTTTGCATACAAATGAAAGTATTCAAAAAAATATTCGTTAGAGTAGGGAAGCAAATTGTTTCAACAGCTTATAAGTATGACGCTGCATTGTTAAAAATACCCTTTTAAGTTCAAGGTTGTGACGCTGAAGTTATTGTGAAATGCTTTTAAAAGTTAACTTCAAAAGCAATTTCGTAATGTTTTTATGAATATTACATTAACAAATATAAAATGTAACGTAGTTGTCACGCTACTCTGAGCCTGGTATCAGAGTAGCTCAGTAGATAGAGCGACGGAACGGTTTTCTAGAGGTCGCGGGTTCGTATACCTACCCATTTCAATATATTTTTCAATCTTTATCTATATAAAATTTAAATAATTTAAGGCTATACATATAGATAATTTATTTTTTGTTTTATTTAAATAGCTCTTATGAAACCATTGCTCTTATGAAACGTCAAACTCTAGCTCCACGGTTTTAAAGAGTAGGTCAATGGAGAAGAACCGGCATGGATTTTATATATTTGAAACTTATTTATAAATTAAAGATATTTTTATTTTATTAACGAGAGTCACAATAATAAATGAAATGTGAGGGCTAATAAGTATTGAAGTAAAGCGTGGTACCGAAAATTAGGCTAGAATAACAAACCACGCCACTAGTTCTTAGATTTTCTCTTACATCCCTAAACTTTGTTACGAACTTTATCATTATTATATTAAGTCAGATAACTAAAATCTTAATAACGTTTTTAAATTAATATCATATGAAAAATAAACCTCTAAAACCATCCGTCGCTCTACCAATAGAGCTACCGTATCGCTACATTTTTCTTTTTATTCGCATTCAGTACATATTCGTCTTTATCGGGACGATGGTTGCTTTTTTCGAAAAGCCAACCAATATATTTAACTTTTCAGTATAGGTGAAAAATTGAAAATATTTTCAAACATTAATAATGAATGATTTAAAACCACTTAAAGTCATATAAATTCAAATTGCTCTCGAACCATTTCATGAAATACAATAATGAAAAGCCTGAATAACGGCCATTCGAAATCATTAATTAGCATCACATAGCACAGACTCAGTAATTCAAACACAAAATGCACACACGAAATGACCTCTTTTAATAAGAATTCACTAATAATTCGCATTTCAAGCTTATAATTCAATTGAAGGTGAATAATACGACCTTACTTTTTAATATATATATTTGAAATATATTTTTTATTTTTTTTTTAATTGGGATTCGAAGATTTATTGAACCCAAATGACACTATATTCCGTTATGTGGGTAGGTGCGAAATAAAAAAAAAATGATTTATAGATACTTTTTTGATACACTATAGTATCAAAAAAGTATCTATAAATCATATTAAACTTAAATGAAGAAACTGCTGCCACAATCAGACGGTTATATAATATTTAGACAACGGAACTATTATTAGTATATCTCTAAGGATGGAGGAGGAAGGAGGAGGAGGAGGAAGGAGGAGAAGGAGATGCGTCTTGTAATATATTTAAAGTCGATTTAAATATATATATATACACTTCTGTAAAGTATATACTTCTGTAACGTTGTTGTTTTAATATAACTATATAAATTGATGTTGTAAAAAGATATGTCGTTTACATCTGATTCAGAAATAAAACAAAAAAAAATTGTCAAAAATCTAATCTTTCTAAAAAATTAAACTATTCGTTTGATAAATTTTATCACAATCCATCATACGATTGAACATTATTTAACATCGTGTATTAAGTAAAATATCCCATTTATTATTATTAACATGAAATGTTAGAGGAGTTAGATTTATTTTTGTTTCAAAAGTTACTTTTACGTAGAATAATTACTTGTATTCTACAAACCTGGGTTTTACAGCTCACTTTGACGCTGTGTTTGTTTTTATGTTTTTTGTTTGCTAATTTAGCGACAGAGGTATTTAGGTTTTATAATAAAATGTGTCCTGTGCTTAGTAACTGTATTTAACTCGAATTACTTTGGCATATAAGTAAAAAGAAAAACTATTAGAGGAGATTTATTTTATATACGTTCAGGCTGCTTTTGTTTATATAAGTTTATAGTTGGTTACTTGGCCTTTTGGACTTATATTTTTCTAAAGATTCTTCATTGAAATAACCAATCTCTAAAGACATAGAACAAAAAGCTAAGATAAATTATTCTCTTTGTAACGTCCTTACCAGAGCAAGGCCGTCCATTACCGAGGTGAAGCATTTTTTCCTACCAAATGATACAATCGTAAAAATACTTTAAAAGAGAAAAATTGCCCGCAATTCTGTCAGGCTAATAACCTCCAATGCTATCGCAGATCGCAGCTAAATAAGCTAAATTGGAGCATCTCCTAAAAGATCAGTAATCTCAACTTTACATCTTGGAATTTTGATAACAATTCTTTATTATTACATTTTGTTTTATTCATTCCATGCGCGATAAATTGTCTCAAAGAACCGTTAGGATCAAATTACATTGTACGATCAACACCATACAATTTGACCCTAAAGAATATGCAATAGGCGTCTCCGCCAATCAGAGACAAGCACTAACTCACTCACAGCCATTTCACTATGCGATGTTAATTAGATCAGTTGAGATAGAGTGGCTTAGATCGTATAATGAATTAGAAAATATTTGTAATTAAATCTTTTTTCTAGGGTCTTGTTGTATGTATAATTTAAATGTATTTATGAAAGAAATTTGTGGGTGTTATATGTTTAATAGTATTTACGAAAGAAAAATAGTATGTATCTTTTTTATCAGTAGGCACAGTACAAGCTTTGCTTAGTTTGGAACTAGATGGCGTTGTGTCGAAAAATTCGAATCAATTAAAAAAAAAAACCTCAAACCGTTCCTACCCACACCTAAGTTCTAGATGAATTCGTGACCCTTCAACTAAATAATATCGCTAATGTCTCTAATTGATGTTTTTCCTTGATTATTAAAATAAATAGAAGCAGTCGGATGACTGGATACAATTAATTAATTGACACAGACAACGGACACAATTACTTCATATAAATTAGCTCCAACGATAAAATATTTTTTGTTAAAAAGCAATAAAACTTATGATGATGAAGAGCTTCTCAGCTGATAATTGAAGTATTTATGACGTCTTATTAAAACAACCAAAGACTTATTTGATATAACAATAATATATACTTTATTGCAGCACAAAAAAAAACAAATAAATAAACTAATTGGTATTATGGCTTGTTTTATGGTTTTTTGGTTTGTTTATTAGTTTTCTGGCTACATAGCCATCTATTCCAGATAACCTATCGAGTCCATTACATTATACAATCTAAGCGACACTATCTCAACTAGCGTACATGGCATTGAACGCTGTTAGTGATTTAGTGCCTCTCTGATTGGTGGAGACATACTTGTTATTTTTCCAGGTCAAATAGTGTCACTTAAATTGTATTATGAAATGGGCTTATTATTCTGGTAGGATCGGAGTATGATTAAGATTAAATGGAGATGCTTAATAATATATAAATATGCGATACGATATTATTTATTGTGCCAAAACAAATATACAATAATACAAATATAAAAACAATAACAAATAAAATATAAAAAGATAGTACAACAGGCAACCTTATAGCTAAAGAGCAATCTCTTCCAGGCAAGCTTTAGGTGGAGGATACGAAATATGAACGTGGATATTTAGATATTTAAATAGAATTAATATACATATATAGACAACAAAAAAATAATTATATATAAACGAAACAATGAGATATATATTTTATACATACACACATATATATATAACTAATTATATAGATAATGTTAAATTATTGATACATTTCCGAATGTTATATCTGCGTGTCCATACACAAGGGCCACAGAACTTGGTATTCGATAATCCGATAAGACAGTCAATACAAAGGAGAAGTCAAACTTCAAACAAACTGTTGGGAACTGGACAGGAACTGAATTTCCCTAACTAACTCAGTTGGCTATTTCCTGAGGAATCGCTGTGGATACGTACAGACGCACTTTTGAAGCTAGTATATAAGAAATAGGAGTACTGTATGTATATACTGTATGTATATACTGTATGTATATATATATACTGTATGTATATCCTATTTCATTAATGCATTTGGCACGTCATCGTTCGTTCTCGGTTTTTATCAGTTGCCCTTTGAACTTGGTGCTGACCGGACGCTCTCAACAAACTTGGAATTATATAGAGCTGTTACACTTTTTATATAAAAAAAATATTGATGCATGCGTTCGTAAATCCGATGATTACCGAGATTATCCGAAATGCATTAAGAAAATAAAAGCACTTCATTACTCCAGTTACTAAAAAACTGGTCATGTGTTATACAAGAATAAATTCGCAATCATATCTTTTATCTACAATTAGATAGATAATCGATACTTTAATTCGATATCGATACAATACAGTGCATGTACAAAAAACAACCTAATGTTGAAAGAATATGCGCCTATCAAATGTCTTGAGCAAAATTCTTGCATCGATACTTTGACTATAGCTAATTTATTACTGCGTACTTTTAATATATTTTAATCAATTATTTTTATATAAAGAGGGAAAGTGATGTATCAGAGATAGAAAGAGAGGAAGAAAGAGATAGAAAATAGGTTGTAAATAATCCGAGTTGTTCAAGTCGTAAATGAAATAAAAAAAATAACAACCTACTTATTTTTTTTAAAATTTTATCTTACAATAAATTTAATCGAAACATTACGTGTATCTGCTTTTGTTGTAAAATTTATTTATTCTACAAATAACTTTTTATACAAAAAACATCTTAGAAATTTAAAAAAAAACCAAAAGCCATATTTATATATCGCGTCATTCCTTATCTGAGACTTCTGTTTCATTCATTTGTGTGACCTAATAGGTAAGACAATGTAACCAGTTGGTTATTTTATAAAGAAAGAATCAAAATATTATATTTTTTATTTTGAACATACACAGCATCCTGTCAAAATCGAGATAAATATATATCTCAATTTTCAATAACTTGGAGTTCTTTGAACTCGCACTCTTCAAGACGGAGAACCATACGTGAAAATTTCAACTCATCGAAATTAGGTTAGTCAGTTCTCGGAGTCAGTAAGTGGATTCGATTTAAATCTCTTCACAACAAAATATAAGTATTAAAGGAAGCTTCTGTATTACTTCGTATCACTTTAATATTTTTTCATTGGATTATGTGTTTTTGTTGACCTTATTTAAAGAAATTAAAAATGTAATCTCGTTTTGTGTCTCCTTATTTTAATATGCCTTAAAAAAAAAAAAAAAAGTATCGCGTGTCATGCTTCCACACCATTAATAACGAACTCCCTGCTTTTTACGCTCGGAAATTAATAAAATAGCATTTGCATACTGTTATGTAAAATACTATTAATGGAATTATAATAGGGCAATGTAAGTTAAAACCATGCGCGGCATGTTGTTATCTATATATGACTTATTAATAAATTTAAATCAAATAAAGGTAAAAAAAATGTAAGTAAATAATAATTTGAAAAAAAGAACCCGCTTTTATTTTACTTCATCTTTTACTTTAAAAAAAGCGTGCTTTATTTTATTTAAAATTTTATTTTTCATAAAAGTATTTCTTTTCATATTTTTTTAATTGCCATTGGTCCTTGATAAGTATTCAAAAATTCAAATTTTACCAACTTTTAAAAGTCGGTCAAAAACTAGTTAAAAGTTTCCATTACAGATATAGAAGCTAATAAAAGCGTGCTAAAAAGCATTCATAATTAGCGGAATATGTAAGCTCATTAATCACGTTACAATATATATTTAATTTGTCAACAACAGAGTTCCATTGTTTCCAGATAATTCGAGGATTGCTTTTAAATTTGTATCTCAATTTTAAAAGCGTCAGTCTATTGAAGTTGTCAAGGGTATGAGCCGTAATTACAAGTGTTTTACTCAAAAGAATTAATTGAGCGAAAAATGAACGAAAACAATTAAACTGGTATAATTTATATTGTTTTTCCTAATATTTCATTCATCCTATGTGGAGGATTTTGATTGTTTCTCTCGTAACATGAATATGTCGAATTTTTAAATAAACTATTAAACCTATTTTGAATGCTCTCTTAATTAAATTATGGTTTGGTTGGCAAAACTGTTTTAAACATACTATTGTCATTTAGTATTTATCTTGTAATGTCAATATTGGATGTAAGGTTGACTTCTCATTCTAATTAACTAATAACAGATAATTATATTATTATAACAAAAAAAAAAACCAATACTAACAAACAAGCAAAACTAACAAACACAAAAACTTTTATAACTAAAGACAATACAAGATGAAAGCATAGTTAAATTGTTAAACGCTTATTTTGCTTGGAAGCGCGATGCGTTCAAACTAAATGGCTTTAGAGTTTGACAAGAACACAAAAGGCCGACATGCCGATAGCCGCCCGCTGCAAATTGCGATAACGCGCACAAACAATGAGCTTCGCTATTACGTGCAAACAACTTTCACACTGATGTTTTGGCTGTACGAAAATGCAATGCTATTTTGCAAGTTGCTGCTAAATTGCAAACCAAACAAGGGGGACTAAATAGCTATCTGGAGAGGGGCTTAAATTCCTATATATATATAGATATTTTTGTAGGGAACCTGAATATTAATTGCGTTTATATACGAGTGCAAATTTTAAATTTAACCAAACGTTTTGAACGCTTTGCAGCAATCGTGAAAGCAAATAATATATAATTTATAATATAAATTCAATAATACGCGAGTTGGATCCGTAAGAAACAGTTTTATTTAGACTACTTAAATTTTGAACGGAATCTGAATACTGATTACTTAATATGAATACCTATTACCTATGGCAATTCTAAACAATACTAACAAACATTTTGGTTTTTCGCATCATTTCAGTAAAAACATCTTAAATAAAACATGGATTGATCGATAAGACTTGTAACACACGAAAGCTAAAAACGAAACTATTATTGTAGACGAAAGATACGTGCCTTTGAAGCGCTCACGTCGATCGAAAGGTAATATACGTGATGTGTGTCAAGAAGTATTAGTTACTGAATAAATAATAATACCTGTGACACTTCACGCGTGACAAGTCCCTCCCAAGGGTATAACGACTGCAGTGACCCACTATAATGTTAATATCTTGTGTGTACTCAGCCTTATATTATATTCAATTAGTGACGCCAGAAAAAAAATCGAAAATTTATCTTTTTTTTATGATATTATAATCGTTACAAAAGTAAATATTATTAATTTGATTATATTTCGTGCTTATATCAATTTAAATTAATTCAATGCATATAGTAATATAATTCTTTAGTATCGTAAATATATATATATATCTCGCATGTGTGAACCTACCCTTATAAAATATTAAATAACTGACGTCATGAAAAATAAATATAAAAAGTTGTACGTGTTTATTATTATTTTAATTTTGATTATTACTAACTCGTTTATATAAAATTAAATTATTCAGCATTAATAATAGTAGTTTATTATAATAAATATGTATATATAAGTAGATGAATAATTTATGACATGACCGTACTGAAACTAATTTGTCTGTCAATAATTAATGCATCATAAAAGTGATGAAATGATGAAAAGCTATTCTAATTATCCAATACATTTGTTTTATCACCAGTAAACATAATTCCACTAATTAAACCTTAAATTTTATGACCAAACCTATTTTATCATAGAGTTTTGTTAGCGAGACTGTTAATGTTCTAGAGGTATACAATTTTACAATTATTACCTAAAAGATCATACTTTTCAGTGCTATCATTTGCCATTGTATTGTTTATATTATTTTCAAAACATATTTTATATCTAAACATACTTTTGAGTCATTATTATAATTTACTTATGTATTTAGTTTATTTATTTCAGATTATTGAAATGAAATTGCATTATTTCGTAACAAAACTGTAATGAACCTTGTTCTCAATATAAACGTTATTATTTAGTTTGAAATAAGCATTGAAAAAGTATTAAGTTGTACTCTTATAAAGATAATAATAATAAAAATTTATAAATATTCCGATATTTCGACATAACGCCATCTAGCCTCAAACTAAGCAAAACTTGTAAGTACTATTTATACTACACAACTGTTTTTATAAACATACATATTCTAAATATAACATGAAAAATATTTTTTTTTATAAAAAATATTTTTCTCGTGTGGGAATCGAACCCACGACCACCGACACAATAAACAAAGTAACAACCGCTGCGTCAATCAGTCGTCAAATAATTTATATGCTTTAAAACAAAATTGTTTTTCAAATTCGACCCTACAACAAACAATAGTAAAACACGCAGATAGCGCTCCGCTGCAAATTGGAATATCATGCAAAGCGTCCTGCTACGAACTGCTATTAACAGTTAGAAAAAAAGCATTTTGCAAATATGTTCATGTCAATTAAAACGAAATGGAATCCGTGATTTTATTTAAATAATATGTGAAATATTTCATTTAGTCTTGATTTGAATTCTATATTTGATGTATTCATGATAGAAAAACGTAGGATACTCATTAAATTTATTTTTGTAATTTTTTTGTTGATTTTGAAAGTAAATTTTGAAAATAAAACATTAGTAGTTTTGGTACACGATAAATCCTGTGTATATATTTTTTTGGAAATATTTAATTATAAGTAACATTTAAAATGATATGCCCGTTGTAATATTCTCATTAAAATAATATTTATTCTTGCATAATTAATGACAAATTGGGATTTTGTATAGTACTTATATATCACAAAAAACTTATATTTTTCAGTCGCAAATCGATAAAACTGTTAAAAGTACGTACATTTGATTAACACTCACTTACAACATTTGACCTAGAAACAGTTCCGACTAATATATATAGAAATAGCCACAAATCAAAGCATACGTCTAAAAGCTAATTAAAATCTAGACTATGCGAGTAATGTTCTCGATTAAAATTAATATTTCTTAAACAAATGAACCACATTTGTTATTCGTCAAACGTTTTTTTAACAACTTATTATAAGTCTTACGATAATTAAAATAATAATAATAATAATAATATAGATTTGACAAAATTAAACCCAATTTTATGATTTAAAATAGTTTATTAGTATATACGCCTATAAATATAGGAAGCGTGATTTCATGAAGCCACTCTTCAAGCACAGCCTGTATCTCCAGAGAAATTCAAGATGGCGTTCAACATATCACAACGTCACCTAAGCGAATTAGCACCAATCATATCATTTAGATGATATGATTATAAAGGACGTATTTGCAACTACTTAATATTAATTAACACCTTATTTTGGATGAACTTATCTGAGGTTCAAAGGTTTAATGGTAGCCGTGGTGCTCCTTGTACGGTATGAAAACTGGCTTCTCAATTTCTACGTGCTTGACCACGGGTACTGGTAGGGTTTTGATGATGGGGACATGTTTGATGACCTCCACCTTCTGGAACACGGGAACCTCTTTGAATATTGGAACCTCCTTTATAACTGGCACCTTCTCGATATGGTGGTGGTGGTAATTGTGAACCTCGTATGGGACATGAATTCTGACACTGGAAAAGAAAATATATTAGGGTTTTTTTTTTTATAAATATAATACAGAAAAAATAAATGATCAGTTATATTTCATTGGAACAACTACAAAGTTACTTTGTTCTTTTTAACGTAAAAATAATTGTATTTCTCAGAAATCGAGGTGAAATGAATTCCGATAAAGTTGATGCTTTTTATTCATTTGAAATTCATTATTTGCTGAATAATTATTCGTTTTATCCGCGTTTTTAAAATATCCATCGCAATCGCTAAACGCTTTATATCTTATTTACATTGAAATGTATGTACCTACCGTTCTATTTCCATTATAATAATTAATATTTTATATTTTTTTTGATATAGTTTATATTAATCATTAAGTGTATTTATGAAACTGAAACTTTAATAAAATACTATAATATTTTCAATGCTCAAGTAGAAACTCCAGGTATTTAAAGCTTTTACTTAATACTTTATATCAATCAAATCAAAAGTATAGAATCATTTTTATACAAAATGGCGGACCTAAAAACCTTCCTACTTTAAGAGCAAAATATAATAAGGTATAATATTTTCTTTTTTTTTACTTTAACGATGTCATTACAGTTTCAACGTATAATAAATATGTTCATTGTATATTTTCAATATTATATTTTATATAGCGTGATAGTTAATGTATAATAACTTACTGAGTTTTTTTTAAAATCGGATCCGGGTCCGGCATGGGAGACGCCAAACAATGGCTGGCGACCACTGCGACCCATATTAACTAAAAAAAATGTACATTTTAATTATTATTGATTTATATACTTTTAATACTAAAAATCTTTTTGCATATTTAAATATATATATAGATATATATATATATATATATTTAAATATGCAAAAAGATTTTTAGTATTAAAAGTATATAAATCAATAATAATGTATAAATCAATATCAATAATCAATAATAATATATATATATATATATATATATATATCAATATATTTTTTAAACCCAATTAAAAAAAACTATTTTATTATGCGCACCATGAAAAACAACTTATTCAAAACAGAAATTTGTCTTTATTAATCTAAATAATAAAATTATTTATATAAAATAATATATATTTATTTACTCACAGCAATGTTGCGGATCATTTCGGCGGGTGAGTGCGTGTGTGGCTCTGCGCCTGCGCATCGACTTAATATTTACTCGAGTTGTGCAAGCGTCACGGTGCTGAACCACCTTACTACATAACATACCCACTAAAGGAATATTAATCTAATACAGGAAAATAGGATTTTTTTTACATCATTTTTGTGCTCAGAGTACTACACGTTGGTTATTGAAATACTTATGAAAATTTACCAAATAAAATATATCTGTTTGCATTAGTGTGAGTGTATTGCATGTGTGTGTGTTTAAAAATAACATTATTTTTCAGTTCAGTCTTTATTAATTTCACCGTTGAAAGAGGTAAAATTTTATTCATATAAGACATTCTAAATAAAAATAATTACTATAAACAGCTGTAATTAAAGAAAGAAAATTAAATAATAATACAAAAATTACTTAAAAAACATAAATTCCAAAACAAATTTGTATCCAGAACCATATATATTATATTATGATGAGATAATTACTGTTATATCACGTTTATAAAAACATTAAAAACATGCCAAGTAATAATTATTTAATTATAAAGACATAATACCTAGTTAATCCGGTTATTAAATATAAGAAATCGCTGAAAACGTGTCGAAAATGAGAATTTAAATTTCAAATGTACCAAGGTATAGAAAAAGTTAAATAAATTCTTAACATATTTACATATGCAAGTATATCTTGTTAAGTAGGGGACGATATTCCCCTACTTAACAAGAAATATATTTTAAACATTTGCATTTTGCTCTTTTCATTCATTCATTCATTATTTCATTCATTCGTGATTATGTAATTAGTGCAGCCATTTTGTACACTATTATTTATTCATAAGTGTGAGCTTCGTGTCACAGTGGATAATACAATGGAATTAAACTGTCCGTCAGTTTTGTTACCAAATAAGAGCCAATGAATTATAAATGACAATATCAATCATGCTTTTCTTATCGACTTGACGCATTTTTAATATCGATACAAATAGTTCACTTAAAAACTCTTTACATTAAAAAACTTTTGTTTTTTTTTTTAATTTTCCATAAAACCTATTTTGAATTTAGCTCATATTTAAATTTGCAGTAGAATAATGTTTGTATTGTTATTTATTATTTAGAATGGCGATTTAAAAATGTAAGTTCGTTTAAGCGTATACCGCTGAAATAAAGAAAGTATTCAATCGTTAGTGCACTTAGAGCTCGAGTACAACTCCATAGATTTTATATATTTCATTGTCGGATAAAGCGATCCTTCGGACTTTTTGATTTTATTTAAAAAGCGCTTCACGCTTTGTAAAACCTCACGGCTAGCACAAATAATAATGAAGCTGAATTAAGTTACTTTAATTTATGAATAGTTTAGAAATAATGTGTATTTTATAAAAAAAGAAACAGAAGTTATTTACAAAAATATATATGAAATTTAACGGTTTCAATTTCAAGAAACGTTAAGGATCTTACATCTTTGATGTCTAATGTTTATTTTAGATTCTTAAAATATATTAATTCTCTCTCTCTCTCTCTCTCTATTATATACCTTCCACTTATATAAATATTGCTCTTAAATAATTTATTTAGTTTTGATATTGTTTAATCCATGACACGTGTGTGTACCGTCTTTAGCTCGTAATTAATAATTCAGACTCAAACCTTTGTTGAAGAGGCCTTTTAAATGGACATTGTGGGTTCAATCCTGAGCATGACACGTTTTTGCCAGACCTAATAATAATTATTTATTCAAAGATTATATTAATAATTAAAGCCTTTAAATATTACATGCTAAATATGATTGAGAGAAAAGAATACTCAGAAGTTAGTTATTTTTAAATAAAGGTAATAATTTCAAATCATACTAAAATATCTATTATATTTTGTATTCAATCCAGGTTGTTGTATTCCGAAGCGTCTAGAATACCGATGTAATTATTGGAACGAGCAGTAATCACGGTAATCACGGTAATTGACACGTGATCGATATTTTATTGCTAAACTCTGGGGATATCCCGGTTTTGTGTCACGCTTCATTGCTATTGTTTTCATATGGATAGGTTTTGTTAGTATGCCAAGGCCGGTGTGTCAATAAATACATTAGCGGCTTTAATTCAATTTATTGTGTAATTGTTATAATTTAATTCAATTATAATAAATTTATTTCATTATCTTTTTTCTGATATCGTTATTTATTAAAACGTTTTAATTATATATGTGAATTTAATAAATGTCAAATATTTCGGAAATATTTCAAACGTCAGGAACTAAAGGATGAAGATAGTTTAAAGGTTACTTAGGCCAATTTCAACAATTGATGTGTTTGAGTCGGGGATTCGACAAAGAATAATATAACTGATAATGGCGGCATTCCTTTCACAAAAGTGAATGAGTGAGTTCAATCAGACGTATTTCCCTCGGGTTCACGCGACGTCAGTGTCTCGTATTCTGAATAAGTTATGTTCTATTTGATTCTATGCTGTTTATTTGTTATGTAACAGAATAATAATAATATAAAAACAAACATGAGTGTAGATATTATTAAAAATAAATCTTAATTGTATTTAGTGCAATTTAAGTGACACTATTTGACCTTGAATAGCGAGTAGGTCTACACCAATCAGAGCACTAACAGCCATTTCACTAAGCGATGTTAGTACGCTAGTTGAGATAATCTGGCTTAAATTGTATGATGCAATTTTATTATTATTGTTAGTAGAAATAAAAAATATAGTTATATTTTATATTATAAAAAAAAAAATGTATATTGTATAGATAATTGGTATTATAATACATTCCTAAGTAGCAAACAGTTCATAACTAGCTTGGAGTAGACACTCAAGTTTAATTCTCTAGAGGCTTCTTTCTTCATCCCTTATTTAGTATGAACGTCAATATTATGGCGTGGCCTCGAAGTCGTTTATGTGGTGGAAGTTTTATAGAAGCAATATAATATTATAGGCTTTTAAACGTGTATCAAATGACCGACATTTTAAAAAATGTCTATAAAATCATACATCATGTTTTTTGGGGTTATTTTTTATTAATAACTCAATTTATCCAATTAAATTTAATATCCTTTGACTGTATAATAATTATAGCTTAACTATTAAATTATATACCATTATATAATTATGTAGATACGTGACTGAAACGTTTATCATTAAAAAAGTTTCAGCTGAAAATAATGATGAATAATTACATGTAAAAATAATATCTTAATAACGTTTCAGGCAGTCCCAACATTGGTCATTAGAACGTAACGTACAGGATTCATAAAACCCAGTAAGAGGTCTGTAAGTCCTTGCTTTGAAGCGATGGTCTGAGCGGCTTAACGCTGTAATCCATTCAGGTCGCTCAAGTGACGTCACCTGTGCTTACTTTTATTCAATATTGTGACAAGCTTGGACATGTCGCAGCTGTCAAGAATTAAAGTATCTAAATATTTGTTTCAAAGAAATACTTTGAAAGGAATTAATCGTTGAATAATAAAGTAAAGACGAGGAATGTCTAAATGATAAATTCACCAGCGATACGGTAGCTCAATTAATATTGTGACGGGAAGTTTTCCCAGATGACGTGGGTTCGAATTTCTGTATTGGTTTATTTATTTATAATTAATTTTCTATAAATATTATCCAGTATTAATAATAACAGTTGTATAACTTAAGGCATTTAGCATATATAGTTTATGTTTAAGAGTAATCGTTAGGATGACAATTGTATGTCGCTGTGCGTTCATAGCCCGTTGACTCAGTCACAAATCATTCTGACGTATGTCAAGTTATAGCCAAACATTTATCTTTCATCCATTTTGACAGCTCGCCGCCATATTGAATTGATAGATATTCAAATTCAATGTATTTTATACAGACAATTTTTATTGTATAAAATAGGTTTATTTGAATTTGAATACGCTACACTAATGGAATACTAATATTTCATTTTCAAAGAATATAAAAATGTTTGTAAATTTATTATCATGTGCGTCAGATGTTATTTTCCAAACAAATAAAAAATATCACGATTCTTAACTCTTACGGTTTATTGAAAAAAAAAGGCGTATTGGTGACAGTATAACATTTTGTATGTCTTTCTATGTTGTTTTGGAATGAGGTTCAATATGTGACATATCAAGTCAATAAGCTGGTAACTGTCGGCGGCGTAAATTAGATTTGAAACCCGAGAGAAACTTCCAACCATGTAATAGTATGATTTGCTTACGATCTTTGACTTATACTGACTGCTGTTTGTGTGGATTAACCTTATTTTATAATATTTTAAATGAAACTTATTCTGAAATTAATAAATAATCAAGAAAATAAATAAATCTAATACAATTCTATTACATATTCAGAAATTAACAGTCTTAAAAGTATCAAGATTAGCTCTGTTCTATTTAATGGAACTCACTATGATAAAGCATCGATTAAAACTAAATAAAACTATAACTAATAAAATAATGAAAATTCAGGAAAATAGTCTTGAAACAAACAAAAAAAAAATAGATATAGTACAATTCTATAATTCATAATCTTAAAAGTATCAAGATTAGCACTATACTGGACAAAGGACATAAACTCAGTTTGGTATAGGATCGTAAAACAGTACTCATAAACTCCATAAAACATTAGCAAAGCGATGTAAATGGAATCTTGACACTTGAATATACTCTGGGAAGTTACGACGTAATATTGTATACGTAACAGTTCCATGTTTGAGTTTGACTTACTTAATATATAAGGTTGGGAATTATATATGAATGTGGGTCAGTTGGTCGTTTTGTCCGTTGACCGATTGCTTTTTCTAGTGCATGTATAATGTATTACGATGAACCACGCCTATTACGAATTACTTATTAGCATTTACAGTATTCTGAAAGTAATATATTAATTTATTTATATTTATTCAGATTTAATTAAAGTTTGTTTGCTTTTAGAATTGTTAAATAAACAATATGAATATAATTTGCTGAGTATATTGTATATATAATGAGTTGCATTGCTTTGATGAATCTATACATTACTTCGACGGAACACCATTAGTTCCTTCACTGAAGAAGAGTAATTAACGATAAATCTATTCCAAGACTTGAGTATTGATTTCTTTGACCATTCGCCATTTTGAGATTGATTATATTTTTATTGTTTTTTTTAGTAAGCTTGTCGTAGAGAGCGATATCTTTTTAATATATAGTTTGTGTTGTATTTTTCATTTGCGTCCACATAGCAGTGTCGTACATGTCAGGAGAGAACGTGTCTTGTTCCAATATTGGGGACATGCCTGTTCCCGCCTGAAGCTACTGAAAAAACCCTCAACAAAACTGGGGCGTGATCAAAAATGTAAAACGAAACTGTCGCTTGAACGTGGTCTAATTTTACAGGAATTCTCAGGAGATGTAAGATTCTTTGGATATTTGTATATGTTTGTGTCTACTGGTGCACTTATGTTTAATATATACCTTTTTATATATATGTTTTAATTGCATTGGTATATTTTATTATATATAGATATTGTATAGATGTGATATTTTAGGTTAGATGTTATTAAAGAATCTTTTAACTTTTGTAAGAATTACTAAAAGGCATCAGTCGACCCAAATTAGTGAAGATATTAAAATTTTGGACACCTTTGTGACAGAGATACGCGCTAAAAGAACTTTTATAACTTTATCCCTTAAGATTAGGAAATTAAAATAAAATCTGATTATCCGAAACAAGAAAACATTAAAAAAAAGATAAAAGAAATAAACTTGCAAGATACATTTGGATGTTGAGGTTATTTAGTTTAGTGTAAATATATAATTTAGTGTAACATAGTGTTATGTCAGAATAGGGTAGTGTTCTAGTTAGGCTGCATTTTGGTGCGCATATCATTATCATATTATAGTTTAGAGGCACTGAGGCACTAGCGTAATTTGATATTAAACACGTACGAGACACGTGACGTCCAAAGTTCATTATTTATATTAAACTTTAAAGCAATGAGTTTTCTTTGTTTTATTTTATGAAATTACTGACAGAAATTACCTCTATTTTGTTTAAATATATTTAAACTAAATTAAACTTAAGCTATAAGACATAATTATAAAAACCAAAAAGTATTTAATGTTGTATATATTTATATTACATCACTGGCTGGTAACGTTTCACAAGCTTAAGACGGAATTCTAGAAAAGACCAAAAAGTATTTAATGTTGTAAATACTTATTTTTATAAATAACAATTTAGACCAAATTTTTGCAGCAACCAAAAAGTATTTAATTATAAATATTTATATACATATACCATTACTGGCTGGTATTAATATTCTTTTTTTGTTGTTGTCTGTTTACCCTTGTTTCTAGTTAAGTATATTAAAATGCTTGTATTATTCACAATATCGGTAGTACGGTGCAGGTATATAAGACACGGTTGACAGCTCTCGTGCGAGCCAGCACGCGATCTATTAGACGAAATTAGATATATTATATATTATCCTGATTTCTAATTTATTATATTATCTGTTATTTCTATTATTATGTATCTTACAAATTGATAATTATTATATTACATAAGGGTTCTATTAATCTTTCTATTGTTTTTGTGTCTTTTAATTTGTACTTTAAGATATTCTTTTCGCATTTGTCGATAGAAATAGTTATCTAATGATCTCGAAGATAATAGGATGATAAAAAATTCGTCACGTTTTCATTTTTATTGAAATGAGCGTTTAGTGTTAGACCATTTGCTGAAACTGGTGCTCAAAACGCCATCTTAATTTGTACGTGACTCTGGGAGTTAATTAGTAAAATTGCGAGATCCATTTTAGTGGATTTTTTTGTGCTCTCGCATTGAGACGCGACCATTGTGGAAATTAAATTTACATTTAAACTAGCTGGATGTCGCGATGAGGGGCTACAAAGTTGTTATTATTATTACAACTTTAAATAAATAGTATTTTTTTATCCAAACAAAAAAAAACCTGTAGGGATACCATTCTATACGTACTCTTTTAGCAATATTACAATACTATTTCTTCAATAATGTTTCGATAAGTTTTGATGACGTCATCATAAATCATTCATTCTTTACTACAGGAAACATTATTAACTCGTACCATGAAGTGTATTCTGACATTTGATATATTAATGTAATATTGTTTTTATGTCAAATTATGTCATTTAAAGAAAGCATTCATTGTGTTACGTCACTAAGCAGGAATAAAACAATATTATTGTATAGAGCTTATGGTAAATCAAAGTAATATTATAAAAATATTGTAAAAAAACTTCTAAAAATTATAATAGTTGTAAAAAGTTCATGGTTAGCTGGTTTTTCAACATTGTGATCTCTAAACATGTATCCCTTATAGAGTATCATCACTGTTTCAGCAAAACCAAGGAGTTTAAACACTGGAATTAGGCCACATCTCTCTTATTTCATTAATTATCGTAAGCGGTGATAATTCTGACAGAGACGAGGTTAAACTAATAAACCTTGGAAATTGTACGCTATCTAGATAGTCTAATCACTGATATCTAAACTTTTCTAATAATTCAATAAATGATAACAAATGAATGCATTCATTCAATTATTAAATAAACGAAAGTTATATTGCATTCATTCGTATTTTTGTAATAAGATAGATCGCATCTGTCCTGATAAGATACAGAATGCTAGATTCAGATGGCGACACGATAGCTAAATTAGAAAAGCGTCGGAATGGTTTCCTAAAAGTCACAGGTTCGAGTCCTGATTTTTATGATATTTTCATTATATATCCATTCAAAATATAAACATAATTTTATATTTATATTTAGCTGTATTCACGTAGACTTAAATCGGTATCTGCCCGGTTAGTCATGGTTCACGAATGTTGAAATAAAAAAACATTATTTTAAATAACAAATGAAGTGAAAAAGGAAGAATTTCAGTCAGTCAGATGGATATGTATATATTTTTATAAAGAATATCTAATTTGATGTCAAAACTAACAATAAATTACACTTTCGAGGCTATTACTAATATTACAAATATAAATTTACGAGTTAATGAAACAGCGTAATTCTGATGAAAACGTCTATGAATTCCTGCTTAATGGACCTTATATCCACAGATAATTTAAAATTGTTAGAAATTCTATATTACAATACATTATTTGAATATAAATTAGCCTTTTAACATTTGTCTGGATATTTTTAAGTTTTACACACAAAATACCGTTGTTACGTGTTGCCATAAATGAAAATAGTTTTTTGTTTTTTTTTGCAGGGTAATTGACCTGAATACTGGGTGACCTAACTACAGATTTTTTTTTGGCACTTCATACGGTTATTTTCTCCAGTTCAATTAACCTTTTCTATCTTTAATTTATTTTATTAAAAAGGTTTCATATCTATACATATAATTAAAATGTAAAGATACTGAAAATTTGTTTTAAAAAGAGGTCGAAAAGAGAACTAAAGAACGATGTTTTTTTCAGTGTCTTGCATTTTTTAAATTTATTTATATTCGCTCGAATTCGAAGAAAAATAATCGAGGTAGATTTAAACAATAGAACGATGATACACGATAGTCTTTCAGTTATCGTTTTTTGTTTTTTTTATTCACTCATTGTATTAACGGATTTAAATATATGAATCCCGTATGTAAACTGTTTGTCCATCCAAATCCTATAAAAATATTATTGACATCAAAACAATTTTAGTAATAACGGACAATTATCTCAATTATAATATTTATATAAAATGAATAATAATATTAATTACATATGTTTGTTACAGGTATGTCTGTCTGTCTCAGTGTAATCGATACGGGATGAATAAAAAACAAACAAAAGTAAGTTTCTAATGATGCTGTTTGAGTTTGAGTAAAAAGATCTGGAAGGTTGGTCTTAGTGGCTTAATTTTGTCATCGTTAAATACTTACTTCATAGTTTTTTACTCATAGTTAAACAGTTCTCAAAAAAACCTTGTTTTAAAACCTCATGGTGTAAGTCCTTAGATAAAAGTTAAGTATATAAATCAAACATTGTTTAAATTGTATATAAATAGTACAAAATAAGTAAATCATTCAATTTCGTAAATTAATTTAGCAAAGCCGTTAATACTCCCAAGAATAGAATATAATGTTAAAAACATACAATTATATAATTGCTTCATCTAAGCAATTTTCATTTTATATTCGTACAATTTAATCTTACAGGACTCACAGGGAACAAAGATGCTCATCATTTTTAATTCTTGGCGTTCGCCTTTGTCTCTATTTCTTCAAAATATCACGTACAAATAAAGCTAACAGAGCAATTAGAAGGCGCAAACGCCGCAACCATTATTTCGTGTGTAATTAACAGGAACGTGTCTAAATGGTAAATAAATTACTTAGATCTCATCCCTGAAACGTCAGGAGTGTGCTGAATAGCGTCAGAGATAAAAGGGTTAATCTTATTGGCTTTACAAACATTTAAACAATAATGTATCATCAGTGATAGATGTTAAGGTACCAATTTGTGCGACAAGTTGAACATTAAGAGGACCGCAGTGAAATTTCATACGCGGAGACATCTTTGATGTACAGCCTCCGGCGCGAAAGGCTCTCATAGATAAAGTGCATTTCAATATTAGAAGTTTGAAACAGTTTTAAAGTGAAACGGCGTTGAAGATGTTTTCCTCCGTCGTATCCTTTAAAGTAGATTGAAAGATGTTGCGGAGGTTCTTGTGAAATTAGCGAGATGAATTTGTTTTCGATGTATGATTGTAAAACTTTTTTTTAAATAAAAATATATTTTAAGATCAAATTTTACAAAATTTGACCTTAATATATATATTGATTAAAATTAATTTCTTAAATTTTTGTTTTACAAAACGTGGTAGGAACTTTAGACGAACTTAATTCTAAATAAGCATTCTCTACCAGTACCCTTAGTACGAGTTTCATTGTGACGAAACGTCGATAGTTTTCGAGCAGTCACGAAACGTATTCTTGCTCGTGATTGGTTGTGATTTATTTGTGATTGGTAATGAACCAATCACAATCCAGAACTCGTTTCGCGACTGCTCGAAAAACATCAATGTTACGTTACGTCTAACTCACACTAGTACCGATACGATAAAATTTAACTAGTCTAATAAAATGTATCAAGACGGGCAGGACTTGAAACTCCAAGCTCTACAGATATTTTATAGTAATTTATTCTATAGACAATTATAAATATATAACAGTGTTTGTAAACAGTCCTGTGTTATTATGCGTGAGTGCTGAAATAGAATATTTAAATGACCTCATCTGTGCCAAGTTAACAAGCATCGAACCCAACAACCGCAATGATATTAGAAACCCAATGTAGAATGTTAAACAAGAAAATTGACCTGTAACTTACTGAAAGCTGAAGGGCTGTAAAGGTTCCGCTCAATCTCTGCAATAGTTTGCCATATTTTAATTACCCAAGAGACTGAAGTTGGTTTACACGAATCATGAAATATAATTATTATAAATTTTTAATATTTAATTTACGTATAAACATATATTTAAATGTAAATGTTTTATATTCATTGTTAATTATACATGAATACGTATCTGATAATGTTAAAAAATAATCCCGAAACGTTAAACATATTATAATGTTATACTAATTCAATATTTATTTAGGATAAAAGAAGGTTACTCTTAATATTCCTAATATTTGTTAGCGTAATCTGTTTGTTTAATACAATCTTTTTTTTTACATTTTTATACGTGACTAAAACTTTTTAAAAACATTATATAAGATTTTTTACTCGTATTATTTCGATAATAAAAGTTAGATTGTTCTAATATAAATCAAAAGTTCCACACCATTGCCACATATATTCGAAAAAAAAAAAACCAATAAAGCCTTTTTGCTTCCGCCATTGCTGGAACTCTAACTCGCTTAATGCGGCGAGTTGTAACGAGTTGTCGAATTTGTTTGAAACCAAATTGTTTTTACTCAATTCGATTGGATTTACCTAAATTGCCTATTGCTTCATACTTTTGTTTATATAATGTATCTCTGTAATTTATATATACTAACAACCTAATAAAACGAAAATTTTGAATTGAAATGTATTACCAACATAATGTGAATAAAGATGAATATAATGCGTCTGTTTCCAAGAACTAATCTGTGTTTAACTATGTATTATATATTAGAAGGGCTCTGTATTTTCCTGTTTATCTTCCAACTAAGCTGAATCTCTTAATCTGGCTCTGTTATTTATGAAGGCTGTGACGCCGCACGGACTAGACGTCCATTTTGTTGCCATGAGTATTTTATGGGCGGAACGCATAGGTCAATGTGGGAAATATGTAATATTACTTTAACTGTTGCTAGTATAATAAATAATATATATTTTTTTTGTTCATTACAAGGAATAAATTTTCCATATACGACCTTGAACTAAGCCATTCTTATATACAACAATGAAACCCAAAACAAAAGAGGTTAAAAGGTCGCAGGTTTTAAAGAGCTTCATTTCGCTAAATAAAAAACTTTCAGTGCTATTATGACGCAACTTTTTACAAAAATTGAAATTGAATTATAAATTAATTTATTGGCTACAAATATTAGTAGTAAAAAACATTCAAAACATTTTTAAATACAACTTGAATTATATAATTAAACTAGTATTATTTATTAACAAATTAAACATGGTACCTCATAAATACCAAATAATTTCTCATAATATATCTGCTGTTTCTATAAATAGATTTTCTGATTCTTTTCTATGAAAGATCTCTTTAAAGAGATAAGTTATCCAATGTAGAAAATTTATGTTTGAAGTGCTTACCGTGAACATGTATACGTAAATATATATATACAGTGTAACCCAATACAAAAAACCCTAATATAACGATTTAACAAATTTTTCGTAATACCCCTGAATCGTCCGTAAAAATTAATATAAAATATACTTTACATCATGATTTTTTCTACGAATAACCTCCTTATAACGAATTCTCAACTATCAAAAAATTGTAAAAACCTCTAATTATCGAATTTTGACAACTCAAAACTTCTATATAACGCTTTTACGTCTTTATTACAAATTTTAGAACAAAAAAACCAAATAGTAACTTAAATATAACAAACCTCAGTTCAACGAAATACTTAATATAAAGAATATTTACTCGTCCCCTTGGGATATGTTATATTAAGGGTGCTTTGTATATATTTCTTTATAGTGTCCTTTATATTCAATCAAACCTATCTCAGTACGTATAGTAATCTCTCGATACCGTATAGTATATCCTCTCCTAACACAGATCCTATTTGAATGGATGCTGGACCAAAGCTTCTAATGCAAGTGTCATGTCTCCACAGAAGCATTAGAGCTTATTTGAGCCCTTGAGATGTTCCAAATAACATTCTAATCCTTTACTCCTAATGCGGCTGAATGCGAATGGTTAATTTACTTAGTTTATTTAACAGAAATTTCTCATTATATTAATACGTGAAGCATATTGGACACCTTTTTATGAAATATGCTTGGACCAAGAAGTATGAAAGGCACAGTTAAAGTTTACATGAAAAAGAATTGCATAAAGCGAATATTTTTATATAACAATGCATTGGAAATCATTATATGAATAAAAAAACCGTCACACTACAATTCAAACATTTACACACACTACTTCATACGTTGATACTGTCAATGTCAATTTTAAATAAGTCAGATGTCAAACACGCAGAATATACTGTCGTACGTAAAAAAAAACAAAAAAATATATGCAAAGAGGTCCTAATAAACATTAAAACTTAAAATTACGTTCGAATTTCAGCCATTGGTCGAGCACTAGTAAAAATAATTATTTATACAGGAAAATTAATGTTATATTCTTCATGCTCATATATTCTTATAAGTTTAAAACCATACAAAGCACCCTTCATGACCCTTAAGCTAGGCTGTTTAAGGGGTCGTTTAGGTCCAACTTTAATCCAGCAATAATTTAGGATATTTCTTACCCAGTCTTGGTCAAAACAGACACGGCTAATTTACCCTAATGTCTCTTACCCTTGTTGGCATTAACTTGTGACATGCCTGATTCACTAAATGCTGTGGTCAGTTTGAATAGCGGCTTAAATGGCGAAATCAGGCTTTATCGTATAAAGATTTTATACTTATATAGAGTGTCTTTGAAAAGACTGAAAGTAGGGTATGATAATATATATATATATATATATATATATATATATATATATATATATTATTTGTTGTTTATTGTTTGTTGCTTTTCTTCATTTACGTTAACTGTTTATTTTATGTAAAAAACGTGAATGTTAAAGTAGATATCTTTCTTCTCGTTTTTATTTTTACTTTACAATAGAACGGTACGTTGCAAATTATTATAAATATTTGAAATTAATATAATATTTTTTTTTAATTATTAATAATTAAATAAGACGTTTTTCATTCCTAGTTCGTATTTTAACAGTTTGGTCAATAATCAAATCGCTTTTAGATTTCGCTGTCCGCATTTACTTGGGTTTTTGGTTACTTAAAATTTTAAGAAACCAAAATGTGTTGACCTGTCAGCTGGGTCACTTTTAAGTGAATACAGGGTTCAAAGCCTCTAGATTACGAAGAACTAAGAAACATATTAAATATATATACATATTTAAGTAGTTCTATTTTTATAATGGTTTTATATCTATTTATATTTTATTATTTGTAATTTAAAATTTACTCGAAACTAAAAATAGCGCAACCAAACCATTCTTACAAAAAATTATATAAAGGCAGTATTTATACTTACATTTCTCTTGATTTTATAAAATATAATTATTAGAACACAGTTTTTAGTATTCAATATTCCCATCACCTCGTCTCGTGGAAATATCAAAATAAAAAATATCAGACAAATAAAAAACAAACACGTGAAGTCTTTAACGGTATCTTTGAAATGTGTTTAAAAATAGAATGCAATGTTTCAAAATCGCAAAGGCTGAGATCAAAATTGTTGACGCTGGATTAATTGCACTGCATCCGCCTCAGGGTTTATTTCACCCTTAAAGGGAGTTTCATTTTACACCTCAACTGAATCATTGCAATATACACTTTATTTTAATGAACATAAGGTTAAAAAATGAGTTAAATAAATCTTAACACTTTTAATGTTTGCTACGCACGTAATTTATAGCGCTTAATGAATAAAACTAAGATACCGTTGATATAAGAGTTTATATAGTGTTAAGAAAGATTTATTTACGAGAATTATGTAGAGCTGTTTGCGTTCATTTAATTTTTTTTTCTTTAAATATTTAGAGCTTAAAAGAGACTTTTTTTACGAGAATTATACAGAACTGTTTGCTTTTTTTTATTCTTTGCAATAGTTTCATCAAATTAAGTACACATTGAATTATGTTTCACAATTAATATTACATTGAATATCTTATTTGTATTTTACAATGTTCAATATTTAAATTACCTAAGCTACTGTCACACCGTAAGCGAATCCCAAACTACGTAGAAGCTAGTTTAATGAGTTAGCCCACTGTTGGACGTGCTTCGACTATTAGGCTGCAATTTGGGCTATTGATGTGTCCCAAGTTTCAGCTTGCTAACTCCTTTGAGGGTTCCCAACCAATCTCTAAGTTACATGTGTAGACAATTTGATATTCCATGGTTAATAAAGACCTAATAGTTTTTGGAATATTCAGCTGAAATATTAGCTATGTTAATATTATTGATTCTTGGTCTTGTTATGTCTTGGTTTTGATAAAGCAAGAATCATTTCCAAGCTTCAGATGGCTGTTGGTCTAGTGGGTCTAAACCTATTAACGAACACAAAACACATCCTGTCTCTGGGCGTGTTTTGTGTTCGTTAATAGGTTTCTGAAACACCGCAACACGTAACTACAAGGGAGATTATTCCATATTAAACTTATTTTTTCATAAGTTTGCATCATTAATGCATTTATAAAATAATATTTTATTTTGTTCGAAAACCATTTATATTAATATTCAAAGTAGGTCTAACTAGCCGACGTGATGGCTTAGTCAGTTTATACTGAAACTCTATCGGTATCTAAGTACGACTTCAGTAAGCCAAAACTTACTCCTGCGTTGCACCTGAAAACTTGTCTCCAGCCATCCATTTCTGTAGTTCAAGATCTATATATCATTTAATTTAGACGCTTTCGCTTCGCTTACGCCTAGCTTTCTTAAAACACAATCTACGGATTGTGTTTTAAGAAACTACTATACGTAGTAGTGTAAAAAGCATATAAAATGATTGGTTCTATTTATTTAAAAATACAAATTAATTTTGACATTAATTAACTTTTATATAAATTAATTAATTATATAAAATAATTGAAATATTATTTATATATAAGTATATAAATAATATTTCAGTTACACTGAAGCCAAAATATCGGTTACTGAATTACAAACTACTGAAATATGGCATGAAATTGAAATATGCAATACTTGAGTATTGCTAGAACAATCCACAGTGACACAAATATAACATGAGCTATCTTATATTGAATCATTCTACGCCATGGGGGCTCTATTAAAAGTGGTAGTGTACATTTTAGAGGATGAATATTGAGCACTGGTAATAGCATAGACATATTATTTCGACCACAATTGATAAATTAGATTGATTACCGCATTTACATAGCTTTACTATGTTAATGGGGTATTAATTATAAATGAACGCAATATTCCCCAAATGTAACGTATTACATCGATATTATTACTATAACAATATTTATTATACTTATCGATTGTGCTTATAAGCGTTTCAATATAAAACTGTATATTTACTTGTGCTTGTATTGTAATCCATTAAATCTAACAAGTACCGTTTGACAGTTTGACAGATTGAAAATAGGGATGGTGTCAAAATAGTCGGTCACTACAATATACGATTTTTAAGAGATATCGATACTATTTCTTTGTATTTATTAATCGATTACGGTTTTGGGTTTTTTACAAACTATTATTAAAAAACTTTATTCATACCTAGGAGTATTATGAAATATAATGTACGAAATAATTAATCGATGACTTTATATACTGTAGTATGCGTACAAGAAAACTTGACATTATAATATTAACTAAAATTGAGTATTAATAAAATCTAAGAGATGACTAGTTTGAAAAAGACTAGATTATTCACACATTTTTACCGATTATTCGTATACAAGTGAGTTAGTAAGTTAGTGAGTAGAGTGAGAATAGACAACACTGCGGCAAAGTACCTTTTACTGAGTGACTTTTTAGTGACGTTTAGAAAATAACTGTCTATTGTATATGATGATTATTTTGCTTTATGTAAATAATAGAAATTCAATACTGTGCTAAATTTAATTAAAAATAATTCTACATTTTGTAATGAAATAAAATTTCGATATTTTACGGAAAAATATTGAAATTATGTTAGTAACGCCTATACAATGTTGCTTCGACTTCATTAATATGCACGTCAACGTCAAAAAGTACTTCTTAGATTAGATTAAGTGTCAGTTATATTATTCTTATGCTCAAAAGTATAATACAGTACATCAATCTTACATTTTCATGCATCTGATAATAAAAATTCTCAATCATAAAGTTATAATCTGCATCATTATGCAGTCAAGATTCATCTAACTTGGTCCCTTTTAAAACTTATCTAGTTTACCACTTTCCGCCTAGCCGAGGTGAATAATAGAGGAGCTTGGATTAGCGTCACTCTTAACATGAGTCTTTATAAGGATTATATTTGACGTATATATATATATATACATACTCCTTTTAATAGTGATGTGAACTATGTAAAAAAAAAAAAAATAGCTGACTTTGAATAGTGATGTGTATAATTAAAAGATAAAAATGTTTATTAAATAGGGACGGTATTTAAAATATGTTAATGGCACATTTTATGATTATTTAAAAGAAAAAATTAAAGGTCTAAAGCAAGGTGACAGAAGCGCCAGGTGCGGCATTTAATGCGGTGTCTTGATTGAAACAATACTTTCACTAATATATACGATATCGATTTTTATTATTTTATTTTAAGAAATATTGCTATAAAATAATAAAAACGCGAATTCTTTTTTGATATACACAAAAATAACTATTTCATTTTATAGAAATAAAATTATTGACGTTGACAGAAATACTTTTTTATTTCAATACCTTCGAAATAAATAACATTTTTTGGAAGCCTACCGTGATATATAAGACACGTATAAAAAACTATTGTGTATGAAATATTTTTTATTTCTTTATTTTATTCATGCCATAAATACAATTGAACTGGATATGAAAGATTTTTGGAACCTCAAATTTTTTGTCTGCCTAAAGTGATGCCTCGTTCGAAAATATAAAAAATGTGTGGTTTTTATTTCTAGACTATTGGAATATAAATACATAATGTTATATGTGGAATAATCTAATTATGCCTTTGCCATGACAGAATTAACCTTAGGCTATCCTACACTTGGTTTAATGTCCAGTTTAATGTCTGGACCGGGATCATAGAGCGATTTGGCTCATGCATAATTTGAACGGATTTACTCCGGATTATATAACGCTACAAACAAAGTAATATATGTTTTGCAATATTTAAATCCTATGAATATATGATAATAATGCTATGAATATATAATAAAAATATTATGGCTATGAACCGTATGCGAGTTTCATAGAGTCGTAAAAATAATGTCGCCGATAAACCCTTCCCGCGCTTTTTATGTACGAGTTTAAATGTCAAAAGAGGTTGAATATGTTTTTTATTTTTTATTACAATTATCAACGTTATTGATCTTTATTTTTAATTTAAGGGAGTGTCTAAGGACGTCATGTAGCTTTTTATATTGCTTTTGTCAAGACCGTATTCCATACCAATACTCGTAGTAAACAATTATTATTTTTTGTAAAAATGTTTTTTTTCTTCCTATAATATAATATAATAGGAAGAAAAACAAAACATTTTCATGAGCTAGGTTTAAAGCTGTGAACTTATTTGTATTCCTCCGGATTTTTGATAAATGAGCACTCATGACAGTACTTTAATGAGTTTCTGATTGTCTATATTTTGATCGTTTTTCTAGAAGTAACCAATCATAGTATAAATAACCTTAATATAAATGAAAGAAATAATATCCGCAATATTTGAAACCAAAGAGGTATAATACAATATTTCAAAAATAAACCTGTATTTGCCTGATTATTTTAAAATCATTATTAAAAAAAAAGGTTAAGTACTGACGTGACGTTTGACGTTTTAAAAGTACTTAAAATAAAGAATATTGACTTGGTATTATTGACTTAATATATATAGAAATAAATTTTAAATTATAGTATTAACGTAAATTATGTAAATCTAATTCAAGTACCTCTCATGAAGGCTTTGATATTCAATGGCTTATGGACTATATCAAAGAGATATTGTCACTCGCATGATCTTGAGACCCATATATACTCATCCGGACCACTGAATTTCAGCCAGTAGACCGCGCAAAGCTAATATATAATACCAATTATAATATATAGTTAAATATGGTTCATTCTTTTTAGACTAAGACGATTAAAATAAAAAAAATAAAATCCTTGAGTTTCTAGAAAAAAAAAAAAAGTTACAGTTGATTATAAAAAAAATATATAGTAATAATGTTAGGACTCGTACATATGACCTCTTTATAACCTGAATATTTTTTATTACGTACTTAATAACGCAATCGACTCATAACTCGTAGTATAACTTTAGAAGCCTTTTCAGTTCGTCCGGACAGCTCAAATTATTTAAAACATGCTGCTAAGGATGAATATTAAATTGAAACTGAAAAATAAATAACTTAGCGACAAAAATATTTCAAAATTATGTATACGAAAAATGTATTGCTTTAATTAATTAATATTTTATTCATATATTTCATATAAAATGAAGAAAATCATAGCTTGGTATGTAATATTCAGCGCTGTAAATTCATTAAGAAACGTTCATCGAAGGCGTATGAGAAATTTTCATTGCATTTGTGTTTAATAAAAAAATATAAAGGCGATGCGGTTTAATATTATGAGATTGAAATTGAAAATTATTGCACATGTAATGTGCGGGCTATTGGACTATTATTTTTATTAAAACTGATATATCTTTATAAATTTAGAATTTCCGAATGAAATATTTTAACTTGTAAATGATTTTCAATCATGATTTTTTTTCGGAATCTTTTTATATGTCTGTGAAAATAAACGTCGGAAGCTTGGGTGGTATTTTGAAATGAAAATATGTATAAACATAATGTGACCTAAATTTTGCCGTAGGTTTGTAGTGATTGCAGTATAAACTATGAAGATACATATTTTTTTGTTTAGCGCATTATTTTCTTTTTTATTCAAACGCAACCTTCACAGAGAGGGGCGTGTTGCTAGTGAATAAAAACACAAGTGAACAGTTTTTACAATAATTATATCGTTATATACGAATAATTCAAAAAAAATATATTTTTTTTTAAATGTATCCGATAACACCTTGACACGATAGCTCAGTTGTCAGAGCAACAAGAGAGTATCTAAAGGGTCATGAGTTCGAGTCATGTTCGTGTTGAAAATTCGTTAATTCTATTGTTATAATTATTTAAAATCTATACAAATTTGTTTATTAGTGATTATTGCTTATATCCTACTTCAGACATCGTCAATTTTACGTTACTATATATATATATATATATATATATATATATATATATATATGTTTACAAGAAACGATATTACTCTCAATTACTTTAAACCTTTTTAATGTAATTATTTATACCCAGAATTAAACATTGTATTAATTTATTTTATAATAATAAAATGACCGATCCGGTGTTCTAACGGCACTGACATAACCAAATGCTTGTCAGTTATTTCGCATACTATACATGGAGGTATTGTTATTTTTTAAAATGTATGTAAAAAAAAGTTCATAAAAATATTTTTCCCTGACTTTTTTATTGGAAAGGATTGGTTCTGTCAAAAATGCAGGTATATTGATTTCGAACAATGTTTTGGAGCAAATCGATTTAAAAAATTCTTTCGTAGTTGGAAGGTAACTCGCTCGAACAAAAGGTTATATGTTATATCGTACGAGCGATGCCCACGGTTCAGAAACAAAAGTTAGTATTCAATAAAGCATTATTGAAATTCTGCACCTTTTGCGTTTGCTTCGGAAAACTGTGACGTCACAACGTTCTGTTTTATTAGGGTTACACATACTTTCAAAAAAAGAATGTTCCAAATAAAATTTATAGATTAATTGCTTCTCAAGATCCCATACTGAAGCTGTATCTCAGATTCTAAACGTGACTTCCTGTTAAGACAAGGCCCTCTCTAATTCAATCAAGTGTAGTGAAGCGATGCGGGCGAAGTCGCGGGAACGTAGCGTGTTATCGAGCCATCGGAACCATCTCGAATGACTCATTTCCTTTCCATAACTAAGAAGTTTCCTCTAGTATTAAATATTTGCAATTTGTTCCCAGCCGTGAAATTGTATTCAATAATCGGGGACAAGGTTGGTGATTTGCGAATTTTCTTTACGAAGTTCAAAAATGTTTTGAATACAAATAGAATGTACATTATAAATATGTAAAGGTAAACACTAGCTATCAAACTGGTGTTTACATTTACATATATATATATGTTATATATATATGTAAATGTAAACACCAGTTTGATAAATATATATATGTACAGGTAATATATTAAAATGAAAAATAAAAGAACAAAAATAGACAATGAAAGTCCCTTAGCAACACTGAAAATTGACGTCGGGTTGGCATTTACTCTCAGACTTCATTTTGTTTATTTCATGCGTATTCATGTTTTTGAGATATGCGCCAGATGAACAAACGAACAAAAGGCATTCACTGTTTTCGGTAGAAATGAGACCTGTATTTTTTATATTATATATAGTATCAAAATAAACAAAAACGAAATGTACCTTTTCCTATTAAAATTTTACCACTGAATTAGTAATAGACGATCTGTAGTAACTTACACAAAGTAATAATATAAATTAATATAAATATATATTCTTGATAGTAAAACTAAACTAATATAATTTAATAACAAAAATATTTAACAACAACCTCTAGCGGACAGTTTAAAATATTCCAACTAATAAATACAAACGTATACAAACGCTAATTTAGAAAATGTAAACCTTGTAAGCATTAAAACCACTCTATTTGAAGCTTAATTTTATAGCAAACAATTGTTAATAAAATGTCCTATTCAGGATAGTCCATATTCCTTTAACTGGAGGCATCCAGCTCTGGCTAGGCTTAATAGGAATTGTTCGTAGAGCCCGAATAGTTTTCAGTAAATCTTTATTGCACCCGCGTAATTTCGCTCAACTATGCATCGGCTGCAGAGTAAATGAATTTATTACGCTGTAAAGGATGCCTTCCTTTTGGAATACCATTTTGTTTACCTGTTTGTTGTTCCATTTGTTATTTTGATAGACGCACAGACTTATTTCCTACCAACAAACGATACTTATATTCTATTACAAATATTTATATATTTTTTTATCTGTTTTAACTATTCAATATATATAAATCATGTTGTTTTTTTTTTGTCAAAATATATCTCGAAAATTATAATTTATTTATATATACATATTACGAAATAAGTATTTTTTTTTTGCAAGTATTTATATTCTATATCAATTATACTAGCTCACTCAAGAGTATATTACTCTAAATGACATCATGTATTATATTAATAGCCACTCCAAAACATGGCGCTTAATATAAAGCCAAGTTAATTTAAAGCCAAGTTCATATAAAGCCAAGTGCAACTCGGTCATCCAGATACTTAAATATGGTTACAAATTTAAATATACTATTATTAGTAATGGCCAGATAATATGTTTTTAAACCTTACTTGAATATATTTTAAATTATGATAATGGGTTTATTATACGATAAGTAAATATCATTTTATTTCCCAACTCTTGCTTTATTTTTACACTGAAACTAAGTTGACGCTTGATTTTATTCCACCTGATGGGAGGTGGAAATGTAGTCTTAGGTGGCAAAGCGCAACAAATTAGTAAAAGCCTATTCACTCTTGCCTTGAAGACACCCTGCTGGATGATGTCTTCAAGGCTGGATGATGATGTTAGATCAGCGTCGTCTTATTTCCACAACTACCCTCAATTAATATTCCTAATATTCATTGTTTTTGGGATAATACGTGACTTAATATTATCACAGAACATCGGATTTATTTTAGCATAGTTTAAAACTTGTGTCGTTTTTTTATATAACTAACCTCAAGTTATTATATTTGTATTTGAATCCGAATCAACTTTAAAATATTTATAATATAATTTTAGTTTATCATAGCTTAAAACGCTTGTGTTTTTAAAGTTTGATAGAACTACCCTCAATCCGTCTTCGTTGTTAATATTTTGACAGAATTTACTTTTGATATTTATAACGAGCTGGCTTATTATAGTTTAAAAGCTTATATTTTTTAATTATTATCGTAATGACGGCCCATTAATTGTCAAAGCAAGTTATAACTTTGTATAGGAAAATTACATCCAGCTTGCAATAGCACAGGTTACAAGTTTAGACGTCTCATTCATTTGATCGATGGCTGCTATTAATGAATGAGGTTGGCTCCGTTTCGAAAGCTCCTGAAACGTATATAAACTATGTAAATTAATAGCTTTACTGGTTGTAAAGTATATAAAGTTTTATATTCAAGCATTCATATTTAGTTGTATTAAGAACTTAATAGCTAAAAAGTATGAAAAAAAATATAAATCGTCATTTTTAATTAAAACTGCCGTTTAATGAGGGTAGTTCACGTAAATATTTTCGTTATATAAGTTTATAAGCTTAACAAAGTATCGTGAGGTGTTAGCGTCTGAGCTTAGCTAAGCTTTGGTTGTCTTTTGAATTTACCTGGTTAGTGTCCAGAAGATTTATGCAATCTACGACCTGTTACACACACATTACATATATGTGTGTGTTTACAAATTGTAATGTTATATAAGATTAACGCTTTGTTTGTGTGTGTGATACGAACACATGAAAAGAAATATATTAATTAGCTGTTCCAGTGGGAGAATCTGTTTTTAATGTACGACAGAAAATTTAAACATATTTTAACGAGTTAATTTGGATGTAAAAGCTAGTATAATATAATATTCAAAAAGGTATTTTAAATGTCCTGTTTTGTACTTTAACAAGTTCTACCATAGTTAATTTACATAATATTTAGTTACTCTATAAATAATTCTCAAAGAGAAAAGTTCTTCCAGTAGAAATTATTCGATGAATTTCCATTTGTAACTCGAGCTTCTTACAATACACATATATGGACATTTGCCAACGCATAGTTTAAGCTTAGCTTATGGGGATATTAGCTTAAGGGGAGTTTAGTTCAGTTTAATTTAAATACCAAAAATGTATACTATCAAAGTTTAAGCAAAATACAAGCAGAGAGCAACCTTTTAGAGTTCGTAGTCATTTATATAATACTAGCTCTACCCGCGGCGTTGCTTGCGTGATATCTGTTCTTCCTCTCACCCTGCTAGCACACTGGATGATATCGCATGGTATTGCCACCCCTATGTAGAGAACCTTAATTTTCAGCCATTTTCAGATTTGAATTGTTCTATTAACGTTATTGAATTTATACAAAAATCTGACCTGAATTTCTGTAAAAACGAATGATGTATCCAATAGTAGTTCTCGAATTATAAGCGCATAAACGGATGGACGGACGCAGGGATTTTATATTTTATAATACTAAATGAAAGCTGACAAAACCTAAAGCTTTTGTCGGATTTCATTTGACAATAGTTAAAAAAAAAACAAATATGTCCGATGCAGCACTGAATTTTTATAACAAAATACAAAAATATGAATCATTCTGTTTTGAAATAATAAAATGTGGGATAAATCATTGAATCAAGCATTATAATGTGAACTAATAAATCGAATGTTTACCAATATGTATGTATATTTTAAAAGTCCTGAATTTTTCCGACTACTATTGCGGCAAATTGGGATACAGTTAAGGTTAAATACAGCCGAGTATATATATAGTCAACATAGTTGAAGAAAGTTTATATGTATTTATGTATGTAAATGTATGTTAATAGGTTAATGACCTTTGATCGGAAATGACTCTCCTTACGCCGAGAAGATGTCTCAGCGCGGAAATTGCACTAAAGTTATCTGACTTCAGCCATGGTAATTAGGATTCAAACATCCGTCATTACATATCAGACTGCAGGCTTATATTAACAAATGTGTTCAAAAAACATTTCTTTTGTTTACAGGAAACGTTAATTCTGTTACAGGACAAGGAAATCTCAGCTAGTTAGGCTTAAAAATATATTTTTTTTACTTTTTGAAGGTATTTCCTCGAAATGTCAATATTTTTTTATAATACAAGAGCTAAGCAAACTTATAAATATTGTTTCACTTTTTTATTTTTTTAAATTTACGATATAATGTCTTATCTGTGCCTTACGATAAAAAAAAAATGTTATCGAAATAGGATAATGATAGTTGTTAAAAAATACTTCAGTAAGATCATATATATGATCTATAACACGAAAAGCACTATAAATCTTAAATTATATAAAAAATTACAAAAAATCATATAATTCCCTCTTAAAAATAATTTTAAAATATTCATATAAAGCGCTTTGTAATTTTACGACAACTGTCAAACGCATACTAGAAACTTTGACATTCTCTTAAGTTAGTTTCGTATAAAATTACAGCTCTAAGTAGCAGCTTATTTTCAAGAACAAAAGGAGAGACAGTGCTAAATTATTCATACATAGAGTACATATGTAGTGGCAGCAAAAAATGAGAGACAAAGTGTCGTCTTCCCGTCAGATCCTTTAGCCCTTCATTAGGAGGGCCTTAGAGGAACTCGTGTAGTGCTTCTGACACGCCCTTCCATCTTCTATATATCACAATATGCTGGTTTGAAATATCGCTTTGTTATTCCTATTATTCTTGAGTTTCTTTGTCTATCTTAGTTTTATTGACCTGTGTTGAAGGTTGCGTATTATCAGGTTAAAAATTTTACGTTGAAAAAATATCAGCTCAACAACATTGAAATAAATAAGTCAATACTTGATAAATACAGCATTCATTAACTGTCTTTTAAGCCGATTTATTTAATAATTGTTATTTATGATAAATATTGTATAATGTAATTATAAAGGATTGTTTGATTATTAACAATTTGTTTTATGTTTTCGAGGTAATACTTTACTTGTATTGTAGCAATTTAATTCTGAAATATTTCTAATATTTATACAATGTGGTTAGTAATATTATAAATCCCGTAACATATACTAAAATGTATAATACTTACACATTCATACATGTTAAAAAAGAAGCGACGAATACATACAAATGTTCGTTTTGTATTGAACGGATAGAGTTATAGTTCTTATACCGATGTCAAGAGACATTTTATTATAAATCTAGAAATGTTATCTCTATATTTTTTCTGCCAAAACGCATCCAGCATACATATTCGAATATCTCCAACACAATTTCCATATCCTTCGTATATATCATATCGTGGCGTATATTTTATGCTGTCAGTATCTAACTGGCGTTCTGTGGTAATGCCTCCGTTTGATGTATAGCAGCAGGCACTTGCCATCTAAATATCTTGCCATTATGTATATTCTGGCTACATTAAGATGTTACGTCGCAGAATGGAGCCTCTTAGCGTTTTTTCGGTCTGTAATCACGAACGAGATTGCTTTTTCGGGAATGTAAGAATCTATTGCGGCAGTGGGTTGCAAATTCGTTAATTATTTGGCTCTAAATATTGTTTTTGTTTGCCATTTATAAGTTTCTATTGAGCTGCAATTCTTCTTAATAGAGCAGGACTCCGAGCTTGTGGTAGCTTACTCACGTACTGATTACACTATATTTTTTTAAAATATAATAATTGACGATTTTGAAGAGGGTGAAAATGGCTACTTGAACAAAAAAATGGCTACTTTTGGATTTATATACGCGTGTGAAAGTAATAATATATCTAAGACTGAGAATGTATTTTTGTTTTAAACCACATATTTAATATTTAAAATCTGAGTGCGGTGACCTTTAGTAAGAAGATATCTTTCATCATATAAAATGTTTTTTAAAGTTTGAGGTTTTTTGTGATTAAAGCTCAAATTATTTTTGTCTTTTCTCGTGAAAATGTGTAATGTCTGTATTCAAACGTTAATCAAGATAATAAGATATAAAGTAAAAACTACTAAATTTGATTAATATCTGTGCTGTAGGTTTGCGTGTTTGTACACAATTTACTTAGAAATAGATAACACAAAATTATCAAAAACCTTTTTCTACTGAACACAGATTATATATAATATGTATAATTTATTTTTATATATACTGTTGTAATTATAGTTAAAATTAATTCGAGACATTTTATCTTCTGATGTTGATATTTTAAACAATAATGAAAGAGATACAAGAATGAAAGTAATTTTGGTTCCAATTCAGGAAATTCTAGAGTGTTAAATTCCTGCTCTTAAATTTATTTTGCTTAAACTGAGCCCCACGTTGGGCGCCATTTCACGTTACTCGGTGGCCATGTTAAAGCTAAGTGAAGCCACACAGTTGTCTCCAACAGCACTCCTTGTCTGGGCGCTGTATTTTTCTGGCATCGTTTCAAATTAAAAGCGATAATAGTAAGCCCGTTTTTACGAACACTCAAATGACAAGAACGGTTGAATTGCAATTTTAAAATTCGAACCCGTCTCAAGTGTCTCAACAGCCTCGCCATGTTAAAATAATAGATAGAAATGTAATTATAAAAAAAATATATACAATAATATTCCCAAAATTTAAGCTTATTACATGAATTTCAGATATATAACGAAGTTAATTAATATGTAAACCCCAATGGAAAACGTTTTGTCAGCATTTCGTTTCACCAATAATGAACAAGCTGACCAGTCTTTATAGACACATTTAATTTTAATGCCGGCCACCGCTTGTCGCGACGGCGCCTAACAAAACAGACCTGTCTCTGCAGATTAGAACAGGCTCACACATGTTTATACAAGGCTTAATGTTATTGATGCTAAATATCATTATTGTTATATTGTATATATTAAGGGAGTGGGGGGGGGGGGTCGTATATTGTCTGTTTGTATAAAGCTATGACAGTACATCTCATACAATATAGCATCGAAGCCTTTCTGACTCACAAACTATCGAAAATTGTTCGAAATCATAGCAAGGAAGGAGCATCCAACATTCGACGTCTACAATTGGAATAAAATTCAGTGAAATTTTAGGGATTGTCGACTGGAGTTATTATTCGGTTTGCAAGCGGGAATTTGTCTCTTTAGGACGGTGCTGGGTTTGTCCGTAAATTGTCATGGTTCGGTGGTTCTTTTTAAAAGTCGCGGTTAGTTTTACGCTTTTGGCGGTATTGTTGCTGGCGTTTCGACTTTGAATTTTAACCATCCTCGTTCATAAATTACGCTGCGATGAATAATATTTTGTATTCCAATTCGGCTTTCGTTAATTACTCTACATTTATACTTAGTTACTTGTATTTCTCATTTTATATTGTGTCTTTTTTCCACCTTTTTTGCAGAAGTTTTAAATGGATACTTTTTAAAATGAACTTTGTACATTTCAAAATATAAATCTAAGGAAACTTGCCTTATGTAGGTCGCTGTATTTATGAAGGAGTACTTAATTTGTTATTTAATTTCTATGAATTACCAACTGATTGAGTTTTAATTAATAAAATTTGTATAGTTAATGTATTTGCGTAGTTTTTTTTAACATTGCGAAATTATGTTTGTGATAATTTAGTATATACAAGTATATATAGTATATACAAGTCAATAATTTAAGCAGAACATATGAAAACAATTAAAAATAGATGAAACAATGGATTTTTTTTAACTAAAAAAATTAAAAAAAAAGTTTTTTCTCTTTCGTGTGAGTTTTTTTTTGCTGACGGTACAGTCCATGCGCAACTAAGTCGCAGCACAGATGCATTGGACGTGCCTAATCTCCAAAATCCCTGAGATTCCCCTAGCCTGTGTTTTGAACGGGAAAGCTACAAGTAAAAATATTATGAAATGCCGGCAAGTCGACGGAAACAAGACTATTTTTTTACTATCCAACATCTTAATGTTACGTTTAATAAAACTTAAAGGAACAAAAGCGCAATAAGCGATAATTGAATTTAAAAAAAACTTACATTTTTTTATAAATAAATTGGTACGGGCAGGTCGACCACGCAACCCTCTGGGGAACCGCCGCAACACTACGAACTGAGCTACCGTGTCTATACTCTAATATTATAAGGCGATATTCAGATTGTTATTTACAACCAACTGTTTGTTAAATAATCAACGAATATATTATTTACAAGCTATTTGTTAATGATATGTCTTTGTAAATTGGCTTTTGTACAAATAAGATATATTAATATCAAAGGAACACGTTTCCGTCAATTGCTCTTAATTGAGCTTAATTTGACGCATCGGAAAATCACTTACTATAAATAGAGTCGGATCAACTGTCTGAGTTTTGATAGACAAGTCATTTTAGTATCAAGATATGACGCTATAGCAATTAATTATTTATCATTTGTCATATTAGTATATGATAACTTATAGTATAGTCTAAGATTTTTATTTTAAATTGGCGTACATTGAATTTATGAATGAGACTCTAGTTGCAGGGAAAAAAGGGAAGAGAACTTCCATGGATATATACAAAAAATATATAATAATATAAAATCTTATAGTATATTCTTAGTGTATAAGAATATATTATATAAGAACAAAATAGTTAGTTCAAATAAATCGTGGTACCAAAGGAATATTAGCTAATTATCCGCCATTACTTATTAAGCATAGAACTAGTATGATGCTTAATAAGCAAGCTTAATAGCTTATTATCAAACTAAGCAAGCTAATAGACTCGTCAGTTGTAGTGAAGCTATGTGCAGAATTGTTAAAAAATTCATCATTGACTCCTATTTTCAATATAGTTCTTAGTTTTATAACAGCTGTTAGATTGGACTGTCTGTATGTAAATCACTGCTGCAAAGTCGCTGCGGCATAGCGGCAGTGAAATAGGTTATCGTTTGGTAAATATAAAAAAAATATAAACACTAATTTTGACATTTGTAACAATTCTAAAATAAGAAAGACAGATTATAAACTTCCAAAAATAATATATAATAACAATAATTATAAATTAATTAATAACTCTTTGACGAGCACTTGTCTAATCATAAATAATGAATTTTACATAAATTCATGTATTTTAAAACACTTTGAATGATGAAGCTTATTTCAAAGGCGCAGAATCTTTAATAAGGCTTCGTTGACGCAATTAATTTTATATTAATGTAACATCTGCTGTCTTTTACTTCCAAAGGTATTTTTGTTGCTGACAGTTCAGTAATTTACAAGTCGTCAAGATGAAGTAAACTGGATATTTCTAAAGTCTTTAAGAGGCCATATCTTATCTATATTATTTTGTGTCCCTTCTATTTATGATGCGAATGAAGTTAAAAATCTAAAAAAAATATATTTAATATTGGAATTTGATATTACTGAGCTAAAATATTCATATTTGTTGAACGCTAAAATTATATTCCTGAAAATAACAAATGGTTCATTAAACTTTACTTAGATGGAATAAGTTTTATACCAAAGGAGGTATTCGGACAAAAAAAAATTCTTTTAACTAACTCGGAACTAAAATCTGTATTAACTACTAATACAATGCTGAAACCTGAAATCAGCTCAAATTTTAATATAACTACCACATTTATTAATTAGTGGTTAGAATTAATTTAATATTTTTACATATTATAACCCTATTCAAATGACAAATACACAGAGTAAATAATACATAGGCGTTTGTAATATAATTTCGCCGAATCATTTGGAAAAGAACGAATATATACTACGTTCATTCATTCATCTAGATCACTGAATGATTGCACGAGATTATATCGTTTATTAATCATTCAGTGATGTTACAATAAAACTGAAGTTTAGTTATTCCTGGTATAGTTATTCCTAGTATATTCTTTAGATAAGGAAGTGTTTTGGAATCAGCTCTAAGTATTATAGTTGTTTAGATTTTAGTATACAATCATAAATATAATGGAGGCAGGTGCTTTCTATATTTTTAAAAGTGTCACTGTTCCACATTCTCGTTAGTGCTCGTTATAAGAGCATGCTCAAAGGGTGAGGAGTTACAAAGTTGGAGACGTCAGAAACCACTTAACACGTGTTTTGTCTTTCGGAAGTGGGGCAGGTGAAAGTTGAAAGATAAGTTAGAGTCTGTTGGGAAATATGGAATAACTTTCATATAAAAATAAGTATCAAGATTAACTAACGTGTGCTAGGAAAAGTATCAAAATTGACTGACATGCTTAAAAAGGTAACAAGATTTACTGATATATAGTTAGTGTTTCAAGTCTTATAACAAAATGTGTCTAATGCATCCATTTCATTATACGATTTAGCCACACTATTTGACCCTGAAAATGGCGAGGGGGAGTTTTCACCAATCACAGAGAATCTAATTGGGGGAGACGTGATAGAGTGGCTGAATCGTATAATGAAATGGACGCGTTGAAACTTAAAGTTTATTGTGTAATTTTCGTTTGTCTCATTACTCAATAAGTTTAAAGACTGTACAAACTTCATCGCAATCTGTACGTGCGTGGAACGCAGAAACAATACTCGCAAGTGGCTTACCGAATTTCAACACAAAGCAATCTCGACCTACCCCGGGACCGCCAATATATCAAGAACTTGTGACATTTCTACCTAATGTTTCAACCCAGCGATGTTACATGAAATAGTGTAATTAGTTACTCGGAAAGGGACTTAAAGGTCGTACATGTTAAGGATTTCAGACTGAATTATAATAACGGAATTGTATATCACATTTGAAATACATAATTTTTATATACAGCAAAATATACATACATTTTCGTGTTACTTTTGGTTAGAAAAAATTATATACGAAAGATGAAAAATTTGGCGCTAAGATAATAACAAATACGTGATCATACTTTTAACGTAAAAATATGATTCCCGCATTCGAAAATATTTTAAACTCAAAGTGCGTATTTTACTTCAAAGGAAAGCATTCCTGTTGTGATCTTTGAAGGTTTATAAAATGCCTTGTTTATTTTAAACATATATACGCATATTTCACTTCTTCAAGGAGCCATTAAAGCGTGTGAGTAGATTAAATGTTTTCTCTAAACAGTTTACACATGGTTTAATAACCTTTATTAAATTAAGACTATAAAGACTGGGTCACATGACGCCATCACGTATTATAAATATTAATGACAAGCTTTTGTTTACTTATACGAACTAATGAATTGCTATCGATTGTAGCGTCAACTATTGGCCAAGTAAAAAGCAAGTCAATGCTATAAAGATTTAATTATTCTTATAAAAAAAAAAAAATCAGTCCAAATTTTATAAGATCTTATAATGTTCCACTAACTATAAGTCACGATAGCTCCAGGTTTCCTTAAACAATTACTTGGAGTTGGAAGACTTAATTAATTATTTAGAAGTTACCTTCCAGGTCTTGACTGGTTGATCCTTCACGAACAGCTATTAGACGGAATCAGAAGGGCTGCATGGTTAACGAGCTTGAAGGAGAATTAGATTTAATTTTTGATTCTGTTTGCTGACTTACGACTGGATCGCCTTTATTATTTAAAGTTACGACGCGAACCAAAATGCACCATCATTTTATAATAAAGTATTATAATTCTTTTACAATAACTTTTCTTCAACATCTCCTTTTGTTACAAATTCATCAGATAACTTGGCTTTACTGTTATATATATATAATTTATGATAGAATAATTAGAAGTCGATCTTTGCTTAAAAACATAAAAAAAGTGAGCATAAACATTTTATGTAAAAATAATTGCGAAATAGATTAAGATTAATATATGAAAAATATGGGTATCTATATAAAGAGAATGTGTTCGAAAAACGTGAAAAAAATTACCATAAGGTCATTATATAAACATTCAAACAGAGTAAAGATGTACATAATATAAAATAAACATTGATCTGTATGTAAATACGAGTTTACTAAGTTATGTAAATTTCAACCAAATTGTACCATTTGTTATATTATTTGTGCCACTTTGATAAAGTATTAAGCCGGTTTGTAAATCGGTGCACGTTGCACGAAGCGCCTCACTTGCCCAACCTCCATTATCTTAACACGCGATGTCTGCACTTCAATTTCCTTTAATTCCTTTCATTTATCATTGATAATTCGAATCGTTTAATAAATGATTGCATTTAAATTATGATAAGTGACTAGTTTTCGAGAACTTGCCAGATAATTATGTATGTTAAAAAGCTTTTCAAGGGGTCTGAATTGATTGGCTGCATCATTTTTTGTTTCGTATTGATTTCAGTTTGACTGATGGTTAGTAAGCTAGGTAAGTTAGTTCCTTAATGACGATTTTTTTTAACGTAATCTAAATCTATATTACCATTATAATAAATTATTAAGCAAATTTTCAGAACTAGTATCCAATTACGTAAGGACCACCCTTCCATTGTGAGGCGTACATTGTTCCACATCCGATCTTTTATTGCCAAATTTAATAGTTAATGCGTAATATATGAGGCTGAAAGCTATTGTTCGCTATTGTTATCCAGCTGAACCGTCTTTGGCTGGGCATTATCGCTGGGAACGCCGGAACTGCTGGAAATTATCTTTCTCACCTTCCGACTGCTTTCAAGTATTTGGTAAAGAATTCATTCGGTTAGGATCTGATTTATCACAAATAAAGGAATTATTTTAGAACCATTGTTTAAAATTGTATTACTAATTACCATTGAAATTAAAGTTCATTTTGTCTTTGCAACTTTGGCTTTTAAGGGACGTAAATATGTCATAATTTAATTAACTTATCAATACGTGGTCTTTAGTACAGACTAGCATTTTTTTTTTTTTATTATATTAATCCTTAATGGCTCTGAATAAGGTTACATACAAATCTTACCTTGTTCAGAGCCATTAACCTAATTATTAATCTAATTCTATATCTATATAAATCTAATTAAATCTCTAACACACAAGTGTATTTAAGATTACTTTTTCCGTTTAGTTATGAAACATACAAAATTTGATAAACTATATAAAAAATTATAAAATATTATAAATTATATAAAAAATCATATAATTTGATAAATTATATAATTTGATAAATTATATACTGTCAATATTCATATGTACAAAATAGTTAGCATTCATCAAAATATTAATTCACACCATATACCTCAAAAGTAGATAAAATCATATAAGGCTTAAGAGTCTTAAGCCTTATATGATAAACTTCTTAACCAGATTCAAATGAAGAGATGAAGCTGTATGCATGCGTAACGTTGGTAGAGTCCTTTCATATTCTGCAATATTGTGAAGCAGACTCTTCTGCCGGAGCCGGGCCTACTAGAATTACAATTAGACTTCAATCTACGCATAGCTTGGTTGGAATTTCATTCAGCCTCAGTCTCACTATCCAAGAGGCATTCACGCCTTACGGTTATTTGTTTAATATATGACACGTTTGTATTTTGCTTAATTCTATATTCTATATAACACACTATAAGTTATATATTTTATCATATTCTTATACACGTATTTATATATATTTTAAAGTATCGATCTGATATTAAAATTGCATAATCAAAAAGTATATTAATATAGTTTATTGACACGTGAACTAATGGGTGGTTTATGATTTGGTTGGAATCATATCACGCTCGATAGATTTCATATATTGTAAAACTTAACCTATAAACCTCGACAAAATTGGATTTCCCATTTGCTTGTTTATGTAAATCTTGTAAATCAATATTGTACACTACGCCAACATCTAGTTCGACGAACAATTATTATTGGGAAACCATATTGGCAAGTTCCGGTACAAATATTTGTCATAATTCCGAAGGTCGAGCACCAACTTCGGGCATTTCGAGACTTCCAACAATGGACCGAATGTAGTATATTGATATCCTTTATTTAATGAAGGTCGAAGAGTTTTTCCCAAATTGAATGGGTCGCGACAATCAGAGCTTGTCCGCAGATCATATTTCAGAGAGATAAACTCGGACAAAAGAAAGGAATCCGTACTCAATTGGGTAATGGCTGCGTTCTGTCGTTATCTCCTGCCATTATTTCTGTTTGAAGAAGGCTGCGTTCTACTTACAAGGGCGATTTTTATATAGATCCCTGATAAAGTTACACGCTACTGGATCTTGCATGAAGCTTTCTTTACTTGCATCACGTATTTATACTATAAGTATTATTTTGTATAGTGATATTATTTATTTTCTATATATTTTGAATATCAAAACAAATTCTTACTGACTGATATATTTATAAAATCCACAAAACTTATCGGTTTCTTTCAGACTATTTTAAAGTTTAGAATATATTTTCAAGTGTCGTATATTTGCGTGTGTTTTCTGCAGTTGGCAAGTTTGTACTTATTTGTTTTAGTGATGCACTTAAAGATAATTCTTATTAAGCCACTAAAGCGGCTTCTAGATAATGTAACGAACTCTAGGAGATAACCGTTTCTCCCATCTCCGGAGTTTAAACTAATGAGCTTACTTTAAGATTGCGCGGCTCACTTGCGAATATATCTAGCATTTTGTAAGGAACCAGGAATTTTCCTTAAATATTTAGGAATATTTAGACAATTTCCAAGAGTTCCTGGTCATTTCATATGTATGAGGCTTGCTAAAGTATTCCTAACATACGAGTACCTCTTGCCTTTTGAACTTTTCTATTTCAAAACCTTTATTATGAATTGTTCCTTTTACGTTTAAATTTAAATTTTATATTAGCATTACCTAACAAAATTACTCATAAAAAAAAATCCTATCAATTTATCATATTTTTGTTAGACCCTTTATAACCATTTCTCGATATCTTTCTAAAGCAAACTGATAAAATTCTTTTCTAAAAGGAACATTCATCTTCAAGAATTCAGGATCTTTGTAAGCCACGGCTGCATATTCACTCACAAATTCTATTGCATGATGGCGCACGTGGCGTTTGAAATAAAGCGTTATATACACGCCATAAGGTCTTTTACATCAAATTGATTTCTGATAACACGGTAGAAAGCTAGGATTTTAAGATTTCGCAATGAATTTCTTATCAACTTTAACATGGCGGTTGTGATATTGAATTTAAAAAATCTGAGCTTTTTTTGTTGTTGATAATTTTGGATCTTCTAAGTAAATTAAAATTTATCACTATTATGTAAAACTGGAAGTTTCTGTCAATATCATGATAAATCAATATTAATACAACAACCGTTCGGAATGGCAGGTTTAGTCCACGGTGTTTCCTGATGGCTATGGCATTGACTTATTATAATGGCATTACAGAATATGGCTGGCATAATCTCTAAAATGTTTAACGTTAAATGCTTAATAATAGCTCCGAAAACTGAATTTATGTAATAATATATTTTAGAAATACGTCACATAAATCATTTTCTTGTAAAATGATTAAACTTTCAAAATCTAGATAATAATGTTTCATCTCAAAGTTATAAAGGATTTCGTTGATGCTTCCAAATATAATAAAATAAACTTTGACTGTATATAATACTAGTATAATAGAAGTAATGTTGATCAAAGCAAGATATAAAATTAAATAAATACATCAAAATCGATTACAATAATACAGACTATTATTGTAAGTCGAGATGTCGAAAGGCACGCCCAGTATTACCAACACAACAATACAAAAAGCTTTCGCAATTGACGAAACCGCATTACTTTTTAATTTGAAACGCCGGGATCTGTAAAGAGAGTTTATTACAGAGATACGCTTTTGACCCGTACGCCCTTTGTGGGAGGTATTTTTTATTCATTCCTACGGATTCATACGGAGTTAGCGCTCCCTCGGATGTTTTTCGTTTCACTCGCGTTTAGTCTAGAAAAATAGAATTCTTTTTTTTTTATCGGCTCGCAGGTTGAATCGCACTGTTCATTTTGTTCGTCGATTAACGGACATTGATTGGCTGGATGGACGTCGATATTTAAATATGTTTCCATTGTTTGGAAACTATTCAATCGTTTATATCAACCTTCTTTCAAGTTTCATTCCGTCGTTTAAATAAAATAATGTATCAGTATGGACATGTGTAAGGGCTTAACAATTTAAAAATATATATTTATTTATAATAATTTCGGCCATTTTGTAATAAGTATTGAAGGTTATGTTGATACGACATTAAAATGATATATTATTATTTTGTTGCAGGTTTGTAAATACATTTCCGAAAGCTTCAAAACACTACATAAATATATAGTAAGTATGATACAGGATTTCAGCACAAAATCTTTGCTATTTAAGTGATAATAGCTTCATGACACTGCAAGATGGCGGGAATCCGTTGGTCAGTGACAGCTCAGTGAGTTTAATTTTACGCTCTAGAGCCTAACTAGACGGGCCTTAAGACACGGAGGAATTCCATTTTCGCTTCTTTTATATTAATCTTTACTTACATATGCGAGGATATTATTTATTGTATTAAATGTAATATTTTTATAAGATTAAATGAATGAATGATGAATAACAATTTTATTGTTAAGATCTTAAGGATTAAGATAACCACGACCGAACTTTTTTTAATTTCGTTGATAATTTTTTTTAAGTAATGGTATTACCAAAAAGTAATATAATTGATATTTTTTTTTGGACTTATCATAAACATATGTAAAATATATGGATATATTTTTGGCAACTTCACGTATCATTCCCAATTATAACTAATATCATGTTACAATTAAGCCAAATTTATTTTATTATTTATTGAGAGGGAGAGCGTTCCATATGAATAAAAGGGACAGATAGAGGAATTTCTAATGAAGGTAACATGAGACTCGGGTAGGTCAATGGCCGCTCCCTTAGGGTGGAACCCTTCAAGGTTCGGTTCAGAAAGCAGTAGGCGGTTTATTTAGATGCATTTTCTAATTGAATCGTTCGTTTTACTTTTGTAATCAAACTTTGTTTTTGTAATACCACTTAAGTGATATTTTAAATTACATCAAATTAGCTATGTTCTGATATATAAAATGAAATAACTATTCGATCTCAATAGCCATGTACTTAAGTTTAATTTAATATTATTTTAAACTGAAAAAAGGTTTCAGTTTCATAATAGTAAACCAATGAACATTATACGTATCATTGCACTGAACAAGTACGAGTTAGCAGAGCATTGCTCGTTCATTCAATTGAATCGTCCCTTTATACCGGTTGTAACCGGTTGAAGCTGCTTTCAAAACTGGACACTATTGGTGCGTGAAAAGGAGTGCCCACATAAGGGCTGCACTGTGGTCTTATGTATAAAGTTTGGTTGAATTAAATTATTTATAGAAATATGTTTAAAATTATTATCAACTAGAGTAGTTCATAATATTTTTTTTCAGCTATATCGAAATCTTTCGAAATGCTATAAATAAAGATACATGCCAAATATTTCCTCTTATCAAATTAACACCAGTTAAGTAAAGTGACAGATGTAAATGAGAGGAATTCATTTTAAAAAAAGTACACATTTTCCCAATTTATCAAAATGTCTTGAGTAAATGGTTATTTGTAGACAGATAAATTAACAGCCTGAAACCGCTTTACAGTATTTCAGGCCGATAATAAGAATTTAATAAAGTAACATGAACTGGAGAAGAATCGTAAACAGCGGCTTAAGTTACTTAGTTCAAGTTTATTGAGCGATAAATTTATGGATATTTGTAGGCGAGGACTGAGAATAAACAGAATAACAGACGGATGGAATTATAGAGTAATATTCAGAATTTAATATTGATTATGAACCGCAGTAAATATCTTAGAAGCAAAGTGATTTCGGTTCATATAGTTTCATATCTATTTGTGGATCAATGTATTCAAAGTCGAATACTTTTATTTCAAAAAGGCACACATTGCACTTATGAAACGTTATACTCTTGATGCAAGGTTCCAAGGTGTTGGTCCATGGAGAAGAACCAGCAAGAGACTACATGGATAATATACGTTATTAAATTACACTTATCCATTGTTTTGAATATTTCAATCACAGACATAATAGTTATGTGAGAATAAATTACAAATCAAATCAGTAATATATACAGTTTTCAATTTAGTTAACTACAGAAAATAAATAGTGTCTTCCAAAATCATATTAACTTTTGTAGCAATGAGAATAATCTAAAAATATTTGTTATCAAAATTTCAAAATACTATTATCAGCCGTCATGTTGATAAACATCACTAGGAAAATTCTGTCATTTGAAAATATAAATTTCCATACACCAATCGTTTCCATTTGACCCACTAATACAATAAAGACACCAGATGTCACTAGTGGGTGTCGGTATAAGAATCATAATTATAAAAGTTTTGCCGCGCAACATGGCGACTTTCATAGTTTGGGCCATTGCTGCCCGACCGGACTTTGAATTGTAAACAAGTATTAACTTTCCATCTCGCAATATACAAACTTCATAAATGACTGACGATTGTAAACGTTTAGCTTGAACAACTATTGTTTGATAATATTATTTCCTATTTTTATTATATTTAAAAAGGTTTTATATAATATAATGTACATATCAGAGCAGAATAAAAAGTTATCAAAATAAAATATACTGCACGTGTTTATTAAACTTTCATTAAATGTTTTTAATTAAAAATAATAATAATAAAAAGCTATATAAAAAAATAAAAAATGCCCAACATATTTATAGAGAATTTCAAAAATTAATTTCGTTCGTTGAATCATTTGAATGTTATATACATATATTGCAAAGTTAGAAACATTGTTTAGGATTTTCGAACGAAGCCTAATTAATAGATGTGTCATCCATAAAGATATAATACATAGAATGTTAAATTTATCAAAGCGGGTAGCGCGACACTGTAGCTCAATTATTAGAGGGGTGGAAATTGTACCCCAGAGATAGCAGGTTCAAGAGATGCCTGTGATTTTTTTTCTTTATATTTAAAAAATCACAAAATCATGAAGAAGGCAAGAGAATAAGTCTCATCGCTATACATATTAATAATAATATAAAAGACAGCTCATAATGATACTAGTGTATTATAAAATGTAACGTCTTCGTTCGAACAAAGTTGAAAGAGCTACATATTAAACAGAGCCTACTAAAAGCGTTGCCGTGTTCCTCAAATTGAATCAATTTGCTAATAATCTGCGTGTATTGTATACGGATCATTGAAAGCGTGATAGGTAATTGCGTGAGCCGGTGTTAGATTCTTCCTTTGTTATTAACTTTGGATATATTATACCAGAATAACGTTTTATAATGTCATGTTCGTGACCTGTATCTGACAGACGGTCTAACTCTTTTGATAAGTCTCATAACAGGCTCCGAGTTTTCAAAGAAGTTGCAACTATTTATCCATTACTTCCAACTGTCTAAGATACCGACAAAGTCGAGAAATACATAATTAAATATAATATAATTAAACTATGCCTTAATAAGTCTATAAACTATATTATTTATATTATAATTTAATAATGGTTCACATCCATTTAATATACCATTCAATTTAATAAATGAATGGAAATGAATAAATGAATGAAAAAAAAAATGACCGCCAAAATGACAAAGTATACCCCGCGTATCGTAATTATTATTTCTTTAGACGGCGCTGGTAAATTTCGCATGACAAAAGAACTGTCAGTCATCTATTTTGGATAAATGTTTATTCTGCATTGTTCACCCTTGCTTGATTTTTTTTTCTTTCATAACGTGAAAGTTATATGACAAAATTTAAATATAAAAGAATTTGGGTGATCTTATGAAAAATTACGAGAAATTTTGTTTATAACCTGTTTAGCGACGTTCTTTCTATACTATGTGAGTTATGGTATAATTTTGCGTCATTGGTAGTACATTTTGTTTGGGTATCAAATGAGTACGTAGAAAATAAAGAATATCATATAATAACTACAGCGTATTAGTCGAAATCTAAACTTTGTTCATATTTACTTAAACATGTATAAGAAAAATAAATGGTATATTTATTGGTAGCGTAGCATTCATTCAAGAACGTCTCAACTGTTATTAAAATGACAGAAATTAAATATTTTAATATTAACAATATTCTGCTATATTTAATAAAGTTATGAAACAGAACCACATAAAATAAAATCACAATTAGAGACACCGCAACCCCTGACTGCCCTGTCGCTGGACACTTCCCGTCCAAGCCAAGCCGATTATAATCGTGATAAAACGCCACGAGGGGGAGCTCAATCCTCCCTAGGCCTTATCGGATAGCTGTCAAAAGTCCTCCCAATTTATGTATTGTAACACACCCCGGCGTTATTTATCGGAAAACAGTCTCGCGTTAAGATTTTTAAACTGAAACTGAATAGTACAAAAAACTTATTTCTTATTTTAACCTGATAATTCCTTTTTTTTTTCTCTTTAAATATCCTTTTTTGTTATCACGAAATATCTTCACGTACTTGCTTAGATTAAAAATAGCTTTACTTTGTTAAACGGCTTAATGCTAGTTAAGTATTTAATAAAAAAATTGTACGTCCAACTTCAGCACACAAAGAGCGTTCCATCAAAATTTCATTCGTGGTTGAAACTCTCAAACAGCTAAGCTTTTAGCGTTTTCTAGTTAAAGTAACAAAAAAGATAACTTACGGCATTTATTATGTGTTTAATGAGTGATTCCTAGAAAAAGCTTTTCCTCCAGCTGACAATATACTCAATTTTTTGTGGGTATTCAGATATTTGAACGCAAATAGGTGTTATATTTAAATTTTTGAGGTGTATTTTATTACGAAAACAACATTTTATATGTGATAGTTAACTAATAAAAAATAAAATATAGCTTAATTTTCTTTTATATTTCTTTATATCAATAAACTCTTATTGTATTTCGTAGCGTTTACTCGTAATTCAGGTCTACCTAAAGATTTTTAAAGTTCTTTAGCGTTATTTCCATTGGGACACTGCAGAGCTGTCGACACTGTCTACGACTAAATAAAGCGAATAACCCTCTTAAAGAATAAACTTAGAGATATAATAAAGATACGACATCTTTCATGTGAGGTCATTTGGGAACTTCTAATGGCTAGAGAGATCATTAAAATTGTGTGCGTCGTACAGCCATTAGATGAAAAATGTTTTAAACAAGATTCCGTACAATTTTATAAGTTATTGTCTCGGAACTAGAAGGTTTCGTAATGTATTTTCACCGTAAATTTCTTAGAAATGTATGAAGAATAAATTGGTAAAATGCATTCTATTAAGTGCTCTCTACACGACCACCATCAAAGGGGATCATAACAGAGCCGCCTACTGAGACAGGAATAGGGGAAGGAATATATGATATTTATTACTAAGATTAATGATACTCGCATCCACCATATAAATAATATATGCTTTCTCACATACAGATTTCACATCAATCTTTTAAGTTCATAAAAAATATATCTCTCTCTCTTTCTCTCTCCTTCCCTCTCTTTCTCTCTCTTTCTCATTTATAACCTTAATGAGATGTGAAGGTGCAAATATATAGATAATTTTTGATTCAGACAAAAAAGAAGTAATTTTTAATGAAATATACAAGCAGTTCAAGTCGCTGGCAAAAGTATGTATCCGTACAGCCTAAGGGAATTATGGCGCGATCGTAAAGTATTGGAAATCAAATCGCAACCATAAATGCGAAAATGAGGTGCCCTGTAAAACACAAATATTTCCGCAGGGAGAGAGTTTTCAAGGGAACTTGTCTCGTAATTACTGGAATCCCTGATATTAAGCTTTATTTTTTTTATTGATTGGACGCTGGCACCAAAGAGTTCTTACGAAAAATTTATAAAATACAAATTAAATACCTTGAATTTGAAAGTTTGTGCACTATTTTTGGGATCATATTTATTTTGTAAACAAATATGTTATGTATAAAGTAAAACAGTATTTGTTCAAGCCTCGTGTGGTCAGAGGGGGAAATGAATCGCCCAATTTTCCCCATTTTCCACCATTAACAGCATCCGGGCTGTCCGAATACAGGTGACGCGTCCGCAAATAATGAGCCCCTATACTGAAGCTCTGAAAGAGGCCTTTAACACACTTTTTAACGAAATTGTTGCCAGTTTATTTTTTTTTTATAACTTTTTGGGTGTGCTTTGTAGGTTGAGTTTGATGAAATTGTTTCCATATATTCATAAATTGTATATTCCGTGTTTTTTGTACAACATATATATTTTGTTTGTGATACTGTAAAAATAATGAGTGCTAGGCCGCATATCGGGTCCATTATTTTATATTATTTTTATTGATAATCCATCCATCCATCACATGTCTATAAAAAGAGAAACAGCGCTTTTAAATTAAGGTATACTTTTTAAATTGTAAAAAAATATAAAAAAACCGATCCAATAGTTTCAACATATATCGATTACAGGAAAAAAAAATCTTACCTCTCTATTATGTTCATAAAATTTAAATATTATATAAATATATTTACTCAATAGCCAACAACAATGCAAAGCCATTTTGAATTCTTATCAAATAATATTTAGTAAATATGAGTCTTATCTTTTATAATTGTAAAGGAAATCCCGAAATCATTGGACTTATCTTTACCAAAAAATATCTTTTAGGCTAAATAAAGTGTTAGCAATTCCTTAGCTTATCTCGTAATAGCTAACCACCAATCATGAAGGTATCGTTTCCGATTAAGCGCCAGAGTTTTAGGTACTAAGGGTCTTTAACGTTTTTATCTATTGTTAATAGTTGTTTTGTTATATATTTGCGTTAAATATTTCAATGGCTTTGCTCTCTGGGGTTTTATTATAGATAAGTTGGTTCCGACACACTAGAGCCTAGATTTAAGATAGGACACTGAATTTAACATTCAAATTTGTAATTTTTTAATCTTTTAATACTTTCTCTATAAGAGAAATAGAAAAAAAATGTTTCTTTATAAGAAAAAGTATTTATACAAGACAATTTAGACAACATTTATATATAAAGTGACTCTTTACTCCACAACCAACATAGGAATACTTTCTACGTCTTTAAGTTTTTTCATTTTTTTGTTTTAAGATTTTCACGTCAGACGGTTTTCAAAATTATGAACGTTAAAAATTGAAGAAAAGATAAAATATGAAACGTTTGCTTTGATTATCAATACAGCGATACGTCATAAATCATACACACAAACACAGGGGGTAGTTGTAATCTCAACAACCTTGCGAAGGCGAGGCGAGGAAATGTCGCTTTGATTTTCCGCAAGCGTACCCACTGTATTGATTTTATACTGATTTAAGGACGTTTTTACAGTTTTTTTTAATAATGTATATTTTTTGGTTTGTCTGTGGTATTGTATAGAAAAATATATATTTAAGATTGAGATGATATTCTTAGCGGACAAAGTGGCGGCAATAGCGTTACCTGGAGGTATACCCATTTAAAGTTATTGTTACGAAACAAAATAAGATACGAATGAAAGCAAATACAGCATAATTAATGATATTAAGCTCTTTATTTATGTTTAAATTGAATATCAAACTTACAGACCACTAGCTTGCCTTACGGAAATTACTAAGCTCCTTCCCGTGATTCCGTCTGTATGGATTACTGAAAAGCGTTATATATTCAAAACAATGAGTTTGATGAAGATACGAGAGCCCGGGTATCCAATGGCATTATACGCATATTTATTTTGTATTTTTATAAGGCTCTCTCTAATACTTTTTCCAAGGGTCGTACTGTATAATATATTAATATAGGGCTTATGACTTCAGCTAAAAGCTCGGCAAAAATAAATGTACAAATCCAACTTTTAGATCAGAGCTTTTTTGGATCTGGAATCTATTCGAGAACTGCTCGTATCGATTAATTTCTATTTTTAATTTGAAACATTTTTTTATTATTCCATCCCGCAAAATACGAAACATGGGATAGAATTTTGGTAAGAAAGCCTTATAAAAGATGTCGTCTGCGTCCTGATGAAGATGATTGCAGAAAACATTTTTTTTTAATACATAAAATCCGTACTCACACGCTTGTCACTGAACTTCTCGGCGGGGCAGATTTTAATATTTTTTGTGTTATTGCTTGCATGGTATATATTCAAAATAGGGCTTGGTTAATAGCCTTGCAAGCATTTACCAGAATTTGTATGTTTTAAGCCGGACGACGTCAGCTGGGCCTGCTAATATCTGATAAGCATTGAAATGTTTGTAGTAAACTGAAATATTCTATGTTTGGTATACATTTTTGAACAGCTGTGATATGAAAATGCCTTACCTATTTCTAAGCACCTTTCTTTCAGCTCGCACTCATTATTTATTCTTTCAGTTTTATTACTAGTCGTTACAGTTTTATAACTACTTTAAATATTCTCGGTGCTCTTGTATTATCTTGATATAAAATTCGAGTGGAATTAAATTTTTAATATTTCGTTTCGGGGTGGAATAGGGTCAAGTTGATTTAAATTTTCGGCATTATAATTCAGATTTGTAATAAGAAATCATTTTTTGTAACCTTGGTCCACTTTTACTGAACAATTTATAATAGCATATAATATGTATGTTCTAGCGTAACTGAAAGCTTTTTAGTGCGACTAGTTTTTGCCAGAGACTTCGCTCGCACTATATAGATAAAAAAATAATGTTGTTCTGTCGGACGGCCGTGTAATAGTTTTTTCTGTCCCATGGGAGCGTAACTTTTTTACCCTGTGTTGTGTCTGTACCCCTTACAACGTGTGCAAAATTTCACGATGATCGATTCAGTAGTTAAGGCGTAACAAAGTTACAAACAATCAAACATAATAATAGAATTATTTTTGTAGGTTCGTTAAATCTGTTGTGTGATGTTTCTTATTATCATCCAAAATTTAAACTATTTCTCTGGTATTTCTTATACTTTCTATTATTTATATATTTATGCCAGAATACAATAATGTAAAAAATATATCAGACATACGGGTCACATCTTTTAACTCCATATTACTGCACGAAATTGTCTTTTCGAATTGGCAACTGTTCGCTTTTCGAATACACGATTAGATGTGCGTAGGCCGGGTTTAGAGTTGAAAAAAATATTATTTGTATGTAATACACGAACTTAATACCATATATGGGTTGTTGTTTATTCTCATTTGCTTAAAGCGTCTTAAGATTTATACGAAATCTTTATTCGAATTGGAAATTTTTAAATATGAAAATTTTAATCTTTAAGTAATTGCCATAATGGTAAGTTTTTACTTTATAGTTGCTTATAATGAATAAAACCCCTGTTTTAGGAAAATCAACCCTTGGGGGAGTAAGGGATGGGTGTTTTTTAGAGCCGCGGGCGTAGAGCGAGAGATCTATAAATGCTATATGATAAAGTAGCTGTCAGCGTCTGTCTGTTCCATCACTTACTTCTTTTGAGATTGATTAAGGGGAGAACGTTAAAAGTTTTTTTTTAATTGTCATTTCATAAAATTGTCAAATATATAAAGTTTCCAGCACATAAACAATACAAATTATTAGGTTTGTTTAATGTCTGCCAAATTACAATTTATCTGCCTTTTTCCGTGTCATTTAATATTTTTGTTAAATTCTTTATAAGATCACTCAAATAATTCCAATAAACTGGTATTCTTTAAGTTAGTTCAACTAGAATTTCTAGGTCATCGAATCCGTCTTAATTGGTCTCAATTTTAGTCGAATTTAAAAAACATCAGTATGCCTGTAAAGCTTCAGAAAGTATTTTTAAATTATCAACAAGTACTCTTTGATTTGACAACTAGTTTGATATATTTGAACGACTAGCTTTTAAATATTATTTCGACTTTACTGGACAGTAAAATGGAAAATCAGTATATTATTTTATAACTTAATTTAATTTCCGCAAATATCTGGACTGAAAATTTTACTGAAATATACATATTTTGAATGGTTCTAAGGTATCTTATCTTGTCTTAAATAAGGTAATTACTTTTTTTATTTTAACTTTCGTTCAGCATGATGACTTTTATATATATATTTACCAGGCTGTATTTACATTAATATATCGGAATTTGTCTGAGTTTTCACGCCGCGAGTATTCTATTCTTCGAGCTCATGAGTAAGAACCCCGAATGGGTTCGACTAGTCTAACAAATTCGTGAAACAATTCCACTTCAAATTATATGATAACGATAATACGGACGGACAAAATGTCATACGCGATACTTTTTTTGGAATAGTTATTCTAATAATCGGAGCAACTTACCTTTTGCAAGAATCAAAAGGCTAACCCATCGTCACCGAACGGAATATTGATTCGTTTCAAGGATTCCTTGCAAAGGACCGACTATTACCAATCCTTACCGGAAGGGACTTCAAGAAACCAACCAATTGTTAAAGGTCTGACGTCACAGTGGAAATGTTTGCAGTGTAACTTGAGAGCTGAATTTGTAAATATTGGTTCCTTTTGAAGGATGAATGGTTCTCTAAAATAGAGTCATTTGTACTGGGAGGGTTCAGTTACACCACTTGTAACTTATTGACCACTTTGGCGTGTAAGGGTTGCAATGGCTTTATCAGTTCGCAACCCGCTACCACGCTTTGAATAAAAAATATACCCGCAAGTAGGAGAACAACATTTGCTATAAAGAATCTTTTAAATGTATCGTTCTTGAATTCGAATATTAAAGTCACGTAATCAATTAAATTTATTTCATATAACAAAAGATGTAAAATTGTGAAAGGCATTAAAACAATTTCCTTAAGTTTAAACATATTCCTGAAACATAAAACTGTAATTGGTTTAAACACCGCTTTGTGAGAACCAACTTTAAATGTTAATTTGCTAGTTTTTCAAGCTCGATAACTCAAGTAACACTTGCCAAAGCATAATTTATATCAGTTTTTGCTCATTTGCATTAATTCCTTACGTAGCATCTGCTCGTAATAGCACCTCCAAGTCGTATATTATTATCATTTATTGAATTTATCACCCCCGATACCCTCTTCTGAAAAATTGACGTCTATAACAGAAATTGGGTGGGATCCCTCGTTTGTATGGGTTATGGGTATTTTAAAATATAATAGCGTAAGATGTGTGGAATATGAGTTTCAAAGAGGACAATATTTTTTTAGGAATTAAATGTTGCTGAATAGCTAAGTTATTTATACAAAAAGTGACATATTTGTCAACCTGAGTCAATAATTACATTAGATTAATTCGCGGGGGTCTTCCAAAAACATAGATAAGTACGTAAGTAAGTATAGTACTGGGTGCATCGCAAGTCAGAACACCAATTCGTAGATCGGACACACAGCTCTCCCGTGTTGGAATCGAACCCACGACCTTCGACTCAACGGTTTGGATCACTATCCTCAAAACCAATCAAGGGTCATTGAGAGAGTGCTGGTGGGTTTGGGATGCAATAAATTGAAACATGATGAAAGTCTGTGTACCGTTCTCATTTGAAACCATATTTGTGCTCAGGGCATGTAAATAAAAAATGTCAAACGTAGACCTTTTTTTGTTTATTTTAAACCCATTTACTGGGCTGGGAATCAAACCTGTTACCCATTAAGAAACAGTGTACATAGCGACCGCAATTGACTTGCCAATGTAATTACGCCTGAGGCCTATCCCGTTGATAACAGACGGTGTGTACAGACAGAAAAAATAAATGTATGTGTCACTAACAAATAAAAAGGAATAATCTGATATCTAAGTCATTTTAATAAAAGTATCAAAGTATTAGTATATAGTAATTATTTTATTAAATTAACGAATATGTTAAATATTAATTGAAAATTTCTGTTAAGCTTATTTAAATTTTAAATAGATGTAGAATGAAAAACAAACCGATACGGGATTTGACCCTTGACCTCTGGGAAATTGTCTGGTTGCACTCTACCAATTGAGCTACCGTATCGTATATGTTAAATATTATTTTTAAATCAAAATGTTGAAACTCCTTGTGATGCTGACGTTACACGACGAGTCACGCAATAACCGCCCGATTGTCTCAGAAAAGATCATTTTGCAAAACGCAATTAAACTTTAACTTCATTAATGGAGATACCTTATTTTTCTTTCTTCCAAATAATAGACAGCCATATTGTTCCCGGCCGAGTCAGACCCATTGTGTCTTTTAACAATAAAGACGTATTTCACCGTTCGGCCATTGTAGGGTCACAGTTCTTTTAATTGGAGCACAAAATATTAAGAAATGTTTAACTTTTGATTTCGTTTAAGCAAGACGAGTTCAGTTAGCTCGTTTATTTCATTGTTTGTTTGTTTTGACCTTTTAAGTTAACTTACTTCACCACTGATGACCTAGTTGCAATTCTCTTTACAAAATTGAAGAATGATCTATTCTATCCGCCGTACAATTTAATTTTCAAGGATTTTAGTGAGTATACATTTTATAACAACGTACTGTATATCTCTTGTCTACAGATAACAATACGAGTACATATTAGTTACTTAAGAGAGTTGATTAATGACCGTCGACAAAGTATCATTATATTTATGTTTTTTCTTACTGGAGTATAAAAATCTATCCAACTATCTATCTAGAAATGTAAATTTTAGGTAATATATCAAAAATTAGGTATGCTTTATTTTGACCCATTTCTGTTTCTATATGTAGTAAGCCCTAAATAATAACATAAAAAATCTACAATATGATAACATGCAACATTTTATTATATTTTCACAAAGAGCTGAAAAATAAATTGGTGTAAAGTTGTGCAGTGTTATTTTTCGTCAGAACTATCTCTCGTACAGGTGCCGGAGAAATGCTCTGTTTGCTCAAATAACATACCCAGCGCATATAAAACGGCATACGTATGAAAAGTTTAAATTCCAAATAAACTTCCTATACTTACTTCCATTGTGCATTAAGGACACTCCTCATTATACCAGGAATATATATTATAAATTACAACTCTAAATTAAATATAATTTTAATCAGTAAAAATAATTGCACTAAATTTTCTATATAATTTTTGGGGGTGTGTCTAGGCTGAAAAAAGTATTAGGACCTCTATTTAATACCTTTTATAACAATGATAAAAGCTTTTCACAAAAATTCAGAATATAGTTTTACAAGAACCGCATAAAATTACTAAGTTTTAAATCAATCCCACATTTACAATTGAATGAATGTAAGAATGAGGAATGAGTGAGAATTCCTTACAATGTTAGTAATTTACAGCTGCAACTTATAAAAGCTTGTTAAAAACAGTTCATTGTCTGGCTCTAACTTTGGCATCGTGTATCCACTTAGACGAAGTCAATAAAATTCCTGCAGAATTTTAAAATTATCTTGAAATCTTTTTTTCTTTTCAACATCCATACCAAATTCTATTTCAATATTACACCGTAATATCATCAAGGGAAATTAAAACAGGAAGTAATAGCAAAATGGTAAGATTTATGAGTACTTTAAGTGCTTTTATATTATAAAGATGTTTTCCATTAAGCATTGCGGTAAATATACGTTTTCAGCATAATTTATCTAAAAGCTATAAAACTGCAGCCAGACATGTCCATATCTGTCCGAGGATCCTGGCGTAATGCCAAGGGCAGGTCTATGCCCAAAGTTTATTTCACCGTAAAACTAATGTAATGCAAAATCAACCTTGACATTGCTGGATAACGTTGAAATTTCTTTGTTCTATCATTTTACCTTTGCTATTGGCACATCTATTTAGAAGCTCCCTTTTATTAGTCTCTATTCTTTTGCATTTAAGGTCCAATTTGGCTTGTTTTCGTCCAACAGAGGACTTATTGCTCATATGATTTTGATTTCATTTTATAACTCAAGAATATATTTTGTTTCAGAATAAAATTATATGATTTTGTTTAATCAAATTCTGTAAATAATATTCTTGCTATTATTATAGTATCAAAGATACATTTTTTATACTTCTCGCTCTGATTTAGTTTTAATTTTACTTAGGGCAATGACACGTGAGCTACCACTCAGACGGCCAAAGAAATCGGAGTACATTTGACTTTGAGGACTAGGATTTCTTTTACAAAATAAAGATAATCTAACAATTCAAAACAAAGATTATAAGTGCCCTTTTATCTAAAATAAGATCGCAATCCAATATAAGCTAACAAAAAATTTGGGTGGTTTCGTAAAGTTGTCTGCATTTCTATTTATGTTTATCAGTTTTTAATTCTGTTTGATTATGTAACTGATATTTTATTTATATTATCATCTATAATATTATGGGTTATTTATTATTCCGTGTGCGTCCCTTTTTATATAACCCTTTTTATATTCATATTTTGCTTATATCATATATACCTGCTTTAAGGCTGAGCTTAGCAGTATAGATTAAAAATATTATTTAATACTATAATAATTAGAAATAATTCACAGAAAAGTAAATTTGCCCAAATTCGAATAGTTGTTAATAGATTTTTGGCTTAAAATCGATTAAATTATTATGTATATGCACCTAATATAACATATTCATAATCTTGTATTTCTTCACAAGGTGACTATACTTTGTGAACAATGATCTTTCTAACGCCATCTAGTGACGAGTAGCTAGAAATGCGAATCGCTTGCGAATTCTTAGCTTTTCTTATCAATACTGCTATTGAATAAAATGTAACGGTAAAAAGACTTACATATAAAGATTCTTTGTTTACGTAAACCAACATAACCAAGAAACAATACAAAGGAAAATTTATTTGAATTTTATTTGTCTAAATAAACAAATATGTAAAGAAAAAAGAAAATAAAGATTCTCTGAAAAACATTATATATAATATAAATACACCTGCAGTATCATACCTTACCCGAAATCGGAACTTGTGGGCTTCGTTTATATACAAGGCATTCAGCTTTATTGATATAGAACCTATTGGAAACACAATGGCGTCAACATATTTGAATTCAGCCTCCTTTTTTCTTTATCTAAATATGAATCCTATTCCTTTGTGTTAGAGTACAGTTCGGTCAAGCGAAAAACAGACGTCAATTTGTAAGTTGTACAGTGGACCGTGTATTGAAACGGTTTGTTGGTTAGTAGTCTTTATTTTTTGAAGCGTAAAGGCTAATATTGTGTGCGCCTATTTACCGTGAATGCCGGGATTGCAGGGTGTATATTGGCAGGCTGCCAGCTGTACTGCGGGAGCCAGACTCATGACCAGGAGGCCTCAACCTTTTATTCATTCAAAGTAGAGATCTGCAATAATAAAATTGTCTGGGCGTTTTAGAAGCCCGATTGTTAGCCACCTTATAACTAAATTGAAATTTTCAAGTGCCTAAATCCCCCTGAATTTAAATAACTAGCTGGCACAGGAATATTCCAATTTATCTAATAGAAATGTTGAATGTTTATGCAAAATTTTATTAACGTTCCTATGTTATTTGAAGTTAACGAAAACCATTAATGTTTTATGTATATTTTTAACAATATTTCCACCATTAAATGTATTTGGAATGCTTTATATATACGTGGTTAACATTGAATAGCCAGCCGTGTCAATTAAGCCGACCACACATTAAATGCACAAATTTAATTCCCGTCCTTTTTTAATATTGCATTGATACATATCGAACGAATCACGTCTCTTGCTGAAATCAATTAAAATATAGAGATCATGAACAAATACCACACATTCCGTAAAAAACAAGTCAGAATAAGGAAATTAATTTCTGTACTGAATACATAAACATAAGTTATTTAACTTATAAGTTAATTTGTATAGAAAAAAGCTATATTTGTATACTATCAGGAAGCCATACTAATTCAATTGAATTGGACTACACGCTTAGCGTGTAGCTTTAATGAAGCCATTCGTAGAATCTAATGCTAAAGTATCAAGACTTATCGTAAGTATCGATGGCATTGCACGATACGTCTTTGTTGAAATTCTATACGTATTTTGTATATTATTCTAAAGCAACTATTACAAATATTATTGAGTTTCAAATATAAAGAACCTTGCAATTACAGCCTGACTTTTCTTAAAAGCGATGTATGCCAATTTGAAATAAAAAAAACTTTGACTTTGACATTTTTTATTTTTTGCCGTTATTGTGTATGTGCAAAAAGGGATAAAAATATTTTGTTTCAAAAAATGTCTATAAATATGTTTAGCTATGTTAAGTTTATTACAGTTTTAAATAAATATATAATAAAAAATAATCGATACGGGCAGGATTCGAACCCCCGACCTCTGGGAAATCGTCGTAAATTTCGGTTCGTTAATTAAATCTTTTCAATGTAAAACTGTGCTGCTAATTTCAAAACAGTGTTTAGGATTTTTACAGAAGCCTAATAAATGTTACTTCTGTACCGATAAAGATTTTATATAGCGACACGGTAGCTCAATTGGTAGAGTGACGGAATGGTTTCCCAGGGGTAGCAGGTTCGACCGTATTCATTATTTTTAACTCTAAATTTATTTCAAATTTAAAAATTTGTTGTATACAAAAAATACCAAATGTTTCGTTTCCGTAAAAAACATTTAAAATTTTAATGAGAAATAAAATTAAAACTAGAAAAGACCATCACTTTTTTCGTACCATCAAATAATAGTTTGTGAACTGCTGGCACCATGACGACTAACTTTAGAACAACACTAGGCATAAATTTGCGCAAATGGCACTGACAGTTTTGCCTGAAAAACTGAAGCCTTCATAGTTTTCGTTTTACTACCATAAACTGTAGTTTCGTGTTCCAATTTCATTTCATGTAAAAAAATATTCAACGAAGTTTTTGAGGAGAGATGAAAAAATAACTCACCTCGGAACAGACTGTCTAACAGATTGAAGTACATATATAGTATGTCTGGATGTATCACATTAAAAACTCGCCCTGAAAGTACACTTACTTGTCACTACAAAGGAAATACTTACAAATGTATTTCCTTTGTATTTAGTTTCTATTTTAATATCAATTTGTGTAATATTTTATTTTATTAAAATTTATTTTTGCATATATTTTGCAAAGGCAAGCACATGCCACGAGCATTCCATCTAGCCCTCATAAACGTAGAACATACAAAGGTTATTAAAATAAAAACAATAATAAAAAAGGGAAAGACAAGAATATACCTTATAACTTAAATCTCACTATCCACTATAAAGAAAATCATACGTTTCATAAAATCTTTCACACTACTAACATATTTATAGCACAGCCTTTAAAACATTTTAAAATATTCTTTCAAGAAGTTCAAAACTAGCTCAAATAAAGTCAGAAGTAGGTTCCAAACTTTCAAGACCCATAAATTTTCCAGGTCTGTTTCTAATTCCTTGGCAAAACGTTCGCGAGTGAAACAAACAAGTTTGGTAAAATATATTTAGGAAACGAGGTCAGTTTTTCTTTCTGTAGCCACTTTATCCTGACAAATGGGGCTGCGTTATTGCGGCCTACAAAGAATCCGAATGTAAGTCTTTAAGGTCGTGGCTTACTAATCGTAATGTCGACGATTATTTTCTAATACACCGGCCATATTTCGTTGGAAGAGACGATATATAAAGATTTCAAAACAACGTTATATGACACATGATATTTCGAAAATAATCCTGTAACTTAACCGTAGTGTTTGTTTGTGTTATGTTTAATATGTGTTATCTGTTATGTGTATTCTGTCACCGCCATTTTGTATTTCATTATTTTATTTTGGACGTTTCTTATTTTAATCGAGACATTTTAAATGTACACTTTCTGTGAACGAATAAAAATAGCTCGCATTTATATTTAAATGAAACTCAACTGTATTTCTCTAACAGGTTTTCTTTAAAATGGAAGTATAGCCTCAATCCTATTTCCATTTCGAAAATTAAATTATCAAGTTGAAAAACGGAATGTGCCATTGGAGTCTGCATCTCAGCCACTATCCTCGCTAAATCTTACACAACTGGCCCCGTTTATCCCGCTTAACACCTTCTAGGGAATGTTTGGATGGTGAGATCTCATGGGACGAAATTGTTTCTTTCATGGTGCATTTTCTACCATATATTATTTTTTTTATTATTATTTTTTTTTAATTGTGGGTTTTACGGCCATATTGTAATTTGAAAATGTGTATAATATTTATAATTAATGTTTTCAAGTCACAATTACAACAAAAAAAACGATATTTCTTAGTTAATTTATCTTGCGACCATTACTTACCTTTCATGTTTGTCTTTATGAAGTTTGTTTCGTGGAAAATAAATAAAATTTGTTATAAAATGATATTATACCTGGCTCCAGGGAATTTATTAAAAAGGTCATGATATGAAGTATTTATGACAAATAAGATATATTATAGTTTTTGTATCTTATTTATTGTATCTTTTTTATTCGAAGCGAAAACATTTCATCGATAAATATGTTTTTTCCTGTGACAGATTTTTTTTTAATGAGACAAGTTTTTTTGAGGTTTGTCTAGATTGTTTGGAAAAAGCTGTAAAATATGGAACCTACATTTTTATTTGATTCAATATTAATTACCCATTAATAATATTATGTTGATACAATTAATATCAACCAAAGATACTTGAGGTTATGGTGCCAGCCGCGACACCGATGGCCGCCATGGTCTGCCTTGTGGCCTGGTCCATTATAATATATGCCCACGGGATTTGCCACAGAATGTAGCCATAATCAAAATATATTATTGCTTTTAGATCACAATTTACTAACATAACCAATTCATACTATTTATAAAAATAATATTATTATTAGAGTTATTTTATTTGCAAATTTTGTTATATAATTTTGCCAAATTAGGTACATTTATTAGTTTATCCAAATTTCTAAAATCATGATGTCATGATTCAGTTAACACCCTGTCAAAGTAAATTCTGGCGAGTCATATCTGAACCAAACCTATAATCTATTTATTTTGGTGTTCTATTACGATATTAGTCCATCTGTCACCAAATTGCAATTCAAGTTTGATATTTTAAGTATTGCAAAATTTCATATAACTTTGTTTTATTTTTGACAGTTTCTTATGTTATTTTAAAACTGTTTATAAGCCATGTAATGCTCATTATTTTTTTTAATAAACAAGAAATTAAAAAATAATTATTCAGAACCTCCGTCCAATTAAAATATCTTATTAATAGGATATTTAATTCATCAAGATGGGTTAAGACACATAAGCTCAGTTTGCAGAGCGACGGTTACGAATTCCAATAAATCGCAGTTTCGAATCTTTTCAGAGATGATAATTTTTTATTTATAAAAAAAAAACCTTAAACGATGAAAAAGTCTTATAATGTAATTGTATAAGCATACAATTGCATTATAAGTTTTTTTCATACCAATAGCCGAGATTTTTAAATAATAAACAATGACGTAAAAAAACAAGAATTTACGGGTGATTTTTAACAAAAAATGTTGAATTATAAAATAAATGTGTTTTAAAGGAGAAGCTTGCTCTCTTTGACATCGTTTAATTAAATTTCACCCCGAATGCACGTTGAAAAACAAAAAAATAAAACATACTAGTAAAATAACAATGCTATTGACTTTAAAATTATTATCAAATGAATGAGCAATCTCTTTAGGACAAGATTTATTATGAATGGAATTTTCAATTTATCTTTAATTATTTATATTTATTTGTATTATAAAAGTTTTAAAAATCAAATTGTTGTATGTTTAAAATACGTTACGAAACGTAATAAAATACGTCAAAAGTGAAATAATTATTCCAAAATTGATAAGTTTCGTATGCAATAACGAGATTCACTCGGACCGTGACTTTTGTTCCCGCATGAGTCGTTATTCGACCAAAATTATTTTAAAAATCAAATTTTCATTGGACATTTTTGGATAAAGTCTGTAATGTATTCATACGCATTTCCCACATGTTATGTCGATGCAGGCTACATGAATTTCGCTTACTAATTTACTGCTACGTGCTGAGAATACTCCTCCATTATCGACGACTACTTAATTGTAGAACGTGATACTGAAATGGACGAACCTTTAAGCTCTCAGGCTTTTATATAATTGATGACATATTAATAATAGATTATCTAAAAGATGAATTACAACCCTTATTAGGCACAGCACTAGTCTCTTATAATAATAATGTTTTATATATATATGTAGTAAGTGTGTTTGTTTATACCATGGCTTGATTAGAAATAATTACGAACACCTTTAATTGGACTAATTGGCTTCCTGTTATTGATGAAGGAAAAATATATAAGTTATATTTTTATCAGTGAACAATTATGTTACCAGTCAAATAATAATTTCATAAATAAAGCAAAATATTATTCTGAAATTATGTAATACAGATAATTTCAAGTCCTAACATAATTGGTATGACATAAATTAATTTAAATATTTTAAGAAAACAGTTATTTAATTTATATTCAGATAATTGTCTAAATTTGTTTGCTTTATTGTTATGTTGTTTGTATAAAAGTCACTATTAGTTAAGCCATTTTGTTTTGAGGTTTTAACAAAGCGAATAAACGTAGTTATATATTTTTTGTTTTTTGTAATAATAAAAGCAACATTCGTTTAATTATAAGTTACATGAATATGAAAAAAAATATACATAGAATGAATCCTTGCCCGTATCTTTTTATTTTTCATTCTATATTTATATAACATTTTTTAAGTTTTTTCAACGCTTAATTAAGTCACATATTTAAGATTGATTCCAACATAGTTATATCGTTCCGGACAATATTGAGTATATTTACAGTTAGGAATCGTATTGCTACGCCATTAAAATATTTAATAAATAAAAATACATTTGAAATCGACTGTATATGTCTAATTATTAATGATTTACTTATTTTTGACCAAATATTTAAAAAATAAAATAATCATCATGGGCTGGATTCGAACGTGCGACCTCTTGAAGTCCAGCTCTCTCGCTTCGCCCGTTGAAATTTACAATGCTTTAAAGTCTTTGTACTTATGATGGTTAGATTTTTTGAACGGATCCTAACATACGTCGCACAATCGTCCACAATGGCACCTCTCAATACACACCAGCCAAATATAGATTGATGCGGAAGCCCCATAAACCTGTATTAAGAACAATAGAACAAACAAACGTCTTATCATTTTCAGTGGGAAACGTTTAGGTAATACCGGAGCTATTCGTCAAGATAAGCGGATAAAGTAGGTATTGTGATAAGGGATCGGTTAACATCGCTGCGACGTACCTTTCCTTGTTTATATTTATGTGACTTGAAAGAATATAAACTGATGTTGAGAGTTTCAAAAAAAAAGACACGAAAAATTATTTATTTAGTTATACCCTCAAAATAAAATGAGTTAATAGTGACTTTTATACAAATAACACAACAGTAAAGCAAACAAATTAAAACAATTATCGGAATATAAATTATATAACTGTTCCTTTAAAATATTTAAATTAATTTATGTCATACCAATTATGTTAGGACTTGAAATTATCTGTGTTACATAATTTCAGTATAATATTTTTCTTTGTTTATGAAATTATTATTCGACTGGTAACATAATTATTCACTGACAAAAATATAACTTATATATTTTTCCTTCATCAATAACAGGAAGCCAATTAGTCCAATTAAAGGTGTTCGTAATTATTTCTATTCAAGCCATGGTATAAACAAACACACTTACTACATATATATATAAAACATTATTATTATAAGAGACTAGTGTTGTACCTAAAAATGGGTGTAATTCATCTTATAGATAATCTATTATTAATATGTCATCAATTATATAAAAGCCTTAGAGCTTAAAGGTTCGTCCATTTCAGTATCACGTTCTACAATTAAGTAGTCGTCGATAATGGAGGAGTATTCTCAGCACGTAGCATTAAATTGGTAAGCGAAATTCATGTAGCCTGCATCGACATAACATGTGGGAAATGCGTATGAATACATTACAGACTTTATGCAAAATTGTCCAATGAAAATTTGATTTTTAAAATAATTTTGGTCGAATAACGACTCATGCGGGAACAAAAGTCACGGTCCGAGTGAATCTCGTTATTGCATACGAAACTTATCAATTTTGGAATAATTATTTCACTTTTGACGTATTTTTGATAACGTATTTTAAATTTATATTTAAAATTTAAATAAGTTCAACATGGCTGTACACGTGTTTAGTTATTTTCAAACGAGACATATTTAAACTTGACACTGTTTAGTTACTGAAAAGGAGACTAAATTTTCCCAACTAAACAGTGTATGGTAGCCATTTTAAAAATAACATATCTTATTTTTTTCCTGATTTGGAAATCTTTGCTATAATACACTACTACCAATATTTAATATAATATTCATTAGTGATGTGATATTTCAAAGCAAATCAATATAGACGATGTGGACAGTCAATGATTAATATATAGATAATATTTGAATTAACCTCATAAGTTTGATTGACAAATTACAGTGTTCTAATTATTTCGTGTTCATAATGTATCTATATGATTTGTCTGAAGAGTATGGCTTATGACGATGGGGCTAACAAAATTTGCTCACTTTACATAAAACTCTTTCTCCCTCTTTCTCAAAAAATGTGCTCTCTTTATATTGAGTTCTCTCTCCCTTTATTGAACTCTCTATCTTTCTCTCTCTCTTTCTATTATGACTTTTTTTTTTAAATCTGTCAGTCATATTTTTATTATTCAAGTTAATTGTTCAAGAAAATGTTAGAAGCGGCGGTCGTAACGCTACAGAGCACACTCTACCAGAAAATTGAAAGTAAAAATAATACAAATAAAAAAAATGCAATAAGGCGATATAAATATAATACTAAAGCATTCTGAATTATAAGTTACGTACAAGTCATAGTAGCTTATTAAGTATCAAAACATTTACCAATGTGAAGTTATTGTACTAATGTTTAAACAATATCCATGAAAGTTAATTTAAGTTCTCATCTTACTATTTCAGCTGTTGTACGAATAATTGTCAACGAATCCTTATGAATTATTAAAATGGATAGTATTCCAAAACATATGTCGTTCTTGGTCGTGATTTATGAGGGTTTAGCTGGAGGTCGCTGTATGCGGACAGGCTATATCCATATACTAGGCAAAATTATGGTAAACGATACAAATATTTTACAATAGTAATGAACTACAAACAATACCCCTACTATGAGTTTTGATAGTACGAAACGTTGGCAGTTTTCGAGTTATCACAAAACGAGTTCTTGGTTGTTATTTCGTTGTGATTAGAGGAACTAGTTTCGTGACTGCTCGAAAACTATTAACGTTTCGTAATATCAAAACCCGTAGTAGGGGCACTGAACAATGTTATATAGTTGCCATATATAATTTAAGGAATGTTCCAGTTTTAGTTTTGAGATTTCAAGCTACGGTTGTTCTTGTTTTAAGAAACTTTCTGCTGATAGAAGACGCTCTCAATATTTGTCAATTTTGTTTTATTATTTGTTTTTCAACGCATTTGTTTCAACAGAAAGTTAAAAATTTTCCTTTATAAATTTTGAAAACTCTTTCGTATTTTTATTTAATTTCGTGAAGATAAGATTTTTTTTTTTTAATTATAAACAATATTTATTCTTGTCTCAATATTTTTAAAAAAAGATAAAAAGTCTAGCAGGACCCAGAATTCTTTTTTACAAGCTTTTATTTAATTTCACTTGTCACGATGTTTGTTTGTAACCAAATCTTGCAAGATCACCCACTTCCCATCACCCACTTCCCAGTTTCCGATTGAGCTGAAATTTGGCATGTATCTTAATTACGCATGACAATACAATCATATAAATTGAGTTATGCTGTCAATACAATATGGCCGCCGTAACAAAATGGCACCGTACATATTACAAGACAACCCACCCAATATGGGCATCAAATGAAAGAACTTAACTTGTAAAAAAAATCCAAGATGGCCGCCAGTACAAAATGGCGTAGCGGTTAAAGTACTCAAAACAACACATTGTGAACGTAAGTAGCTACGGGCTACATAACCGATCAACACAATGCTAAAAAGAAAAAAAATAATCATCAATAGAAAAAAAAGATTTTAAAAACAACCTTTTATAACTTATTAACAAATAACTATAAAGTTAAAAATCCATCAATGTAACACGCTTAATATAAAAAAATATGTCTGATATAAAAACGCAAATATTTATTGAATCATATTTTCATTATTTTTAACTTTTTAGTTCTTTTTTATTAACAAGTAATTAAAAGTTGTTTTGATATATATATAGAGTAAAAACTACATGTAACATCACTCGTACATTATATATATATATATATATAAATTTGCACTCATTGAATTAATTCATTAACAATTGATAACGCATTATCACTACATGATAATTCGGATAACCCGTAAACGTTGTCAATGTTCAAATACCTAATATAACACACAAATCCACGGTGATCGGTTGAATTATGTAAATTTGAAGCCTCCGGAACCAGTGGGAATATATAGAAATGTATATGTCGAAAACATTCTACTTTGAATTAGTAATAGGTCAAAAATAACGTGCCCAATAAAAAAAAATATAAAACAAAGTCCATTGTAATGTAAGTTGATATATTATTAAAAAAAAAAACACAAAGACTGTGTTTGTTTTGTACAGCCTTGTATCGAGTTTTCCATGAAGGTTGAGGTTGGATAGTGACACAATCCTAAACTGAGTAAAACCGCTGGCCAAAGCAAGTGTTAAAATAATTATCAAAGCTAAAATCCCTACAATAGAACATGGCAGCTTAATATAATTTTAATATTGGTTTCTGTGGTAAATTCTCTTTGTGCCTATGTCAAAACCTATTTAGTTGCTAGATTAATACGAAATTTAATTTCGATGAATATTTGCTACAAAACCAAATATTTAGAATGTATATATATTAATTGTCAAATATTAAATATTATAAATTATAGTTTATCTTAACCGAATATTAGTAGAAAATTAATATTTAAAATATTGTTAATGATAAATTGCATTTTGTATATTAAATATTCAGGTGCTATAATTGATGACATCGCGTGGTTTTCATCATACATGTAAGTTTAATTAATAAAAGATTTTAGTATATTTCAGTCTAGTTTGATCCCGAAATTACTTTAAAATATAAGAAAAGAATAATCATTTAATATAAGACTATTTAGTTCATATATTTAGAAATTTTGAAGCTTTAAAATTTGTTATTTCGTATATATCATGAAACGAAACGTTTCAGCGAGGTTGCTTTGAATAATTCCAGTGCTCCGTGCCACCCAGAGACGAGGCCTTCAGCGTACTCGTACCATGCAAGTTACCGATGACACAGACATACAAAACTATTTTTCCTAGATATTTTCTTTTACTATTCAAAATGACAAACGTTGTATGTTAAATAAATAATTTATTGGGTTTTTAGTCAAATAGCATTTTATTTATTTCGCTCAAATTTGGTTTGTATTTTTTGCAATATAATTCCAATTTTTCTTACATTTAATGGTATATTTATGAAAGCTTTATATTTAATATAAAGTGTGAGCTATTGTGTTTCTTTTTATTGTGTACCAGTTTCAAGATCTTAAAAGATGGGTCTTCTATTTTAGTGTAACTGTTCCCAGGAGTAATAAATCTGAATAAAGGATACCTGGAGAAGATTACCAAGGAACACGAGGGATGTGATTATTTCTATATATGAGGATGGAATGAATAATATAATTTTATGAACAATGATGACTTAAATATATATATATCTGAATGTATTCACGATACGTTAATTGTACCGCAATTTTTCCGACTATGAGCTCGAAGCGTGGCAGTTCATGCCGCGAGTCCAATACAATGAACGTGAGTAAAACCGGGTAAATATATATGTATAGTAGTAATAATATTAAAAGCAAAGAAGATTAAGTGTATAAAAAAGATAGATACGGAGAGGTTAATGAACCTTATAACGAGGTCTATAAATTGGACCAATTTCGTTATTAATTGATATATTTAGGTCTAACCAACATCGCCAACTAATTAACTCGTCGCGGTGTAAATTTACAGCATCAAACTCTAATAAAGATATTTATGTGTGAGTGAAATTACAACTAAAATATATGTATGAGTAAATTAATATGTATGTGTGCGTACAAAGAATATCGACAAAAAAATCAAGACCCATTTTATCAAGTCATTAGTATTGCCAGCGGAGACCTAATTTAAATTGCCGGCCAAAGGCGAGCGAGCAGATTGAAAAACAATTAAGATTAAGTCCGAAATTAATATCGTAAATCGCGTTACTCTGCGTCATTTCCTTCAGTGAGGATCATTAAAACCATTCAGTCCTGCGTAAGGGCCGACGCACACGGCAAATCATGAATACAATTACACGCCCGAACAATATCAGGATTAAATTCTCTACCCCAATGAATTCAGTATTTCAACATTCGGCAATCTTATACGATATTCAAACAATGAACACTTGAAAACTAATTTCGTTTATATCTCAACTCGAAACTATAATACTCTTAAAGTCAATATCTGTTGAAATATTAAGAATTTTCGTTTGAATATCAAACTCTAAATTGTAATATATATGTACTTTCAAAGTCAATATCTGTTAAAATATTAAAAATTTTCGTGTTAATATCAAACTCTAAATTATAATATATATACTCTTAAAGTCAATATTTTTTGAAATATTAAGAACGAAAAATATCAAACTCTAAATTAAAATCTATACTCTTTAAGTCAATATTTTTTTAAATATTTAGAACTTTCGTGTAAATATTAAACTCTAAATTATATTATACCTATACTCTGTAAGTCAATATTTTTTGAAATATTAAGAACTTTCGTGTAAATATCAAACTCTAAATTATAATATATACTCCGTAAGTCAATATCTGTGGAAATATAAAGAATTTTCTTATAAATATAATTTAATCCTGTCATGTGTTATAAATATCGAATTAGCAAGCATCATCAAATTCGTGTTCCCTCATGATCGCGTCCATTATCAATCCAAGTAATATGATATTGGATTAGGCTTCTACCAATTTGCCCCAGGGGTTGTTTACCTGTGTCTTAACTGTACTGATATTAGGTTTAAATTACAAATTCATGGTCCCATTTCATTATACGATCTGAGCTACTCTATCTCAACTGGTGTGAATCGTATATAGTGAAATGGCTGTTAGTGAGGTAGTGCTTCTCTCTGATTGGTGGAGACGCCTATCCACTGTTTATCAAGGTCAAGTCGTATGGTAAAGAAATGTGGCTATCACTTGACTGTACAGTAAATGAGTAATTTATTTAGGGCCAGCTAATAGTTATACAGATTTTAGTTAATAAATACGCTCTATGAATATTTTTGAAGAATGTTTAATTATATTATTGTAATAGTAACGTTTGTATTAATTACTGAAAACTTCAGTCATTTTTAAGGAAAAAAAAACGACATTCAATAAATTCGACAAGAAATTTACAATCCATGTTATATAAAATACTAAATGTTTCGTAATGCATCAACTAACGTCCAAAAATACTAAAAATGATTGAAGTTCTTGTAAACTTATAACAATTTCAAAACTTTCCGATTAAAAAGTTTTAAAATACGCGGATGACGTGGCTGGTGGCCGTCAGTTGGAAAGTAGAATTCCTAATATGTAACTTTACACGTGCAGCCAAGACTACACAGAAAGTTGCATGTACTTGTAGCGCGTCCGCCATTGTACCGACTCCTTTGTTCTTGAGAAATCAAACATGGCGGCGTATTGTTGGCGTCCCCTAGCGGTTCTTGAAGAGAAACTTTAGTATTTCGGCTTTACATCTTTGTGTTTTTGTACTCTACAAGCATAAAATTACTGTGAAATTAACATGGAAGTACGCGTTTATGGAACAAATGCCCTGAAATATTCAGGTGCTGAAATTTGTCGTGTTTACATTAAACGTAATTACACGTGGGGAGAAGTCACGCGGCGCAACAATTTTCTACTCTTAGAAAAATGTTGTAAGGAATGTATAACAACTTTAAAAACTTGTTGACTTTATGTGGCAAATTAAATGTACCTTTTAGGAACATAATTCAATGGTAATTATATATATATATATATATATATATATATACTGTTACCATCACAATTTGAAGATTCACAAGGGACCTTAAAAATAGAATCTCAGCCAAGTATCACCTCTCCTCTCTCATTTACAGCGTTATACTAATTCAGTCCATTGGTAAGCAATTTTTCGTCCGTTATCCCCCCTCCGAACCGCTGTTTACCCCCCACCCAGCGGACGTGATTCGAAAACAAATAGATACATTTGTTGAATAGTGTATTTGTTCGCGCTAACTCGGGCGCTTTGAGAATGAGCTGGACAATGTTATTCGTTGGAATCTTGTTACATTATAATAAATGTTATGCCAATTCTGAAATGTTTCGGACTTATTTTACTTCTGAAGTGTTATATTAAGCTCTTAGATACTGAAATATTGCTGTAATAAATTGAATAATGTGATTAATATTATTCATTTATTTAAAATTCGAAACTAATGTTTCATTAATTTTAAATTTAGGTTTGAATAAATTTATTTCAAAATATTTTATTGTAACTTACTAATTACTACAAAATATAACTTTTCATATACAAAATATTGTGAACAATTTAATAATTATATCGCTGCCAAAATTCTGAAAAGCAATTATTATAAAATTATCCAATAACTAACCGAATATATTGAAACGGTTGTAACCAAATTAACGAGTAGAGCACCGTTTTCACTATTTTCCTAGAACCGATTTAATACCTAAGTAATTATTTTCTAAGGGTATTGTTTTGTAGGGGCTGTGAGTTATGCGTTTACTGGCCACCTAGGACGATGGTATTACAACTCAATTACAACTTTATTGTTATCGAATTAAGATTGTTGATTGGTTGTAGTTTATTCATATCGATAATATTTTATAATATATATATTTAAATAAATAACATTGTAAAATATATATCTTTTATTATTTTATATACGTGATAAGAAACGAATTGTACTTATATGAATAAAAAACATTTAATATTATTGTCCATATAAAACTAAATGAAACTTTAGTCCAAGAACATACAGAACTCTATTAATAAGTATGTGAGTCCCTACCAAGGAACTTTGTTTACCATTACGCAAAATTACTTCACTAAACAATGCGTAAACATCGCCCCCCACATTTAGTCAAGACGTATAGCCAAGGGTCACTAAAGTAACGAACATTGCCGTGAAACCCAATAAGCGTTACCGACGATTTATTGGTTGTAATTCAAAGCGTAAAGGCCATTTGTCAGCAACGCATGATGTTAGGATAATTGAAAATGAATTGCTCATTTTGTGTCTTTGAACTCGTCTCGTAAAATTAGTTTTAGTTGTCTTTAATTGCATTTTAGTAAGTAATAAAGGAGATACAGGCTCTTCCCACCTGCTGTGCTATGGCAGGTTATAAAAAAAATATATTTTTCTATTAAAGAATTGAAACAAAAATTTTTTACTGAAGTAATGATCAACCTCCATACCGTATACATTTATACATATCAACATTTAAATAGTTAAGAAGTATAATATAAAGTGTTATTTATCTAATGTTTAATTAAAATAAAATAGAAAATATATTTGTTTACATCTAGTCAAAATTGCATTACAAAATCCTGCTGTTACCGAGTATACAGGCTTCGCTTTACGTTGGTTTGTTCAATCAAAGGGTAGAGGAATTTTAAGTTCTCATTGGATACATGTACTAGAAAGTTCCACAGCCGACAGAAGTGCGGTGACCGGGAATTATAAAGCATACGTGAATAAAATTGTATAATCGGCCAATCGAACGTTTTAACTTTTGTATCTATTTCTAATAACCAATGACGCTTGCATAGTTAAAAGTTAATGTTGCAGCCATTGTTATAAAACGTATTTGAATTTCAATATAAACGCTATTTCCGGAGTGCCTTTGTTAACGTAATAAACTAACACTAAATTAAAGTTTGACCAAAGTTTCCAATGTGGAACTGCCATAAACTGTCTGGTAAGTTTATTCGCTGACAGGACAGGTAAAGCAACCGCCATTAAGATTATATCAAAGGCGAATTTGAGGAAACAAACATGTTTACTAACGGACAAATAAGATTTAACTCGCATCAACCTAACCAAGTGAGAATGAAGTGACTATTGTGACATTGGTAACGCAATTAATTAATTATTTATAAAAAAAAAAAACAAATATATTAAAAATATATAAATATCAAACATGGTGGAATTTAAAACTTTGGAAACGGATATGGAAAACCATCGCGACTACTTAAACAATTTGCGGAGCACGCTGCACAAAGCAAATACGTGACACGGAGTGGCCGTGTTTTGCGGTCACTTTGCCACTGGTTTTATTTTACAAGTCAATATGCTCTGGCTGTTTTTCAAGTTTTGTAATTTACAAATTCAATGACAGCTTTTACACCTGCGGTCTTGAATACAAAAGCCATGTAATAAATAAAAATATACAATAAATATTTTTTCTATAAATTATTTATCATATGTTGATTTAAATCTTATATTTCATTGTATGTGCTAACACTTTAAAGTCAGTAAATTTAAATAACAGATAAGAGCCAGGGTAGTTGTTATAATAAATCATAACTGCGACCATCTAGCGCGACGAGTTCCCGGGAGTAATCTCGCATTATGCGCAGCATCTACTTCTGCATCTCGTAATAAAACATAATCATCAAATAATTTATTATTATAGTGACTCTAAACATAAACATAGTAAATAATGCTTAAAAAAGATACATTATTAAAGATATATTTGAATGTATCGTTCCAATTATATTACAAAATATATATCGAATGAAAATTAAATGGACAACTATTGAGCTACTTTCGCTTCATCAATAGAGTGACGGGATGGTTTTTCACAGGTCGTAGGTTCGAATTCTTGCCCGTTTTATTTTCATTCTATATTTTTTTATATTTAAATAATCTTAAGATTACATCTTTACAAACAAAAACTTTAAAAAATATATAGAATTGTCAAATAACGTCGCGGAATACTCTATTTGCTTCCATTTTGCATCAAAGCTATATAATGGCTCTTCCATTGTCTACTTAAACAGTCTGAGACCTTTACAATGTAGGGTAGCCAAATATTTGTAATATTCATTGATTCTTAACATATATTTGAATACTTAAATATCAACATTTGTATACTTTAAATGATTTAGTAATCCATATTTATTAAATTTATTAGTAAGATTTTGTATTGGATTGTTCATTTGTATTGATGCATCAGCCAATAAAATAATATTGGCTGATGGATTAATTTTATTTAAAAATATTTTAGGTTAATTAATACTTTACATGACAAATATATTTATATTATAATAACGTTTATTATGTATAATTTACTTTAGTAATAATAAAGTGTTGTTAAATTATGTATAGTAATGCCATCATTAGAATATCTCTATAAAAGGAGAGCGTCGGCTTCATGCGAGTCTCTGACACTCGCGACACTCGTCTCAGACACTAATTAAGGAAAGCCTGCAATTACTAGAGCTGACAATGGCGTCTAAGCTTTAATGTTTAACAGTATCATATAATAATATTTTAAAACGATATTATTTCGTTACGTAGATAAATAATATAGCTTTATTTAATTCCACAAACCCACTTTCTGGATAATAAACTAGTATAAATAAATACTTCTCAAATAATTTCTTGGCTTGTGTGGACCCCTTTCGGGTAGCCTTGTCCAAGGACTTCCATCGTACTTTGTGTTTAGCCAAGGATATTCAGTTTTCTCCAGCTACTTTTACCAGTTCATCTGTCCATCTCAAAACCTCTAAATCCTCTAAAACCTTACCATTTCACCACTCTGATGGTCCACCAGTCGTCGTCGTAACGGTCGATTATCAGCGATAAAGTTAAAGCGTCGGTTAACTTAGTTTTGTTGCGAATGTGATTATTTTTAAACTTGTCCCTTCCGTTGCTGTGACACTGAATATTAATACTACACCAATCTGATTCTGAAAAGTTTTTTTATTTATTTAAATCGTATATAATATTCAAATCTCATTTAACTCTAACATCTCTACCAGACTAAAGAAGTTTTAAGGCAAGTGCCATTACTTGTGAGGCTTTTTTCTGAACAGGGAAATCGTTTAAGTTAACTCGTTTACTCGAGGAACTTGCCTTGTGGCCGTCTTACTCAGATAAAACTAACTTCGAACCTTCTATTAAAACTCCGTTTTTTTTTTGTATTACCTTTTCATAATATCTTTTATACTTTTGATGTTCCATTCCGATGGAACGCCTATCTTATTTATATCTAAAATTTTAATGATATTTTTTCTCTGAACTCTTTTATTTTTATTCTTTAGTAGCGCTTTGAGGAAAATGGTAACATTTATAATTATTTTAATTAAATGCTAGCTAAGAAAACGTGGTCTTATAATAATATAAGTTCTCTTAAGTTTTAACCAAAGCCCGTATATATAGTTCTGAAAACGATACATTATTTACTCTATATATTTTATCTGATTAAAATATTGTAATATATATTTAAATAAATATCAAGCTGCCATTAATAAATGATATTACAATATTTATCGTTATAAAAATAAGTAAACAGTTTATATAAAATCACATTACATTTAATTTATTTATTACAATAAAAATATATTTAAATTTGTATTGACGGAACGAATGCGTGATTTATATTCAGAAGCATTTCTCTTTTTTCCGTTACCAAATGCAGCTGTGCCAAATGCAACAGAATATACATTTACACGTATCTGATATAAATATACATACACATGTATTTGCTTTCAATATACATGCACATGTGTTACTATAAATATTATTACCGGCGTTAAATACATGAGTAGAAATATTGTACTGTTTGTGTAGAGAAGTGTGTGTGTGTGTGTCTGTGTGTGTGTGTGTGTGTGTGAGCGCGCGTGTGTTGAATAGTGAGGCGATTCATCATATTCGAATTACGATATAAGCTTTTAGAATCAAATGCTTTATACATTTCACAAACATTTGATGTTTGGCCGTATTTGGACAACTGATTGGCGCTCTAGCTGTATCTCCGACTATCCTGGGTTCGATTCCCACATTAGAAAAAAATGTTATTGTGTACATAATGTATGTATTTACGAGAGAAAAATAATTTATGTATGTTTATTAATTGTCTAGCACAAAATTTGCTTAGTTTGGTTGCTTTGTGTGGAATGTCCGAATATTTATAATTATTCATTCACAATTAAATATAGCTCAAGAGCTTGTTTCTTGCTGTCTGTACCTATATATAGCAATCAGTATTATTTATGAAAATGCATATTCAACAACTTTTTTGTTTATTCATCCATTAAGAGACGCATAATTTCCACGATGAAAAGGGTCCTCAAATTCCGTTCGATATTTGAGGAGAAGGGCTTCACTTTTCGCGCAATTAACCGCTGAGTCGTCCCTACGCTTCCGCCTCGGCACATCCGGACAGAATAACTGTGATATTTATTATATATATACAAGGGATACTTGAATTTATCTTAACAAATGATAAAAAAATAGTAACAAACAAAAAAATTCAAAAGCATACGTTTAAATAATATTATTTATTCCAACATTTCTACAAGATATTCCAACCTCTAATTCCAAACTAAGCAAAGTTTATACTATGGGTACTAGATTGATAAACATACATACATTATTTTTCTTTCGCTATACAAATTATACAAATAATATGACCCTAGAAAAATGCACTAGAAAAATATCTATAATAAAACAAATATTTTTCTAGTGTAGGGATCGAACCCATGACCACAGGAACAATAGACGGAGTTACAACCATTACGCTATACAGTCGTCATTATAATATATTTAAAATAGAATCATTTCAATTTAAAACGAAAATTATATATTTAGAAACATTCGAAGCTTTAAAAAAACGTAGTTAACGACAAATCAAGAATATATTAAAAATATAAAAATATTGTATTATAGAAGGGAAGGGTGTTATTCCGGAAAACGGTAATGAGCGTGCTTTTTTTATACCGAGAATTGAACCTCTTACAGAAAGAGCAATAAAACTTATATAACGCCATAAAATACTACACAAGACTCTTCATTAAGTTTAATGGCGGACTGCGATGTCAGAAAAACGGAGCTATGTAATGAAATGATTTATTTTATACTGATAAGTCAACAATTATAAAAGCAAATATCTATAACACTTATAATTATCGAATTTAAAATAAATTGATCCTAAATAGAAATGAAGTACAAATATAATGGATCAAAATAAATTTGCTAGAAAAACTTCGCAGACCGTTGGGATGTTACATCAAACCAAACGAAACTCAAGCAAAATATTAACATTCTGCCAATTAAAGGGAACCTCAATTCCCTCACGTTCCCCCCGTTTTGTAACCATACGATAGAAAAAGGATCCACCTTCAACTTTTTATGTGCCCATAAAAAATTTATGGCGGTCCCGGCAAGCAAATTGAATATGAAATCAGCAAGATGAACTTTTAGGCTAAATTTAATGAAGTGAACCAAAACGCGTTTTAAAAAACATTACAAACACTTTACCGCCTGGACATTTTTCGTTAGTGTATAATTTATTCAGTTTATATTATATGAATTATTTTTTGTTATAACTGACTTGGTAAGCTCGGGTCACCAACTTTACCAAAGATAAGAACCACTAAAAGTTTAATGAATCTTAATATCTGGAAGAATATTCCAAGAAGCTTTCGTAGTTAATGTAGCGTTTAAAGATAAACGGCGTGATTACGATGAGATGGCGGGATACGCACTTATTTATGGGATTTTAACCCTTCAAAAGTTATGTGCGAAATTTCATATTTCAAACCGCTAATACACTAAGGACAACTTAAATATATATAGTTGCTAGCTTTCAGTAGCATCAAGAGTCACGTCCACTTCAGACAATATTTCAAGCAACACACAGACGGAATAACAACACAGGCCATATACATTTTACCGAAATTCACATATCATGGCTAATCTCTTATGGAGTTTATAAAGCAAATGCACTGAATATATTATCATTCGTGGAGCTCTAAGCTCTAACTCTAGTTGTAACTGTAGTTGTACTACAGTTGTAACTAGAGCCCGCTGCTTAAAACTTAAGTCTAAATTAAATCGTTGTTTGCGTTCCATTTTGTCTTAAGTATTTCTATTTATATACGTTAAATGTACGGTAGGCGCCCACTGCTATTTTATTTCGCTTTTGTCCGTCCACTTATTTATTTTTCGAAAAAACTTTACAAGTTACTTTAAGGTCTGTTATGAAGATATAACTTTTGTATTAAATATGTATCTTATCTTTCATAGAGTAATAATATATATATATGTAAATAAACTATGAATGTAATTGCATTTAATTATACATACAAGTGTAAAACAATATCATTTTAAAACATAATATACTACAGTGTACGCCCTCAGAAGTGTTTCTCTTATTTCGTCAGTTTTGTATCCTGTTGAGAACTGACTTAAATTCGGTCTGTTTTGCATTTCAAATTACAACTACACTGTGATTATACACTGTCGTAAACCCGAAGCTGTATTTTAACATATAAATGTTTATACGAAATGTCATTTTCATCTGTTAAAAGTTCTATAAATAAAGAAAAATCTTAATTTTAATTGACTTTTCTCTTTTTATATTCACATACCCAATATGTATGAAATATATATTTTGTATAGTGTAACTGCATAGTCTTGAAATATTCAAGCTAGCCAACCCAAACAAAATACGTCGGCCGACCGACGCCCGTAGCGCGTGCTCGCACCACACTTCTGAAGCCTACTTGACCCACATCCTCTTTGTGTCTCCTATAACGGGAAGTTTCCAACTAACCCTTCAACATTATAAACAAAAAACAACTCTATAACCACGCTCCAGAGATCAAAATACCTTGAACACTCGACCGACTCAAAGGCGTCTCCCCACGCAATTTAACACTTTGTTTTTCCTTCAAACACGGCAGAATATTCAATGTCGGCGGAAAATGAGTTGGATGTATGTACTTAGCGATTTGCTACTTACTTGTACGTGTAATAAGATTCACATTCAAATAGCAAGATGATGCTACGTATTGAATTTTTTATCCCATTTCGGCCTACACTAGCTGCAATAATATATGTAATCTAAGCTATACTTGCGATCTGTGTATTCACAAACAGAATTTTTAAAAAATTCATAAAAGGGTTATTTTATAGCGCTTCCGTATTTCTATTAAAATAAAAGGGGAAGAAAATACCTGTAGTACTTTGAATTCGCGGAAAAATTTGTAAGCTTAAACTTCATACAAAAGGCATAAAACGAAATAAAATCATGGTAGGGGTAACTTCTGAGAAAATTCTGTTGTGCGTTGATTCAGTTAATGTTAGAAACTTTTAATTGGTTTAATAATTTGCCTTTTCTGATCTGGATGTAAGTACAGAGTGTTAACTTTTTCAATTATCGTCAATTTAACTTTTGAAATATGACTAAGATTGACGTTTACTTTTCTATTTGATGTTAGATGAATGTTGTATTTACAAACCTTTAGAGATTGCTTTATTTATATATATTTATTAATTGCCACCGATTCCTCTTGCTTTAAGTGAAAGTATGGCTTATATTTAGAGGTAATTTTAACATTCGTGGGGGACCAGCTTCGATTATACAAATATATAAAAAGCGCAATTTTTTTTGAGTCCCTTTTTTGGATAACGTAACATTGTGTAAGTAACTTCAAATAATAATAAAAAAATAACCTCAAATTCACACGATTCAATTTAATTTGTGAAGAGATAGAGTTAGAGTCATAGGAGAAATTGTTGTTGAATGTTAAAATCCATATTTCTATTTCAATATAACATATGTGTATGAAATATAACTCTTTTTATGACTCCGGTCATCAAATCAATAAAAAATATATATCTTGAAAACTAAATAAAAAGTTCTGATCCATACAAAAAAATCCTTACCAATCGGACATAAAAGTCCTTTCAAATCTCTCTTCTTCGATATCTCTACCTCTAAATCTCCCAGAGTATAGATGGCAATCAATGAAAACTGTTTACGAAGGCCTGTACACTTAGAGGTACGATTCAGGTCAGTATAGACCTCTTAACGTTAATTACACCGTAATTAGTCAGGGTCGGCAACGTCGTGATTTACGTGTAACTGGACCTCTGTTATCCGCCACGCGACACTCGTATAACCTATTCGACTCTAATAAAGTTTGCGAATACAATGACTCGCCGCAATGATTATTCATTGAATTGTATAAACAATACTTTATAAGATGTATTCTATTTTCTTATTTTTATTATTAATGCTTTTGAAGTAACGGAAACAAAATATCTTGTGTATATAATTGAAAATATATTGTGCTCATTCCATTCAATCTTTTAAATATCACGTACTTATTCAGTTTAACGCATGTTATATTTTTATGATTATTTAAAATATCTTTTTGAAATAATTTTGTGAATACACAAACATAAATACGGACGTTGTTAAAAAGGTATGCGATCCTTTCTCGTATTATAAAGTCAAATAAATTACTGTTTATCTAAATTAGATCAAGCTTGGCTTGAAAATGTTGCATTAAACGAAAAAAATATTTTAAAACTAGCAATTCTTAAGCCGTATATAAAGTAGAATTATAAGCGAGACAAATACTACACCTTATTTCTTTAAAGTAAATATTCAAATCGAACCCATGACCGCTGGAAGATCGTCCCGTCACTCCAACACTTGAGCTATAGTATCGCCTTCATTTTATGATTTAAAACTTATATAAGCTTAACGGTATACATGTTTACAATTATACATACTTTTAAAAGTTCAAACCATTCATAATTATTATAGGGTTTAGTAATATTCACTCAGTTACCCTTCTCTTGAACCCTGAACCCTGGGGTCATCGCCGCGTGTAATTTGGTTATACGTCACCAGTCTATTTGGTGTGTGATCGCAACGGACGGTCAATCCACTCGCGAAATTAAACTGTCACGCTGATATTGTTTGTTCACTTGTTTGTCGGTAATATGTAATCAAATTTATATACAGGGTGTTTAATATTATCATAATATATATTTAGAAGTTTAATTATAATTATTACTCATAATATATATGGCATTATTGACAATACATTTTGTGTTGTTACGTCGGCAACTGTTAAGTCATTCTGGAGATATAGGGTCATAGACACCAACGACGTATATATGATTAAATACCAAGGAAGAAATCCGTAGAATAAATATTATTTGACTATGAAATTGATACCTTTAGTACATGGCAGAAATAATACTTTTAACTGTTCCTTGAAAATGTTGTATTACTGTTTACTTAGCTAGGATGTGGATAAACATTTCTGTAGTGATAGCTTATTGTATGAATCAATATATAATTATTTATATTTCAGCAAATTTACCAATTTTGAAAGAAAAACATTAAACTGTTTTGGATTTACAAATGTGAAAATTTTGTGCTGTTACATATTGCTTTTATGTCAAAATATATCCTCTCAAAATATTGTAAAGTAAAGCCATACCATACCCCAAGTGACATGAGCTGGCTGTGAATAAACAAGGTGTTTATTTAGCGATACAATCTCCAGCTTATGAATATTCATACACGTACCTCCCAGCTGATTTTTTTATTTTATAATTGCTGCTATATCTACACGATATCATATCACATTACTGAAATTCAGCTTACAGCAACAATAACCGTCTTTATAATTAAATAAATTCAGTGCTAGAAGAACTGAAGCTTTTGTTTACACAAAATAATTTTTATATAATAATAAAATATATTTGTTATAAAATAATGTGTCAACTGTAAATTGTCATCAGAACTGCTATTTTCAGTAATTTCAGTACATTTAATCGTTGCTCATATTGTATCAAGTGCAGAACTAAAACAACACAATTTAACGAAGCGTGTCTGTTGTATGGAAGACGCCAAGCCTTATTACCGTCTGCTGTTACTCTATCTCTATTATAGGACTGCTGACGAAGCACACTGCACTTTTGTTACACTAGAAACGATAAATGTGGACAGTTGTAAGCTGTTGTCAACTTGTTTTAAACCATTTGGTTTAGAGGATAAAATATAAAACAATTCTTAAAAGATAAGATAAATGTTTCACTTTAAATCAATATTTTTTATATCAAATACATAACTTATGAAAGTTCAGACTCTAGCACGATGCCAAAGGGTAGGTCCGTGGAGAAAAACGGACAGGAAACTCCATGGGTACTTTTAATTTATACAATTACATTTTATATAGTATTGAATATTGACTCACAGCCACAATTTGTATGTGAGAAAAAATTAAGTTTACTTTAATCTACCAATTCAGCTACCGTATCTATACGGTATTTTTAGTGTTACGGTAGCTCAAATGTTGGAGCGACGGTACGGTTTCCGGAGGTCGCGGATTCGAATCCCCGTATTGGTTTATTTTTCATTCTATATTTATTTAAATTACCATTAGAAAAACTAACCACGCCACTAATAATTCAATGATGCTTCCACTTAAAACATTTGTAACAATACATATTATTTAATGCCATATTTTCAAACTAAGCATGTAATAAACTTTAAGTGGTTATAGAGGCGCTATGTGCAGAATTGATGATTGGTTATTGACATTCCCTATTGTAAACTTAGCTTTATATAGAGTCAATCGATGGAATGGAGTCGAATGGACGAAGTAAATACGTCAATAGTATAGTATGGATCAAGAAATGTACAATTTGTGTATTTTATATATCCGTTATTACGTTCAATTAGTTGATTGCTTCTCTGTGATGTATTCCTTCTTTATTATTCTGATTGTGACAGCAAACAGTTGGTAATAGAATAATGGCATGTTTAGACAAACAAGGAATAATACCGGTGAAAGGGTATTATTCCTTGTTTGTCGCATTTGAATTGGATATTTAAAAACTACATCATTACAGTGACGTTATTATGATCTTCATTGGACTTGTGACGTTTTATAGAATAGAAATAAGTATAATTAATAATGTACTGTCATTAAATTACATTTAAATTCAAAATGAATTTATTCATTATTCAAATTCGTTGGGTTTTAAATGAATTAATAATTTATTTTATCATTTTGTCACGCATTAACTATGCATACTCGGAGTAGGAAGTTCGGTTTTTATTACTTTTTAAACAGTAACCAAAATTTACTATTACTTATGCATTTAAAAACTTAATTACTATTTAATTATAAGTTGCATTTAAGTATTAATGTATAGAATTATCGCTAACTTTATTTTGTTTATTTTATTCATTACGTTATCTTTACAAAATTATAAAATACTGGATTTTTTTTTGTTGTGCTTCAGGATGTCAAGCACAATTTTAAACGACCTTACATAAACTTTATAAATAAAAACGTATTTTAAGGATATTAAACATTCTGTAAAATAATATAAATCACATAATTTATAATATATGAAAAATTCGTCGTAAGTTATCGTTACATTTTTATTTAATTCAGTCTATAAACCTTCAGTAAATAACCTATGGACGCGTTATCTGAAAGAGACAGCTCTCGGTTAAAATATTACACAAACCTGAAAGTAAAAATAACCTGTTTTATGTACCGTGAAGATAATTTTGTATGATTCTAAATGGATTTAGTAACGCAGATTGAGGACAATATCACTATTTAGTATTGTATTGGTGAACATATAAGTTTATTGTTTCAAAATATTTATAAGTTTATATTCGTGTTAAGCTTATTTAAATTTTAAATAAGCACGGAATAAAAAACGAATACACACCGGAAAGGTTTCGAACCCACGACCTAGGGAAACTATTCCGTCGTTTACAAATTGAGCTATCGCTACCCCTTTTGGTGAATCGGGACGGTGGTGACATCTATTAGAATTCTATCAAAAATCAAAATTTATTTAGAGAATAAACCTTGTTTCACAAACATTTAAATAAATAGAACAAATTACAGACTACTGAACCCTGACCCAGACTCTGAATAACCATACATGGATCTTACAAAGAATAGTCCCACATGGGAATTGAACCCATAACCTTTAAGTCAATTGTAACCACTAGACCAAAAGCACAAAATACATATATATTGTTCGTTATATTTAATATAAATGCGAGTCATTCTGTCCGTGTGTCACTTTAATATGACTAATAAAAGGTTTAGAGGTCGCTTAAATTACATTACTTTCTTTGATAAGACACTACACACAGTTCAGCAGTAATTGAATCTGCATTCACAACTACACCACTCCTTTAATTTGGGTAAGTGTGGTACAGTCAGCAACAAAATATATCTACGGAATAAAATTTAATTTTAGTTTTTAAATATTTTTTTTATACAGTGGTAAACAAACATATTGATTGTTTTTAATTAATTATATATATTTTTTTTTATTTGATAAATAATTAATATGCAGAAATTTATTTAATAAATAAGCATGAAATAACAAAAATCCCATTACATTTTGTTTTATTTAAAAAATAGCTATTGTCCCTTACGACATATGAGCCTCCATTCCTCACTTTCATTTATATTTATAAGACAAGCGTGTTTATTATTTAACGTTGTTTTTCTTCATGAATAAAATAAAGCTTAATATTTCTGGATAAATATGAAAGTCTGTCATTAGTCAGAACGCTCTGACGTCTATTCATAATTTTCATGCGACGAAAAAAATTTCTACTTTCATAGTCTTCAATATGAATTATGAAATTGAAGGAGTTCATAAAAATACAATAGCTGCGAATTAGTTAACTGTATGTTATATTTTAAAAAAATATACAAATTCAATTTAAATCTACAAGAAATTATTATCAGGCGAGTACTAATTATTTTACCAAAACTTTCCTTGCTGACGGTACATTTGTAAGGCCAAGCACGTTCTCGGACCGTACTTCAGATGGATTATGCCGCCTTTGTCGTAAATTTTACAACTTCAAAAATTAGGCGCCGTGAGCTGACTAGACCGACACTTCTAGCGACAAATTGTTTTAGCACTGCTGTGGTAGTATAACTTTTATGAATCGATTTATTTTAATATTCCCTTATGAAGAAAACTATACTATATAGAATATACTTTTTATGGTGTATAATTAAGTATACATTTATTAGATACTGCTTTATTATACAAATGTCTAATTATATTTGAACTACCATTTCTTTTTATGTCAAGAGAAAAAAATATAAATGTAATTAAAAAATGTAGTGTTGTATATACTTTTATTATTAAATTTATTTCAAAATAAATGTAATAGTTATCTTTGATCAATTCTGTTACCATTTAATAATGTAGGAAATTAAAGATTTAATATAAGGAGAAGCCAGCACAGCGACTGAAACGCTGCTGTAGTTCGTTAAGCATTGTGGTGTGGAGTGTAAGTTTGGGGCGTTTTTAAATTTCAACACCAGATTTCTCAAGTCCAATTTGTAAAAAGACAACTTCTCTGCTATCATTATTAACCTTCCTGATTGGTTGATCACGTGTCAGCCAATCAGAGCTCTTTAAATTGCTGTTAAATTTTATTCGATTTTTTTCAGAAACCTTTAATTATTTAAAATCCAGCTGTTATATATCAGATATTTATTTATCAAACTAATAATTTTCTTATGGTATCTATTGCATTTTTCAATCTATATCATGATCTATTATTATAAGCCAATTTATGCCAAATGGATGGTGTTGTTATTTAGAACATTTTTATTGTTAATTTGTTACTTTTTGTTTGTTATTTTATTTCATTTTTGTTTTATTACACATGTTGAGTTAACCTCTAAATGTCGATGTATAATATTTACTTATGTATAATTCATATTTAAGGTAATATTGTATGTCACGTTGGTTTCCTATGCAATAAATAAATAAATAAATTTAAACGTCGGTTTGTAACCAGCTCTCCGCTTACATCTTGGCCGCCGCTGGAAGTGTACCATTGCTGTGTGATTTATTGCTGGCCACGCCACGGTAACTTATTACCAACGTTTATGTTCAGGGAATACGCTAATATATATATGCGGCTTTGGAAACATCATAATAATGTTTCTAACCCAAAATGCTCATCCAAATTAAAATGTAACTAACAATTTTAATTGCGAATGAACTCAATTAGAATTTTCTCATCACGGTATGAAATACGTTAATTTTTGACTTCGTAGGGAGAATGCAAAGAGAAAATTGCATATTATATTTTGTTGCTAAAATGTTTCATCGGACCAAAGCTTCCCAAATACATAGATATACCAATGCTGAAGTTAATTTATAAAAAAAGGGAATAAAAGATTTCTAAGAGGTTCAAAAATTTAAATCATAATCTAGAATGATCTATAAATGAATGATTTTTATTTTTGTCACATTATTTAAATCTTAAAATATTTCAGTCACAAATTTTATACGGTCATCATCAGTGTATGAATATATTGCAACAACTAACTGCGCTATATAATAATTAAAATGAAATACTGAAACAGAAGGTCAGAATATTTAAAAGTTTTAAAACAAAAAAATCTCATTATTTGAACCTTAATTTAGGAATTTTGAAAATCAATTCTATTAAGTTGCCCGTATTTTATTTAATCTTAAAATATTTATGTTTCAGGTATGTTAAGTCGAGCTGCTTGAAAGACAATTGAATTTTTTGGTATGTCATTATTAATAGCACTCACTATTACATTACTCACTATTACATTACTTACTATTACAATATTATAATCAAAAATATATTTTTTATTTTCGCCAAATACTATGTTCTATAATAGCCGACGCTACTATGGTGGCATAACGAGCTACATAGCACCCATGAAAAAACCTTAAAACTCAAGATTAATGTTAAAAAATTTCATAGTTTCGAGTTTTGCTTTTCAAGCGGTCAAACTTATTGAAAAAACTTAGCTTACTTTTCTTTTGTTTTTTAATGATAAACCTCTTTTTCGTTTAAAAACGATTTTGATTAAAAGGAGTTTAGAATTTTTTTTTTTTTTTCATTAAATTTTTGAATTTTTCCTAATGGGAATTATACACTTACCGCCAAAACGCATCATATATATTGACTTAGACTTAGTACCGTAAGTCACATCTACTTCAGTGACACCAGTCGTTTTTGTTAGGTTTTGCTAGTGAGGCTCAAACAAAGTACCCACTCATCGAGGATACGCTTTTTTCAATTAAATGTAAACTTTTACTCCATTTCTAATATAATATAAACTAAATAACTAAATAACATACGTATTTTTATTATTTCACTTTATATAAACGTTAAAGCAAACTCGTTATTTTCTCTGATTGCATAATCTATTCATGCAAATATTTGTGGTAAATAAAATACATTGATATAACTTTTGATACTATATTTTTAATATTTATAAGCGTAAATAAAATAAGGGATGAAAATTAATTATAAAATTTATTACCGCGGATAATTTTATCGAAAATTTAATATTGTATTTGTTTTTACTAATTTTATATCATGGAGTCAAAATATTTAATATTTATAGTAAAACCAATCAAGCAACGATTCAACTCCCTCCCTTAAAATATTACAAATAAAAGAAAAAAAATCACTAAACAAAAATATATTATATTAAATTTCAGAATTATGAATAACAAGATTATAATATATAATTAATAAAATATAAGTTTTTTCATATAAAAACAAAATTACCTAGCTATTCCTCGGCAGGGGCCTCAGCAGGGGCCTCTTCCGGTGGTTCTGATTGTTCCTCTGCTGGGGTTTCTACAGGTTCAGCAGTTTCTTCTGGAGGTTCATCTGGTTGTACTTCTTCCTGTGTTGGTTCTGGCTCATCCTCAGGTGCAGCTTCAGTAACTTCTAGTTTTTCATCCCCAGCTTCTGTCATTGCTGGTGTAACTGTTGCTGCACTAACTTTGCTTTGTTCTTCTGTAGTCGGTTCTGGAGGTGGTGCCTCAGGAGCTGGACGTGCCGGAACCTTAGCAGCTACTACTTCCTCTTTCTTTTCCGGCTTTACTTTTTTCTGTTTTCGATCCAATGGCAAATACAATTTATAGTCTTGAGGTAATTCTTCCTCTGAATACAGGCGTTCGCTGAAATAGATTCTCCGCAACCGAGCATTAGCGTGGACTTGAACTCGAAGAGTCTCAATAAATTGACTTCCATAAGCACGCCTAGTAAAATCCGCTAAATTAAATTGTATCTGATTCCAACCTCCAGATAACCCGATTGGCATACTCGTACAGAAGGGTTTGATTTTTGTAGTTGATTGAAAATTTGAAATTCTGAATCGCCGCCTCATGTTTTTATCGTCTAATATGGTTATTTCAAATGAAAAATACCTTTTTAAATTCTTAACTATCATCACAAGGAATGGAAGTCGTATCCCTAACACCTGGTTTCTTTTTGGGCACGACATAAAAGTTGTCGCAACGTTAGTGCTCACTATTTCCAGTACTATTGAGTTTACTTCATTGTCTGTAAGACGTTTTATATGACCATTTTGCACTTCTGTATCCCATATTGCCAAGGGATTGGAGCCACAGCTGTAAAATATTGATAATAATCCGCTTTGATATGTATTTTTAAACATTGTAAATATACGAGTGCTACAAATTGAAAACCTAATTTGACAGCTCAGTAAAATGGCATTTGACGTTTATTTACTTATTAAAAATAGAAAAGTAACCAGTAGTGACAATATAATAAAATATTGTTTACATTCTAGTAATCTTTATTTTCATATAATTGTTTGTTACATTATAATCAGATATACTTACATTTTTTCGTTAAAAATAAATTTAAAAGAAAAAATATTAATAAAATACAACTAAAATAAATGTAGAAACTATATGAATTATTTAGTATTTAAACATATGTTTAATTAAAATAATATCTCTCCTAAAAATTAATGCAATTCTACAGTTTTATTATTGTATAGTATTTATCACTCGGAGTTAATCAAATCAAATTAACTAAATTTTGAAAATAATATATATGATACCTTACATATTAGTGTCTTACTAAGATTAATTCATCTTGCCTTTATTCTGTAGTCGCTGCAGTTTCTTCCACTTCTTCTACGCGTTTCAATTCTTCTTCTTGTACTTGTTCTTCGTCTTTCTTATCTTCAATTGTTTCATTTTGTACTTCTTCAATTGCTTCATTTTGTTCAACTTCTATAGCAGGCTCGACCTCTTTTTCAGGCTCGACTTCTTGAGCAGGCTCGACTTCTTTAGAAGACTCTACTTCTTTTGAAGCCTCGACTTCTTTAGAAGACTGTTCTTCTTGCTTTGCATCTACATTTTCAACTTCCTCAACAACTGTTTTAATGTTTGATGTTGTTTTCTTCGCAGAATGTATAGATGATTTTGAAGGCTTAGCTAAAACATCAAATGTAGGCTCTGGCTTGACATTTTCTTTATCTGAAGCATTTTGCTGTGGTGTTTTCTTCCCTGGTGCTTTTTTAGTTGCGAGCGGAAAATATAGTTTGTATTCCGGTGGAAGTTCATCGTCCGGGATTAGTCTCTCTGTAAAATAAACTCGACGGAGACGAATGTTTGCATTGATTTTAATTTTTTGTACTTCAACAAACTGCTTTTTGTATGCACGTCGAGTAAACTCTGCTAAATTGAACTGTATTTGATTCCATCCGTCAGAGAGACCAATCGGCATTACAGTGCAAAGTGGAAGTATTTGCGTACTGCTTTGAAAATTTGATACACGAAATCGTCTGCGGGTGAGGGTTTCGTCTAGAATGGTAACTTCAAATGAAAAATATTTCTTCAGATTTTTCACTATCATAACTAGGAACGGCATCGTTATACCTAAAACTTGATTTCCTTTCGGACAGGTTATGAACGTTGTACTTACATTAGTTCCGCCTATTTCTAATACCATAGACTTAATATCTTGATCTAAGAATCTTGAAATGTAACCGTCTTGTGTATGAGTATCCCAATTCACTAAAGGTTTTGAGCCTACGCTAAAAAACACCGTGAGCATGCCACGTTGATAGGAGTTTCGATACATTTTTATAAAATGTAATAAATTTTCTGATTTACGGCTCTTTTTTTTACAACTTCGAAATCATAGATGACATATGTCTAAATCATTTATTATTGCGCCAATTTGACGCGATTTTAAAAAAAATCTAGCTCAAAGAAGGCTGTATATAAATTCTGTACGTACTTAAGCTCGAGCAAAATATTATTTTAGATTTCTAATATATAGTTTGATATAATTGGAATTTAAATATTCCTTTGTGTAGTACGAAGTTTCATTGTCGGATCGGTCGTAGCAGTCTCGTCAGGGGTGCACAACCAAATATAACGAACCCGACGCCGGCGGAAATGAACGCTTATAACAACTCTCTTTTATCATTTGGCGCGCTCTCTGATGATGAACTGGATCGTCCAATGACTGAGAAATTAAAATGTTATAACGTCGGCGCCATTCATATTTAAGTTAAAAAATAAAGATTTCATTAATTACTCTGTGTTCAAAATATATTTGTGTTTATTTTTCAAAACCACTACGCCTATGTACTAAATACTTCTGTGGAATGCGGTAAAAACTAAGTTGCAAAAATAAATAATACTGTCAGCTATTGAAAAGATTCCTAAAGAATAGAAATAAAATAAAACTTTTGAAAGAAATGCTGACTTTCACTGTGATTTATCTCCCCATTAGTCATCCTCGACACTAGAAAAATATGTCACGCAAGCCCACAACGCACATAGCCTGTAACAAAAATAACATTTTGTCGTCTCTAAATCATGACTTTTCCTCTACGCCGCCCTAGAGACGAACCAAAAAACTGACGCGAGAACAATGGGACATAAAATAGTGCCTTCTGACTGTCGCGATAAGGGTGCATTGCCTTATTTGGCGTGTCGGTATAGGTAATAACGAGATGCGAAGCTTCAGCTACAGTCTTATTTTTTTGCACAATCCCGTTTCAGTGTATTTATATCTTGGGGGAGCTCCCTGTTTGGTTTGAAGTTATCGTGACAATCTTTCAAAACTAATGACACAGAAAAAATGAAACAAATATTATTTTAAGCTACAATATAGCTGAAGAAAAGCAGAATATTATTGTTCGCTTTTGAGTAATAAACTTTAAGCTCTAGAATCGATAGTACTTCACTATTCTATTCATTCACTCAAATCGATAGTCAGTTCAGGATCCCGACCCTAGTGAAGTAGAAATTAACTTACTAAGCCGGTTTAACCGCTCGAAAGTTTTTAACTGCTTCGTAAAGTGTAAAGTCCATGAAAATAATGTTCATGAAAATAAAAAAAAATCGTTTTAGATGTTTCCAGTATATTTACAGCGCTCATTGATTGGCGCAAGGCAGCGTGGGCTGCATAATGTATCGAATGGTTCGCGATTCTAGCAAACCTTTGTCTGTGTTATTTACAACCAGACCGTGTATTCACGCGGAAATTGGATTTGTGAAATAAGACACTAAATAAATAATCTTTATCTTAAAACATATCTCAGCGGGATCGTTGAAGCTACGTTTTTAGCGGCATCGTCTTTGTTGCATTTGTCTGCAGTTTAGATAAAAAAATCACTTTTATGTTATGTACGCTTCGGCCATTCATGAACTTCTTCTCAACAGAGATTTACTTTAACTATTGGCAAAGTAAATCTATTGACTTTACGAGATATATTGTTTCCTTTCGAGGCAGTATTTTCCCGAAGTCAGAATTATAATCATTATAAATTTAAGTCGTTGATAGAAGCGCTTAAATCGAGTCTTGTGGGCCGAAAATAATGGCTGTCGTTCCGGAGCCGGGCGGGGACAATGTATCGAAATTAATATCCGGACTGAAAGCCAACGGACAATTTGTCCTCCCGGAATGTGGATAATTAAAAGGGACTAGCCCATCGTCCATGAGACAAAAATATTTGATCTAAGATGAGCAACAACGGAGATTAATACAGGAGAGTGAAATGATGTTAAAATTTTAACCATTTTATATTATAGTTAGCGTGTTTTATTTCTAGTATCGCCTCGTAAATCTAAAACGTGGATAATAAGGACAGTGTTTGCGCTTCGTCGTCAATAAATTGCTTTAAGCGTGTCTTCTATCGCAGTCGATGTTTCGCTATTATGATGGAAAATGTGAAATAAGTCGACCAATTTGCTCGCCATAGGATCAATAACATTTAAAATCTGTCTATCTTTATCATTATTAGGATATTTATGGGCGTGTCAACGTCCATGTTTATAAAATAGGTTATTATTTTTTTATTACAATTTAAAAACAATAGGTTCCATTATATATTGTAATACTTGAACGTTTGTGGTTTTCTGAGGAATTCAAGAATTAGTATAATTTTAGTATTTTTCTAGTCAGCTTTGTTCAAATACAATCACGTGCGGTATTTTTCATCCAAGTATTTTAAAAAATATTGAAACATAAATTGTGTTGAAGCTATAGTAATTTAAAGTTATGACGTAAATCTCCAGTCTTGCCAAGACTTTATAGAAATTTTGTATGCCAAGTTGCTTGCCAAGCTAACATTACATTGGTATATAAAATATAACAAAGACAATTCAAATGTTTGTATTTAAGAATACCGTTTAATCATTAATTTATTCAAATTTAAACATATGACAAATATTTTTATAAAAAGTTAACATTTTTGTTTAGAATTTTATTCAAGCCTTGAAGTTTACAGGTTTGAGCTCCCGAGAATAATTCCAAAGGCTCTAAAACATTAGGCCAATACATAACAGTAATATACAGAGAAGTTGGTCCAGTGCCAGCTTCCCTAAATAAACGACCTGGGTTGTGATCATGGCTTGAAACTTGCTTACAAGACATACTATATATATATGTGTTTAAATATGGATATCTTGAATTGTTTTTTTAACCGATGTCCAAAAAAGGGGTTCTATGTTCGATTTTATGTAATTTTTTTATTATTTATTATATACTTGACATATTTTCAAATAATTATAGAATCTTCTTACCAATTTTAATACTTGTATTTTATAGTCTAAGGCCTTATCGTTATCCAGTTTAAAAGTTATTTGGACTCATCGCCGCGTAGAAAGTTAATGATATGTGAACGGGCCGAGAACCTTCGTTATTGTTAGTATATTTAATGGTTTGTAAGGGCGGTGTATGGGTCGGGATTACAGTCTTTCAGTAATCTCATTTTATTTAATCCTACCTTAAGTGCCCGGCTAATTGAAGATGTGATGAGATAAAGAAAGATTTAAATTTACAACCTCCCGGAATGATCTGGCATGATAAGATCGGTCTGTATAGACGATTTTGATACTTAACAAAAGATTATTAGGTATGTATTGTCCAATCGGATAGTCTTGATACTGGTGTTACAGAATATTACCTACAAATTCGAATTTTTATTAACAGTTGTCACGAAATATTTTATCGAATGTTTGATAAATTCCTATTAAAATGTATAGATAAGTTGAGCTTATTATTTTATGTAATTAACCGATAAGAACAGGACTCAAACTTGTGACCTCTGGGAAACCGTCCCATCGCTCTGCCATTACGGTAGTTGAATTTTTAATTTCATATTTATTTTAAACTACTGTGTTATTTGTATGATGACTCCTAGAAGATTTTTAGTTTTTATTCAACGTACAGAATTGAACTCTTCTACAGTTTTATCATAAGAATACATTTGATAAAGGAATGTTTATCATAAGTATACATTTGATAAAGGAATCTTTATTATAAGTATACATTTGATAAAGGAATCTTTATTATAAGTATACATTTGATAAAGGAATGTATATCCGAGTAAGTCCACGACAGTCAAGAATTTTTATAACCTATTAAGATAATGCAAAAATCGTTAAATATCTATTGGGGAAATGCAATTTTCGACAATAAAGTACACATGGCCCATTAGATATAGTAAGTGGAGGCCGTAAACACCCTTTGGGGCTATTACGACGCTCTTATATTCACGCCAAAGCTTTATTGAATGGAATCAGCGTTAGCTACTGTGAAAATTTTAATTTAGGTAATGTATAGAATGAGACAATATATACACTTATCTTTCTTTATATTTTTATCATTTAAGATATACTATTATCTTTTCTTTTTTATTGACGTGCAAACAAAAAGGTAAAATTATTTAATTGTTGAAAATGTTTCTCATTTTTAATTCTAATTCCTTATTTTAAAGTATCAGTTATCAAATTTTTGGATATTATCCCAGATTATTCTTACTCCAGTTTGTTTTTTTCCTTTCATTTAATTAATATTTCTCCCGTTTATTATTCATTGTTTGAAATTGTATCTTAAGTACTGAATTACATTTATGTTATTATTATAAAAAATATATTTGTAATTTTAATGATTTTATGAAGCAGTTTAAAAAAAATTAAGCTCCAATCTTAATTCTAAGTATTCATTTTAATGTATTGTTTTTGGTATCCAAATATGTTATTTTCTGACTTCACTTTATTTCAATTTTATTTATTTTACATAATATACTTGAAAATCTACCTTTTTCTATATATTATACAATGCTACAAATATTTTCATTCAAATAAATACAACAAAAACAGTCAACAATGAAATACATTTTACATTATCTCTGTAATAATGTATGTTCCAGTTTTTATAAGCCTTTTCATGATTTTATAAAATATCTCTTCAACAATATTTGTATCTACTGTTTTACATAGACGTCATATTTTTTTATTAGAAATATATATTGGAAATAAAAGCTTATGGAATTAAATATGATATTTGTGTGGGTAAAAATGTCTGTCAGTGTCTTCTTATTTATAAAAAATATAAGAAAATTATTTTAAATATGAGAAAGCTGGATGCAACTGCGGATATAACAAACTCGTATTTTGTCTTAATGAACTGTTATTTTATTATAATTTATATTATTAAAAATTGATAAAAACAAAATATATAATTAATGTATAAAAAAGATAAATATAAAGACGCTAAAAATTATATGATATTTTTTCTTATATGATAATTAATTTTATTTATTAATGAATATATATAATATATTGCTTAAGATGACAAACTTTATGTATTTTTAATTTTTTTTTTTTTAATAAAACCTATAATAAAATGTCAGTATTGTTGTTTATAATTCCTTATTCATTATTATTAATAGCTTGCAAATAGCTCCTTCAATCGTATTACACTTATATCATTCGCAAGTCGTCGGCTGCATTATTCAGTATTTTGCCTTTTAATATTCCGACGACATATTTGAGTTTCCTTTCAATTTTTTCCCGCCTCTTCTGTCGGTGTGCTGAGAATTTCTAAAGCTACTTATTGATGTTAGCATCTTAATCCCAACATATCACGGGATGCTGGGCGTTCCATTTATTTTTTATCGATACGCTATAGGGCTTCCCTTGTTCTCCCTCCATATATGAATTTATTGCAGCTGATTTTTATCGATACTCCCGCCGTAATTTACAACCCAGAATAATAGGATTAAAAAAAAATATGATGAAATGTATGGAATAGGGATGTTGCTGGACTGTTTAATTATCGGCATATAAATTGTTTTTGTCGAAGCACGATATTTCATTATTATAACCGCGGCGGAGGTGGGCCTATGACGTACAAATACACGCAGATATTTATAACTGGCGAATAAATTTCGCGAAACTGTAATTATAAAACTTATTACGACCATCCATTATACACGGTTTAATTGTTCGTTATTTGTATTAATAATTAATATTCAGAATTTTGCAAGTGTTCAGAATAATATTGATGTTCATAATTTTTTTATTTGTACGAAGTTTCTAAATATGAATTTGATGATCAAAGAAATGGGGTCAATTAATTTAAAAATACGAAACAATATTAAATGTCATCATTTTGCTGTTCTTCTGGTTTTTCAAGTAAGTCCTTTAGAATTTGGTTTGTTTCTATTTTTTAAAACTACCCGTCGTTCCAACTAGTTCAAGAGTACTTCGGTGTCTCTGTTAGTTAGTCTGGTCTAGTGTTCTATACCAGCTTAGATTTTTCAACATTGCGCAATTTTTCGTTTACCAGAAAGAATTGCTCAATTTTTGTTTACCAGAAAGAATTGCTCAATTTTTGTTTACCAGAAAGAATTGCTCAATTTTTGTTTACCAGAAAGAATTGCTCAATTTTTGTTTACCAGAAAGACTGGACTTAATTATATAAAATTATAAAAACATATAATAATATAGAAATGTTTTAAAAATCCAATTTAAAATCTTGCACATTCTCACTGCAGTCAGTCTTCTATCACAAAAAAAAACAAAGATGGAACAGGTCGTAGTCTGCAAAGTTAACTGCAAGTTTAAAATAGCAGTCTTTTCTTCCTGGTTATATTAAAACCATAAATCAATGACCAGTCCATTCCGCAGCATGGACCCTCCCGTTGCGCTGATGCCTTCCAATCTGGCCCCTCGTTAACATGCCCACTTCATTTATATGGATTTCACTTGGGTCAATGATCCTTTTGGTGTACGCTGAGAGATAGAAAAGATATCCTTCCACATAAAAAATACAATTTATTTCCGTTCCATAATTTATACAGACATTTATATGTCTTTCTATACAAGAAAAATATAATCAATAAGAATTAAAAATACTATAATTGTATCGTGAAGCAAGTTATAGAATTTCAATCCGAAAAACTTAATTAAGTGTAAAATAATTACGTAAAATATTAAAACAAAAGGTGTAGGAAGTTCATTTATATAATTAAATACATGGAACGTGACCTGCACAAGTTTCTGGAGTAATTGGCCAATTTTTCCAGCTCGCTCGTTACGTAAATATCAAGCAATTACACCATCTCATTTCACGGCTCTTACGTTTAGAGATGACGGAGCTTTAAGCAAATTTTCATAGGCTTTTACAGTTTGGTGAATTATTAAATGTACCTAGGTTTCAGTAGGTATCTTGAAGGGGTGAAAATCTAAAGCTAACAATATAAATATAATCTGTCTCGGTTTCAAAATACACGAATTTAAAAGAAAATTATTAAATATTAAAAAATATTATGAAAAACAAATATCCAATATAAATAAATTTAATTGACGCCGTGGAAAAGGAGTGTATGTTATTTTATCAGTGCTTGGAGTAACCTTACCAAGGTTTGCTTTCTCTTGCGCTAGATGGCGTTGTTTGGATATGTCAATTCTCACCACTCTTTAATCCCTATCTTTGTGAGAATGAAAGAGAGAGAGCTATTTGCTGTGAGGTTTTGAAAATCAATTAATTACTTTGATAATAAAAATATCGCTTTTGTATTATTATTTTTTAAATACATGTAATTATTTTTAATAGTCTCCATACCAAAATTGTGATTACTACAATATGTTGATTTGAATATTGATCAAGAGGATAATAATAATGAGAATATTTAATAACCACAAAAAAAGGAATCCATTCATTAACGTAGGTCTCATTTCTCAAGAAGCATTGAATTTTATTTATTTACGTCTTGATGAGAAACACGAAAATTATCTACGTTGTTATCTACATGTAGGTATAAGATATATCTTCGTGACTTGTCTTTGTGCTATTATCGCGTTTTCACTCCCCCCCCCCCCCCCTCATCATTCGAACAAAGCACTATGACAGCTCATATCACTTAAGTCATAACAGGCGCAGTTCTTTTATGAAATGTAACTGTAGCAAATTTTAATCCCATTAGGATCAGACGGAGGCTAATTACATTATCATTAGTTTCGGTACAGCGAACCGTTTCAGTGTTATAAACAAACCAGACGGGTTGGATATTCCATGGCGTTATGGAATATTCAATGCTGCTTGCCTCTTGGCTTCCCTATTTTGTTCTGTTTCACTGTCTCGTTTGTATTTGTTACGCCATTTTTATTATAGATTAATAATCTATGTTAGTTGTAAATAATTCATTTGCCTCTGTTGTATTTTTTACCTTTCTGGTATTTGTCATCCGAAAATCAGTAGGTATTTTTTGAATGTCTAAAGAAGCAATCACAACAAGGCGATTTTATTCAATTTGTCCACCCTCCAAAGGGTACGAGGATGAAGATAAATACATGTCCAATGAATTTCTGTCCGCCCATTTTGGATTTTACTAAATCCTAACAAATTATCGCTACCAGCACCCTGAGCTTTCATTTGATTGACTTTTTCCGAACGATTTAGTATTAAAACATTTTTAAAATTCTCTATAACGCATTTTAAATGTCTGTCATTTCAACGCCACTATATATCTGAATTGTAAACATCAGAACCCTTTGTCAGTATCTGAAGCTGTATTAGAATGTTTTATCCGTGAAATCTGTATCTGACTAGTGTAAACGCGGAAGCGAACTGCAATTTACGTACCAAATCGAGTGTGAACGAAACCAACATTTCGTAACCGCACAGTTTTCCACTCTTTTTTATATCTGATCCAACATCCACGCCAGCTTCCAACGTATTGTTGTCTTTCTTAAACCGATGAGAAAAAAGGGAACGGATATACAGACCAACGTTGGCAGATTGGAATTGTCTTTTGGTCGTATTATAGACTATGGTTCTTTATTGTAGGGGGAGAGACAGCAATGGGATTGAAAAACACGGGATGCCTCTAAACTGCACTTCTTTATTGTGCGTTGTCTGTGTGTTTTTTTCTGTAAATGTAGATTGAATGGTTGACGCTTTGAGATTGTTGATTGCGTATTTTAATCATTTTCTAAAGAGTATGAAGTTCTGTTATGTTTGTTGTCTGTGATTTTAGAATTAAAGGTTTGGATTATTTATTAAAAAAAATGTATACTTCATAGAATATATTTGTAAATTTGTTCAGCCCTTAAGTCAATTACTTTTAACTTACGTCAACGTACATTTTGGTAAAAATTGTTGTTAATACAAATGTCTCAAATGTATGATAATTTCATTCAAATCAGCAAATAAAAAGCCCAGAAGCCACCACTACCAGACATATAAAAAGATTTAAGTATACAATCCTCCATTTTAAATTAATCAAGCCAAATGTAATCAATGGATAAACGAAACGTTTTACAAATAGAAAATCGAATGCCATAGACAAAGGGGAGACCCGAAAAATCTCCTATGTGACCGGGGGTTAAAAGGCAAGGTCGAAGACACGATAACGGCTGGAGGGTTGGAAATCTAATTTGCAAATGCATTTCCTGCCTTTCAGGCCGCAGTGACGCGAATCCGACTTTACATTTTTAAACGAATAGGCACTGATTTTCAGGATTTTCCGTCTTCAAGATGAAAGAAAATAAGTCGCCCAAACTGGGTTAAACATACCACAAACGTTAGTTTAGTTAATAAATTATTAATAACAGAATTTGTAATACATTGCTAATACGCTTTAATTAAAATTAGCGCTTATCAATTATTCCCTAATTGTCTCGTTATTACCCCATAATTCACATCTGACGTGGGCTTAAATTGGACAAAATCCGCTTTAATCCAAGCACAATAAAGAAAGGTTTAGAAAATCCTTCACAATCCTTAATTAAAATAAAACTTGTAACCACTGAATTTAATTTAAATAACTATTGCCCGAGCGAATGCTTAATCCCCTTTAAGTTTGAAACTTATACTGACTTTACTTTAATGAACTCTCGTTTTAAATTAAGTTAATGCAAACTGTTGTTTTTGTAAAATTAAAGATAAAATAAAATAGAATGAGTACCGCGCCAAGTACTATTTATAAGTTTACTGAAAAGCTTAATACAGCTATATAAAAAACAAGATGGCTTCACATATATTTGTGTACAAATAAATAATATTAAGCTGTCGTGTCCGCACCACACATCATAAGACAAAACGTGTGCCTTTTGCGCTCCGTTAAATGGCTATTGGTCGAATATCTGAGTTACACATTTACGCGTCATTGCCCACGGAAATTACATTGCGTTGAAATACCTTGCTATATTATACATATATAGTGCCATTGTAAATGAAGAATTACTTTGGATAGCTAAATATTAAAAATAATAATTAGGGTTGTTACATAAAATGTAACGTGTATTTAATATTAATTTATCTCCAAGTATACAAAAGGCATAATAAAAGTAATTTCAGTCTAGTATTACAAAGATTATTTTACTATTATAGTACGAGTATTGTATATATTTTAAGTTGGATGGAATCACTCTGATGGAGCCTTCATAAGTTGTAAGATCGGATTCCTGGTCGCTGCACACATCAAAAAGTCGACAACTTTTGACATGTCCTCGGGCAAAGTTGCAGAGAACTTTTACATTAGAGATACTTCTATATCTCGGACTTTATATCACTCGGAATGGCGCGATGAGATGAATTCTTGTGTGACAAATGTATCTACTTTTTATATTATTTATATTACATATTTGTATGAAGAAATTAATGTTCTACGCCCCATGGTCGTGTCACATGTTATAAATGACATTTCTTCTAATATTATATTCAAGGAATTCGTATTTGTATATAAACTTGCGAATATAAATAATATTTTAGGCGGGTTTTATTTTCGCAGAAAGACAAATATATTATTTGTTTCCTATATTCAAATGTTCTATTGTTTGTTTTCTGGGTATTATGTACTTGTCTCCGTCTAAATAAAACACTAATGTTTCAGTTACTTTCAAACTACACAGTAATTCTAAAAGAAACAAGAGTTTATTCTGATTCTATAGAATATTGAAAGTAGATTCTTTGAAAAAAGACATTTCTGTTACATAATTATGTAATCGTTTTGATATATTTCATATTTTGGTAAGGCTATATAAATAAGGAATATGAAAATTTATATATTATATAAAAAGAATAAAAATAAGTATGTGATTTTTATTAAATATAAAATGAAATCTAAAAAAGTGATCTTTACGAGTGAATTTCATTTCTTTCAGCTCGCCACTGCCTCGGATTATCCTAATCAACGATGGTACTTGAATTAAACGCTTTTCATTTCAAGTTCGACGGTTAAAATTTCTTCACCGTGCTGAAAATTTGTCTTTCAAACTATTCCAACATTGCAAATGAAGACTTGAATAATTGCTCTGATTGAATTGTTCGCGGTTTCAGCTATAAAGCTAATTTGAACAATTTCAGGAAATCAGGATCAGATCTCTTAGTATTTGTTTTAAGTTTATATTATCTTTTTTAGTTTGAATGATATTTTATTTTAAATAAGAATTAAACTCGATTTTAGGTTTTATAATGGTGAGGCATTACCTTCAGGCAGATTAAATATTCTAATAAAATTCTTTACTGAAAGCAAGTTTTTTACAGAATATTTTGTCATTGTCAAAGCATGAAAAGTTATTTGCCACAGAACTAAAAGGGTATAACCAGACACTATAAATTAAGATATTAAAGATATACAGATCAAATAAAAAAATCTTAGACAGCATAAATTTAAAAGGTGACACGTAAGATAAGAACAAAATAACACGAAAATATTTAAAAGCTACCCTTCCATAATCCATCAGGCTGTTATAACGAAGTAAAACCACTCAAGGCTAAGTAACTGAAAGAGGAACATAGGAATGAAACATATAAAATTTATTTTTGATTTATTTTACGACGGACGGTGAGCCCGCGGCGTTTGCAATCTCGGTCCAAAGTGTTTTTGTCGTAAATTTCTGAGATGTATAATGGAATTTGTCATTTTTTAAGATACAATGAAGATTCTACGTTTGATTTTAACTTTTAATTTCCTAGTTTCCGTCTTTGTTATTCTTGTTCTGATAATATTTGTTATAGTATATATTTCTCTCTTGACGGCCATTTTCGTCTGTAAAGAAAAAATATTTTCTCCATCGTAAAATGGCTTTGATTTTATATATATATTTCGTTATCATATCTTTATATAGCTAAAGTAATAGAAGTATATATTTGGTTAACTAAAAGTAGATTCCTCCTGTTTGGTAATTGCATTGTTCATTGAATTCATTTAGTTTTTTTGTACTATGTTTACTGGGTTCTTATTTATTTAATATTTTTCTGATATAATATAAAACTAAATTTTTATTTCTTTTCAGGTATGTTTGATATAATACTTCATTCAGAACAGTACATAAAGTAAGTTTTTTATATCAGTGGTTGTCCTCAGTTTTGGATTGAGTATTTTTGCTTTATTTAAGAAAATATAAATAGTAGAGTTTAGTGATTTCTCAGTAGACGTCAATACAGTCGTAACAGCAGCAGTCATTAGTAAACGTCGCATCGTTCTTTCTCGCTTTCTGATTTATTTAAGTCTCTACATTTTATTAGTATGTACTGACGTAAAGAGCTTTTTACTTGGTCTCTTATTATTATACTGAATTCTTTTTCTAAAACAAAAAAAAACTAAAACAGAAGATATGAACGGAAAAAATATAATATATAATCAAAGTCTTGTTTAAAAATAATTTTGAACACCCATGTTAAAAAAAAATCCTTATACGTTTCCATTATTTTAGGTTGTTTGTACACTGTCAATATTTTATTAGCCTGTCCACAAGTACGTCCTTATATTTAGTATGTGTCGTTAGCTGTCCCTTTGTAAATAGCCGTTATTGCCTCAATAAAACATCCGATTCTCTAATACCAAATGAAATGTTTTATATCGTAAACCCTGCTACGAAATTCCCCTAGCACTCAATATGGTATTGAAGTTGATATGTGGTATGGACCTCAGAATGCATGGCATATGAGTACTTTTCTGTACTAGAGTATAGACTCTATATCAGAATGTACCAAAAATAAGATGGAAATGTATTGAATTGCTTCTTTGAAATAATTTAGACGAGATAAACTTAACTGTTATATTTTTAATGCTTTAAGGCAAATTTATCACTTGTTCACTTAATACCACCCCCTGGATAAGTTAATGGCGTCCGTGCACTCTCCTTATCATTCAAGATTATGTCTGTGCCCCTACTATATTGCTTTATTTCTCACATATCAATAACTCACGACATTTTGTGGAACGATTGAACATAAAATGGATCGACCTGAGCACTTTCGAGATTAATAACAATAAATGTTTATATATTTTTGGCGTAATTGTACGATTTTTTTATTTGATATTTGAAATGGCTAATACAAAACGTGATTTATAAATGACAATGGTCTGTGGTAAGGGATGATAAATTATATGTATTGCTTTGTGTATTGTACCCTTCACAATTAGTCTGGATGCAGACGATTTTCGGATTAAAATCTTAATTGCTTGCTTCAATACTTACTGGGAGGGGTCCATGCAACTGTCACGAGTAGATAACTTAAAAATATCTATTAACGATGTACTTGATACGTGAAAAAAAGTATTTTAGATCATGAATTTCTTAAAAATAATGGAATGGGAAGAAAATGTTTCTCCCACTACCGTCATTAGTAAGTAAATTTTTGCATCAAAATATTCCTTTTTTATTTTTTAAGAACACGATTTTACACAAAATACTTTATCCTTAATAGAATATACTTACGTAATAAAATATAGGATACAGTGAGCGTAGCATTGTTCCCAAAAAAAAACGACTATACTACGACAATAAAACTTGATATTCGCTATATATTACATAAACAATGAAGGCATATATTAAAATATTCTATAATACGTAAAGTTATTTTAAAGTGGAACAGCTCCATCCAAGTTTAATAGGGTTGGATGATGCTAAACTGGATCCCCAAAACTTGTCAGCTCACTATTTGCATAATGCCGTTCTGATACACACTAACTCAATATCAGTGCACCTGTCACCGAAGTAATAAACTTCAAATTATACCTCTATATTCCATCCTATGTGAAATTAATACACCTCATTGGTATCAAGAGATAACCAACGAAAACGATGAAGATATCAAAGATCAAAATGTTTGGCCGTTGTAAAATAATGTTAAGAATCATAAAACGTTCGAAGATCAATTCCCAGGTTAAGATGAACCCTGGTGGCGTCGCGTTAATGGCAGCCATCATGGCAAAGTCATCAGTCTTTGCAAAGTCATAAAACAACATTAGAGAAGTCAAGTGAGACCGGTATAATCCAATCTTATCCGCGGTGTCATTCCGAACTAACAAACTAGAAATTTTCAAGTCGATATTTCTGACCTGATTCTCGACGCTGCGGTTTAAACGAGCAGAGGAAAATTGCCGACTTCTTACTCTATCGGTTTTCTTATTGTGGAAAGTTAGACGGTCTGAGAACAGCCTGAAGTGACACTTAAAACTCTGTTTTCAGGACCATGTCGGACTCGATTATGTTACTGTAATTCAGTAATTAAAACAATTGGAATCTTTTATTGAGTTAAAAGTTCAAGTTGGAATATCATTTAATAATCAACTTTTTATTCAACTGAGAATAATTAATAAATATACGTATTGATTTATTTGCAGGATATTCTAATGTATGCATCAAACATTTTTTAAACATTTAAAAGAGCAACTGCTGAGTTTTTGGCCAGATCTTCTCAGCAGAGCAGCATTCCGAGCTGATGGTAGCTTACTCACGGACTAACATACTATACTGTACATTTTTTAATGTAATATAATTTCAAAAATGATACATAAGTGCATGTAAATGCCCACTTGAATAAAATAAATTTTGCATTTTATTTTAATTTTTTTACACATGCTATTGAAATAATGACTTATAAATAAAAAAAAAACTATAAAATCAATTATCTAGAAATGTAATTAAATATATATTGTTTTAACCTAAATTAATTAAATTGGTTAAAAGAAGTACCGACAGCAAAAAACTAACTTTTAACTAAAATGTACATGAAAAGTTCAAAGTTACGATTCCTTCTCGATTATACCACGGTTAATGTAACTTCGGAGTAAAACTAACTGTTAAGTTAACAAGACCCTCTACTTCTAGCTTCTTACTGCTTTTATTTGGCTCGCTTCAAGCGGTATAAGTTTAGTGAGACCATGTTCCGCTTCAGCTATAACATGTTTGTTCATGTTTCTAACTCTGGAAAAGTCATATACTTATAATTATTTCACTTAGAAGAATATTCATAAAATAAACTTTCCCTATTATATTATACGGTGCAATTTCGATATAACATATCGCAAGGGGACGAGTAAATTTTCGTTATATCGAGTGATTCGTTAAACTGAGGTTTGTTATTTTTTTATTATTATTATTTTTAATTTATTTATTTGAGGTAAGGTTGGTCTAAAATTTGTAAAAGAGGTAAAAACCTGTCGCGACTGAATCACATACTATGGGATTAAGGGTCATATATAGGTACGTTATATAGAGGTTTTGCTTTGACAAAATTCGTTAATTAGATGTATTTATAGTTTTTTGATAGTTGAAAATTCGTTATAAAGAATAACTTCTTTATTCTTTATAACGAATCGATATCGATAACGATTCGTATCGATATAGTTCGTTAAAATAAATGTGATATAAAAATACATTTTACATTAATTCTAATGGAAAATTCAAGAACGAAAAATTGGTTATGTTGAGGTTCGTTATATTAAAGTCGCACTGTATATGTGACAAGGACAGGTTATTTTATGTATTACCCGGCTGTATTGATGTGAATCTATCCGAATTAGCCCGACAAGTTCCGAACCCATTCGGGTTCTTACTCATGGCTTTTAATTATTATTTAATCTATATTTGTTTTAATTGGAATTGTAACAAAAAACAAAGTACGAGTAAAATATGCAACATTACCTTATTATTCAGCGATTCGGTCATTATTTCTAGGTCAGTTAATCCCTGGCTTACATTCCGCTTTTTAATTGTACCCCGCACCCTGATTTATAATTTAGGCCTTACGACCTTCGAAATACGGAATAACGCTTTAATTTTAGTTGTTGCCGGGTGTATCTGTCGGACCCTCGTCAAGGTCGCTTGTTTTTCAGAATTTACCGCCTCGTTAGTCGGTAAAATGAATACGCGTGATTATTTAACGATGCGCGGAAACGCATTAAAGAATTATAATTATAAAAATTAATAAACAAATTCATTATTAATTACAACATCATCACCAGATATTGTTGATTTAAAATGCTGAATTTTAATATATTTTATATAAATTTTAGTTTAATTACTTTGATACAACGAAAATGATTTATTTCGACGTTTTAAAGTTGCAGTGTTAAAGAATTACTGATAAATTAATTATTTTGGAAAATGTTAATTATAGAATACGAAAAATAATATTTTTTCAAATGTGATATTTTAGGTATTTATAACACTATTATGACATTTGCCAAAATTTTTGTGAATTCAATTTTGTAAAACATAGTCGAACATTCTCTACTTATGACATTTATAAAAAAAGGTAAAAAAAAGTTAGATTAAACTAGCGTAACTATATTTCATGAAAGATTGTAAAATGACTTATTATCTTTTTAAATATATTATTATTTTTTTTTAATATTAAATGCCACTGTTTTATTTTTATTTCTGGACATATACAAGTATATTGATATAAATCGAAATGTAATTTTTTCACAATAATTATAACATTTGAAGTAAGTAAGTATAATATATATATTAATTTATTTTATTCTATTCAAGCATGAGCTAGTATATTCTTATTATATATAATTTAATAATTAAAATTATATAAATATAATTTCAAAAGCACATTTCGACATAAAACAGCATCAAAAACTACATTTAATCATAAAGCAGGTTTAAATTAGTTGAATTCGTGAATAATTAATTACAATCAGAATTCATTCGCTCGGAAACATTCCGACGTGGATAATATCAATGGGTCAAACGGACTATGACGGCTCCTAATTAAAGAAAACAATATTTAAATATTCAAAATAACATTCAGTTTACTTATAATTATAAAGACGTCATAATTATGAATTATCAATATTCAATTATGATAAATTATGATAATATTAATTTAATCTACAACTATTTATCAAATTTGAATAAAGAACAAAATATTATACAAATAATGAATATTAAAATTATTTATCAAATTTGAAATGAAGGAGCAACCCATTTATCTGTCAATAGTTTAGCGGTTGGCGCTTGGAGTAGAAACCCTTGGGTATTTAATTTATTAATAGATAGTTCGTAGCAACGACCGGCCACGCCTGATAAATAGATCATCCTTCATATAATAAGGATGGTATAAATATAGATATAAATCTATATCTATATCTATATTATATGATAAAGTGATTTTTAATTAATATATGTGCAATGAAATGTTAACTCTTAATTGGTTTATTCTGTATTTTTATGACATTTTCGATGGTTTCAATCGAATCAGTAATTCAATGATTATAAATTATTTTAATTACAAAAATCAATGATGTATTTAAAAATCACGTAAAATGTTTGTATTGTTTTATTTATTACTTTAGTGAAATATATTAAATTGCTTTCATTTTATATAATCCCTATCTAATATTTATATTTTTCGTAAATAAAATAACATTTATATTTGAAATTTCAGACAATAATACCTCAAACAAACATTAAAAGTATTCTGAAAAAAATATTTATCTATTTTAAAAATGCATTCGAAAAATAAATATAACAAGAACAGAACAAAGGAAATGTTGTTATAAATCGGAAATAAAACATGAGAATATGCAATAAGAAAGAGAATATTTATTCAAATAATATCTTGTTAGACACCGACACATACCGTTTTCTTATAAGAAAAGGAGAATAAGTAAATAAGATTTCTCTATCGTAGAGACTTTGAGATGTAAAGTCAACATCCTAGACCGGAACAAATGTTCTCATGCAATCAAATATTCACACACACACACACACACACACACATGTAAACATAGAACCCAGTTCAATAGTCAGTAACTATTTCAATGAATTTCATACTCTATCTGAGCTGATACAGAATTATTTTCAACTCTACATTCAAAAGTATCAATCATGGTTGGATTCATTTTTATTTTTAGTAGATGTCATATGTTATCTGTGCAGACAAATTGTCAAATTTCTTGACATTGACATTAATTGATGAAAATTTACATATATTATAAAACGGTGATAAATTATTAAGTTAGCAAGTATTTTAATTGAAATTTTGATAGTAGCTTAGGTTGCACTATCGATGTTAAAGTTATCACTAAGAGCTATCACTAAGCTATTAATATACAGTATCAGCTGAACTTTGATGAAAAGCTCAAGGGGCATATCACATCCCAAGCACCTCTTGGAGAAGTAATCAGGGGCATAATTATAGTTCGTTTTTGTTATCTAGAAATAAGGTTTAGACTCTTAATATATTATGTAATATCTTCTAAGATATGTTTATCTTTATAATATTATAACTTTAACGATTGAACTGAAAAGTATTTTAAAATGTATATATTTTTTAGCCATAGTTGAACTTAAAATCTGCATTAAAGTCGGCGCACACGAATAAACACACGGCGCTTGTGAATTAATATATATTTTTTAAACAACAATATTATACAAGTACACATATAAATTACCAAAATTAATTTACAATAATTCCGTATCTTACTGAATTAACATTTTTCAGGCACGCTACTAACCGTCGTAGATTTGTAAACTTTAGTACTTCAAGCTGAACTCGTCCATTAACCAACTTTCATGTTAGGTTAGTAAATAATTTTCTTTTCTTGCATATTTTTGGAATAACAAATGAAATAATTGAACATAATTTCGTTAAGTTCTATTATTTATTTTTTTAATTAATAATATAAAAATAAAATGGAATAACTTTAACGCTAAGTAAATCTGGAGTCCATAAATATTTTTTTTAATAACTTTTTCACAAATTGATTGTCGGCCATTTTGCAAAGACCACGCTCCGGTTGGCTAGTTTGAATTTGGAATGAGCGCGCGGGCAGCTCACATCAATCATTGGTCCGTTGGCCCGCGCCTGACGCACACAAATTATGATTGAGATTTATGCCACGAGCCTTTAGGCTTTAATGGCGGTATTGTATAATGATAATATTTTTTCAATAATTATAATTTAACATATTTTAAATGACCTAAAAATTCATTAACATACATATATTTTAAGTATGCTTATTTTTTTATGAATATATAATGAAAAGTGCACCAAGTTAATCCGACTCATCTCTGGGATATGTGACATAAAAATATTCCGGAAGTTGCAATTTTATTTCTAAAAAAAATATGACTTACTTAGCCATAATGTGTTAAGCCATATATATACAATAAAATTAGGAATGAGTAAATTTGTCTAAAATTTATTTATTTAAAACTTTATTGTTCCAACACAAAAATTTTACATTGGGCGGAGTTAATGCTAAATAACATTCTCTGACAGTCAACCTTAGAGAGTTGCAGAGAGTTAAGAGGCGGTACAATAAAGAAAATATATATATATGTATGTAAAATTTAGTCAATAATAATCAAAACCAAAAAACTCAATCTCAATCAAATCTTCTCAAATTGTCCTGAACCTCATCTTCGTGGACAAAACGATAAGATAAGAATCTCTGAACCTATATATATATATATATATATAGTGATATGCAAAATATAAAATTGCGTAGAGCCTTTTAGATAAGAATTTTCTACTCTGTCATAAACACTAAAGGCGTAGAACCTTTGTGTAGCAACACTATCGAATAAATGGTTGAACGTATTGTTAGGCTATCTCAAACGACGTATAGCTGCTGGAAATCGACCCAGCTTTGTGTTGGTAAAGAGGAAAATTATCACTATTGTCGCTTCAATGGATTTGATTTAACTGAATGAGATATTTGAAACACTAGCCTTAAATTTTCACACGTCTGTTTCCTCAGGTATGTGTTAAGATGGCAGTATTTAGTTGTAGAGACTTGTCCTGGCTGTTCTATCCGTATATAAGGTAAAATGAAGATCGAAACATGAAAGCTTGATTAAAGGTGCCTTTAATTACGAAGAAGATGACACTTTTTTGTCGTACGTAATCTCTACATATAAAGATTTGTCCTGACATACATTTATAATCTTGTTTAAATAACAGTAAGTTTAGAAACAAAAAATTAAGTATACTGAGGATTAAATTATATTTTATTTCTTGGACACTCACTAAGACTCTTGGACATTTGACAAATAACAGAGTTGAGAATAGGAATAGGGGATGAAAGTTGGCATGGAATATTATTGATGTAAGAAACGATGCCGCAATCAAATCTAGTTATACATAAGGAAATAACGCTTTTGTTGTACTTTACTAATAATACATATATTTATATATTATGTCTATACAATGATTACAAAAATTAATGAATCAATTTTCCGTAACAATCATTTAATAAAATATTGCTTTCGCTTAAGTTAACGCGTAGCGTCATCTACGCCGGATCTACGACTTCCGCTACGAAACTAGAGATGTAGCACAAGGTCGTAGGCGCATAGCTTGGAAATAGAATATTCTTATATTGTGTCTATCGTCATTTTTTATTTCTATCAATTATATATACAGCCGTTATTATTAAACATGACTCATATGCTTCATATAGAAATTCACTTCACCCTTACATGCCTTTCAGCGATACATTCATATTCATGGATATTTTTATTTGACAGTTCACCGACGCCCGTCAAAAAGCCTACGGAAGCAATGATTTTAAAATAGCACAATTTTTGATATATTTATGAGTTTCATGATAAATATTACTATAAAAAATAACTTTACATTCTATAATACATAGTTATCAAGATTTTTTAATTTCAATTAACAATTCTCAGAAGCCACTATGGAAATTATATATCAAAATTTGTCATAGTTTTTGATATAAAGATTTGTGTAACCTTTAATAATAAAATGGAAATATTTAGAAAAGGACTTTGTGAAAAATATTGATGAATGTCATATTTTAAAATGTGTATTATAAAATTTAATATTTTAAAACTTGATTTATTATCCATCTTTTTAAACATTTTCCAAGTTATAACTTCTTAGTAATAAATAACAGATTTATAACGAAATAAAATACTCTAAGCCTGTTTTTTTTGTGTGTTTATATAAAGTTTTATACAAACAAATTGGATTGTATGCTGAGAACGATGTAATGAGGTGTAAAACCGACGAAGGAGATAAATTATACCGAACCCGTTTGCGTAAACAGATCAGTCGGAACGCTAATACAGTTTTAAATATAAAGGAATATAAAAGTCTTCTTTATTTACATAAGAAAATAATTGTATATATTCAAAAAAATTCATTACATTTTGCAGTGGTAACAAAACTTTTTTAAACAACAATTTTCTTTTAAATAACGAAATCACACCTTTGAATAGTCTGTAGATCACACAAATAACTGTCTCGTATTGGAATCGAACATCAACAATCGAACCTACGAACTTTGCGTCAACAGTCAGGGTGACTAACCACAAGTTCATCAAACCATCCTAAAAATCATACTAAATCAACATAAAAACGTATATTTTTCCTACAATCATGCGTAAGGTGTCAGCATATTTTTGAGATGAAATCACAAAGAATCTGATTTACCGCGAGAAAGTAAAAATAAACCGCTGATAAATACATTTGTTTAATACGTGCCAAGTGAAGATAAAAAAGATACTCAATATAGAATTCAAAAGTATATTTATATGATTAAAATCCATATACATTCAAATGGTTATAATATTTCCAATTGATCAATTAGTATTACATTTAAATACAAATCAAATATAAATAAATAAAAATATATATTTTACAAGTATGTTTAGTAATGCAATAACAAAAGGAATAACAAATTGTTATTACACTTAGTAGATTCTTAACAATAACAAACACGAGTTCATAGGGGAATAACAAGTAAATACTCTCTCAACTGGTCAACACTTCAGAGACCAAGTCGAGTAAACGATAATACTGTAATCAATAACTATTGTTACAAACAACTACCGTTAAGTAAACTAGGGGTAAATTACTTGTTCTACTCATAATGAGATTATTTTTAAATCTTACTTCGTCTAGTTTCTATCATAGAGTGAATTGGACTTCCTTCGGCGGTGCTACCAGATCGATACGACATGGGTACCTTCAAAAAAGGCGTTTATACCCACTTCCAAGGCCGGCAACGCTCTTGTGAGTCCTCGGACGTTGCAAGAGTTCGTGGGCGGCGGTGATCACTTAACACCTGTGATCTGCACGCTCGTTTGCCCTCTTATAACATAAATATATATATATATATAGTGTCGCCTCTTGATAATAGTAAATAGCACCCCAAACGTATTAAAAATATCGCAATATTTTAACTGTACTGTATTGATTTTTTTTTTTATTAAGCTTTTTATTTCCTGTAAATTTATCGTTCATTAAAAGGTATTTTTGTCCTGAAAATAACAGTCCTGTCACAGAATGGTTCTTCCTGAAAATAGTAAAATAGCACACAAAAGGTATTAAATATATTGCATTATATAATATAGTCTGGTGTATATTTCCTGAAAATTTTATATATCTTTTATTTAAAAATAACTACTGTAAAAAAAAATCTGACTTTAATAATCTTTAAACAAGAAACTTGTTAACTAATACTCTAGTAAACGTGACGTAATAAAAAATATAAGCTCTTGAGCGTGCAGTATAGTGTCGCAGTTCGCACCATGGGGTCTGGCTCTCAGCCAATTTGTCTAATGCCTAGCCATGTCCCATTAGTCAAGAATGTACATAATGTAAGGACGTAAATGGTACTGCTGCATCGTTAGCTTTTAATACGAGCTGTGATATACTTTTATAAATATAACCTCCTTTTTTAATTAAAATATTGTATCTTGATAAAAATGTCATGTTTATATGAAATTCATTGTTCGCAGTTCTTTTAACTGATTTGAACGATTTTGTTGTTTTTTTTATTATGATAGAAATACTGGAGCTGGGGTTGGTGGCTATGTTGCCAAATTTTTATCTTATATGTATTTTTAACTTTTCAGAACTTTTCAATATTTTTAAATAGAATTACATTTGATTTGTTTTTATATTTATATTTCAATAAATAATATATTCTTATTATTATTTATAATGATAGTCTATTAGAAAAAAAGTTTGTAAAAACATATGACAAATAAAACATTTGTCAGACAATCAGTACCGAATGAAATATATTATTTAACTAGAATTAAATTAATAAATCCAGAAAATAGACGTAAAGGAGCCGAAATTTAATTTTAAGTATCAAGACTATCTCTCAGACTATAATCTTCAAAGGCCTTTTATCAGACACCTTTTCAAAGTCACACCGACTTAAATCATATGATTAATTCGTTCCTAAAACAGACATACACACACATAATCACACCCATAATACATACACGCGCATACGTCACTCCCATACATAAATAAGGCTCTCTCAAGACCCGAGCCAATTCTGGTAATGCCTAGCTCCAATACAATAATATTATTCCATTATTTGTCCTAAGCATTACGACTGGTAATATGTTTTAGGGGTTATATTTAGAACAAATATCTGTCTGTTTGTCCTCTTAAATGCTGTGCTTGTGCCAATAGATTTAGTGATGTTCATTTGACATATACAGTCAGTTTTGTATTTGTAGTGATGTTATTTCTACGTATGTAGTCAGATTTAGATTTAATATATGCTTGTATTACATATTTATGTGCATATAAAAATATTTTACATTTTGCTTTTATTATTTGTCTACGTTTTCGGCATTTAATTACAATAATCGTAATCAAGAATTTTTCCCTGAGGTCGTAGGCTCGAATCGGTTTATTATTCATAGTATATTTATTTCAAACAAGTAAGGCACAAAATAAAAATATTTTATGATAAGTTAACATTTAAAATATAGACGACGACATATAACATAGAAAAAGTTTTATAAATACTTATTTATAACTGTAACTACCACATCCTCGAAACCATATTAGATCAATAAGAGACCGCGTTGGGTTGGATACCGAAAGTTTTCAAATAAAAAAGTTTCCCAAACTTTATTTGTATTTACGTTTGCCTTTACGACTACACGAAATAATAAATAGTAAATCATATTAGCATACATTCATCATACAAATACGTTCCTAAAATATAATATTTCGTAGAAAAAACAAATAGCAGAATACACTGTTATGAAATCAAAACCGTTTGGTCTTATTTTTATTGTAAATCCTATCTCCGATAGAATACAGAAATCGGATTTACTAAATATTTTTGCCCAATTTTTTTGACGTAACGTAACAGCTGATCATGCGTTGACTTTGTTCACACGTTTGATATTCTGTGGATTTATTTGCACTCTCTTGTATATTATAAAATATATTTTGTCACTATACGGTTTGCTTATATAATATATTATAGTTCGCTTAGTGTTTTAGAAGCATAAGTGTTTAAGAATTGTAGAGCTTAACGTCCTCAGAATTACTGATAGACCCGTAATTCGTCTTCTCGTGTGCAACAATCTAAACGTAAAATAAAAAATAAAATTAAAGTAAAATTAAATTATTACTAAAATTTAAGTTCAAAATGTAATCAGATGCGACTTAAATCCATCAAAATACGTTTCATTTAAATCTAATCTAACAAAACATAGCATTCATAACTTGATTCTTGTCAAAAATCATTTAAACAAACAAAGGGGTCTCGATTGCTGAAGCTAAACAAGCTCATCCGGACGAAGGATCGCGCTGGCTAATTGCATAACACTAATATGAAACGGCTGTAAAATCAAGAAAATGTTGAAAACGCCATTTTTAGAGACGTACGGACCATGCGGTGGGGTTATTGAATTAGTCTGTTCCCCGCATTGCAGTCTTTCCACAGCAAGGCGAGAATTGAGCAAACTATATATGCTTTTTGAGCTATTTTTTTGCAATTTGAATATGTATTTTATCGAGTTTTTATTCTATACTTTATACTTACTATATTGATTTTAAAGACCAATCTTAAGACTCTTAAAGTTGCAGTGACATTTTAAAAATACATCATCGTCGATTTTTAAACGTGATAAAGCTGCGCCTCAGTTGATAAACTCCGGTAACGAGCGGTAATAACCAGCTATAACCGGTACAGAGCGGTAATCATGCTGCGATTGGCAGTTCGATGTAGCGCGCGGTGTAATGAGAGATGACAAGTGACAAAAATATTATTGCAAACTGATTAAACGATGGCAAGTTAATGATTACGTTTGTTTGTTTGTTCTTTGGTTTTGTTTCTTTTTGATTTTCCCATCACTCTCGTATACCCCCGAAAGGTTGGCTGGTAGAGAATTTCTATGTGTGTTAAAGCCGTATTTTATGCATTATTATGTATATTGTGCAATAATGAATTTATAAAAGAAAGGTTTAAAAAACAACAGTCGTGAAGAATAAGTCTTACTCTAGAGTAAATCGAGATTTATACGAAGAATACATTTTAAGTATGAAGGCTGTTGCGATTTCTTTTACATGATATAAGTATGATTTAATTATGTCATAGATTAAGTTAACGGTATTTTTTATCAGAATACAGTGGACCTTGCCGAAGTTATATAAAAATAAATGAATTAAGTAACGCATGGAAAATATTTATTCTCAGAATTCTAATAAAACCTAAAAGTGTTTTTGTATAATGTTAAATAATCATTGTAGTATTATTTAAAAAGTAAATAACAATACTGTAAGTAACAGAATACATACATTTATATACATATATAAACAAAATATAAAATATCTGACAAAATTTTCAAAAATACTTTGCAAACAAATTTAAACCCTTGAATAAACTTCAATAAATGTTATTATATTAAACAATTCATTTCCAATTTGAACTTGAACGACACTTTATACTAATTTAAATAGTTAATTTCATTATCAAAAAGTCACTTAAATGTTTTGAAAGGTCATTATATAATGGCCGGACTCCATCCCCGCTGACCTTAGGGGGGTAATAACCCCATTTTTCGACGCAAACACGACAGATGTGAGAATTAAAAACACTCCCCTTTTTATTTATTTACATCACGACATTTGCCTATTAATACCGGACTGCAGGGCATTTAATACGCTAAACATATCGTGTCATATTATGACTATTATTACATGGGAAAACTATCTTTATTTATAATAACTATAAGGGTCAAAACCTCGTGTGCAATAAGAGCTTATGTTAGAAACTCAATATTAATTCATATGTTAAAAAATAACCTTTAGTACAATGCAGTAAGGCTCAAATCACTCAACGTATTTTTCAACATAAGTAATTACTTAAGAGTGCTAAACCAGGTTAAGGCAGAAATTTAATCCCCAAAATTAATCTTTTATATTTTTTAATATTTAATATTAGAATTTCAACAAAAAATAGTAAAAAACTAGATCATAAGTCTGTTTTTATTATTTATGTGATAAATATAAAATGTAGAGTTGAGAACAATGCAATAATTTAATTCAAAGGCCGTTGCCCTGAAAGATGAAAAGTGAAACTCTATCTCCGCGAAATATGGGCTTAGCGCCAGAAATAAAAAACAATTTCCAGCTGGCCCATAACTCTTAATAGGTTGGCCTACATTCCCTAAATGGAAAAGCTTAGTGAAAAAATTGGCAGCCATCCACTTTGATAACTTACAAATGTCGAATTCGACAACGGTTTTAAAATATTCATAATTGTTAATTGTTCTAACGGACAATATTCAAATATGGAATGAATGGATGGATTTATTATTTATGTTTATTTATATCTTAAAATATTTAAAAATACAGATTGTTATCGTATTAATATATAATTATTTTTCATTTTAAATCGTGTTTGTGACAATAAAAACAGTACACAGCAAATGTGCAATGTCGCAATGTTATTATTAAATATTGACAAAAATCATAGTATATATATACTCAATAAGATTAGATCTTGATAGATCACTGGTATATATATGACCACTAGTAAATATATGAGAATAAAGTTTTTAGTAGTACATTTAGTAAATTAAAAATAAGTATTTTTTTTATCTAGGACATGTATGAAGGATCTAACCCACTGGGGAATATCTTGAAATTCACAATTTATAACGTCTTTTCCTTTGCTTGTTTCAGGTACGTCTGCTGCCATTGTTTGCAAAGGATTGAAACGGAGTTAAAAGTTTTAAATTATTCATAAAACCCTTAGAAAAGAATAAAACAACACTGAAGTTTCCACAAAATCTCAATGAGGAACTTTGAGCAAAGAATAAACTTAATTAGGCGATGCGTTTAAAATTTAACTAGACGGTGCCATCTTTGGAGTCGCCGTTTTTTTTATTCTTTACACAGCTACGTTTAAGGCTATCTTAGTTGCCAGTACCTCTAGTACGAGTTTTGACAATACGAAACGTTCACAGTTTTCGAGCAGTCACGAGTTCTTGAATGAGATTGGTTGTTATTTGGTTCAAACTCGTAGTAAACCAATCACAATCAAGAATTTGTTCCGTGACTCCTCGAAAACTATCAACGTTTCGTATTGTCAAAACTCGTACTAGGGGTGTTCATTTATGTTTACTCTAAATTTTTCGTTTTTTTTTTTTTGTCGCTAACGATGGAGAATTCAGAATTGCAAATGGCGTTAATTGTCCAATGAAAGTTAGCTTTCACACTTTAGCGCGACTGATTGTTGAAATATTTAACGTTCTAACCGTCGAATATTTTAACATAATGGCTTTGAATTTAGATAATCAAGATCTCGAAATCTACTTCAATATTTAATACATTTATAATTAAAAACGTTTTAATTACATATAAAACCACAAATATTAATTTATAATTACACATGTAAATATTAATTTCTAGTAAACCTATACAAAATAGTTAACTAATTATAGCAAGTAGCATTTTTGTTCCCAAACCACTTTACTAAGCAAATTCAAGTCAGTTATACATCCGATCTCAATGAAGAGTCAGTGATTATATGCGGACCGATTGTTCTTGAACATTTCTAAATTGTTGCCCACTTGTATTGAGAGGCTTACTTCCAAATATCAAGATTGCTTTTCTTAAGCATGACGGAATCTCATCAGCAAATCGCATAATTACTTAGCTTTATTGTACTGTATTTAATACAAAATTGAAAATTCATTAAATTCTCAAGAATATTTGCTTTGTTTTAAACCAAAATTAATGCTCACTTTATAACGATATCTGTTTTCAAACAAAATAAATAATATTATATAATATTGATTAAACTACTTAGCTTAACGTATTCTTACAATCATCACCCCAATCCGGCTTAATCTGGTTTAATCCGGTCTGATTTATCCGAACGCCATGACAGATGATCACTTTCCGTGCATTAGCTCTGATGAATGTATTTGCATTCAATATCCAAGTATTAGATGCTGATAAATCGGAACACACGACAGTTGGGTAGTAATAAAAAAATAACTATAATGATTTATTAATTACATAAACAAGAAAAATACAATTATTAAGCTATCATACTTTGTTTTATATTGGCCCTCAGAAAGCTAAATTTTGTCTACGATACCCCAATGACGTTACCGCCAAAACACTGACAGATGGTTTGACAGTGTTGCCAACTTAATCAATTTCTATTGGTACTAAATACGACCGGTCAAATGGAATGATTCCTATTGATTATTCCTTTGCCTTTCACTGGCCAGTTTTATAAATAGGATTTTAGTTCTAACATTAAATCAGTTTTTTTACAAATATTAAGTTAATATTATTTTATTTATGTTTATTTCTGAAAAGGGAATCATGCAATAAGACTCAGTTTTTGACATTAATGGCAGTTGTGCCAGGGTTACGTTTGGATAATATGTTATCGTTACTTGCATTGGCTCTTGGCATGACTAGTCAGTATTATTCAACCAAACGTTTGAATGCATTCAAATTTTTAACTTAAGAATACATGAATTTGAAACTTTAATATTTATTTGAACTAAACACAGAACACATCAAAAATGTTAAAAAAATTGCAGTCAAAAATAGAAAACCTAAATAGTAATCAAACTTTTTTGTTACACAAAATTAATCTGACACAAGGTAGAAGCAATAATAAGAAATATTTATCCTTATATATAAAATCTGTGAGTAAAATTCAGCGAAGCCAGCAGAGTGAAATAAATTGCTTGCGAAAACGTGGATAAAAAGAATTACAAGAAGCAAGATAGCAAGAATAACATGAAACAAGATAGCAAGAATAACATGAAGCAAGAGTCGTAATTAATGGACAAGACAAGCGGGACATACAGGACGCTGCTATCTTTTTTCATTCACAAATAAAGGGTGTTAAAGGTTTAACAGGGTTCAGTTTGTTTCTATTTATATCAAATATAAATGCTTTTCTTAGAAATTACCACTGAAGTTTCCATTCCAGTTAACTCTACAACTGAAATTTTATATAAAATAGAATGCAGTGTTTGTTGAAAGTGCAAAAGTTTTGATACTTACATTTATATAATATTCAGTTTTACAACCTCTTTGTTCCCGTTCCTTTTATGATTTTAATTTCTTATATAAAATTAAATTAACTAACTTTGATGACGCGTTATATTTTTTATTTTTGTATCTTATATATTGTGTTTTGGCATGACTTAGTTTAAATTTTTAAATGGATTCAAGTCTTAAATATGTCTGATATTAATTTTATTACAATAACTATCAAATGTAATTGAATATACTAATTCATAATTAATTATATACAAAACAAACAATTAACTCACTGATTACATCAAGACCGCAGATTGACTCACGACTCGAGATAAAGTACATATTCACCACAAGTAGTAATTAGTTAATAAACTCCACTGAAGCTGAAGTTTAACAAAAATAAAACAAGTCATTCATATTGAAAATAAAAAATGTTTTTCCATCTCTTTTCAACAATGCCAGATAATGTTATGGAGCTCTTAGCAGAATTTTTCAGTTCCTACTACAATGAGTTTTCAGGTAATTTTTAATTGGATTAAATTACCAAGAAAGCCAAAGTGCTACTACAAATATCACTAATTGGCTGGATATTGCTTAATCAGGAAACAAAAATATTTAATCTCATTATAATTAATACCAAATAATCTTAGAAGCCTTTATACTCCTTTTAATTTTCGCTCGATCAGAACCAAAAAGGTTGTCTTACAAAAACGGGGGTGGTATTGCGACCGCAGCAGATTGGCTCTGCAATGATTGGAAACCCACGAGACCAATTAATACGGAACCAATACTCGGATAATCGAGTGAGGGTTTATCACAATTTACCATACCTACCAGATTAAATAGGTCACATATTAACTTTCAATATAAGAAAGAATAAAATCATGATCGCTGACGTGTATTCTAACAAAAAATATGAGCATTGGATCTGAAAAAACATTTCTAAAGAAAACTCCGTAATACTGACTTCATCCCGATGAAAAATAGCTAGATTTCCGTCAGAAACTCATACCACTTGGCGTCGAAAAACATTAATTTCGACACATCGCAATATCCATCACGAGTATTTGCATAGAGGGTGATAAATCTGGGAAGAACTCTTATATGAAACTAGCTGTTCCGCGACCTGGTTTCATTTTTGTGTACTCTTGTCCAAATGTAAAGCTGAAACAAGACTTTTGAATCAAGACTTTGAAACAATATTCCCATTTAGTGTTCAACTTGGAGTCTTGTTCAAAGAGATATGCAATTAATTCTTAAATGATGTTTCTGGTTCTAACTTTCTTATGAATCCACCTTTTAATATAATTAGTGGTGGAGTACTTTAATTTATTACGAAAATGTATTTTTTTTATATGAATAAATAAGCAATAAGTTTGTTTGTAAGTTTCTTGTCTTTATAATAAGTATTGGTGTTATAGCAGAGTTATTTAAGTATAATGGTGTTAAATGATCTTTTAAATATATTTGTTGCGTCTGTCTTTATGTCTTAACAATTACTATTTTTATGTTTTTCACATATGTTTGAATGGATACGTTTGTACAGTATTGTGTATTACATACATAGATTAAATTAAAAATTGTATTTCATATAAATAAAAATAATTTCTTCAGTTTCAGGTGAGTCTTGCCTCTTGGCGAAGGACTCTAAGGTACTCAAGTATAAAGCTATAGGAATGTTTGTTGTATCAATTGATTTCTACAATTATTTATTTCAGTTCTCAATTGGCTGAAAATTAAACCTTTTGGTGTAAGTAATTAGGTTGGATTTCATTTACAGTTTTTTTTAACCATTGCTATTAAATAATGTATCTTAATCATATAATAATAATGTTGAATTTCTTTTGACATTACCAGATGATTGGCGACTGATAAATGAAATCCGATCCTTCGAAGCCTAAATTAACTGATTTTAATTAATCTTGAGCTTAGCTCAATTCTCCGTACCAGAACAATTCACGAAATTAAATTCATATTTCTTTATTCTGTACCCTGATTTGCGTTATATTTATTTAATATATAAACATTTCAATCACTTACACGGATCCTGAGATTATTTATTTTTATTTTGCCTTAACTGTTTCATGTTATTCGAACTGTATCTACTCTTTAAAAGCTGTGAGCACCCGATTATTGAACACTGATATTTGACATAAGTGAAAAAAGTAAACGTCAAAATGACAGTTGAAAATCATACAGCCAAAAGCGTTGCAATTGTTTAAAACTTAATACGCTTAAATATATCGTGTGTAAGCAGCTTTAGCTCTGTATTTCTCGCTTTGTCGTTGTGTCGTAGTGCTCTCTGTCATTTGCTTGCTCTGTTCTAATTATTTGCCCTCATTTTTTTTTCTCTCATTATAAAATGCCATTGCATTTAAATGTTGGAAGTAGAGTTTAGATAAATGTACAATGTTAGATAGTTGTCGTATTAAAGATTGTTATATATAAATATATAAAGATATGTTGTTTTATATAATAAACAAAAGTATTGTACATCAAAAGTGATAGCATCTGAATGGCAACAGCGCTGGAGATATATCACCAATATACCCAGGTGTCAGGTGAGTCTTACACTACACTGATAGAACCTTGACAAAGGCCTATTCATCCTAGGCATAATATAATAAACCTAGGAAGACGATTGGTGATAACTGACAGACAGTCAAAAAACCATATTAGTTTTCATTATAATAATTATATTTCATCCAAAATTTATATATTGTTTGAGAATTCAAGTGTGCCCACATATACTAAATTATGATCTTAATTTAAATTATCCTTCTAAATGTTGTGGCTAAAAGGACTTTAGTGAGGCCGTAACGCAGATTTAATTATCCGATACAGGCTTACCAACATTATGAAACTACTAAAAATTTCATAAGTCCCTTGGCTTGCGGACCTCAAAATATTGATCGTGCCTCTCCCTCATTCATGCCAATATGACAAAGGCCGTTTCGGGACACACACTAAGAAAGACTCACACACACACACCACATACATACGTCCTATTAAATCGTTCCAGTAGGCGACTGGAGTGAGGAACATTAAAAACACCGCGCATGCGCACTCCGCTTGAAATGCCTGAAGCGCTGCAATTCAAGCAAAAGGTTAGACTGACAAATTGCTAGCGCGCTTTCTATGCTCACAGGAAAGTCAGCGTTCATTCAAAACGGAACCACGCATAAAAGATTTTTATTTAATTAGTTATGAAAGATAAATGAGAGAAAATATAATTGCTGCTACATTGTCTTTATTCCTAACATCGTTTCAATGTTCTAAGAGAAATCAATTTAAATTTCATCGTTCAAAAGTAAAATCGAATGCATTGTATTTACCAAAATTGATAATTTCTCACCAAAGGCCATCTGATTGTTAATTCGTCGGAGATATTCCTATCACGTTCCACCCGCAATAAACAATTATTAATGCGTCGCACTGCACGAATGTGAACAGTTTTTGGGGTGCTTTTTAAGAGTTCGTTAATTCCAAGTGGACGTCGCGTACTCTTTAATGAGGCAATCGTTTTGACAATTGTTAAAATGGCCACCAATATTCAAAAGTAGAACAAGGCAAGAGAGAAAAAAATATAAAATAATATCATTATATTAATACCTGAAGCAAATTGTACCCCATTTTTACTACATAAATACAGACGGGGGAGTATGAAAGGCACAGTTATAGCTTATATGTAGAAGAAGCGTAAGCTAAAAAAATTACACACACTACAATGTAAAACATTACACACACTACTTTATTGTTTACATTGACACTGTCAATGTCAATATATATAAGTCAGATGTCAAATAATCCAAGAATTAGAATTAAACAAAAAATTACGAACGAATTCCTGCCGCTGATAGAACCCTTAGAATGACATTATTTTACATTTAAAATATTTGTTGAACTAATAATATACGTAATGAATTGATAAATATTTTAAAAGGATTGATTATTCCCGTGATTTAAATAAAACAAAGCCACATTTCAAAAGCAATTAGCTTCAGATACCGTTCAAAATTACCCCTAAATTGTCAAACCCTGAAAGCGCTGGCAACATTAAGCTAGGTTGGATTGGTTAATAAAATTTTTTCAGCGTTCACACCGCTTTAAAAACGTCAATTGGCATTAGGAGGTAATACTGGCCTATTGAACCTCAGCTTAGGGGTCGGTTTAATTAAAAGACCTCCTTTAATTGAAAAAGTATTCGCTTTGTTTGGTTTGATTTATATTTTGTGGCCGCGATATGTACATTTTTTCGTCCATTAGGCAAAATGACATTGTTACAAAATATGTTGCGGTATTTATTTCCTTATGTCATTTGATATAAGGGTGGAAATGGCGTACATATTAACATATACGTGGACTATACTTAATGAATACGCTGTTATCTATGTCGAAACGTTAATACACGTATTTTATTTCTGGTGGTTATTTTTTTATGCAAAAATATTCAGCTTTGACATTGGATCTTTCAATGGAATTATCAAATATATATATTAAATTTATATAATGGCATTCTTAATTCTGACAAAAAACATTCTTAAAATAGTATGCGACAATTGAATTAAAATTATTTAAAGTGTTTTTCAGATTACCGTTACTCTTTTGACAGCTAATGCAATATTTTCAACCTCTAACTGAATAAAAAAATGGAATGTGTCTTTTAAGTCAAGTCAATAAACTTTCTATTAAACGTCAAAACGCTATTAAAATGAAATATGGGCAAAACCTTAGTTCTTAAAACTATACTATGATATTAATATTGTTATTATAAAAATCAGTATAAAAGTAAAAAAAAAAGTAACATTGTCCTCAAAAATCTAGAAGAAATCTAGAATCTATTTCATTCTAGAAGGATTTCTTGAATTGTTTAAAAGCCATAAGCCCCTATCTAAATTGTAGAATTATAATCTAGAAAGTGCTAAAACATAGACTAGCTTACATAATACCCAAAACCTGGCCAAATTGTTGGCATCTACACGACAAGTAACATTAGTGGCTGTACCTAGAAGTAATAAATAAGAGTCCACCCCCCATAATTCTGAAGTTGGTTCCGACGGCGACAAAATATCTGCAAGTCTAATTCCTAAAGTTGCATCTGATAGGCGTCTAGTTCCATGCATTACAAATGCACGGAACTAGACGCATCGCATTATGCTGTCTGAATGATCCGAAAATTTTGCCTTTGTGAATAATTTGTTGCCGCTTGCTAATCGGATGGTTGGTTCTTTCTCTAATTTAAATGTTAATGAGATATGAATGTTCTATTCTCTAACAATTGTAACAACATTATTTGTATTTGAATTAACTGACATTTAACATACTTTATAAAAATATGTATTATTGTTTTTTATAATTTACCAAAACTTCCAAACCATAGTCCAAAGAAAATTGAACAATAGCCAGACTTATAGCTACTTTTAATATTTATTATCAACGTAAAGGGAAAAAAATGAACAAGAAAAATATAAAATGAGATTATTAAACACTCGCATTTTATATATAAATATATAATATAATAAATATAACATAATAAAAACTATATAAAAAATAACAAGTATGTATGTGTTTGTTTTATATTAGTAAGTAAAGAAGTCTACTCACAGACACCTATTGTCCACTAACAATGGACACGACTGGACAAGACGTCGTAGTGCTATTTATCATTGTAAAGTTGTCTTCACACTGATTGAAAAAAACGCTACGTTTTTTTTTTCATTACTTCTGCATTAATTTGTAAATTACTTAAAATTTGCAAAATGTATAGGGAATAAAGTAACCGTGTTTCAGTAAATCAAACAAAAGAACTTAGAACTAAAACTTCAGGTTTATATTTCAGTTCTTGGCAGAACACTATTATACTTCACGAGCAATCGTATTACAAATTATATAGAAAATAGCTGCCAAAAAAATTTCAGCAATTTTGTAAAGTTTACTTTATAAGAATTGAACACACTGAATAAAATATTTAAATCTTAAAAACAAATTTCACTAATGTTATAATATAATTTTTAAATAATAAAAGTAAATCTTTATTAATATTATAAAACAGTATTTAAATATTAAAGGTCAATTTTCAATAATAATATAAAGCTTTCGATCAGCGCAGCATCGCAATCGATCAGGCGTTTTGAGCGTGTAACCCCGTAATCCATATAGACGGAGTCGCGGGTACCAGCTAGTATTTTATTAAAAGTATTAATTACATTTATTAAATCAATATTATTAAGATTAACACAAACTATGTAAAACTATTAAAAAAAATAAACTATTTAAAATGTGTTACCCCTCAGTAAATGACGTCGTCCTCAAGACGGTAGTTTAAAAAAATCTGTGTATACATTTGTTTGTTCAGTCAAAAATTGCAAATTTTATTGAATATTTTTCTTTAATAAGTACAACAACTGATATTATCTGTAATTACAATGTAACAAAACTGCTGAATTGATTTTGATGAAATATTAGTGTAGCCTTTTTATCAACAAATAGGAAGATTTTCAGTGACGAAGTATATTAAAAACAATTTCTTTGGACTATATTTACCAAAAACCAACAATAAAGACGGGTATACATTTTAAGTGATTTTGAAGTAAGACGTCCATATATAAGATAAAACATTATTTATGATACATTTGAAATCGTTTTATAAAAATTTAATGGTGATATATATATATATATATATATATATATATATATATATATATATATCACCATTAAATCAGAATCATTAAAGATATCAGTGAATCTGTAATGCTAACGCTTAAAGCTTTGTAACTGAAGCTGATACTCAATTGACTACAATCGGATCCAGGAAATATACCATGTTATATGAACCAATCACAGCTGAGCCAACGTGATGGAGGGGTTGATGACGACGCTCATATACTTTTTATATGAAAACATTATATTTAAATTAAATAAAATTAGTTATACGAAAAAATACACAATAACATTTTAAAGTTGATTCTGTATCAAAATTATGACTTGAGAGATAAAACATGGACACATTCACATTTTTGTATTATTAAGTTATAATTATTTTATATATATATATATATATAACCAAATCGTCCATAATGAATCCATAATAAATTTACCAATTCACAAGAATGAAATAAAACTAACAGAATTGTTCAAATACAATTAGCTTGATAGAAGGAAACGTTTAATGTTTATTTATAAAATAACTTTTATAGTGCGCCATAAAATAGTTTTAACGGGACTCGTAATCTTTATTACAATCTTAAGAAGGAAAAATGTCAACAAAGGGGCCGCTGCAAATCATTTACACGCATTCCCACTAAACGCTGCGTTTAATCCAATGTGTAAGCACCCGAAGTGTATCGCCTGCGGTGCTGACGACTGAGTGGCAACTCTTGTATGCAGCTCCACGATACACTCCACTTATATACTTACATACATATGTTTTGAAACAAAAAATGCTTTAATGTACATATGTACTTTAGTACCTTGCTTTAGTTTTTTGTAATCTTATCTTATTATTGTAAAATTATTTGCGATTTTTCTTTACAAAAAAAAATCTTCTACTTAAAATTTGAAGTGTGAAAAATCTAGTTTTATCTGGTATCCGATAAAAGAGATTAAAATAAAGACCAATATATGAAGCTATTTTGAAAATGAAATTAATAATACAAAATGGCGTCAAAGCATCATTCTCCGCGACTCATAATTTTATTTATCATCCCCGAGCTTGGATTCCGTCACATAATATTTTAAAAAGCCATTATATCTGGCAACACCGTACATGTTATTTATACTTTATAACGGTATTGTCTAAATTACTGACTGAAAATTTTAAATAATATTTATATAATAATATATATATCAATGCAGTATCCTTATAATAATAAATTTCTTAACAATCTTTAATTTTTAAGAAAATAGTCGATTTCTAAATTATTAATAATAATATTTTCAAGCTGATTATATCTTTAAGTTGACACGTTTGAGTTGTCACTAAACATTTAAGAAAATAAACCCTTTCCATTATTAACTAAAATATCCTTAACAATATTCGTATTTCAGTAATACCTAAAATAATTCTCATAAATCATTAAACGTAGTGAAAGTATTATACATACAATATTTTTATGATATCTCTTATAATTCGTTACGTGCTCGAGTTAACCAAAAAGGTCTGGAGGAATTGATTTTTAACATCACCCTCTGTCTTAGACTCTTGTATTGTATATAACTGTTTATACTTGTCCAGCAGACCTACCATGAACTGAAAACTATCATATTTTTAAGAATTTTTGTTGCCATATTACAATAATATTACGTTCATTTAACATGAGCTCTATAAAACAATATTGTTTTATTCATACTTAGTGATGTAAAAGAAATTCTTTAAATGACATAATTTAACATAAAAACAATATTACATTAATATATCAAATGTCAAAACACTTCACGGTAAGAGTTAATAATATTTCCTATAGTAAAAGAATGATTTATGATGACGTCATCAAAACTTCTTATCGATACATTAAAGTAATATTACTTTGATGACGAATTCGAAAGTAAGATTATTGTAATATTGCTTTAATAGTTCATGGTATTCTTGCAGATTGTGTACTATAGACATGTACTATATATATAGCGAGTACAATTTCTGTACATGTACTATATATATGTGTACTGTGTACGTGTACGTGTACGTGTACTGATTTGCACGCTGTGATGCAATCAATAATAACCCGCAGTCAATTAATACAGCTCACTAATTTACATTATATGTATTAGGATTAGCTTGCATAATTATATAATAGCTTAATCTGGCTTAGCCGACAAAACACGAGCTCTTCAGAGTCCGCAGTTCGATTCCTGAATAACTACTTGTATCATAAATACAGCTGGAAAAGTAATTCATAAAATGTAATTTAAGGTTAAACTCTATATTCTTCATATGTCTTTTCCAGTATTGGAACATTAATTATCTCTGCTTCTCTTCCTGAAAGATATTTTTTATTACCATTTTGGCTTCATATTAAAACCAATATTTTTTTTCCTACGGAAAGAAACTTCATAGTCAAAAGAGTTTTTATGTGTTTATGAAAGGCTCCTTTCAAAATTCGATTATATACTAAAAACATACATTTTAAATAAAGATCTTTCGTGTTTCAGTAAACTGAAATTTAGAACGTGATGGCCGTTTTTCAGAGTTCATACAAATCTAAAACTTAATTTAATAATCTTGAAACGTTTTTTTTAGAAATATAAAATGGATGAATATTATATTTCGTAAAAAAAGCCATACAATTTTTTAAATATATCAATTTATATATATATATATATATATGTTTTTCTCAAGTAATAATCTATATTTGAACGTTATAACCTCAAAAACCACTGCATGGATTTTAAAAGTGACACTGTATATTAAAAAATTATACAGCCTTTTATAAGGCGCTAAGATTTTTTTTTTAAAACTAAATCCTAAAAGAGGCATAAGCGTTGAGAAACCAAAACTATCCATCCATCCAAAATGAATGTTAGGTGTCCATTTTAAATAAAAATCACTCATGAAGACAAATATACCAAAATCCACATGTCTGTATAAATATTATCATAAAACTATAATAAAATAACATATCATAAAACTATAATGTAATATAATTTCACGTGAAATGTTTATAATAAATCAAAACCGGGTAAAACATGTTTCCAACTACTTCAACGTATAATACTTCGAAGTCAAGATGAAACAGAAAAACTCAACATCCATCAAAACTAAATTAAAGCCAGAATAACAACTGATTATTATTCTCATTAATATTCCGAAACAAAAACTCTCTGACAACGAAGTAACTCAAAAAGTGACTGGTATTTTTTAATCTGCCGGCGAAAGTTCTGAAACACGAGGGGAAAATGGACGGCCCTGATATTAAAATGGACTCCAGCTGATAGGTTATTAATAATTATTTTCATGTACAGAAATGTGTTATTGTAACAATTTTTAATTTATAAAAAATTTTACGTAAACTGGAAGTTTTCTATTATGTGTCAAAAATATTTATACCGACGCTTGGATGTTTGATAATGCCTTATGTAAAAAAAAAATAACTTCATTCTTCTTCATTTTATTTGATCACCAAATAATGACTTATGCATCTAGACGAACTTTAATTAAACAGTATCTATACTTATATTTACTTATATATATATATATATATATATATATATATATATATATATATATATATATATATATATATATATATATATATATATATATTCCGTAATGATTTGAAGGGCGTTTCCCCACTACCATCAGCTGTTAAATAAAAAGGCTGCTTCAGGCTGGCTGCCTCGCCCACGGCAACCGGCGCAATCAACGTAGCTTTGTACCAAGAGATGGGAATTACAGATACGATGCTCCAAGCAGGCTCAGGGGTATACAGACGTAGAGCTTGGGATATACTAGCTTGAGTTATACATAAAAATAAATCACAATATGAATATTTTAACAAAACTTAATCATATTAAACTATCAGATATTTAAATTACAGATATAATCAAGTGACATTTACTATTTTTACATTTAAACCTTAAATTCTCGATATTTAGGAAGCTTTGCATTAAGCACCTCCATCGTTTTCTAAGATCCCGGGCAAGAAAATATATATTATAAATAAATTATTTTTGTACTAAAATGCTGTAGAAATTCACGTGTATTTTTCCATTCGTTGAAATAAATCACAGTATAGCCGTAATAGGTCAGTGAAATGTAATCTTGTAAACGTGTCATAATGGGTCACATGTTTGAACGTATATCGTTCACACGCCTTTTGCTCCACATCGAGCTGTGAAAAGCTCTGTTCAATCCATTAGTATCAAACTATTCGGACTTTTCAAACCTTTGTCTTATGAAGAAAATATATTTTATTGAGGCTATATAAATTAATTTCTTATATATTTATAAGTTCTCAATTCAATGATAATTTTCAAGATTTTGATAAACATTCCAGTTTCTTGAGCTCGAACCCACATCTCCATAAGCTTCACAGAACGAGACTTCCTCTGCTTTGATACAATGCATTTACAAAGAATGAAGCTGGCTCTGAAGGTCTCTGAAGAGTCGTCATCATCATTGTCATTATACGACGCCACATTGACCCGGATAAATATTTATACTGTTTTTAATTTATACGGTTTTTGTAACTGGTTTACATAATGTTTCAGCTTTCCGTATGAGAAAATATGTATACTAGCTGTTGTCCGCAACTATGTTCGTTTGTCCGTCTGCCTTCGGAACATTGGTTTACAATTTATATAATACATTATTTGTAGTAGAAGTAAGAACCTTTAATATATATTTTCGTTTTAAATCAACTTTCTAATTCTGCTTATAAAATGTTCAATAAATAGGTAATGACCGCAAAAATATTTTTAACATGTCACTAGCAGTTTCAGAGATAAGCGCGTTTAAACAAAAAAAACATCAGCTCTATCATCAGAAAAACACAATGCCATTTAAATAAAAAGCACTTACAAAATATACATAAATTTAGTTACGTTAGCTTCAAATGTCAATCTAACAGCCGAAATCAATAATCAATGGCTACTGAATTGAAGTTACATTACTTTACTTAACAAAGCTAATAACTAACTTGATGGCCCTATCTGGGGTTGTAGATAGATTATTAATTTCGGTCATAAATCAACTACTGCGTTATCACAGATTTAGTAAGTTTCTTATTAGCCCTTTACTATGTATAGATTACATTGGCACTATTGCCATTGTTGAAGTGTGTTTGGGCTGCAGTGATGGATGACGTCACAGCGGGCGGAATCAATCTTCGTTCAAACTGTATCAAACGTTATTAAGACGTTGATACGACAAGACGCATTACTGTTTGTGGCTAACTCAAAAAGTGTGACAGTTTATTAGCTACTGTATCAATTTAAACCAATAATATATTATACTTATTATATTTCATATATAAAACTATCGATGTATGAAATGTTTTATAAAAATATACATAACATTTAATTAAAACTTTGAATGTGGTATTTCGATGCAATAAACGTCTCATATTAAATCAATATCGTCAGAATTTAATTAAGTTTTCCTTTATAAGGTTTTTCGTTCAAAAAAATCATCTTTAATGCATAGATTTTTTATTTCATATAACTTGTATAGACAAGACATGTGTTTGTTGGTTTCGTGCCAATATTTCATTAATATAAATCAAAATCTAGCGCAATTTGAAAAAAGGCCAAAAATTTACGTTTCAATTGGTTTCTGAAAAGGAAACGCATTCCATGACTTTTCTTATTTTCGTTGGTATTCTTTAACAGACCAAATATTATTAAATGAATCGTGAAATATAAAAACTATGGGACAATGAAATACAATCATAAAATGACTAACATATAACGCTATTTGTATTTATGGTGAAAAAAAAAATGGCGCGATATTGGGCACATTTTGGTACCGGAAGCAAGCGAACTCGAACAGCGGATTTATGGCACCGCTTCCGTTTCCGCTTACCATATCTGTGCGATTTTTGGGCCAGAAAATATAGACTAAAATATGATAGTCTAGATACAGAAGCTTTTGTGGTAAAGAATTTTCAATACAACTATATATTCTCTTAAGTTATGTTATAAAATTCGCTTTAGAAAATCGCTTGACAATATAACTTACACGTTATATCGTCTGGGCTTTAAAAATAAATATGAATATAAAGTCACAGAGTATAATATACAGAGAGAGTCAGAGAGAGAGAGAGAGAATGAGAGTGATACAATGGATAGAGACCCAACTGCTTTTTGCAATTAATGAATAAATCTCTTATCTTCCAAAAGCATATATGTAATAATATTCACGACGTTTAAATAAAACAAGTGTCAAACTGCTGAAAAGTTTTCAGGTGAACGTCTACAAATAGAAAATCGATCGACTTAACGATAACTCAGAACTACCTGTAGCCTTATTGGAATTCTCTTTGAATTTATTTTGTATAAAAAAAAATACTTCATCACGATTTAATTTACTTGGAATTTGTGACGAAATCTATTAATTGTTTCAGTTTTATTTTAAATATTTTCTTTTCATTTGTGCATATGGCATCGCATATATATATATATATATTAAAATAGAAATAAGGTCAAATCTGTCCATTAAAAAAACTATTCATACATACAATCCTAACATAAATTGTTTTCTATTTGTATGTTGGCACGTCATCCAGAATGTGATGAACGAATTTTGATGAAATTTTATTTGGCTATAGATTATTTTCCCGATCATCGTATTGGATGTTTTATTCAATAAACTATTTTGCCACGGATTTAACTCCAGTATAAATTAATTATATTATTTTTTTTTTCTAACCGTACATTTAGATTGCTTCGTAGCATTCTTATTCACAGTAATAAGAGATGTGTCTGACCTAAAATTAAAGTTTAAAATTAAATTAATTTATACGCGAACTCAATCATTTAAAAATATCTATATCTATTTCTCTTATATTTTACTTTTTACTTCGATATATTTTACCCGAGATTATTTCTATAATTTTACCCGGGAACAAAAAAAAATATTGGAGATATAATTATAACACAAAAATAGATAAGTTTGCATGAGGGTCGTGGGATGAGGAGGCAGGTGAAGATGCAGGCTATTACTAGTATATAATTAAAAGAGACAATGTTACTTGCACAATCAAAACTTCCATCCCATTTTGCATTGAGCCATACATAAATGACCAACTGCTGACACTGGTGACCCATGAAAGTCAGGAGAGACAAGGCGCGCGATAGAAAAACGTGACGGAAATAAATATGGCGCGTAACGGAAAATGTTTCACCGAAATCAATATGGCGCGTAACGACCATTAAATTAGAATTAATATATATTAATATATAATAGATAAAGAAATTTCACTTCAAAAATAATATATTTTGCAAGTGCAGTTCATTACTATTTGTAAAAGCAAACAAAAACAAAAGTTTAAGATGATATTACAAACACATGCCCCAACCAGGAAACATTATTCAGAATGGAGCTTAAATACTAAATCTATATTACAATATCACACACATGTTGCGATATAACCGCTTTGACCCAAATGAGCTACCATTTGGCAACCGCTTGTATAAGTACAACGCCATCTATGTATCCTTTTCAAGAACTACTTTTCAGTATACATTTTACAATAACATTTGCCACGCTGATATTCATTAATATATTATCTGTTTAAAATCATATCATGTAAGCTTTACGTATTGATTAATACTGTTAAAATAATATTATAAGTATTAAAGTTTAAATTAAATTACAAAAGTTTCTGATTATTTCGGCGTCCAACAAAACTCATTATACTCTCATACCGGATTAGATATCGTTCAAAAACCACCAAAATAATAATCGACACCCTATGTTAATGACTTCGTTAAATCTGAGCTTTAATTTCGTTATAACTTTGAAGGTTACATTTTAATAAAGTTGTATATAGTATACTTCATATAGTGGTTTGTTGTTGACTCAACGCAAGGGTATAACTATTGAGCTGAAATTTGGAGCATCAGTTTATTGTGTAACGTAAAAAACGAAAGAATTCTTCTAAACTCTAATATTTTCTGTAATTTTCTTCTTTATTGTACCGCCTCTTAACTCTCTGCAACTCTTTAAGGTTGACTGTCAGAGAATGCTTTTTAACATTAAGTCCGCCATGGTAACATTTTTACATTGGAACAATAGAGTTTTAAATAAATAATAAATAAATTTCTGTAAAATCAGCTCACGACGCGGCTTAAGGGGAGAATAGATTATATGACAGACATTTTTGAAATTTATATGTATCTTTGTAATTTAAATTTAGCTTTAATGAAATGAAAAGGTGTAGCTAAATATATTTTAAATTGTTTGGAAATTTCAATAAGATAAAATCTAAAATTACACCGTCACAAAGTAGACTTAGCTAGTATTTTATTTCATGTACCTAGCCTTATATATATTTTATGAAGCTGTCATGGCGGAGTCTATTAGTACTAGGCAAGCGAAGCTCCTCTAAGAGTCATAATTTTAAGCTATATTAAATTTCATTCCTTATAATTTTAATTTGTATTTAAATGCAACAAAGGCTAATATAATTTATATTTAAAATATAATACAGGTTAAAAATAATAATTAATAAACTATTTTTTTATTATTATTAAGTAAACAATAAAAAATTGTCTAATATAAAACCCACAAAAGAGTTATATTACATAGTAGTAGTAGTAGTTTCTCCTCCGGATTAAAATATGCAGCAATGTGTTAAAAATAAAGAGATAATATTTTTTCACTGTGTCAATTTAAATTCCTCTTAACGAGTATTCATTGGGAATTTAAATTCCAATCGCGACACGTAAATCGGAACTATTTTTATCTACGTCAGTAGCTTGAAAAAAATGCTTGGAGTCCGGAGTTTTTGATTGCCGCGCAGTGTTCATATTTTTTGCGCTTTATGGGCAGCGCCATCTGTCAGCGTGAAGTATAGGTGGGAATATCTTAAATCATTTTTATCATTACTACGAGAATTCGATTAAAAATAAAACTTTATATCTGATTGTATTTCATTTTGTTTTTATATAGTCCATACATGTAAATGCCTTTGTTTAATATTCAATGATTTAGATTGCCATTTCAATGGCAAATATTAACAAAAAGGGTTTTATGAAAAACTGACTTTTGATAAAGAATTTTTATTTTTACTTGACTTATAATAACTATTCATACATCTATACTTTGATCTGTTTCATATATATATATAGTTTTATCGAACAGATGGTTATAATAAACAAAACTAATTGAAGTAGATGAATTTCATTCCAGACCTCGGGGAAATTAAAAATAGTTAGTAAATCAACAAGCGACGGCCAGTATTGAAGTACTTCAATAAACTTCTGATAAGCAATATCGTAATTAATATTTGTTATCATAACAGTTTGTCTGGTTTTGAATATTTAATATTATTATAATTATATTCGCTAAGTTTGGAGTCTTATCCGAATCAAGCAAAATTAAATTTGTGATATTCCAAATAAACATTTCAGGAGATATCGAGATATTTATCTGAATGTATTTTTTAATACATTATATTATAAATAATCAGATAAAGAATCCGATATTTGATATTGATTTCAATATCCATTATACAATTTCCTATATTCAGAAATGGAATAAATTTTCAAATATTGAAACGCGCGATAGAATCTTGTTTCTTGAAGTTCAAACTCCATCTGTCGTTGTCTGTGATAGCCGCAACTTACATTAACTTTGTCGGTTATTTCTTATTGACGTTATTTACATTTAAATGGAATATGAACTGAAAAAAAAAATATTTTTCTGTTTGTTATTTTCACAGTATTTGAAATTTTAATCTAAAAATTCCGCAAATTAATATTCACAGAAAAATATTCAATATGATTTTATGTATGTATGCTGATTGTAGTATTTTTTAATAATGGCGGTAGCAATTAAATAGCGTGGGATTTATTATATAAAATAAAACTAACTTATGTTTTTTTTTAATTTGGATCCGTCGTTCTAGACGGCAACCCAAAAACAGTTTGGCACGATTGAGCTGAATTTCATGTAGCGCTCACAATGGGTCCTGAAAAATACGAAAAATAGGAAGAATTTGAAAAATCGGTCAACATTGACGGAGCCGGTCAATGTTCAAAGCATACATTGACTTTTTCCATTTCAATACAATGGAATTATGGATTATACTGGAATTAACGAAATATATTCATCTCGCTTTGTAACGTTTTTATTTACATTGGATTTATTATTAATGTATAAAGCGTGACTTATCTATGCTTATAAAGTAGTAAAGAGGTTTTATGTTTATTTATTTATAATAACAATAGGTTGAATATGTAAATTAATTATTTAAATTTTAATATTACATTTTAAGTACATATATGTTACAAGATAAATATAAATAATGCTGTATATATTTAAAAATGTTGTTCTGTTAGTTTGTTTATCCATTTAATTTTCTACATGAGATTTTGATTAAATTTAATGTTTTTTATTCTCGTTGTTATAGGGTGATATTTCCAACAGAAAACACAAAATATGGTTTGAAGTATAATTTTAAAAAAATCTAAATTACGAACGGTATTTGAATATATATTGAATATACAAGGATTTTTACCAGCGGAAAGATGAATTAGTATATAAATATATATTCAAATGTAAATTGCATTAGCTTTTATATAAAATATGTTTATTATACAGCGAGTTCTCGTTAAAATCTCATTTTCCAAGTCATAACATCACAAGATATTTCAGTATTTCGTGACACACGAGTCAAATGTTCTTTTAAACAACAATCGTCTTCACAGGAAATAAAGATACCTGTAACGATATTCAAATTACAAATTATATATATATTATATACGTAACTCTTATTATATACTAGGGATATTATATAGTAAATAAATAATATATTTATTTATGTATCACATCCAAACAACCTTGTAACGATAACTGTGACGGTATTTCGAAAATTTTCATTTATATGTTAAAATATGTATTCACTAAAAACATTTTTAAGATAAAAATAACTAACTCAAAAGGCCTGTTAGATAATATTTATAAAAGAATGATATAGTTTTATGAGAAATACAATAATTTTGATGACAGATCTATCAAATCAGTACACGTACTATTATTTATTTTAGAGGTAAATTATTAGAATTATAATTTATATAAAAGGTGAGTTATTTGATCTAAAATCAATAAACATATATAAACTTTAAATCTTATTAAAAAAAACTAAAAAATGACGTTGCAATTTTTTTTAATGTTTACAAATTAATTTGTACGACTGTAAAGACAGCAGTATTAATTAATAACTTTAAAATAATATAATGCAGTTTTCCTGAATAACTTATTCACAAAGCAAAAGGAATTATTTTTGCTACTAATAAAATAAAGACTTCTCAGACATGACGTCGAGATAAAAATGAAATTACCGCGCCATTAAAGGAATAGCTTATTTTATTTTAAATTAAAAGACAACCTTATAACAAATACATGTATGTATGTATGTATATATAAGTATTTCTTAATATATTTATCATTTTAAAGCATATTTTTTACGTTTTTATAGCCGTTCCGTTTCACGATCGTGACTCGGGTCTTACAGTCAACACCTTCACTGCCACAGCTGAAACAGACAATAAAGGAGCAGTTTAATGTAAATTATAAGCCATAACTCAGAATGTTCCTGAAAACGTATTTAGTAAAATAACGCCATCTAAGCACAAAGTAAAGAACATTACATTAATTTTATCGTTCCTATATTATGTTACTTGCGGGAATACATTGTGTAAAATTATCATACGTAAATATGACATTTTTGGAACAACATAACCGGTTTTAACCGGTTTTATTTAACTATTTATAACCAATGATAATTTGTAAATAATAAGTTATTTTTATTATTAAATATATTCCTACAAACAAAAGGATATTTAATACCCGCATTCGTTTTCGTCGTCGTCGTAGTTTCAAATAAATATTTGCACAAGTTTCGACAGTGTAATGGGTTAGCAACTTCATTGCTAAGAGCAAAATAAGTACACAAGATTAATTGTCCCCTGGCGTCCGAGAGGAAGCGCATCCATGTTGGCTACTGGCCGCCATTTTGCACTTCCGTTGTAGTACGCTTGATAGTATTAATTATAATACGTACACTTAGCTCACCATGCAAGGGGAATATAGTTTAAATATTTGTTATATATCTATATGAACGAATCATTAGTCAAAGGAAATATCAACCCAGGTGAAAGCAAAATTATTTTTTCTAAAAATGTAACATCAAAAGATTTACGAACGTAAAATCCCTAAAAAAACACAACGTTGGACTCTCAATGGGTAATGACAAACGTGGAAAATGTAAAGTAAGCCTGGATTATCCAAGCTGGACATGCCATTCACATGCCACATCTAGAGGGTATTTAGGTATAGCTATGGAGTTTTATGAACGCAAAATGGTTTATTATATTTGGAATTTTCCGTTATTGACATTAAGTTTTGACATTAAGCCTTATGACAATGAAAAAACAAAGAGAAGCTATATACAAATAGCACTATGGGAATTCTTAATTATTATCATAACTCGAACGTTGAAAGATAAAAAGTATAAAACCAAAATAAAGCCTGGTGACAACTTTTGTAACTTCACTGCGTCTGAAGTCCTTGCAAATGACAGCTCTTGTCCTAACCCCTCCTCCCCTCTACCCACCCCTCCTCCACCTCACCCAGACCACTTTCTACCATTCGATACAGTATCTTAAAACGCATTCTCCTTTGAAACAAATTCAAACCCCACTCAAAGAGATTGAGTCTTTAAGTTTTAAACCTAGCGATTCAAAAGTTTGCCTTACAGACTTATTGCATTCTTTGACTTTTTTTTATTTTTAATAACTGTGTACGTATTCTAATATGAATTATATTTTTCAATGTATTTCACTATCACTCGGGTTTGCTTGTAACCTACCAACTCATATGATATTATTTAATGCCTAATAGACGTTGCTTTTTAATGGAAGTTTTAACGTTATTGAAGAGCAATGGACAGACATAAAAAAGAAACAGCAGACAAGTTAAAATAGAAGTAAGAACCATCACAAATCTTCCGAAAAATCGATACCGAAAACTAGAATCGATAGTCTATAAATGTCTATAGAAAGTCCCTTTAACATCGATATCAATTTACCATTGCCATTTAGTAGAATGTATAATGGCATTGGAAAGCTAACAAAGGTGTGCAAGATTAATGGTGGACTCGTCGCGGCTTAGAACGGAAACGCATCCATATCTGTCTACATTGAACCATCTGTACTTCCGGTGCTGGTAAATACCAATATAATTCGGTTCTGATTAAGTTTCACATCGTGTAATCATAATTTACATTCTCAAGGTTTAATTATACATAAGTAAATTTTGTTTTCTTAAGAGTATTAAAAGTTATATAATAAATAGTAAAAAAAAATGTTGGACGTCATTTTAATTTGTATATAATAAAATATGTAAAATAATGATGCAGAAAAAAACACTATAGAGTTTCAAACACAAGAATTTATTTTTTTATTTTATTTATTGTTTCAAAGCCCTAAAATTCATTTCACGAAGATACAACCGTGTAGATTTTGAGTATCAATACAAGGACAAATAAAAAAAAACATTCAATGGCCCTTAAAAATCTCTTAACTCTTATACCAATAATCTAGCATAAAAATGTTAATGAAAAGTCATATAATATATGCTATGCAAATAGATTTTAAATGTCCTAAAGAGTGCTGCATATAGCCGATAAATATCAACGGTTATTTTTACGCCTATAATAATGAAACGCCCGATAAATTTCTATAGGATCCACAGCACAATGCCACACTTAACCTCTTGGCTGAGCCTCGGTGCACTCTAGTGTGCATTAACCTTTACGGCAAAGGAAGTATGATGCGTTCATACTGAGCACTTAGTCTGCAAGAAACATGATATGTCGTAAATTCCAAACATATTTTAATACTAGCTCTATCTTCAAACACTTCATTATATTAGTCTACAAACAGACAGTCCTCAAAGTGTATATTTACTAATATATATTGGTGTTTTCGAGGCTGATTTGGTACTACGTCCTCCCACCCTACAAAAGTGAATATTAATATACCACCCCATTTTACACTCTTGAAAGCGGATCGCGTTCACAATTTCTTAAAAAAATCTATTTTAAACACCCCATTTTTTATATGTATATAATTTATATATCGAAATATAGTTTTAATATTTTTATTTTATTTATACTACGTTTTTTATCTTTCTCTGAATTTTCGCACCGGCATTTTCAATTAAATATTCAAAATATTTTTGAGCTTTAAATAAGTCAATGAATGTCATATTCATCATTATCATACAGAATATTTTAAAATATTAAATTTTTGTAGACAATAAAAATATTTCGACAACTGCAACGCCATATTAAATTCTTACGTGTCGTCAAAATATATTAACAAATTCGTAATTAAAATGAGATGTAATATATTTAAGTATCAGATTTATAATTTATCTTACTTTTAATAATAAGAAAAGGTTTCCATCTTTTATATTTCGTTTTAGAAATGGTTTCCGTCCGGTTTATTGAAACAGTTACCACTTTTACAAGTTTAAGGAGTTAGGAAATTGATTAAAGTGGTGGGAAAGACCGTGCAGAGGAAATGAAATCACTAGCACCTTACTCACCTGCATAATTCTGTACTACTCACAATTTCCAGCGCTTCAGGAACTCCCTAAGTGCTGGGGAATTACTTTGTATTACATGTCAGAAAAATGACGCGAAATTTGTGATTATTTTTTATACAGACATTATATTGAAAAACTGCAATCGTACTTTAAATTTCCAACATCGTATTTGACATTTCTGTTATATATTCTCTGTTAGGTAATATTAAATTCGGGACGACCCTCATGTCTCTCGTTAAGCTTCATTATGTATAGCCTATTTACATTTAAGAGATATGTTTTGGTAATTTTATCAGAATTCGTTCGATGCTTCTTTTGTAAACCTTTTAATATGCCGGATTAATTTATCTTTCAAAGATGGATTCCCTTTGTAAGTTTCCCTGAACACCTAATTTTGAGATACGTGTACGATCTTCAAAGAAATACCTTTTTTTTGGGATGTTTTGTTAGAAAATAATGCTTAAAGTAAGTTATCATATTTTTATATAAATAATGTTTGTCTTGTTAGTACTTTTTTTTTTGTTTTCGATGTTTATTTAATGTATACAGTTCTACCAACCTTTACATTCGGTACTTATATGTAAAACCACTCTGCACTTAAAATATATTAAAACGAAGACGCTTGTTAACTTAGAGAGTAACTTGATTATCTTATTTTAAACAATTTTTTAACACTTTAGTATTAATATTCAATCTTGTATTATCAAGACTCAAATTAAATCAAATGCACTAAATTTCTGTTATTGTTCTGTAAATATAGACACATTTAGATGTGTGTAAATATAAATATATATGTGTGTGTAACATTATAAAAAAAGTACATTTGTACAACATTAAAATGACATAACAAGCCAAAAATCCCGCCAACAAATTGCGGTATTGTGTGAAAGAAGCAGTGATAAGATACGAAGGTTGAACAAGATGGCCGCAGCTATTATAGTTAACGAGCACAAAATGTCCCCTAACAATACCCACCTATGTCCTTTCATTACTTTTTGTAAATTTATAGAAAGTGTTCTAAAATAAAAGAAAATGTATCAAATAAGGTACAACCTCGTTAGGCGATATGGGTGTACCTATTAGAATTTACGATCGGTACAAATGTCCCGGTCTGAGCACCGCTATACAGTGAGCGAACTATAGAGTATACTACAGTTCAGTGTACTTACTTTTTTTTTTGTTATGGCAATCATTTTGTTTTGTCACTTCTTGGAATTATGACACAACCGGTGACAATGACAGTGACATTTAGTTTTTCTAGCATGGCTGATTGATTTTTATTGACAGTTGTACCTTCTTCTGTTTTATTACGCAACAAGATATATTAATAAATGAAATTGGAAGGTTTATCTCGCATATCTGTTTACTTTTTACGTTTACGTACAAAATTTGAAATATTTTTTTAGGATCCTTCATCCATCTTCTTTGGGTCTTTATTCTGTAGCTCAGTTAATCCTCTAAAACAGCTAAATGTAAATTTGTATCCCAAGTCTCTTTTAATTATTATTGTTGTACTGCTAGTTTATTTTTAAAATTCTATAACTTTAAATAAACTAATATTAAATTACAAACATACATACAAACATTGTAAATAATTACGGTGCCTTTTATCAAATTTTGAATGTTTTCAGGAATATCTCCTTTTCATCTTTATTCTATTTATCTGTAAGTCAGCTTAATTTAAATATGTATCACAATTTTTAATAACAATGTGTGTATATTTTGTTCAATGCAATATAAAAATATATATAATAAATCTTTATTCATATATAAAACAAACGTAAAGTACAAATGATTCATAGACCATTACAGGCAACGCAGAGAAAGAATTGCTCCATCAAAGTCTCGTTGCCGTTCAGTTTGTTACAGCCAATGAACGCCAATTTCAGGTATTCAGTTTCTCTGCATAGAACGTATGTAATGATGTCACATTTATATTTTATATAGATACTTAAAAAAATAACAAATGTTCTATTATTTTTTCCTACATTTATTGAGTTCAATCAATACACTTAATAATATATTTTATCATTCTACGAGATATATGGATAGAAAAATATAAATAAGATATACGATTATTATCTGTAAGTATTTTAACATTAATTTGGATAACAAATGCAAAAATAACATTAAATAAATTTAATCTGTGGTAAGTGTTTGTTTTTGAATATATCAAACGTCAAATAAATGTCATCTCATTTAATTTATCTCAATGAAAATACTTCGCTTTTAGCAAAAATGTTTTTTAACTTTTAGGATAGATTAAAGAAATAATACATAAGTTCGGTAAAATTTGTAATATATGTGAGGGATGATTTCACAAATAAAGATAAAAGTGACTTGATTTATTCAACTATGATATACCTTAATTCTAATACGAACTTTTAATGATATTACCTGGACAAAGCTTTTTGTAAGATAATTCAACTAAAAATAAAGCATTCCATAAAAATAATAATCTTCACTATAAAATAACTTTTATAACTATTTTACTATGAAAAAGTTTAAATATTGAACACATTTTTCGCCGTAAAATTTTAAAGTAAAAAAAATTAACACCGTAAAATTTTAAATTCTCTAATATCTTTACTAGTATATATAAAATTTCAACGGATAAATTCAAGTCTGACATTTAGGTCTGACTTTTTTTGACTTATATATAAACCTTATATAAATCGTACTTGTATTTTTAAATTACAGAAACCCTAAATATATTAATTTGAATCATTCACAATATTAATTTCTGTCGACAAAACAAACAAGACAACGAAACATGACATTTATTTAAATCCGAACACATATTTGAATTCAAACAACGGAATAGAACAAATAACAACGAAATTAAAAGGAACGCGTCAACCATTCGAAATTTTAAAACAAAGAATAAACTATATTTCTACGCACGTCTGTATTTTTAGAAATAGTTTTTTTTTTTTTTAAATTTCGAATGTAAATACTGGCTTCCATTTAGTACAGCTAACAATATTCAAGTTTCTGTTCCATTAAATATTTTTATCGTAATTCTAATTCCATTTATATATTACATGTATGTAGTATTAAATGTACATAAACCAATCCTATATTTCTATGATCCTGTCTATAAATAGGGCATACCTATACATATCTCAGTGACATCTTGAGCCCGCTATTCAATCGTTCGTTCAATACACATAAACTGCAGTAGTCAGTATAAACTTCATCTGCTATTTGTGTGTGTGTGTGTTATATAATGAAGAACTTTGCCTTGTATCTAAAATATATGAAAAATATGACAACTACCATAGCGCATACATTCGCGACTAAACTGACGTCTACGAAATGTAGTCTTCGGCTGTCATTCTTACGATGTATATTTGTATTAGTAATTTTTTTAAAGGAACTTCGAGGGGAATTCATCTCCGTACCCTTTTCACACAAAGGAACATTTAAGATATTTGATAGGTCAATAATTTACTCGTCCAAAAAAGTGGAGCAGCCCTCGACCTTGACATTAGAATTGGCATTACTTGAATAATTTAGAGGATTAAACCATTTCCCTTACAGGCTATAAATAACCTGAACAAAGGTTTCATAAAAACAAACCTGAAAACACGAACACGGTTTAAGGGTAAAGTTCGGCTATATTCAGCCGTGGCTATATTTTTTATCGATAAGAAGGTTTTGTTCAATAATAGCACTTGCGGTGAACTGAATGCCTTATTACCTTTGCAAACATTTTTTTTTTTCATTCGAGCTTTGAGTTTTGAATTTGTGCTATCGGCCTTTATCAGGTGTTTGTAATGATACTTTCACTTTTCCCGTTTTTATTATTAAAAACGTAAAATAAAATCCTACCAAGAAGTTTTTATCAAAATATATTTTCCCCACTAATACATGGTGTTCTTTCTCATGAGCTCGTATAACGGGCTGATAAAGTTATATCATATATACCAAAGGTAACACAAGACTGAATCTCTACACATGGAAATATTTACCGCAGTGAGCCCATAACAGGACCTCTTACCTCCCAGCTGCACCGTGACGGTCTAATACAGGCTGTTTAAACTTTAATAATGTGTTTTTTAACTAGTTCCAGGAACTTTGTGTCGAACGTCCATTGTTATTTATGACATTAATTAACAAAGAGTTTTTAATTTACGATATTGCCTTGCCCTGGTAAAGAATACGATTGAGGTAAATTACGCAATATGATGCATTTTATTTGTGATTTTATTTCTTATTTATTACGTTAACTAATAAATCAATATCAATTCTACGTTAAATAATAAAACTTAATGTTTATTCTTGTACGTTTATTTTATATTAGTGTCAAATATATCTCTTTTGATCTGAGAATATATTTAGAACTAGAGTTACGCAGCAGTTATGAGTTTCTATATATTTTTTTTAAATAAGATATTTGTCAGCACATTAGTCCATTGATAAACTATAGAACATTTTTTTTGATTGATATTGGATTCTTTTCAAATTTGACTCCAAAACATTTGAAATTAAAGTATGGTTAAGCAAAATCAAAATCAAAACTTTTTATTTCTAACATACATTACGCCTATGTCAGGCTAAAAGGTGACGTGAGGCTCTAGTTATACGGCTCCGAAAAATAGGTCCATGGAGAAGAAACGACAGGAAACTGGAGTTCCATGGATACTCTTTTATCTTATGTATTAATTTTTAGACATATAATAAAATAGCAATTACCCCAAAACATTACTTAAAACAAAATAAAATAACATTGAATAATTTACAAACAAATCTAGACCGTCTGTAAAGTTATTTAAAAGTCGGAGCAAACAATACAGGGAGTATTGTTTCCGAATATCGCAAGTTTATTATAAAAGTTATTAAATTGGTATTTATAGAAATCTGTTGTGATCAATGGCAGTGGATTGAAAGTTGTAAGCCGAAGATCCGGATAACTCTGTGGTTTTAGTTCGTTTTGCTGACAGATTATATCCGTCAACTATTCCGTGGATTAAACATGATGACGTATTATAATTATATGATTATTTTATGATTGTTTTTTGTTTGAAATGACTAAACAACTGTCAAAATTACTAAACATTTTATTATAATTAAGATTTTTTTTTTTATATATTTACTTTGTATTTATTTATTTTTCGAACTAAACTGCTGCGAGTGTTTATTACCGCTAGCAGATAAATTTATCTACCGTCTTTTGTTATTTCGTTGCCATTTTATTTTTCATTAACAGTAGATACTGACGGAGAACAAACAAAGAAATACATAGTAGTGTTTATGAGGTTCGAACCTTTGCCAGTATCGTTTTATTTTTCATTGTATATTTAAAAAAAAAAAGCTTAACATGGCATACATGTTTAGAGATATTTTCAAACATTAATGTCGGTTGTTCATATTATTATTGTTTAGATTATATTATTGTTTACATTATATTATTGTTTAGAAACATTGGTTAGAATTTTCGTAAGAAGCCTAACAGATGTCACCACCGTCCCGACAAAGACGAATATGTATAGAGTAAATTCATCAAAACGGGTAGCGACACGTTAGCTCAATTGACAGAGCGACGGGACGGTTTTCCAGAGATCGCAGTTTCAAATCCCTGCCTGTGTCGATTTATTTTTCATTCTTTATTTATTAAAAAAAAATTACGTAGTAAATATCCCGCAAAAACATTAATAATAATAACGTTGGAATGTTTAAATAAACCGAATAACTTACTCTTTTGTATAAACCTTAGCTCATATTGCCAGCTGCGAGCCGTTTTAATGATTTCACTAATTAGATCTGTGAATGTTTCCTCTGAGGTCAATTTAGCGACCCCACTTCATTCACCTTTTCATATTTTATTTAGTACTACAGTTTAATTAAAATGGATTTTATACTGTTTAATTATTCACCGTTTTTATCTTTAAAATTAATTTCAAGTATCAAGACTTACAAATCAAAATCATAGTCAATATTTTATCAAGACTGTTCAGTTATCCTATAACACTATAAAGTAATTACTTTAATAAAAAAAACAAAGTAATCGGTACTCCAAGAATATATTTATCAACTTCAAAATCCCTACAAAGACAATAAAAGAGATTCCATTGATGAGTTTGGTCGTAAAAAAACATTGTCGAGTCCCAGATGTGACGATATTTGAGAAAAGTCGTCGGTTTAGTGATACCACATTGTATTGAGGAAATTGCCTTGACCTACTTCACTTGCCCTGAAAGAAAACAGACTGAAAACAACATAGGAACCGATATTAATGACATTTCGACAGATTCAAATATTACCTTATTTTATTTTAAAATATATAAACTTTCTACTGTGTAAAAAGTATTCATATTATATCATCTGTCTTCATAAGTTGAATTACACTAATATTAAAAAGTTTATTTCGAATGCCCTCACATAACTATTAAAGTATAATATAGATAATACATAACCAGTAGAACTGAAGCAAAACAGAGAAGAAATATAATCGACAAGTGATCAAGATTTTGACATCTCTATCTCCAGTGATATTGACTATTCATTGTAAATTGTCGTTCCGTCAGAGAGATGTAAATTTTAAAAATTAATACAGAATAAAAATAAACCGATGCGGACGGGGATTCTAAACCGCTACTTCTGAGAAACCGTCACGTCTTTACCTTTTATTAAAATTGTGTATTTATTATATCGTAAATATAAAGCTAACTATGGCTATACGTGTATAGATATTTTCAAACATATTAAACGTATCAACTAAACTTAATCCAATGTTACCAACATAAAAAAAATAATCGAAGAAGTTCGATGTCTCAAGTAGGTCCTAACAAATCGATCGAAAACCTCATTCAATACTATGAAGCTATCCACACTTATATATAAAGAGCCTTTGAGTAATCTCAGATTTTATCGCACGTGCCAGGCACTTTACTTTTTGACTTACTCTCAATGCGGACTTTATTTGTTACCAACAATGATCGAAGTAGATTTTTTTATGAATATCGTTTTACGCACAACTGAAGAATTTTATCTTTATTTCTATTGCTACTAAAAGAACTTAACTTTGTCCAGTATGATTGTATTGTGTGAAAGCTATTTGTGTTTAAACATATTTTTTTTTAACATCCAATAATTTGTTCGTTCTTTTTAATATTTAATATAAATATCCAACATGGAAGTAATGCGGTATTGGGATTATTGTAAACGTTAATTAATTATGTTAATTCTTTATCAGTAAATAAGTCTTTATATATTAATTAATACTCAATGTTGAATGCGAAATAAAGTGTCGTAAATATTTTTGATATTATTGACAGTGTTTATATTATTTGAAGTTTGTTCACTTTGTAACATAATTTCAATAGTCTTTATATCTTTTCAGTTCTGAAAATGTCGTGTTTATCTGTTTTTTCATACATTGTAGAAAAATATTAAAATTATCACTTTTATTAATTTTCAATCAATGTATGAATATCGAAATTAAAATTAAAATAATATTATTATTTTAAGAAGAATTCCTCTTTATGTTACATTTTCCTATACTTGACAAAATATTGTTTGTAAGAATATAATATTTAAACGTACTTATAAACGTAACGGCTGTAAATCGTATCCATGTCACACCTTTTTAAATAGAGAATAAAAAAAACACTGCGGGCAGGATTCGTACTTACGACCTCTTGGAACTCCCGTCGCTCTAACAACTGAGCTACCGTGTCGTTATGCGTCGTGATGAACTTTCATGTTATGTATAATCTCTTTGTATTAGAACGGAGGCAACATCTTCTAGATATTCCATTCTATATTTATTTAAATATTTTATTAATGTATTTTTTTTTTACGGAGAATATTTTTTTCAGCTATAAATATATTCTAGGTATAATTAAATCTTCGGATGGCTGCGGATCTAGACTGCACGCCTTGCAACAAAACGACAGAAAAGCGGAATAGCGACAGCATTGGCAATTTCCCAATGTTGCTATTAGCCTGTTCCTGAACATTATTCCTGTTCCTGAACATTCATCCTGCTCTTAAACATTCATCCCGTTCCTGAACACTCATCCTATCCTGGAGCAATCCAGGCAATTCAAAGCAGCCGTTAAACTTTTACTTTGATGCTTAAGTGATTGAATAACGACTTTTTGATAGTTCTTCCTTGAAGTTAAAAATAATTATCCCGATAGTGATGGAGATAAATCTTTTTAATCCATTTGTTTCCGTTTATTATAATAATGCATCACTATGTAAAACTATTAAATTGTAATGTTCTGTAATGATTCTTGAATGATATGCTCTGAATGAATTTTAAAGTCCGCAATTAAAATTAGAATTGTCTTAAAATTTAGATAATTTTGGAGACAATCAAAGCGTAACTCTATAATATGCTGAGATCAAATTCATTTGTTTCGCAAATCTTAGTAGTAAAACATATATTAAAAATTTGGTAAAATAAATTTCAAGTACCAAAATTTACCGTGAAAGACACATTATCCCCGACTTCAAACTCCTATAAACTGTTAGCGACCAACTAATGGAAATGTAAATTTCTTCCCAGCTTCATAGAATATTGTATCAGTGTACTAATGAGATTATATCGAAACTTTTACATGGTTTTTAATGTAACTGGAATCGAAACGTTGAATTAAATTTAAGAATCGAGGTTTTGGTTTATTACTGATTACGACCAAATAACCAATCACAGCCAAGGTCTCGTTTCGTGACTGCTCGAAAACTATCTACGTTTCGTAACGTCAAAACTCGTAGTAGGGGTGCAGATTTATATGAAATCCGAAGTATTATTTATAAGCATTGAATCGACACAAAAAGAAACTTGGAATTCGAATTGCTCTATTGATATTAAGCTTGAAATATGTATAACTTCTTTTTAAAAGAGCCTAGCATGTAATGAAATGTTATAAAATTCAGAAGTCTATCCTATAAAAGTTTAGTGTCTGTAAAATATAAATCCCCTTGACATAGCAGCTCTAGGAATTCGTAAAGATGTTCTGTTACTATAATATATTTTTTTTTCTTTCAGGAGTCGACGACACGCACAAGTTCCTGGGAAATGAGACACATACCGATTATTTCAGATTATTATTGCGGGATGGAAATTATTTACTCGTTGGCGGAAGGTGAGTTATAATTATTTATATATTGATTTATAATTTAACCAATTACTGGATTTTAAATTTATATGTAGTACGTACAAACAAACAATATTTATTATATACTTTATGTTCCCCTTTATTGATTTTTTGAACAAAAGGCGAACTTTAAAGTCAGTGACATTCCTTACGACTACCTCTACTTGGTTAGAATATAATATAAACTCAAAAACCAAATAAAAAATAAAATAATCAAATAAATTCATTTCATTTACAAAATATATTTCCTGAAGAGAGCATCTTAAATAATTTGTTATAAGTACATTTCACTTATATTGAATAAATCTCATTCCATTCGCGTTTTCCCTTTTCCCGTTATTCATTCATAATAATTTTTCAATAAAATCGCAGCGGATATTTAATTAAGTGTGTGTTTTTTTTTTTACATTTTGCTACTTATTGCGCATTTCATTTCGTATAACCCACTCAAAATTAGTTAATAGATATAAAAATTATAAAATTTTAAAGAGTGGTCGCTTAATGAAATACTTGGCTTCTTCTAGGAGATAAACTGAGTCCTTAACTTTTTACCCATTATATTGTTAAGCCATATAATGTCTGAAACAACTATCAAAACTTTGTACACATAGAACTCTATACTGGACATTGGAACTACAATTAGACAATCAGCTCGTTGTATCTGGCATTTCATAGGTCATTTAGGGGACATACAAACTTGATCCTTGAAATTTGATATTACTTTTCGTTAATATTATTTATTTTCGCTGTTTGTTTGTGGTTTAAAATTAATTGATTTTTCATTGTTTCCCTTTAAAAAATATATTTTTTTTATTCTGAATTATATTTAACATACATCGAATGTTCTAGTCGTTTATATATCATCGTGAATACATTGCTGTTTAACTCAAATAATCTACATCCAACACCTTATTTATAAACCGTAGAGTCAGACGAGATACTTATTTGTTTTTCCAACTCCTCTTGAATTCGTTGCAAAGTTAGGATACTTTTAACCACACCGAGTGAAGTACGAAGAACCTCTTGTATCCACCACAACCGCAGAGCTAAGTCGGATGCACAAATTCTGTCTCTTTCATCCGAATGGATTGCCCTATGACTTCCTCTCGTTTACATTTGTAAAGATTTTTGGCTTGTGGAAGGAGAATACTTAAAACACCCTTCGTATCCGGCAGCCATTTTACTAGTGTTGCCCCACAGAGATATCGATAAAATATTTTCATATTCCAAAGATTCGCTCATACAAATTCATGGTTTGTATCATCAGGCAATCGCCTTAAATTCAAATTAAAAATTAAAAAATAAACAAAAACAATTAAATAGAACAGAGGTAACAATGTGGACCAACGGTAAGAGAACAACAAAAAATGTATACTAAAACAAACTTTATTATACATTTTACCAAATTAGATAATAATATCATATATTTAAATGTTAGGAATGAGCAATGTACCTATAGCATTGATTTTTTTATTTTTTACCCCTACTACTTATTTATGCGAACTATGATTTCGAACATTTTATTTATATTTTAAATGTTTTTAACATTAAATTATGTTATCGCAAAAGCTTTGAGTTATATATAGCGCTGATCCATGGAAAGTTTGTATTAAAATAGCGGTTATAATATTTGACTTTAAAATGGAGTCTTTTATTTACATTTGAAAAAACCTCTTTTAAATTTTTAAATTGTGATGAATACTATTAATGAAGCTCGAAAAAGTTTGCTTTAAAAAGTATCGTGTTTTGTTTCTAAAATGAATAATTTAATTTAGTTATCTGTGAATTTTTGAAAAATATTTCAGTTTCCATAATCAAATTTCGACGAAGCCTGCTTATAGGAAAATCGAAGTTTGTTTATATAGTTTCTAAAGAGAATTCCAGAAGTTTTAATAACGAATAAGCTTTTTTCAAATAACATCAAACAAAAATATATGCAATGCATTTAGCGGTAAATATTTAAATTTAGAATGGCATTGAACTTTGCTTGCTATTTTTCATCCGTGGCATTTGCTGGTAATTTTTATGCCTGAATGATGCATAGCGTGTTGTTTTTAAAAAAATATAAGCAGGCAAAAGGTTAAACAAATCGTAAAGCATTTTAAACCAGTGTAGTAATGCTATTTTTGAACGGACCATAGACAATGTAAAGCATGCGGAACATAGACAAGCGATAAAACATAATAATATGAGTAGAATATACCACAGTAAACAAATTGTACAATATCAACCAATAACTCGCGTCGCAATATGAAATATTTATATGTAAAAGTTTGCATTTCTTTGTAAATCATATTTACATTACAGTGGTCACGGCTCTATAAATTTCTCGTAGTCTGATTCGTTCATACACATTTGACCTATTTTCTTAGCAAAATAGCAAAAAGTTATCTTGAACGAAAATAATTGATTAAATAAAACCTTCTTGACTGGGTATCATTAATAAAAAAAAACTCTATGGTCAAGAAACCAACAATCACATATAAACAGTCTTTTCATCATTATTTATATATATTTTCATCACAGCGAGCTATGGTCCGTGGGTAATTTGGTGAGGTCATTTCCACCCGTATTATTCTAGCCTTTGTGCCCTTTTAAGTAAATTAACGCCCCCACCTGCGTCCAGATAATATCTAAATGTGTTTAGTTTTAAATTAACTTTTGTTTAATGCTAATAAGAATTTGTTGATGGTATTGTTTTGGTATTTTTATTTTAAAGTTATTTTTGTATTTCTTGCTTTTATATTTGTTATTTTGTTTATTAAAGGTATGATAATATACACTATGTTTTTTGATGCTAATCTAATCTAATATCTTTGTCCAATGAACTATGTATGTATTTGTATGATATGAGAACAAACTAATGTAAGATAATCAGAATTTGTCTTTACATTTCTTGACACTTATTTTGTTGGCACTACAGAAAGTTTTTTATTTTCCTTACATGCTACTAAAAGGAAGGAATTGTCTTTTTTTTGTTGACTAATGTCAACCGGTAATCTATCTGTCTGTTGCCTTACATATTCATACATATAAACAGTTATATATCATCTAAAGGTATCGTGCTCTACCGCTTTATCAAAAATATTAACTTTTGAGACAAAAACAACTCAGTTTTATCATTATCATTTATCCGTTTTTAACGAACAAACATACGATCATTCAATTTTAAATTGATAATTTTCTTATTTTTGTTATCCATAATAATGTATCAGGAAAGAATTCAGATTACCAAAAATGCTTATCATGTTTGCACAAAACTTTCGATTAAGCCACCCCTACGTGACTTCAGACTTTGTAACTTTTATTAATTAATTTTACACACAGAATTTTGTTACACATCTAAGTTCTTTGAGGTCGTGAGTGGATAGGGGATGGAGGGAGACTATTAAACGTTTCATGGCGCACACAGTAAAACATTATGTTTATAGCCCCGTTACCTTTATTTAGTATGTTAATCCAAATATTTTATGATATTTTTCAAGGCACAAAATAACATTTATCTTATATATATATTTTTTTATTGGTCACTTTTGAAACGTATCCAATTTATATACATACTTAACATAACGGATAAAATTGCAAATAATTCTTAGCTTTTCATGTTTCAAAAAATACATTCTTACACAATCACTTCGTAAATGGAAAATATTTCCTCGAACCAAAGAACAAGGCCACCCGCCACATGTAATTATTAATTCGTAGATCTCAAACGTTCGTGGCAAAAAAGAAATGAAGGTAATCATCAGATCCATCAAGCGTGGTAAGTGCTCCCCTGAGCACTGCTCTGATTCCTGCTCCGTTCACCCCATTGGTACTTAATTTAACGTTTTCCGTTATCTATACAAACGTGAATATGGCCTTTTTAATGCAAATAGAATATTTCGTTATTACTACACTCAAGAACATTGTATATACATTTATAACGCCACTTGTACGAATACGAGTTTTGATAATACGAAACGTTGATAGTTTTCGAGTTCTTAACGTTCAAATAACAACCAATCAAAATCAAGAACTCGTTTCGTGACTGCTCGAAAACTTTCAACGTTTCGTACCATCAAAACTCCTACTAGGAGTACTGTATCTCATGAATGTGTATACAACTAATATTTAATTTTGATTAAGATTTGCTTCAGAAAATCTCACTACGAAAACAATAAATTGGCCCGATTGTTCGAAATTACGCAAAGAGAATCAGTTTCATCAAACAATACGAGAATTGTAGATGCAATTTGAGGTGGCCAGGCAACTTTGCGTAGTGTATTTGTTTTAGCCCAAACAAATAAAGTAGTTTAGAGGAAAATAGATCTCTTAACTTATTAAGTACGCCTCGCCGAGTTTGTTACGGACCTTTGTTTTCTGATCTTTGGTAACTTATATATTTAGTGTAGTTTTATAGTAACATATAACAACCGGTTTTAATTATAAATCTATTTATATATGACCTCTTTAATTTAAAATCTGACTACACATGTCACATTCAAAGTTTTTTATTTCGAATCTGTCAAACGGTTTTGAAATGTCACTTACGTTCCAGAAGTTATCCGTGGAGGTCCGTTACCGGGCTCAAAACTCCATGGATACTTTAAAAAAAATATATATATCAACAGGTCACTCTTGACATGACATTCTTTGATGTCAGTGTATTATTATACGGTAGCGCGTTCTTGTTTCTTAGCCTCGTGGGTAAATTATGCCAAGACATGTCTTTTGAGATCTTCAGTCACAACCTTATTTTCTTCTACAACAAAGTATGCTGAAAATAAATAAAACCTCATTATTTTAACACGATGTACAACGGTTCAATTTTTTTTTTTTTTTTTTTTGTTTATCTGTGGAAAAATAAATTATTTGAATCAAAGCCCATATAAAGCTGTAAAATCCTACACAAAATTAATCACTGTTTGGAATATGTAATTATCAACCAATTCTCTTTCATTTAATTATTATATTCTAAATAAACATTAATTAACAAAAATATCAAAATAATAATAACTATACTTTTGAAAGAGAAAATAACCGATTTTCTTTTGTACTCTATATGTTAAATAACAAGACAGATCTTCGACAGGGGTTGAAGGGTAGGTTGTCTCTTAGTCTGGATTTATTATTCCTCCCGTTTTCCGATAACTAATCTTGAGCTTTACATTTTGACTTGACTATTATAGTGTTTACTAAATCTTGAGCATTGACGATTATATAGTTTACTAAATCTTAAGCTGTAACTGTTTACTTTTTAAGTATTTTATCTGTTAACATATTTTTTCTTATGAACGTTCGTATAGGCAAACTCGAAAGTGGTTTGGTCTTGATACTTGTTCTTACTTTCTGTTCAAAACTTTACAAACGCTACAATATTCTCCTAAAAAGTTTCGGGAGTACATTATTAATTAAATTTTGTAAATTCAATTGCTACCATCGCGGTAATATCAACCGCTAAATTTTGATATTAATGTAATATTTGTAATTCTAATTTAATTTTGATGTAACAGATGAATGTTTCTTGAACTTTGTATGACTCCTCAACAAAAATCCCATCATCAATTCATATTTCAAGAACCCTTCCCATTCTGGTGTAATAAATCAAGTAAATGTCAGAAGGACAACAATACAGCGCATTTGGTGGGGTTTTAATTAAACCGCCAAGAATTTGTATTATATGAATATATTTTACTTTTCTTTTAACCTTTTGGCAATAAGTTTCAGTTAGCTTATAAAGTAACTGTTCATCTTTGCCGATTTGTTAAACTAATATTACTTTCAAAATATTATATAAAAACTAGAATATAAATAGGGATTACGACTTTTGTTATTTTAAATTAGGTGATCAATAAGAGCTTTATTATATAATTATTTTTTTTATTTTTTTTAATAATTTTGTTTTTTTAACTACCTCTTAGTATTATTAAAACGTTTCCTTGTAATAAAAGATACTTTTTGTTACTTTAAAAAGAAAAAAGCCGTCTTTATCATTAGCTTATGATCCTTGTATGATTGAGTTCGAGATAGTTTATTAAAAGTGTACATTTTATCTTTTAAAAGTGTACATTTTAAGGATAACGCTGACATCGTCTCCTAAAGTATTAGTAGGTATATTCAAAAAAATATACATCTTCTTTATTTTTAAATCTTATTTTTTGTTATTTTTAGTACGTGCAAGTTTCCAATATATGCAAGCTGTGTATATTTCTTTTTTTTTTTAATTTAAAACCACCTGAATATTTCTCTTTCATCGACGAAGTCACGTTCAAAAACTATAAGTCACAATGTCACTCGCATGTAGAGAAATGCAAACATGCACTTACCAAGTCAATCTGGTGCGTTATTTGGTATTCGTTTCAGTTCGTTAGGTAAATAAAACATTGAATTTCATCACGTTTTATTTTAACAGCCAAATTTAAAACGCAAATTTGTAAATTCACCAACCATATATAACGGTTTCCGAACTAAAACATCTGTAAATTAATATCATTGTTTAAAATAAACACGGCTATATAAATGATGTGTTGGTTTTAACGTTTCAAGTTTTGGTATTTTTGTGTTGGTATTATTAAATTGTTTTTCTACGATAGGTACTATCATACAAACCTTGTTTTTAATAATACAGTGTCAAATCATCAAACTTATAAACTCTTTCTCTGACTTAATTCTATAGGATCCAATAATTGGATGTCTATGCTGTAGTCCAGCCACTAAGTATCTGTTGACTTGTCAATATATTACATATTCAGCTTCAACGTATTTGGGAATTGTATTTCATAAGCCGGTCTCAATAACCTAGCAATGGTTGAAATGGTTTAAGTGATATTCAGATTCCTCTACGTAGAATACATTTCCAACAAACCTACAGAGCTGTGCTCTGCCCTAGAGAATAAGAGTTACAGTGCAATAAATCTAATAATATTATCGAAAGATAATCGTACTGCGGCTTTGTTTCTGACTGAATTGGAACTCAATAAAACGACGTTACGTGATAATAAACGAATAATCCGTGAAGAGGTTATAAATCGCTTGAATAAGTGATAAATGCTCAGAAACAATAGTAATAAATCTCGACAGCACGCGAGGAGCAATTCTTAGACCATGGCGCGCCAGAACTTTTCCAATATTGACGACGCCGCTGTGTAAAAACGCTGCCAAGATGGCTGCCGTATATCAAGCATCCACGTGAGAGCACATTTGACAGTCAAATGCTGATGACAAACGTCGGAAACTTGCGCTTATAACTTATCTGCCTAAATAAAGCTGTCTTTCAAAAGATATTTGTGTGTGATGTTTTTTTTGAAATATGACGAAGATATAGAGTTCAAGAATCACTATTGAAGGCCATCTTTCGTATTTTAAGGGCTTATAAGCATAATTGTGAAAATTGTCGTATAATTTGGGTTATATCAAGGAGATGTTAGAAATAAGTCTATATATATATCTACATATGGTTAATTAAGCTTTTTTATTTTTAAGTCTATAAAGAAATTAATAACCAACACATGCAGGTCATTTGATTTTCAATTTAAAATATATTTATTTAATAGAATGCATGTCAAAAATTAAGCATTAAAAAGGCAATTTGAATTAGGCAATTTGTTTTTGAAATGGATTTTTTATTTATCTAAAAGTATCGAAATATATTAGAGCATGTACAAAAATGAATATGCGATATCTCATGAGATCCACTGCATCACTGCACTTTCAGGAGCACGTGGAGATATTGTTCTAAACTGAAAGACTGAAAGTTTTCCAATATCGAAACAGTGTCGAGTGGTGCAAACAAATTGCATCACAGTTCGTTCGGGTTAGCGTGAAAATTCATATTCCATTCTAAACAGGTACAGTTCGGTAGAAAATATATAAATCAGTTCAAATGTAATTCGAAAGGAAGTATTTCATATTGAGTCTAGTACAGCACATGTAAGAACGAATTTACATAAACAGAATACAGGTCAATCGTACAAAAATATATGCTATTACTGTAAAAATTCGCTTAAAAGAATTTCTTTTTGCAATCGGTATTTAAGATCGACACGCATCCGATTGATGATCCCTCTGAAATGCAAATTAATGGAAATTATAACAGAAATAAAAACACAACTTGCCACTCCCACAGAGAATTAGTGTAAATGTATTGCTCTAGATTAGACAGACGCTTTTTACCTTATTGTTCCCGAGGGCGGTCTCTGAAGGTAGTTTTGTGATTACAAATGAAAACATCAGATCGAAGGGGGATTTTTGTTGTACAGATAAAGTCACATTGTTAGCTGGGCTAATAATTTATTCTGTCGACGGTACTGTATCTCCCCTACTCGTTGTTTTATTGCTCCACGCGCCAGTGATCTTCAAGGTCCGGTATTTTCGAAAATCCTGAGACTAAGACTCCGTGCTGCGATGACAAAGCTTTATATAACTGTACTTTGTGTTTTTACTCTGATATTATTTAACAATACAAAATTCTTTTTAACTATTTTTTTTTTTTTTTTTTTTTTTTACACTTAAACTAAGTTGACGCTTGACTACATTCCACCTGATGGGAAGTGGAAATGTAGTCGTAGGTGGTAAAGCGCATCAACTTAGTAAAAACCTATTCACTCTTGACTTGAAGACACCCACATTGTATTTGGACGGAAATACCGACGCAGGCAAGCTGTTCCACTCCTTCGCTGTCCGATTTAAAAAAGATGAAGCGTAGCGCTTCGTTCGGATATGCGGCGCGTCTACTACAAAAGGATGGATGCTCGCCGTGCGTCGGAACGTCCGGTGATGGAAGGGGGATGGGGGAATTAGTTCATGTAATTCCTTCGCACACTCACCAAAATGTATCCTATAGAATACTGAGAGGCTAGCAACTCTGCGTCTATGTTCGAGGCTATGAAGATTGGCTTCCACCAATTCAGGGTCGCCAATTAGCCTTTTTGCACGCCTCTCAATTGTGTCCAGAGCAGCAAGATGACATTTTGCGGCACCAGCCATTAAATGGCCACAGTACTCCACACACGACCGGATCTGTGCTTTATATAATGTAAGAAGTTGTCCCGGTGTGAAGTACTGCCGGACCTTTGCAAGGACGCCAAGCTTGCTGGCGGCTGCTCTTGCTCTAGACTCAATGAACCGACCAAAGTTGAGGTTCGAGGAAATCTCTATCCCTAGCAACTGAAGTCGGTCACTGTATTCCAAAGATACATTCCGGAAAGTAGGAGCCAAGGTGAAAGGGCTCCTTTTAGCAGTGAATAAACACGTCTGCGTTTTGGTGGCGTTGAATTTAACAAGATTAGCATTGCCCCATAGGGAGACTGCCTCTAGCTTGTCATTCAAACGCTGCACCATGGCTTCTCTTTCAGCCTGTACTTGATCTCTACTGGCCCGAGTACTCGGCAGGTATCTTTCCACCACTGTGCTGTCGTCTGCATACCCATAGATACCGGGTTTGAGCAGATCGTTAATATGCAGCAGGAAGAGAGTTGCAGAAAGAACGGACCCCTGAGGAACTCCGGCATTTATTGTTAAGGACTCCGATGAGCACCCGTCAACAACCACTCGGATAGTTCTTAGATTCAGGAAGTCCGTTACCCAGCCGATCAGACCAGGAGATATACCGTACGCTGAAAGCTTGCTTAAAAGGCCCGCATGCCAGACCCTGTCAAATGCCTTCGAGACGTCTAGAGAGACGGCGACCGCTTCTCCATTCTTCTCCAAGGCCTCGCCTAAAATGTGTGTAGCATAAACTAGAAGGTCCCCAGTGGACCTATTTCGGCGAAACCCGTACTGTCGGTCACTGAGGAGATCGTTACCTTCTAGGTATGCTAAGAGGCGCGAGTTCAATACACGCTCCATAATCTTGCAGAGTATGGAGGTGATTGAAATCGGTCTGTAATTGGCAGGATCGGCACGGCTACCTTTTTTGGGCACTGGCTGCACGTTAGCAAGCTTCCAGGATTTCGGCACTATTCCAGTTCTGAAAGAGAGGCGATATAGACGTGTTAATACAGGAGACAACTCAGCTGCACATGTTTTGAGCAGAATGGCTGGTATACCATCCGGACCACTGGCTTTATTCACATCAAGACGACACAATGCTTTCCATACCTCTCTGTTAGTGATGCGGATTTCAGGCATAGAAATTCCGCAGTGAGGAAGATGTGGTAGGGTAGCATTGCCAGTGTCTAGATGAGAATTATTAGCGAAAAGAGAAGCAAATAAATTTGCTTTCTCTTTTGCTCCATGAGCCAGAGATCCATCTGGTTTCAGCAGAGGTGGCAGTGAGGTTCGGCAGAAATTCGACTCGATCGCTTTGGCAAGGGACCAGAAAGCTCTACTGCCTGATGGCAGGACTGAAAGCTTTTCGCCAACCTTAGCGATACGACCGAGACGAACCCTACGTAATGCCTTTTTATAGGACTTAGCAGCTTGGTTAAAGGCTCTCTTCTTGGAACTCACATCCGGAGCTTTGCGGTTTCGAGCATCAACCCAAGTAACATATGCTAAATGTTTTTGCTTTTCAGCACGTCCACATTCGGCATTGAACCATGGGCGAGCTTTGCCACCGATAGGTACATCAGCAAAAGGAATGAAATACTCCATTGCCTGATGTACCACATCAGATATAGCATCCGCGCAACTCGACGGATCCTCAGAAGAGAAGCAAACCTGCCGCCAAGGATAAGATGCAAAAAAGTGCCGCATCTCATCCCAATCTGCTGACTTGTATTTCCAAATTCGCCTAACACCATGGAAGTCCAAGTCCGGCTGGGAATAAGTTAATACAGATTTCACCAGACAGTGATCGGAGGTTCCCAAGGGGGAGGAAACCTCTACACGATACCTGTCTGGATCAGTTGTCAGCAGAAGGTCCAGGCAGTTGGCTGTATGTGACTCCACATCAGGCACCCTTGTCGCTTGCCTCACCAGCTGAAAGAGGTCCAAGGACAACGCAAAGTTCCGCGCCTCTCTTCCAGCGTGGTCTGTCCTCTGGTACGGGAACAGCCAGTCCTGATGACAGGCGTTAAAGTCCCCCAGAAAGACGAGCTGCGCAGAAGGGTACCGATGCAGAGCCATATCAGCAGCCTCACTGAGATACTCAAATAATCTGGTTGTCTCCTGATCACCGCTGTGCGAACGGTAAACACAGGAATACAGGATTTTTTCGTTTCCTGTGTCTACCAAAACCCATAGGGAAGAAAAAGTGGGGTCTTCAAGGTGACGAAGGCGCTGGATACAGAGGTCGTTCCGCGTGTACACACAAACCCCGGCACGTGAGCGGAAATTGTGCTCTAACGTGTAACCAGGGTAAGCAAGGTACGCAGTGCTCAAAGGACATTGTATCTGCGTCTCCGTCAGAAAGAGTAAGTGCGGCTGCTCTGTCTCTAGATGGTGATGGACAGCTTCGAGATTTGAGTGCAATCCTCGAATATTAGCGAGGTGCACTAGGAGTGAGGAGGAGTGCAACCGCTGAGTAACCTTACTTTTCTTTTTCTTACTTTTCATAAAAAATTTAAATGGAGTGAATAGGATAGGAAATGGCAGTTGAACGAGGCGCTACGTATCGAACCCGACGTCGAAATTGATGTTGCTGTGCCAACGGGAGGCTAGTCTGGAGACTGCGGGGACGCCCGAACCCCCCCAGGGATCGCCATCGGGCCTCCTCATCTGGTCGCCAACCAGCACGATGGAGCCACCCTGGGATTTTTCGCAGCTGGCGGGGCAGCCTTTCATGGAGAGCTAACCCACTACTTGGGCCCCCAACTATCTGCGGGCGGCCAGCGGAAAGCCGTCGCTTCGGATCCCGCTACCCTCCTCGACTAGGCACCCGACACAACAAACACTAACTCGACGACAAAACGGTTCACCAACGCAACGCAGCTGTTCAGACCCATTTCCCATATACGGCTTCATCGAGCAACGTAACGGAACACGACAGAGTCGCTTTGCGGTACGGCTTTGCCCGATGGGTGGTAACCTTGCCGGCGACCTGATGTTATGGCCTACCACCGAACAAAACTATATTATAACGCGCAATTGTCATAAATTGCGTACAAGTGAAAACATGTCAACACTTTATAAACTAAATACACGATATCACCGACAGTCAATACGAGCTGTGGAATTAACCAATAATATTATTTAATATGTAAATCTCGTTTTAAAAGCGTCACCGTATTTGATGTTTCCATTTCGATTCGATCATTGGAGCCGTGCAGTCATGTTTATTGATGAGGCTGTCTGATTGGCACTAGCGATTTTATATGACAAAATATATATTTTATGAAAAAATTAGGTGTTCAAAATTATTTATGATTTTTATTAAAATACGTTCTCAACAGATGTGATAGCAGTTTCTTACTGCTGTGGTTTTTTCTACATATCCGTGACATTTTACTTATGAGGGCGGTGAAACCCCACTGAGTCTTAAATAATATAATGCCATAAAATCAGGAAAACTACTGGATAAAAATAAATCCCAAAGGAAAAGAAAAAGTAATTGTAACTAGAATCATCAATCAGAAGTTGAATAGAAATTGTCTCGCAAACAAAAAACATGAATTTCCAAATAATAGATGGCGCTGATTCGATGACCCAAGATGGCCGCGGGCCTTTGGCGGAAATCACTGAAGCGTTTAATTGATAGACGACACGGCCTTTGTGTGGTGTCTTACGAGCCTCAGTATGTCTTAAATTACATAATTGATAAATTATTTCAGCCGTAACGTAAATTATTTTATCATTTTCAATAGAAACAATGAGATATATTTAATAGAATTTATATTTTACAATATATAATTATTAAGTGTAACCAAAGCAATAGTAAAAGATGAAAGAAGATAAGAGAAAATAAAATAATAAGAGGTTTCTTTATACTCAAAATATAACTAAGAATAATAACTGAGAATCAATTTTACTAATGTTTTTAAAATTAGTAAAATTAATATATACAATTAATATATAATTAGTAAAATTAATATATAATATAACTCTTTGTTTCATTAGATTTTCGTGTATTCCTATAATTATTTATATTATAATGCAAATTATTGCACACCACAAGAATAAAAGAACAGTACAAAAAAGAAAAGTAAAACATTAAAACTATTGATAGGTATACAATAAGACGATCTTATCGCTAGATAGCCTCTTCTAACAAACTTGTTCTCTTAGGGTCAGAGTATGACCCACAGACATAAATACCATATTCTCGTTGTCATCCTCCAATCCTTTATAACAATAATTTTTCTAATAATATATTATTAGCAGATGCCTAATTGGCGTTGATCTTCCAAAATCCCGTTACCACACATCTCCTATAACGGGATTATTAGTTATTAAGAGAGTATGGGTAAATTGATTGACCCATCCCAGTTCGTTAACGGAACAAAAAAAAAATAGAGCTTGCTCATAAAATATGGATAGGGACGGCTCACAAATGCTCCCCCAATATTCTCTCCAAATTATAGGCACTTTGCGTCTTTTATAGCAAGCCCTCGGCTAGAAAATGCATTGTATGAATGTAGCATGTGGACCATGAATGTATGTATAGGCCGAATTTGAGAAAAAATCCATTCGCATGTATGTTTTATGTTAAATTAACCGAGCAAATAACCCTAACGTCTTTACTTACGGTAATAAAATGAAAAGGGCAATAAAAATTGAAACCTTCTTTTTAAGAACATATCCAACTATTTAGCATTGTATGGAAAATCGTATTTAATTTTATATAGCATTATATCTTTATTTATGATTTGGTTCTATCACGTTTACATTTTAAAAAATCTCTATAGAAAACATTTTTTTAGGTTAATTTGGTTTTTAAAAAATACTTTTTTTTTAAACTATGACCTAGTTTAACTTTAATCACATCAAAAACAATTTTACACAAAACATTTTCTCATTGTCATAGCTACCACCAGCTCGGAAATTTAATTACCACCGATCTGAGGACAGCTGGCGACAGAAACCCAGCGGGCTTGTCATATAATGTTTTTTTAATTCTTCTAAGATCCTTAATCACATAAGTATATTATAGAAAATATTCCAAATATAGTAAATCTATAATATAATACATATCTCTAACAGTATATAATGTATATAAAAATAAATGCATCTCACCGATAGTCCATCTGGAATCACGTATTCAAGTTTCCAAAAACTTTTCTGATTAAACCGCACCCGCAAACATTTAACATTTAATTAACTGGATACATACTTACTTATTTAAATTTAACTATTAATTATTTTATTCCATTAATTAAATATTTTGAAAACTTAACTATCATATACATTGATATTTTTTTTTTATTCTAAATATTGCCTTAATGCAACAGAGCATTCTCTAACAGTTTTAAGAAAAAAAAAGAAAAAGAAATGGTGATAAGGCAGAGACAGTATAAGTAAAAAAAAATACACTAAAACATTACAATACCCTGAGTAAGAATAAACACAATTATGAAACACGTTTAGATTTTAAAGTTATTAGAAACGAGATATGAAATACGAATCGTGGTAAAACTCGCAATACAGCTAAATCTGTATCAATTAAAGTATCAACTTCCATATAAACAGTAATAAAACAATCAAACAAACGACTCCAACCCGCGACTGAATTAAAACAGAATAATAATTCGAATTACAGACCTGGGTCTGCTTAATTTCACAAATATTATGTAGGTGAGTCACATCGGCCATCGAGCGTATTATAATTGGTAAAGTTCGAGCAATTTCTTTATGAAATTTCGCTCCAAATATCTTAATTAAGTAAGACTTCAGCAATTACCTTAACACAGACAGGCTTTCTGAATTTAATGTTACAACTTTCAAAACTTAACACATAATTTCCCTGCACTCTACAAAACCTATAAATTACATTAAAATTGAAAAGATTTTATATATTAATATCTATTTGAAACTGCTGTAAACCAATTTAGAATGAAATAAGTTTACCACTTTTCTCAGTAGCTTAGTCATTATTGTATACTTATTTCAGTTTAATGGTTGAAAAAGATATCTCAAAGGCGCTAGATAAACTTGCATTTAATAAATGATAAAAGTCTCTTTATCCGTCGGTTTATAGATAATAAAAGTTCTTTCTAGTATTCATATTAATTTGTCTTATTTGTTTCAGAAATGTGGTTTACAATCTCAGTTTGACGGACCTAACAGAACAGAGAAGATTGGTGTGGTATTCATCAGAAATTGACGTACAAATGTGCGTTGTCAAAGGAAAAGATGAGGTATGGAACGTTCATTCATATTTACAATTAATCCCATTCATTCAGAATGTCATTTGAATGAACTGAACGGTAAAAAACGAAAACTTCCGATTCAAATCTAACTAATAATAATATTCCGGTTAAAATACGCAACCCTCGTCCGATGTTCTCTTAAATCTAATCTAACCCAAATACCGTTCGTACATTTAAAATAAACTAACCAGATTTTAATACAATAGAACAATAACTTGGTTTAAACAATGGCTATGTTACCTCGTGGGTAATTGAATTCGGAGCCACTGGCATATACCGGGCTTCGACGATCTACCGAATACCGCCAAATTAAAATGCCAATCGACCGGAAATTCGCTTCTACGTCCGAATCACATTAAATTTATTTAAGCAAAGGTTACAAAATTTATATTCATTAATAGAAAATATGTTTGTATAATATCATCAATTACATTTTGGAAATAAAGTAAATGCTTCTAGTTTTTCAGCTTCTAACATATATTGAATGGAATTTGAATGTTATAACATAATTCCATTACTAACATTCTAAGTGAAATTGTACAGTCTAGCGACGTCTTACATCGATACGATAGTTTACTATTCAATGTATTATCCTGCCCCGTTCGGAAATTCATGCCCCTTGCATCGGAGTGGGTAGTCAATAGTCAGACGTGCTGTGACTTGATCTAGTTTGTAACTGATTGTGCTACTTAGAAATAAAACACTATTTATTTAAAACCGAACTTTAAAGCTATTTTTGAATGAGTGAAACACCTATACACACACACACATACACGTCAACCAAGTACCTACATGAAACGTTTTAGAAAACTTTATCTGGGGCAAACTTTATTAATTATAATATTTTAAATTACAGCATATTCTAAGGCCAAAATTAATTTATTAACTTCTGAATTGATTTCCCAGTCTTCCTAATTATATAATTAACTCTATCTCTCACCTTTAAAGTAAAGAGTACTCAACTAATAAAATTGTTTCCAATAGGCTGCTAGATCAAGCCAAGCTGGAGCTGGAGCATTGCAAACCATTGCTCGATTAGTATAAACGAGCTATATCTGAAGTTACTTAAGTTGTAGCTTCTTGGTCCCACTGCTGGGTGTGGGATTGGTTGGATTGAATAAGTCAAAATAGTTTACTTTTTTTAAAATTGAATTTCAATAAAATGCATTCAGTACTAAAGCTTCGGAATTCCATCTTTGGTTACTTATAGATTGCTTCATATTTAGTTTTTTGAAGCGCTTGCATATATAAAATTATTTAACATTTTTGACTTTGTAGGATATTTTTGTGTCCAATTGTTATTGTAAATATTATATTTAGACGTAGATACAGACTATAAATCGTCAGTAATGTAAATGCATTAACGATATATTGGATGCGCTTAATGGTTGGTTGTGAAACAGCTGACACTTATGTAATTCGAGACGCAAGACCCTTATGTCTAGCTACAGACTACAAGAAGAAACGTTGTTTGTCTCTCCTACGTCGATATATAACAATTTATAAGTATAAAGAATCCAGTCCTTTACTCATTTATAAGATAGCTTTAAAGTGTTAAGATGTCGCCACCGTCACGACACAAACGAATATATATATATATATATATATATTATGCTCGAGGTAACGAAACGGTTTCCCAGAGGTCGCAGGTTCTAGTCCTGCTCGTGTTGATACATTTTTCATTCCATACTTCCTTAAAAAGGTTGTTAAATCTTATCAACAACTTTGTTCCTTAATTTCGTCTCAAACCATTTAATCTCTATCATCGTAACTTAAAATAGCATGCATGGCTTCATTGTCGAGATTATTGCCTCGGAGGCTGACGGAATAATCTCCAGGGTCTAGCATAATTTAATAAACGTTTCAATATTGAAATATATTTGCATTGTTATTCACCAAAATGTTGTCATGTCGTTTTGACATCTTGTCTATTTTTGGATTATAACAGCATACGTGAGCAATATTAAATATATTATCTTAAACAACAATAAGCCTATTTTGTTTCTCATAAATATATATAGTACTAGAGTTCTAAGAAGTTCATATATGAGATACGTCTGCAGAGGCAATCAGACTCCGCCTCAGCCCGAATTACAGTTGGACATCTAGAGGTGTATGCCAATGCAAATGTAATCATACCCCCGTTCATTGCATGATCACCGGATAGACGTACATCCCAAGATTGTATCTTTCTGCAGCTCGGTTCTATTTATTTGAAATATCCAGACTGGAATTTGCTTTTATCTAGTGCGATGACACGTTGAATGGTATATCCACATCAACGTACGAGTATATGTAACCCTGATTCTTGAAATGTTTTATAACCAAATGAATTATGCATTATTCAAATAACTCTAAAGCAACGAATATATACACGTTCTAAAGAAAATTCTTTTTGTGATATAGTTTATGAATTTTACGTAACAGACATCGCGTGCATAAATATATCAGTATAATTAAAAAGCTTCATAACTATTAGTATAGAAATGACTTTGGACTCAAATTGACAGCAAAATTGTCATTTCTGTCTCTGTCGCTCTCTCTCTGTCTCTGTCGGTAATAGTCCAGAAGAAACCGTCTCTTTTCATGAGACCAAACAAAATTGCCAGTGACATGGGGTTGGAAAACAAAACGCTTTTCCTCATATATGTACCGCGTGCGTTATATGACTGTCTGCGCGGTGTCGGTGGACCTCTGCGCTTTTTATTTCTAGATTTATCAAAACTGTTTTTAACATATGAAATGATTTAATATATAAATGGACAATAATGTTCGAAAATGTTTAACATAATCTATAAACATGATTAGCTTTTGAATAAATGTGAAATAAAAAAATATCAACGTTCGCAGAGGCCGCAGATTAGAGTCCTACCCGTATTAAATAGAATTATTGGAAAAAAATAAGTTTTTATATAAGTACATTGCAGTTATAAAAATTTAAATTTATGTTTATCAATATACAAAAATATCATCAACAATAATTAAAATCTAAAGAGTATATTATTTTAACAAAATCTATATTCACAGGAGAGCTGTCAAAATTATATCAGAGTGTTAGTGTCGCTGGGTACTGGGCGGCTGCTGGTTTGCGGCACCAACAGCTTCAGACCCTTCTGCAGAGAGTACAGCGTCCAGCGCGACTCTTACCACATGGAGAAGGAGAAATCTGGCCAAGCTGTCTGTCCTTACGACCCGGAGCACAACTCCACGGCGGTTTATGCAGGTTAGTCCACATAAATACTATCCAATTCAGGAACTATAAAATGTTTCACGAAATCAACACAATCCGAAAGTCATTCGTTATTCAAACAAGTGTCAGTAACTATTACATGAAAGATCCAATACACAATTCAGAGTTAAAACAGATTCAGTATCCAGGATACGTGACACGTCACGGAGCAGTATAGAGCCGATTGCACGGCTAAGCCCCAAATGAATGGGCGAAAAGCAACGAGCCGCTCTCACGAAATACGCTGGCGTTAACCAAATCATACTCACAATTCAATCTTATGGACCCATGCATCACGATTTATCAGTTCCTATCTCAGCATCCGTTCAAGATCGTGTAGATTTTTGCAATTATTAAAGATATATTTATTTATTTTACTGATTGTACTGAAATTCCAAATAAATACACTGTCTTAGGTATACTTATTATGAGATTTCATTTCAATACTTGATGAAATATTTTAATTTAAATAAGCCGTACATTGCCATACATATATATATATAACTAACATGCATACGTTTATAAAAGGTTTTTGAAATTCAATTCTTTATTGGAAGCAAGTTTTTTACAAAAGATTCTTTCATTCTCAAAGCTAGCACAGTTTTGGGAAAATGTGTTTGCCGAAGCCTTGAGAAAAACCGACGAAAGAAACTCAACTGCCTTATTTTATATATTTTTTAAAACCAGCTTGCGACCTACTTTAAGAACAGTTAGCTTTGTCTTTGCGCTGACAATTCCATCCTATATTTACTATACATTTTAATATGTTATAATGACGTCTCTCAACAATAGCCATGACTCATGTGAGCTATGGAATCCTCATAGCCAGGAAATTAGGGAAAGAAATCTTTTTATATCGATTGGATCCACTTTCACAGTCTGCTGACGTACAATGGCCACTCATTGTTGTGTTGAAAGGGAGCGAGTACGTTTAAAAACGTGACAACTGAAGAATTATATAGTGTGGACCTATGACGTGTTCGGATAGAGACTAAATGTACGAATAACATTTGAACCCTTTTTGACCAAAATGATCGCTCTTACATATGAAGGTATATTTACTTTAAACATGAATATTCTTAATTGAGATCTCACAACCGCGATATAGCATTCAAATAAGCCATAATTCTCCTTTAGAGAAGCCCATAAATACAAAACAGAAGACGTGCTAGACTAAACAGTCATAAATAAGCTTGAATCGTGACGAAAATCCCCAACGAATCCGGAATATTTGGATAGTAAGATTTTTTCCATGCGTTTTCCTCTCCGGCCTTTGTGTGCTTATTTGAAAAGTATATAAGTTGGATAGAGGGGATTATCCCAAACAAACAAACATAATTTTTCCTCCCACTCACCTTTGTAAGAGAAAACCATTTATTATTCGTCTCTAAGAACACGTTAGCGTCCTATTATATTGCTTCAGACGACTGAGCTGTAACGGACCGATGTAAACAGTCAATATTGAGAGAGATTTGGTACCAACTAGCTGAATAATAACGATAAATCTGAAACTTACAGACAACACTGTTATTGGAATATTAGAGATCTTGTATATTTAGTATGGAATTGTAGTTATAGTTTTGTATGAAATATCTTTATTAAATCAAATGTGCAAGAATAGAGGGTATCGTAATGTTGGATGTTATTTTCGTATTCAATTACTATGAAGCTCCAAAATAAACACTTAATGCAACAGCGAACATCATCAATTATCCTCCTTTTGTACAATTTTCTTTACATGAACGTAAATTCGTGCCCCGGCCAAATCATGCTCATTCATCAAACAAAAATGACAGTCAGAGATATATAATTACGATAATTCGCGTACATTTGAATAGTTCACAGTTAGATAATTCAGAATTGATTATGCAAAATAAATATATAAAAAATATTATTATATAAATTTCAACGACCCTTGAAACAGCTACATTATATAGTTTAATAAAGCAATAAACAGTTCCTAATTATCATTTAAATGCACATCACTACATCCAGAAAAAAAAATAAAAAACAACCAACATACCTCCAAAACTAAAAAACTAACCATACATTCAAATGTACTGTAACAAAACAAAGAAAATACGTTAAAGCACTTGTGTACACGTGTATACATCCATTACGCTGGTTAGTTATCTCGTATTGATCTCTACCAATTAAACGTTGCCCCATGAGACTACTGGCAGTGTCTGCACTATAACAGTTTTATACCAATACATTCTGTATTGTTGCCTTATTTATTCATTTATTGCATTTACAGCATGTATATATTATATAACAATGTGTTTGAAAAATTATGAAAGAGTTAACAATTAATATAATTATGAGATAGTTAACAAGTTTGGGAAAATCATTTAGTGCTATAACACAATTGTATATATGTATATTCTGTATTGTTGCTTTATTTAGCCATTTATTGCTTACAAAAACATTTATTTATTATATATTTGACATTTGAAGCCAAATAATGTTGTACCAAATATTATGAGATAGTTAACTTAAATTTCTCGGATACCATTTAGTGAAACGCATTGCTTACAAAAAAAATAAGTATTTCCTACCATATTACATAAGAATATATCAGGAATGTTAAAAAACAATGTTATACTTTCCAAATACTATGAAACAGTTAACTAAAAGTTTGGTTATAGGATTTAGTGTTTCACTACTGCACTGCTAACAAAACATTTATGTATTTAGAATATATCAGATATTTGAAGACAAAATACGTTATTCTTACCAAATATTATAAAAATTATATTAATCAAAAATTATGAAACAGTCAACTTAAAGTTATGGAATAGCATTTAGTTAAACGCCAATACTAAATTCTCAGAGGGCCGTGTACATTCTATACCAATTAAGAGTACACCGTTAATCACTACATATTAGTTCAGTATTACTGAAATGGTTTTCTCTTAACGACTGAAGTACTGCAATGCGGGTACATTGCGGGGTACAACCTACCATAGCGAAACGATGAATTGAATCCGACAAACTATTTCAATATTTACACACAACACCATAAAGTTCAATTTCATCTGCCTAGTTTTGCATTTAACTTCAAACAATGGAGTATACGGTTAGCAGGCGATTTTTGTGATATTTATGGGACACTCAGCCACAATAATACTATTTTCCGATACATTTATATTGTTTTAAATAATCCTTATAATTTAATAAAATGAAAATCATCAAAAATGGCGATATATTTACAAATATAGGAAATAACACGCCATTTTGTAATCTCTTAAATGGGAATCAAATACAATTTTTAAAACCCATTATATTTATGTGAAAACAAAACATAAATTTCAGCTGAAAACAGAATAAGTAATTAATATTAAAATTCAAGTCACGTTAACCGACTGCACGTAATACACATTACATGTCTATTGAATTATTGAGTTTTGCTTGGAATTAGGAATTTCATATTAATAGCTAATAATTATAGAACGTTAAGACACTACATATGTGTAGTGCATGCTGTCTGTATCACAGTGTGATGTTCTGAATACGCACTGGTTAAGTAACGCACGGTATGTGTAGACGACACCTCTAGTTTGCAGGCCTACCATTATGCTTAAAAACTATCACAGATTTAAGATATTTTGTTACAATATTACGATAATGTTTTTTTTATTCGTACCATGAACTCTATAAAATAATATTGTTTTGTTCCTGCTTAGTGATGTAACAGAATGAATGCTTCCTTTAAATACCAAAATTTGACATAAAAACATTATTACATTAATATATCAAATGTCAAAACACTTCATGGTACGAGTTAATAATATTTCCTATCGTAAAATAATGATTAACTTAGGATGACGTCATCAAAACTTCTTATCGAAACATTAAAGCAAACTTCAGGACAAATTCGAAAGTAAGATTATTGTAATGTGGTTCATATTAGTTCTGCAGGTCAATGACTCCTGTACAAACTTTTGTATATACATAATGTACTTCGGGTTTTACCACACTGTACTACAACCGACAGTATATAACTACCACATATATAATATAATATAACATACATATATATATATAGTGTAATATTTGCTGTTTAATATTCAAGTTTTATACGCTATATGAAAATACATTTTTTTCAGATTCGGAGCTGTATTCGGGGACAGTGGCAGATTTCAGTGGCATGGAGCCAATTATCTACAGGGAGCCATTACAAACAGAGCCCTACGACTCAATGACGTTAAACGGTAAATTGTTTTGATACGACCTTTTTGCTTGTCCAACTTATACATCTATTCGTACATCTAAGGGAAGGTTAAAAACTTATTTGATTCAATATGAAAACTTACCGAACTTATAAAAAGAAAGGTTCTTCCTTGAAAGATTACTTGTTCATAGATTCATACCTGTGGCGTAAAAAAATCATGTATTCTCCTTTTTTATTTGTTTTCTTAAAGATGATCATATTTTTATAATATGTATAAACTTTTTTTTTACATTTTGAAAGTATCCATTCTATTTAGGAGTGTTAAATTACTAAAGTTATTTAATATGTATAAAAAGTTATAAAAAAACTCACTTCAAACATAGTATTTTTCATTATATTTCTGTCTTTCGAAAATGCGCGCGTCATTTAAATACGTCATATCGGATCGAGATCTCGTTTTAATTTTTTAAGAACTTAAAATATAGAGCAGACTATAAAATATACTACATCTAAATCAGTTGAATTACAAAAACCACAGCAAACACTAAAATCGACACATTTGTGTTTATGACAACAACAAAAATCTTAATGCGGGCTACGCGAATGTAGTTGTATAGCAGTTTACTAGATGGCGTTAGTATGCAAATTAGATCGCGCTATATTTATTTAAGTACTTGAGAAAAGTTTAACCTTTTTAGTAAATTGTGCCTTTCTACAAAAAAAACTTCCTGTATCGTATGTTGGAAGTTGTACATTACACACACAGATGTTGTCGTTGTGTATAAATACACACAACGACAACATTTGTGTGTGTAATTTGCAAATTAATATAAGCTTGTTGAAATAATAATAGATTTTTGTTTGAAATACATTTAGAGTTGTATAAACACATTACATAAACGTTAAACATATTATCTGACAAAACAAACCCATCCTTAATCAATTTAATAATTACTAAGCTCTCAAATTGCGAACTATAAAATTATATAACTCGAATTAATGCAAATAATATGTACAAAGTTGTTACGGAGTCATTAAATTTATATGTAAATGATTCAAGTATTTGGATAAACGGTAATTAAATTATAGGAATTTACGCACTCTAAGTATGGTGTATATACAGTTTGGTAGATTCCGGTAGAAAGTGATTCCTTGTTACTTATCTTGTAGATTAATAAACTTATATTAATGAATATAAATAACTGGCAAAAAAAATATTTATATCGGACTACATACGTTTTGAATGTTTTAAACTCAAAACAAATTTCTACTAAGTATTTAATAAATAGCTGATATGTTCTGATATTTTCCACTGTACTCAAATATATAAAAACAAGAAGCATAATTATATATATATATATATATATATATATAGAAAATAATAACACATTCAGCCCAACCCACCTTTAAATGCGGCTGACAAACATACATCCATTTCAATAATTCAATTAACTGTGGCATTCGGGAACTGCTGTCACTCCATTGGTATTTCATGCGGCAGACTATATCAGATTAGGATCGAATTAAAATTATCGACACTCTGATAACTCTATTAGGGCTGCGACAGAAATCGAATCCATAAACTAACGCAGAAATAATTCTATTTGTCATTCGTTAGTAGACAAGTAAAGTAATATTTTTCATGGGAAGCTAAATATATAAAAGATTGATTGTGCCAACCCTGAATTAAAATAATGTAATTTTGGTTTACATTCATGAATATCGAGATGTTTGGATTTAATTGTGATTGTTTTGTTCGCAGCTCCCGATTTTGTGAATTCTTTGGTTCACGGAAATTTCGTATACTTTTTCTTTCGTGAAACAGCTGTGGAATATATCAACTGTGGAAAGGTATTTTATAATATTTGTGTTAATTACTCAGAAAATACCTAAACTGTAACCCCCAGGCTGAATATTTATTATTTTTGTCATATTTTTAACATCGTAAGAGAACCGTCCAAAGAGTCGGGCTAAAACTCTTTAGAAACTATTTCCAGCTAGATAGCTTGATAATGTGATATATAAAAATAGACCATATAAAAAATTTTAGTACATAAATACAGACTTTTTTTTCAGCGGGCTGTTAAATTACTGAACCGTACATATATTAGAGTGCCTGAGTGATTTTTTGTAATTAAATACCTTAAAGTCTAAATATAAAATATTTGCTAAATATTTGTGAAACATACTTTCGTCCCTTACTTTTACCATTTAGGGGGTAGAATTGCCAATACTCTTCTTTAATGGACTACGTTACCAAAGAAATAAAATCAACTTAAAATACTCTTAGCTATTCGTCGATAATGAATGAATCAATCAATCAATCAGTCACAGTCAAGTTAACTCTCTTTAAGTATGAAGATAACGGTAAAATCTTTCGCAGTCTGTGTTCTCTCGCGTGGCTCGTGTTTGTCGGGATGACCGAGGTGGCCCGCATCGGTTCAAGCAACGTTGGACCTCTTTCCTCAAATCCCGACTGAACTGCTCTGTTGCTGGAGACTTCCCTTTCTACTTTAATGAAATTCGTAAGTAAAGATGAACTATCCCGTCCCGTTTTAGGATGAACTGACACTGAACGGCAGGCGTTCAGTATCGTTACTACTTCCAAAAATATGACGGAAACTACTATAAACACCGTCACCATATTAATAGTTACTGTTGAGTTAGTATCGAAATGGTCACAGCACTGTTGGTAAAATGAGGATGGATTCATATTATTTCATACATTTATTGCCCACCAATACGGTTATAAGTTAAACACGCAATAATGGGTTATAATTTAATTACAGAATCGACAACAGAACTAATAGAGGGGGTATACGGTGGACTTAACGCTCAACTAATATACGGCACATTCACTACACCTCCCAATAGTATATCAGGGAGTGCTGTCTGTGCCTTTAGCATGCAGGACATCGCTGACACCTTTGAGGGTACTTTTAAGGAACAGAGTGCTATCAACTCCAATTGGCTTCCTGTGAACAGTGCAAAGGTAAGATAATAAAGATTCTTGGTCAGATTTGCTAAATGATACATAATATTTGGTTATTGTAGTAATTCTCAACGTTAATGTCGTTTTTTAGGTTCCTGAACCTCGACCTGGGACATGTCACAATGATTCCAGACAGCTACCAGATCAAACATTAAACTTCATCAAAACCCACGCGTTGATGGACGAATCCGTGCCCGCATTCTTTGGAGAACCTATAGTTATTAGGACCAGTTTTCAGTAAGTCTTGGGCTTTCTATAAATGTATTTCGGATGACATTTGTTTGGTTTGAAAATAACTCCATTTTTTGTTTCAGCTATCGATTCACTCAAATTGCTGTCGACCCACAAGTTAAAACACCAGGTGGCAAAGCGTATGATGTCTTATTCATCGGGACAGGTACGAAATTGAGATTAAATTACAAATTATCAAAACTACAATAAAATAGATAACCATCCAGACAAATCGGTGACTGAATGAAATACTTCATTTATTTTATAGACAATGGTTTAGAGTTTTATTTATTAAAAATATAATATATATAGATAAGATAAAAGAAAACATTTTTTTTTTTAAATTTAAATAACAAACGGTTTACATTTACGAAAACGATTGGTTATGTATCTTTGGTATGTATTTAATACAGCCTTCATAATATATTACAGATTATACATAGGTATAGATTATACATAGATATAGATTATACATATGTATAGATTATACATATGTATAGATTATACATAGATATAGATTATACATAGGTATAGATTATACATATGTATAGATTATATATAGATATAGATTATACATATGTATAGATTATACATATGGTTAGATTATGGGACAAAACCCTACAACTTTCTTATCCAGACAATGACCAAATCCAACTGTAAAGAATATTTGACTAGTAAATTTTCTTATGAATAACAGCAAAAAATCCTGTACTTAACCCTAAAATTGGTATCTTCACACAAAAAAAATATTAAAAATCTCCATAGAAATAACTTTAAATATACCAAATTAAAACAAACAGTAAATCTAAACTAGTCTATTAACTTTCATTATATCATTATTAATGGCATTATTTTCTGACAATTGCAAGATTTGATCACGTGATCCCTACACACTATAAAAACGTGAATTCTCCCAACAGTCCTGGACAAGATTCTACATTCGACAAGTTATAAAAGCCCTAACTATATCATTCGAGATTCGAATTCAGAAACACTTAAAGCCGATTTCCTTCTAATTATAAAAAATAAAACCCCAACAGACAACGGCAAGATAATAAAAGCGATCAACGCGGTGTCGTACGACTCCAACAAGCGCGCGGTGCCGGTGGTGGTGGAGGAGCTGCAGGCCTTCGCGGCGGGCTCACCCGTACGGGCGCTGCGGGTGGCTCGCGCCGGCCGGGACGCCGCCCGACTCATCGCCGTCTCTGACAGGCAGGTGCTCAGCTTGAGGCTGCATCGCTGTTCCAGCGATAAGATTAGTTCCTGCTCGTGAGTACTTTTTCGTAATTTTATTATAGTTTTATGTGATTTAGCTTACTTTTTTAACAGTCAGTGGGTTCAGACAAGTGGCACTAACGGTAGTCGAATACAATAATAAAAGTGATATTCGGTTACGCTACACTGTCGTCTACGTCCATACTTTGGAGTAATATCGACAAAGACTATTATTATTTGACTCCGACCAACAATGGTTAACCTTTTTTATTACTTTTATATGCAAACTGTCACAGTATCAATAATGCTTCAGCATGCAGAAATAATAACCTTTGCCAAATTTATTTTTATCACATTCTTTTTTTCCACTTATGTTAAGTCATCAGTAAACCTTAAAACCATTAGATGAACCTGATCGTATCTTATTTTTGTTATATTCAATCATTATATCAATATAAAAGTGTATTCGTTATCTTCCAGTGAGTGCGTGGCGCTGCAGGATCCATATTGTGCGTGGGACAAGCAGGCGGGTCGCTGCCGCGCCTACTCACATGGTGTCAGTCGCTGGCTCGACGAGAACTCCTTCTACCAGAGCGTCAGCACCGGAAGCCATGCTGCATGCCCTCACAGTCAGTGCCTTAGAAATATATTTATTATTTGACATCAATTGAATAGCTTTTTTAAAATTTCTCACGCTGTTAACCCTAACGACTTTGACAACATCAGTGAGCTGATAGACAGATACCGTTACGTTGAAAATTAATGAAGTAGACACGAGGAATGACTCTGAATCCGGTCCTGGGAATATCAATGATGTGATGATTTAGTAATAGATCAAACCAGCTATGATAATTGAACAGTCTTTTAGCGTGAGTAATTGACAATAAATATATTAAAACTTACAGGTAAGGACGCTGGTGCAGTGGGCGGGCTTAGTTCAGGATTGTACGACCCACCTGGAGAGAACAAGGGTGAAGTTATTAACATTGTTCAAGACAAAGATGGCAAAAATGGAAACAATAACAATGAAGGTAAAGTGTTGGATAAAAGTAAACCTAAAACTGTATAACACCAACGTGATAAATAACTTAATAACAATGTTTAATCATCCACATTCAGGACCAGAGGTCCTCGCAGCTGACCCGCCACCAGCAGCTTACTCAGTAGAAACTCTAGCGCTGGCGGTGGCTGCGGGGGCTCTAGCGGCTTTGGGAGCTGGATTTGCTGCGGGGTATATTTGCGGGCGAAGATGTAAGAAAGATGACGACGATAACATGCCCTACCCCGACACTGAATACGAGTACTTTGAACAACGACAGAATATAAACAGGTTGGTTTAATATGCAGCATAGAGTGTTAAGTATGACATAAAACTTTTCAGCGGGCTGCATAATTAACTTAAGCCAAAGGCGTTATGCTTAAAACTCTTAAGACTTAATATTATTTATACAAATATCGCAATCCTCCAGAATCCAAGCCGAGCCGAAGCTCCTACAGCAGGTGGAAGAAGTAACCTACGCGGAACCAGTCCTGGCTCCTCAGCCGAAGCCCGCGTCCCCCCGCGCCACGCTACGGAAGCACCCCCCCTACCACCCCCACCACGAGACGCTGTTCCAGTTCCAACCCGACGCATACCGCCGGGATAACTTCGGAACGCTTCGCTCGCATCAGGTCAATGTCAGTTGTGCTCCGTTCTTCTTCTTTGTCTATGATTCGTTTGGATGGTGATAGTACTTGCGACAGTAACTGTCTTGTCAATTGTAATATCATGTATGATTATATTCAAAACTATAATTTATCATCATCTATGCGTGTTTTAAAATTTTCAGGCGATACATTTTATTAGATAACTTGTTAATAATGTAAATATTTTCAATTCCTAACACGCATGTTTTGCCTCCATTAATTGAAACAAGTTATCTTTTAAAACGGATTATAATTTTAAGCTTTTGTAAACACACTTCCTTTTATAATAATTCTTTGTGTGCAGTTGACTACACTGTTTGGTTGAATTAATTGTAGTTTACCTGTGTGTTTCCGTGTTTCTATGTGTGCATCCTTAATATTACCACCTTTAAAATATTCTTACACAGTTTGGAAATGTACATAAACATGTATAGCCCTGTTAAGATTATTCTTTTTTTTTTAAATAAATATAGAATGAAAAATAATTGCTGTATGATACGTTAGCTCAATGTTAGAGCGTTTGACCGTTCTTTTAGAGGTCGCGAGTTCGAGACCCTGTCCGTATCGGTTTATTTTTCGTTCTATATCTGTTAAAAAATATATATTCTCACAAAGTTAATTAATAAATCTAAATAAATGTTTTCACTGTCTGTTTTAAAATATTAAACTTTTAAAAAAATATACTTCTAATTACTACGAGTATTATAAATAGCGTTTACAAGAAGACAGGTCAGTTCATACATTAACGCATCATTTGAAATTCTGCAATTTATCTTTAACAACGTAATAATCAATCATCATTCTCATTTTGCATTAACAACTGGTTGCTATTTAGCTTCATTAATTATCTTTACACTGGTGTTTGTTTAAATATAACCATAATTTTATCATTAATCATCCTAACCATTGCTTTCATATTATAATGAGTTTTAATTCCATAATCTATAATAACAGAATTTCTAATAACAATGGAATTAAAAGCTCAGTATAAGTCACTAATGCCTCATTAATTCCATGTTCTCATGCATCATATTCACTGCGGCATGTCAGTTAACGCAGGAATATTCGGACCGCAGGGCGATGGCTACCGGCGCGGGAACGACAACGGCTTCTCGACCACGCGCTCAGTGAAGAAGGTGTACCTCTGAGAAACAAGCGGGGCGGAGGCGCGCGACCAGGTGCACCATCACAAGCATAGCACGCACCACCACCACACCTTGGGTACGGCGCTACTTCCATTACAGACCCAACCAGTACTTTAAATAGTTTGATTATATTCCTTTGCAAGAATTCAAATTGAATATATGTAATAGTATAGTCTGTCTCTTCCCAAGTAATATAATCGTTATCATTAATGGACTCGTTTCATGATCCAATTTAAACTGCACTATTTGACCCGAGAAAATACCGACTAAGACTCTCTATCAATCAGATGGAAGAACTAGCTCACCAACAGCCTTTACCAACACAATGCGATATTAGCGTCGCTTAATTTGGATAATGAAATGACTGATTATCTAACTGTCGTAACTGAATGTTAGTGTTTAGTACTTTGTATGTGTGTGTGACCGGCGTGCTCTCCGCAGTGTCGCAGCGCAGCAGTGTGTCGGGGTCCGGTACCGCGAGCGGGTCGTCGTCGTCGCCGTCCCCGCCGTCGTCGTCGCCGTCGCCGTCGGGCGAGCGCCCCCCCACCCCGCCGCCGCCCGCCCCGCAGCCCTGCGCGTACATCTACCGCAACTAGCGCGAGCCCCGCCCCTCCGAAACGTTCCGACGGCCCGCCCCCGTCCGCGAACGTGTGATACGAACTATTGTGAAGCCTTTGGTGATCGACGATCGAACTCTGGTGGTCGGATCGCTTTGTTATTGTACCGATTGATAGTATAGTTCGTCGAGCCGACCGATGATACTCGATTAGATGCCGTTTTTCAATCAGTTTTGAGACGTTCCCGCGAGGATACAACCGACAAAACGATGACTATCGACCGTCCGTAAATGTGAAGTAGATGGAGTGCCTAGAGATAAATAGAGCGAGGTCATCGGTCGGCGTCGCCGTGACGCTTGTTGGTAGGTGTGAGTCGCCTATAATTTAGATACTTAGAGTCCGTTTTGCAAATTTTGATATTTGTAAGATGGTCAGATATAGCGTGTTGTTCATGTTTGTTATGACTTGGATTGTATTCGTCGTTTTCGTGACGACTCTTCCATTGTATAATAATACGTACTCGCGAACCGAAGTCAAAATTGGTGATGTGAAGGTGACAAAATTGTATTTTTTTTAAAAGACAGAACAATTTTATCGATGCGTGCATGTACGATAAAAAAAATGTAACAAATTTGTAGATTGTTTAGAATATACATAGTTTACTTATATTTTAGGTAAAAATATAAGTTTTGTTGGTACCATGTTGATAAATAGTTAGTGTGTTGTGGGTGTCATTGCAAATTTTCTTTGAGGAAATGTGCGCAATTTCCGCGAGATCTTATAAACGGTGTTTCAAAAAAATGGTGCAATGAATTCACAAATCGCTTTTTAATACTATAGTAGCACGATATTAAGTATAGGAAGGAATTTTCTAAAAATAATCTTTTTATAAATCGGCAACATTTTACTGTACTTAACTTTTTATTTGCTTAAGTTCAATCTTGATACTTGCCCTCTTCGCTTCTTAATATTAAACTGTAATAATTAATACGTCATATTAAATTTATCTTATAAACTGTTACGGCTTAATCTGAATATAAGTATAATGAATATAAATGTTGTCGGTTCATAATTAAAGTATCGTTTTCAAAACTATAACGGTAAAAGATGAGATATGCCATATATATTATATTTACCTTGTATAAATAATATGTAAATCCTGATACTCATTCATTGATTAAAAAGTGCTTCTTATGGATGTATCTAGATTATTAGGAGATCGTTTTGATAATTATTTGATAATGTTATAGTTATAGTGAGTATATACATAGATAGAGGCTAGGCGCACGGCGGTGCAAGAATGCCAATTTAGTGGTGCGCCATTTGTAAAGATACTGTGATCTTATGATCGTGTAAATACTTTTTGAGGTTAAATCGCGGATATGCGGGCATGTTTTTATACAAATGTTACCGCATATTCGCTTTTTAAAAATATTTTTTTTAGTCAACAGTCGATTCTAAATTAAAACCAGACACGTGGGCCAAATGTTACAAACTGTTAGAGAACTTTCCTGTTTCTTTGTGAACTGATGCTTCAACACTAGCTAGCAAGTTGTTTTACGAGTCTATGCTCATTCCACTAATTGTTGACAATTTAATGTGTGTAAAGAAATGTCAATTCTATTTGTAATGATCTAGTGCCTAAGTGTGTGTGGCGGGTTCGTAATGTGAGTTGTTTTGACCGGTTTAGTGGCACGGAGTACTGGCGATAATATCAAAAAACAACACAATATTGTAAACACAAAACAATACATACAAATGGTTCATATGAAATAAAAATAAAAATCCATAGACAACAAACCACTAACTCGCACCAGTACTTGCGCGTGCTACTATCCCTGTGTAAATGGTACACTGGTCAGTCCTTAGTTCGGACTGACGGACATTAGAGTAGCCAATAGAAGTTATGAATGAACGCATAATTAATATTTTATATAATTAACTACCGTATAAATAACAATGAAAGGGCATTCTAAATATTGCCTTGTTACAATACTCACATTTATTTCATGATTATACCAAAGATGCCATGACTTTTTAAATAATATATTATTTATTTATAGAATTAATCGATTTAACGTATTAATTAGTGAAATGTATTGTTATTTTTAATCGTAACGTAACTGCCAATTTTCGTATATATTTTAATAATACGCACATGTTTGTTTCTAATGATATTAATTATTTATTGATATGATATTAGACGCTTTTATATACGCCAGGTTCGTTAGAATAATATCGAACTTTTAAACTGGTCATTTATTCAGCATAAACGAAAAAAACTACACAAAAGTGATTTTCTTTCTACCTTTTCACTACACACTTTAAATAATAAAAACAATTAAAATATGATTTTGGAATATATGCGCTACTAATACTTTTAAGAAACGTTCTTCTGGTGTCAATATATGGCTGCAACAAAAACCTTCTTAGTTTTTTAGCGTGTGTTTTCAAAGTTGTATTTAGTTACAAAAATCTTACCTGGTAACACTGATCCTTACAACCATTGACTTCACAGTTTTATCATTTATGTAACAAACTCCAAACAAAGCCTAGTGGCAACACTAGCTTGTCTTCATAAATCCAGATGATATAAAATGTTTTTATTGTTTACAAGAAACCCTCTAAACTAATTACAGATACGCAATCTGAGATATTAATCTTAGATAGCCTCTTACGAATTCAATCCACAGATTGAGTATTGGTACTGATAACTCAAAATCTAATTGTTATTTAAATTGACAGTAGAAATATTTTGATCAACAATGTTTGTCGTCAAATAAAAGAGTCAAAAAGTGATCAGGTACTTAGTTAGAGTTATTGTACCGTTTGTTTTTGATAAAAGAAAATACTGATTTAAAAGTTCGTTATTAAAAAATTGACAGATACGTAAGAGGCTAGTATTTAAATGTAAATAGCGGTTTCTGTATTGTAATTTATACTTTCGAGTAATTAGTATAAGCGATAGAAATAAGCGCAAAAACATTTTTGAAAGTGAATTGTTAAGAATTGTTTTTGTATTAATAAAGAAAAAAGTAATTTTAACGAAATGTACAATAACCATTTCTACGTTATAAAATTACTGAACCACATTTTATACTCGTAAAGTTACAAGCCTAGAAAGTCTCTCGTTTTAAGCGTAAAATTATTAATTTATGAAATATTGAGAATTATATTAGTATGTAGATTATATAGACCGCTTAATTTTGTGTTGAGACGAAGCCTTAGTGTTAGAAATTGAAGACTTTATTATATGATCTGTAATTACAGTTAATAAAGAACCGATAGTTTTATTAAAGTGTAAGTAAGTAATCTCACGTCGTCTCAAACTAACCATCACATTAGATTTACTAGCGTGTATATATTGGGGTTTATTTATAGGGGTAGCTGCGCCTTTTAGGTTCTATGACGCGGTATTTGACACCCTATTGTAATTCAGCTCATATTTTTAATTAAATGAGTTGGTATTGGACTGCTAGACTTTAGTAACTTGTTTTAATATATCTGAATGTTAGTTTGATTCATATTTTTTCATATAGGTACTTAATTTATTTATCTTTCCTCGTGCCCTATTCATAATTATTTCTAATGTCTTTCGTGATATTAAGGTGTCAAATATCGGTGTCTTTGTTAAAGAAAGCCTGTTGAAGCGCGTGCAATATTTTTCTACTTCTGACTCTTAACATCATACATAAAATAGACGGGGGATTGGTAACTATGGAAGTGCCTAAGTAAATTTACTTGCATCTGTAGTTTTAACGACTGTAATCCCAACAGACCTCACCCGACCTTAGAGAGTTTCTTTAGTGTGCCTTTAGTGAAAGTTAGTACCGGGGAAGCCCAGCTAGATTTGGATATACCAGCTCTGTTCCATATATATTGTTATTGCATATTCCGAATCGTATCTGATGGTAGTTTGGGTAATGGTTTCTTAAATGCCGGATATTTTCTTAATAAGTTAACTTCTCAAGATAGCATAACTTCGAATGTATCTTTCGTTGACCGCATGGGTTTGCTTATAGACACTCCATAGAATAAGTAGGAGTTTTGTATTGTAATGCAAACGCAGTGATAGAACTGTTACACCATATTCGCTGCCCATATTTATAGAGTGCAATTTTTTATAACTAGAGACGGATAGAACAAGCATTGCTGTACAAAATATGAAATACGGTCTGTTTGGGCACTGTTTTTGTATTTTTTACTTCATTGTCTACAAATGTTATGATCATTTTCTCATTAAAATATTATTAATATATGCTAAATATTTTAGCAAAGGATAAAATGTATTCCTTTTCTTTAGTAAATAAAATATTGAAACTTGTTTTTTTTTATCATTGATCTATTCCCTCACCTGCAAGTACCTAACTAAATAAAGAGAACTTCGTCTAAAGATGGTGAAAATAAAATATGGTACGGTTTTCTGAAGAAAACGAAATAAATAGGTACGTCCCAAAATTTTTATTTTTATTTTTCAACGTTACCATCTAACGTTTCTTTTACCTGCAAGAATGTGTTTCTTCTATCTACTTTCCAAGGCTATCCTACAGTTACCCATATGTGAATTTCGTGAAGTATGTTTAAAAAAAGGATTTTATATTCACTGAAATAGAGTTTATTTATAATGAACTTTATATAAAAATTATCTATTTTAAGTACATTGGATCTTAACAAGTAGCTATCCATCAAGGAGTTAGGAATCGGTCTGTCGTAATTCCATTATACCACGGGTATCTATATATATAATATATACGAGTGGAAAAGGGGTATTTCAGATATCATTAGATCAGTGTAATACCTTACATGAGAAGGCATATAATAGTACGGATGCTTAAACTTTCCTAAGCTGACATCAGTTCAAAAACAATTATAATATTCAAAGATTTTTGCGATGTCCATTATTCCCTGTAAAATATTTTAGAATGTTTAAAATACCGCTAAGTACATTTCGAAGGTGTAGTGCATACATATAAAACATACATATAGACTATAGGGAATAAGGCTCAAATTGGGATAGTTCATATTTTTTTTGTACAACCGTACAACATTTTTTTGTACAACCGTACAATCTTTAGATGTTTACTTTTATTTGCCCGACTCCTAAGCCCTGACTTAACTAAACGTACGACTTATGCATATACAGACACTATAAGGTTTTGGTTTCTGCGACACCATCGGTGTTACTATACACGGGGAAAGAATCATGACACTATTTAGTGGCAGGACTCCTATTTGTATTGTTAATTATTTGTAAAGTTTTGTTTTAAGGGTACAATAAATATGAATATGCCCTTAAAACAAAACATTACAAACGTAAACGGTAGTATTGATGAGTAGAAGAATGCAGAAGTAATCAGTTGTAAATAAATTTCTGAGAAGTTATAAGTAACTGAAACCTATATATAGTTCCCTTTTCTTATGCACTATCTTGACATTCTACCCTTGATAGAAAGGCAGAACTATCAATTTAATCCTTTTTGATGTATACCTTTACATACAGGAATTTGGTGTTTATTCCTTTAAGCCTTGGTAATTAAAAAAAATCACTGTTGACACTTGACAGTTTATGACTATCTATGACAATGACTTTAACATTACTCCACAGTCCACAGATGTTTCTATTTTCAATATTTATTTTTCGATTTTGATGAAAAGGAGTTGTTAAATAAGAAAATAAGCAAAGTTATGAGCCATGGTGTCGCAAGGATTATTTACTTTTAATTTTAAACAATATTTAATAGATGAAATAGCTTTAGATGGCCTCGAAGGTACTGGGTTGGATTTATTATGGAGGAGGCTGGAAAAACGAATTAAATCTCCGATAACTCTAAAGATGAAAAAAAGATTTTGGAATTATATTGTCTCATTTGAATCAATTTCATTATATAAATTGGAAAATCCGCCCCCACACATAGAACTTCTAGACCGGTTTTCTATAATTGATGAACCCTCAGGAAATCTGTTGGATCCAGTAAGCTTACCTTATTTATATAAGAGAATACTACAGTTTTTCGGTGTACCATATATATACTTGACATAACATACAAAAATTACATTTTAGCCAGTTTATTTAGATGGTCCTTATGATTTTCAATGTGTTGAAAATGAGTATGGATCATGCATCAATTTCAAGACCAGGAAGCTTATAAGCAAAGATCTTCTAAAATCAATTAGCTATGAAAAAGTAATATCTGAATATGGCGACAAAATTACTCTTGTTGCATCTCTTGAAGAGCGATGGAAAGCATTGGCACCTCACTTGCCGATGATATACTTAAACCAACTCACTCCAATACATTTTTGTTTGCTGGAACTTGTTGGAAGATCAAGAGAGAATGTGAGTTATCTTTACACATATCTTACATCTTTTTGTTACAATCTTTTTCTTATTTTGAGCAATTATTTTATATACTTGCAGGGACAAATGACAGTAGGAAAAACAAACTTAAGCAAAATAGTGAAAGATGCAAAACTCCTATTCTATAATAGAAATGTTTTACAAAAACTTGACCTTGTCAAGGTACAGTACTCCACACAGGTTGTGGCCGGCAGAGCATTAAAGAGTATATTATTAAGGTTGAAAAGATTTTACCAACCTAGATTATGGACTCAACCTAAAAGTGGCAAACTTCATAATATCATCAAATATTTAATAGAACTGCCAGATTATTCGGAACAAACAGAAGTAATGATCAAAAAAGGTTTGTTAACTCCACCACAGAGCAAAAGATTACAGAAAACCATAAACATATTTAACTTTGTAAGTAAATTTAATTACTTTACTTTTATTTCATTCTATTACTTACATTTTGGAAGTCACCAAAATAATTTTTGTAATCATAATAAATATTGCAAATAAGAACAGAACATTTTGTCAATAGAGTGTAGTTATATAATTACGATTCATATAATAAAAATGGTACAAAAAAGCTTTAGTAAAATTAAAAATCTACTTTCATAAGTACATAATCAGTCAATGATATCAGCAATCTTTGAAAAAAAATTAAATAACAAGTTCATATAGTTAAAACACTGTATTATAGGATGAAAGAGACATTTCTATAAATCGAGGAGAAAATTCTAAAATTGAGCCATCAAAGCTTACAGTAAAAAGAAAATACATAACCCTTAACTGCCAGAGTGAGGAGTCGCAGTCTGAAGATGAAAATACTGAAAATGATGGCAATCTGAAATGTCAGTATAAAGTGGGTGTTAATTTAGTTAGACAGGCATATGAAAGGTTCTTAGAGGCTGGTCTGAAGGGTCTGACACAAATAGATATAGCTCAGCTTTTGGGAATAGAGTTTTACACGAGTCGGACGATATGTCGGGTGTTTAAGGCGAGGAAAATTGTAAGGGAGTTTCTAGAAGATAAAGGAAGACAAAGAACTGCAAGGTAATTAATATATGTATACACTATTCCATCATCTATTCTATTAAAGACAATATATTTTTTGTTTTCATGAGTACTACATATTTCAATAAAACTATTTTTAATTAGTTAAGTTTGTAAAATTGCAGTTATCAAAACAAAGTGTTTAATTTAAAATTTAATAGGTAAATCTAATTATATATTTATGTGTGTGTGTGTTATCTTAATTGTTAAAAAATAGTTTTTGTATTTAAGTTAATTTTTGTATTTAAATAACCCATCTGGCATTTTCTTTGTGATCAGATATATTGCAATAGCAGCTACAAAAGATATAGACAGACAATACGCAAAAGAGAAAAACAAATTCTTAGAACACTGTAACAAAAGAAGTAAAGAAAACACCATAAACAAAGGTGAGGTAAGCTCAGAGTCGGACAGTGAAATACCTTTAAAGAAGATAAAGAAAGCAAAGAAGAATCAACCAATAGAAAATATCAAGCAAGAAATAACAGAAATAAAAGTAATGGACGGGTGTGAAAATGTAACAGAGTCTTTATCAAACCAAAAGAAAAACCCAACGCTACGGCAGTTGAAGTTTGCGAATGGTATCATAAAAGTGGTGCAGGATAGGAAATATGTCATGGGTTTTCAGTTTTTGAGCAACTTAGTTGCAAAAGAAACCAGTGAACCTCCCATGGATACTAAGGCTTTGAAAATATTCACCCAAAAGTTGGTAGCTGATGGCCAACTCAAGATATTAAAAATCAAAAGACCATGCGTCAACGGAGCCACATGCAATATATTCATATGTGCCCCACATATTAAAGCATCAGATGCCATAATAAAAGCAAAATATAAAGAAATTTGCGCCAGATCAGAATTGCTCAAAAAAGCTAGAATGCACAAATCAACCCCAAGAAACGTAAGGCCACTAACACACTTTACTTATCCAAGGTATATGAAAATTCAAAAACTTCACGAATTTCTTACCCAGATAACTCTATTTAATGGCAACACTCAAGAAGGTATTAATGGAATTTCTTCGTTGATGAGCATTATCCCAGAAATGGTTATTGAAATGGCGCTAGGCAATATAAGTCATATGGATGAGTCAGATATGAACTATATCAAGTCTGCTGCATTTAATCTGGACGATAAAGTTAAAGATGCTCCAGTACGTTTAAATAGAATTATACTACAATCAAAGAGTATCAAAAATTCCTTGAAGGTTGGACTAAAACTTCTAGCTCTCCTCGGTCTGATACAACTAGTTCATCAAACTACAATACCTATAAATAGAGATGCTACTGACGTATTCTACGTCAATCGTCACGCCAAGGTTCTCAACACTATGGGAAAATGGCCTCAACCAAACATTGATAGAAGTGTTTTAGAAAAATCTTATGAATTTAAAACATTTGATGACGTCAAAGATTACTGGAACGACGTCCACGATATCAGCATCAATACAACAATTAACGTATCAAGACGACAGCATTATAAATTATGTATCCCGCTGCGAAACGAGCACAGTCTTGCAAATTTCGATAATGGTGAAATATTCGGTGATGGTTTAGGGCCTTGTGGATTTGATTCAAGCGTGTATATGGACATACCAAGGCTATGGAGAACGTTTATGATAAGAAATCACTCCAAAAAGAAAAAGCGTGCGCCTAAAGTTAAAAGAACTAAAAAGAAAGCTTCCACGGCGGGTGAAAGTAAACTTCAAATAAAGACCATTAAAAAGGAAACAAATGTAATTAAAATTAAGGACTTTGCATCTATCCGGCAAAGACAACTCGATTCCCATATTAAGTGGTCTGATTTTGAGGATAGGATAATAATGATGTGCAAGGCAGCTATCACTATAATGAGTCCAATATCTCAACCAGGATGTCTAAGGGTTAGGAACATTGTCGCAAAAGACCTACTCTCTATTTTCGACCCACGAAAAACTGTAGCGATTTGCCACAAGAGAGCCATTCATCTAGAATCCAATTCAACATTGGCTCACGAGAAAGATTGTATTCTAAACGAATTAAGATGTAATAGAAGTTTGATTCAGAAGTACGAAGGTCTGCTAAGAGTTTTGCGACTTCGTAACTATGCAAATCTTTCAAAATACATCAATGAATCCAGATTGCCATTGATGCAATTAATTTGGATTGTTTCGCAAATTGCAGAAACGAAACCCTTTAATAAACGAATGCCCTGCGTTGCTATGGACTTAAATTATTTTAATAAAAAATATACCATTTCACCATCATCTGCAAATCGAGCCTACAATTTATATAAGACACCGACCTCGTCGAATCCCGAGTTCGCTACACTGAAGGAAGCCATAGTAATGACGATCATGCTATCTTTAGAAGAGCCGGTAAATAAAAAAATGGGAAAGAAAATATTTTCCATTTTCAATAACTATGACGAGGCTACACTGAGAAGCGCAATCCAACAGCTTCGGAAATGTGGAGCGATTGCAGCTAGAGACAAGCTGGTTAACAGTCAGTTAAAGAAAGACCATTGCGAAGATATTGTGCAGACAATGTACAAAATAGCCATGATGTATCGACGTAGATGGATTAGTCGTCTGGAACCAGAGTTTGTGGACTGCTTGGCTGAACTCCTCAGCACTAAGTTACCCCACACGGGCTTAAAGGGTTCCTGTGATATTAATTGTATATTATGTGAGATATACAGCCATGACGTCATCGAGATAGTGTCTGACACAATTCCTGTAGTCACTGGTTCTGCCGGATCTATATTACAGGAAGAACAACTGAATGTTATTGATATTGAGACTAAATTTAAACTGAAATCCGGTCTACTTGGATGGAAAAACAAATCCAACATTGAAACATTTTCGGAACTATATCACAACATTGCCTATGACGGAATATTTGATAACATAATAAGGTTTGTAATTTTGAAAAGTTCTAATATGTTTAAAAAAAAACATTTTAATAAATATAATCTCCTGGTTTTCAGACAAGCAATAGTAGATTTTTCAAATACTGAAGAATATGATATGAGCGACGATATAATAAAGTTTCTAGCCGAAAAGGAATCAACGGGGTGTACATTTATTGATTTAATGGTATTATTTTAATTATAAATCAATTTTTTTTTGTTGTAAGTCCTATCCATCCTATGGTAAGTGGTCTCCCTCACAACAACTTCCGTTGCAGTTGCTTTAAGGAACAGAGAACTCTGGAAAGTTGAACCCTACACCCCTAATTAAAAAGGGGGGTTCCTTCATAATTAATCTATCCATCAATAAATCTCAAAATATTGGGGTAATCACATACCATACGATATACCGCACTAGTATGAACTATAGCATATAAATATTAATAATGTTTAACGATTCATTTCAGAAAAACATACCGACGCATAGAAATATAATAGTTACCAGACTAAAAGCTCTGGAAGCCCAAGGTATAATAAAAAGAGTTGGCTATTATGAAAATATCATCATGTTAAAGAAATACACGAAGCCATATCTAGTATTTATACCCAAAAATCTCTACGTAATACCCACACCATGGCTGACCTTGAAGGCAGATTTTCAAGATAATGTATTCTTCAAATGGGCAGGAGTAATAATGAACAAAGTTTTCGAATGCCCAGGTTGTTCTGTGGCATTTATAGGGAATAGCATAGAATATATTACATATAGAAGTGTTCAAGACGTCTGCATGTTTCTGGAACAAACTAAATGCGTCACCCTTCTCGGTATAGAGAAGAAAGAAACCGACTTGTTTTCAGTTGCTGATGATTATGATTTTGTACCTGAGGTGTATGAATTCAATCCGTACGATTCTCCAGATAGCATGTTAGTGATTCCAACCAAAGATTGTTTAACTAAATTTGCCTACATTCGAAGCAAAATGTTAAACGACATTGAACTGTCTTAATCAAATAATTGAATGTTAAAATGGTTTTTTTTTTTAAATAAAATTAGATTATTTTGAAGTTATTTCCGAAATTATCCCTAAACTCCAGAGGGCTAAGCATTAGATGAAGTTAACAATGAGATTAGTAGTGAAATAAATGTACTGATGATTTCTCTGAGTTGCTCGAAATTCCCTAGTAACCGAGGTAAAATAGATGCCCTATACTGCATTATTAATTTAATTATTATTTTATTATAAATTAGAAATGTCTTTGATTTAATATATATATAATAGTAATATACAGTCAAGAAAACTTAGAAGTAGAACCTAGTTTAAGTAAATTTTAAACGACGTTGATTCATCGATTTTTGTACCTGGGGTCCGACTCCTGTTTATCCGTCCCCATACTTCAAGGGGGACCTTTTTTGATAGGTGGTGGCCGACAGAGAATACTTATTTGATTTGCCCGCCAATAATAAACAGATCGTACCTTTTGTACTTTTAATTTAAAAACAAGGTATCATTAAATACATAATATCTAAAGCCAAAGTAATTAAGATATTTGAAACTCATGTTTTTCTATAGAAGCAAGTAGCTTGATAAAAGATATAACCCCTTATTTAATTTTAACTGACATTTTCATTAGTTTCCAATTAAATATAGTGGACATGGAATCAAAATGTGATTTTTACAATTTCCTTTTTATGATCATTGAGCAGTTTTCATTAATAAACCTCTCTATACAGACCATAGCTGTGGGGATGCGCAAACGCTATATATATATATATATATATATATATATATATATATAAATATTATATTATATTTTTAATTACGATAAATATTATACACAAGTGTACTTACATAAAGTATAAATATTAACGACCCATGTCCTCTCATGTTATGTGGTGTTTAGTCTATGGCTACATATTTTTCATATGGCAATGAAAATTTAAAACTAGGCGAGCGATTAGTAGTCTATAGAAGTAGGGCAATCCAGATTTCGCCATTTTTACTTTTCAGTGAAAGGAGAATTTATAATTGTCAGGCTGGAGGACGAAGAGTATTTTGAGAAAAGTGTGTCATTACATTTAATTATTTGTAGTCAGGACTCTTATTTGAGAAAGTATTTGTATAATAGTGTGGTTTTATTTATTACTAACTTTTGTATGTAGTGCTACTTCCCCGTCCTAAGATTGCTCGTTGCTGTCGCTTAGCTATTTCAATGGCTATGATATCGAAGTTTTAATCTGGCGAGTCGCTCTGACGTTCTCCGAGAGGGATAGTTACGAGAAAGAGACGCGACGCGGTTAGAAATGAGCAGGCCTCAAGGTGGACGGATCCAAGTCCCGGATGACCTTAGAGAGATCTTACTAGAATTCACCATAAGTTACTTATTGGAGCAGCCGGGAGACGTTATCAACTACGCTGTTGAATTCTTCACAAGGTTACAGAACAACCGGAGCACGACGATAGTACGGGCTCCTACAGCAGGCACTCCCGATGAATCTATAATATCAGATGAAGAAGGTATATGTTCCTCTATTTTTCATATAATTAAATATTTCAGGCAAATACCTAGACTAAAGGTTGGTATTTATAGGGCTTGCACATTGTCATAAGAACATGATTTCCATATGAATGAACAGAAAAGATGTTTTTAAGCATTTAAGTCATGATTTTACTCAAGCCATACTAAGTCCTTAAGAAACCTATAATACAAATTATGAATTCTAATTTTCTTATACAATCTGTTGCACTATTGATTTCTCACATGGCCTATAGTCTATACAATGTTTATATGTTGGTATATAACAGGACTTAGATGTCAAAGTTGAATATTTTCTATTTATATCGTATTTGATTATTCCTCAAGGATATTCTTAAAAATTTTGAAAGATTACTTTTCCATTTCTTATCATATACATAAATCGTTTTTATTAGTATTATGCTTCTTAGGTGCTGTCTGCTAATGCAATGTAGATATTGTGTAAATGAATTAGATTTTAGTTGTAAGAATCAAAAACACCAAAATAAAAACATATTCATTTCAACATCTGCTTATATTTTCAATTGAATTAACAAAAATCTGTTCCCTTATCTTAAAATAAGGAAAATGTATTATTAGAACACTTACAAAATGACCTTTAATGTTGTGTAGATAAAAACATATTGCTACTGTAATTATCTTGAAAATTTATTTGTAAATCCTTTATTTTTGTACATTTCGGTACACATAGCCTATACAACAAAAACTTTGGAGTATTGCCAAAACTAATTAATGCGATGATATGCCGATACTCCATTTCTCATAATGTATCTTAAAACATGCTTATGTACGAATATCTTGACAATTACATCATATTTTTAAATATGAATATTATAAAACGAAAGCTTTATTTTACGAGTGAGTTTTTAAATTCCTAACATCTTTGTTATCTAAGCCGCACGGCTTTTAAGCTTAATTATTTTGTTGAGACATAAATCTCATGTGTTTACTATGCCCTGATCTCATTTGAATGTTTGTTTTTTAAAGCTTTGAAGTTGTGATGATGAGTTTGGCTTATTTTTATGTCCACGGCTCACTTTTGCAGTTAGATTTGAAACAGATGTTGGTGTATTTAATTTTAGAGTTATGTAAAATTTTCTGAGTCTCAAGTGTTGATAGATTGTACAATGAAAAATACAAATGCTAAATAGACCTTGAACATTATTTGAGTAAGACATTTTCAATGTTATTGTAATTGGATGTGTATTTATAATTTAAGCTATTCTCAAATATTATATTGAGATATTTTAGCTTGAAATTGGGCTTTACTAATACTGATTGAATTCTGAGATAGGAAACAAATCAACACAAATGTTTTGATTTATAATTCTAAAGTAAATATTCAATAATAATTTTTATAAAAAACCGGTTATATATTTTAAAACATTAATTAGTTTATTCAAATTTGATTCAATGTAATCTTGATTCATTGATGCAATGTTTACTATTCAATATCAAGGTCAAAATTAATAGCATAGTGAGTGTGTATAATTAGAATATCCAAATATAAATTTATGATATAGAGCCGCCGGTGGCGCGCTTCAACAACCGGCGCAAGTCGGTATTCGCGGAGACATATGACCCTGAAGAGGATGATTCCGATGAGGGGGCTCCGGTTGTATTCCCCAAATCTGACGCTCAAAGATCAAGACTGGCTGAAGCCGTACGCGGTATTCTGCTCTTCCGTTCATTAGATGCACAGCAAATGCAACAGGTAAATACATTATAATGTATAATTTTTATTTAATTTTTCGTTTATAAATTATTCTCTGATTATTTAGTTTAAAATGTTGATATTTTTCTATGTTAAAACTCAAGCTAAATACAAACAGGAAATATATGTTACCAAAATATATTGTACTGTTTGTCTTGATCTTGACACTTGCAAAACATCTAAATTCTAAGATATTGTATATAAATAAATGTAAGGAAGGAAATGTTAGTTTCGTCTTGAATAAACCGTTTATAAATGCAATAGCTTTTTGATTGTAAAACATACAATTTCATTCTCTATTAATATTACAAGATACTTCATTACTTAACCTATTAACTCTGTTAATAATACAATTCAAAAAATATTTTGTATTGTATTGAGATTTCAACGTACAATTGTTGATTTCCGTAGTTCGTCCGTATTTTTTCCGGCAGTCTAACAGCCCCTATTGCTGTTTTACGGACTCTTTCCGGGGAGCCTTAGACGAAAGTATGTAAACTTATATAAGAGCCGTGTTATAAAATGGCTTTAAAGTCGTAAATATCAACACGTAGGTTCTGGACGCAATGTTCGAGAAGCGCTCGGAGCCAGGCGAGTACGTGATCCGACAGGGAGACGACGGAGACAACTTCTACGTGATCGAGAACGGAGTCTTCGACGTACTAGTCACCGGAGACGATGGGATTGAAAAGGTGGGTTTGATAGGTTTTAAGATGATGAATTGTGGTAATTGGATAAAAAATATATAATTTGATTTCTCACACACCATCCATGGCACACAATCAGTCTTGTTCTTATACAGTTATTTTGTACGAACAGTCCATTCGTTCTTATTCATTCAACTTGTGCCCGGACACGCCACCCATCCACTGATAAGAACACAACTACTTCATTCCAATGCAAGTTGTTCAAACCCCCCCCTTCCCCCCTAGGCGGTCCACACGTACGAGGGCTCCGGTTCGTTCGGCGAGCTGGCGCTGATGTACAACATGCCCCGCGCGGCGTCCGTGCGCGCCACGTCCCCCGGCGCGCTGTGGGCCATGGACCGACACACCTTCCGCCGCATACTGCTCAAGAGCGCCTTCAAGAAGCGCAAGCTGTACGAGGAGCTGCTGGACAAGGTGCCCATGCTGAAGGCACTCCAGGTACGCAACTCTCAACTTATCATTTTGAGATAGGAACTTCTACCTCGAAACGTTGTGATATTTGAAGGCAGGAACAGATGCAGAATATTACTTGTCACATCTGGTTCAGACGGTGACTAATAGCCCAGAACACAAGGCTGGTAATTAATGATGTATACTTTAAAAATATATATATGTATGTTGAACATATTTGACTAGCTATAGTTTTTTCATAAAATAAAAAAAAATATCAATAGTAAAAAAAATCTATCTTATCAGACTACATAGTCGTAAGAATTCTGAATATCCAGTATTCAGGGGTCAGTATTACATTTAAAGTTCAAGTTCACAACCTGACCTGACCTTTGCTATTACACTACAAACTGAACTTACCTAATACCTTACTAATGTTATATTATTGTGAGAAAATATATTAAAATATCTGCATTTTTTATTCTTTTGTTTATTTACTAGGTAATTTGTTTTTTAACTTATAAAAAAAATAAAATATAACAGTCTATAGATGTGCCTAACGCACTATGCTGTCGGACTGTGGGTTGGCGAGTTATACATTAAAATATTTAAAAAATATATTTTCTTTACCAATCAGACAAAAAAAAAACTGAATAATTTTGTATTATAAATATTACGGAGCTCAGTAAAACTAAGAGTATATTTACTTTTTCCTCCTAAATATGCAAAACAGTTGGTCAAAGGTTGTTCGTTTGTCTTACCTTACCTTGCCTTACACGCAGGTTTGTGCGTATATCGAAGGCGCTCATTTTCACAAGTTTGTCCGCCATTACTATGTTGGTCGAGCTGGCCCAACTTGGCCGAGGCGCTTGCCTTGCATTTATCTGCCAACTTTCCCATTTGTGACGGCTCGATCAACATGTGTTGCAGACATCCGGTCCTATTTTTATGATGACATATCGTTTTTAGTTATTATTGAAATCCATAGATTAGAATCACATTTAATTGTTTTTTTTTATCGTGCAAAAAGTTTAACTATTATGTTATCAAATCCAAAGACAATTAAATATACTTTTAAATTACGGAAATTAAAAAACACTGCATTAATATTATATTTAAAAAAAAAAACTACAAAAACTGCTAGTAACTAAATATGTTTGTGTAGTCTTTTAACGTTCGCGAAGGTTGAGTTTTTATTAACTCAATATACACAATAATTTAATAAATATTATCAAAAAGCGTGAATTTTAACCGTACTAAATAATTTCATACACGACGCTGACACAGTTACGACATGCTTCATACATTTGAAATAACCACAGATTAAAACTAAACCACTGATCCATATTACGAAACTGGTCTTATATATTATTTTATTGAGACATTAGCCTGCTCTAGGATTTAAAAATATATCTTTGATTGCAAATCTTATCATTCATAAATGTTTTAAAATTTACCACTAAATGTATATTTATTAAGAATGTTATACTTTAACAAATATATTTGTTCTAGTATTTACTTAGTTACACTCAGTGTAAAATTAGACACTATTCTCAGTGTAAAAGTAGACGATTTTCAAGTAATTGCATAAGTAGGTCATGTTAACTCCGTCCATATTGATCTATAGTGACACGGGCACGTCCACGAATCACTTATACTTACGAGAATACGAATATCGTCTATATCATAGACAAATATATAACTCACATTAATTTAAAAAAAGAATACATAGTAACCTTTATGAAATTAATTTTAATATATTAAAAAAAATAGAATGGAAGAATAGTGTATGGTTTATTTGTCTGAAAAAAATCACTAAAAATTTTAAAAATAAACATGCAAAACCATATTTAAATAGTTTATAATATAAGGATAGTCAACTAATTTTACAAATTAGAGGAAAAAATACTAAAAATAATATATTTGTTTATATTTAAAATGTTAATATAATAGCCGTGCAGTGGAGGGTTCACGCTTTACAAGCCTTTGTTACCTTAACAATTCCGTGAAGCGAACAAAAGGTTCCTTAGCGATCATTTGAAGTAATCGGAAAACTTGATTTTGCTTGGTTATTGTTTAAAATCTAAATATGTCGTTACGTAATACAAATTAGACCGACAAAATTTCCGTTAAAATCATGAAATTCAGGCATGAAATTTAACACGAATGTCATTACAAAACAACAGAAATTACAGGAAATATAATAACGTAAAAACACTGAATAATTATATTATTTGGTAAATAATTATCAGTCGTTATAAATAGCTTTAAAATAACGTCATAATATATTATATAATTTATTTTATATATCTTTGAAGTAATATCAAATATCTATATCTTGACTTGCCAGTGACGTCACTTATCGTGAAGTAATCGTATTTGGGCTTGGGTTTTTGTTTTAATGAAACGAAGCGCTATCGTTACCAAGTCCTTGGATTTTAGATTTGTTTTATAGATTAATAGAGTAAAATACTTACACTTTATTTATATGACTTAATTATTTATCTATTCACAGACTTACTGCATTTTTTTTTTATTTTTTTTTGTATGCCTGTCTGTATATGTCTTAAAAAAGGGTTTGACCGATCTTAATGGGAATTAGTATATAGTATAGTTATAGTAGTAAGAACTAATTGGGTATATAATGCTCAGTATATAATAAACGTAAACCATATACATTACCAACAGTACGAGATTGGTCGTTACGAAACGTTAATAGTTTTCGAGCAGTCATTAAACGAGTTCTTGGCTGTAATTGTTTATTATTTGGTTGTCATTGTTAGTTAGTAAACCAATCATGACCAAGAACTCGTTTCGTGACTACTCGAAAACTATCAACGTTTAGTACTATCAAACACGTACTAGGGGTACAGTTAAAAGTAGGTGAAGACGTTGGTAAAAGATAATCTTTAATATAAATGTATGTCTGTTAGTTTTCCACATCTCCACAAATCGAAAATGTTCGCTCCAGGATATGTACTAAAACCTGATTAGCAAAGATTTTTCATCCTGGGATGAAAGTCGTGGATAGAAGATTGCTTTCATGTTAAAATTTAATGAATACAGACTCTGTTCTCAAATATCAAGATCCTGTGACTGGAAATGTATATAGGCATAATTAAAATACGCCTTGAATGTTCGTTTCTAAACCTCCGTATGTGTGTCCGCATGTGTCGTCACAGCTCCTAAACGATTGCTCCGCTTGTAGTCTGTTCATTATATAAGTCTGCATGTTAGCTGTTTGATAGAAATAGAAATTAGTCGTCTCCAAGATATTAAATCTGTAATTCAGTTAATATCAGAGCTAGTAATTCCAAATTTTGGTAAAATATGTTTAAATTCAATAGTCTAGTGTGTTTTTAAAAATAAACAATTTATAATTATATTGATAATAATTGATACGCTATTAGAACGATAATTGCTTAGAATATACGACATAATAACTTAAATATATATGTATATAAAATAACAGTTTTAATATATAAAGAAAAATATCTAGTGTTATTATATAATAAATTTATAATTTTATTTACATTAATTAATTCGCAAGTAAAACTATAATTGCTTGGAATATATGATATAAAAACTCAAATATTATATATTTTTCTATTTTATATATATAAAATATATAAATGAGTACAAACCACTTGTTATTTCCCATCGTAGTGTTAAGTGTCCACAGCTCAAAAGGACTTGACTTTTGGCCCCTGAGGGATTTGAACCGCAGAAACGTTTATAACGACCGTCATGTTTCATACTCACTGTATAGAGATTACTTAAATTATAACAATAGTACTGTATTATATGAACAGACCTTTTTTATTTACTGTTTGATTTTCGCGACTTTTTTCTTTAACTTCAAAAATTACCAAAATGACAAAAAACTATAATTCTTTATATATATATTGAAATGGTTAAATATTTTGCGCAATTTTCAGTAATATTGGCAAGACATCGCCTTATATACGTATTTTTTTTTAGACTTGCAAAAGGTAAAGAAAATATCTTTGAAATTTTTATAAGTATGTAAAAGACACTTTAAACAGATTCCAAATTCTTGCTCACTTTGTTTTTTAAAAAGTTTTTTGTTACAAAAATAATAAAATATTTTTTCTTGACAATATTCTTCATAGCATTGACGGCTGATTACGAAAATATGTAAATAAAATCTTACCGTATCACCGACTGCTAGAAGTATCTGAATCATGACGTCACTGTGACGTCCAGATGACGTCAGAAGACATGTTTCGTAAAATCTTGTATGATTGATATAACATTTGGTTCACAGTTTATTATCGACTAACTCTAAATTTGATTAATTTATAAGATGTACTATATTATCTAGCTGTGGACCGTCTCTTTTTTTTTGCAATATTACTTAAATTATTAATACTAATAACCTAGTACATATAAGAACTTAACTTAGTCTTATCTTCAAGTTAATCCTCACAATCGACCAGACAAAGTATTTTATACATACATACATACAAACACATACTGGATGGCAAAAATGAAATTACAATAAATGCAAATACAGTACATAAAGTATAAACTCCTAACATTGGATTTTTTCAAACCAATTAAATAATGCAATAAAAATGTAGTAACACACCAGACCAGGCTTTGGTTCACTGAGCTCTTTTAATGAAGCCATCAGAGTACACTCTGTGCCTTAACCAATATTTGCCACCTAGTAAATAATACACCCATTTCATTATACAATTTAGGTGAAAATATTTGACATTGAAAAATAGCGAGTAGGCATTTTCGCCAATCATAGAGACGCACGAACTCTCTAACAGCCATCTCACAAGGTAATGCGATGTACGCTCATTTAGATAGAGTCGGTTAATTTGTAAAATGAAATGGGCGCATAAATAAACAACATGTCACGTGTCACTACTACTGGATATATAAATATCTTTAAATGTATGAAAATATAATGTCAATATTATATAAAAGGTATAATTTTAATGTATGTTTCAGCCAGACGTTGTACCCTCTTTATGAAAGAAACGCATTCGCGATTGATTTCTTAAACAATATACAAGTTGAAATCTATCGTAATCTTAATATCAGTTACAGAAATGGATAATTAAATATTAAATAAAAAACATATAATTATAATCTATTTTGCAATAAGTATTTAATACTTAATTTTTCACGACCTTCAGTGGAATGGTGTAAAATTGTGTTAGTATATGAAAGAAAAAAAAAACTTTTATGAACATAATATCTCAAAATGGCTATAATATATTAAGGGGTAAAAAATACTATAATAGCAATCTATCGTCCATTCGTTATTATAATATATACAAACTGTTTTTCGTGACTCCGTTCGCGTGGACTATAGACGGGGCTTACGACATTATCAGTAGACTGCAAGTAGACACAGAACTATTCGCCTATTTCATTAATTAAAACCAAAAGAAAAGTAAATGTACAAATACACGTTGAAATATTTATATTGTGATGCTATCCTGTAACCTTAATCTAGGATTAGGATATAAAAAAAATACTTTTTTTTTCAAAGAAAGGAAATCTGGTTTGTTATTAAATGTATTTTATATTCTAATAAGTAAATTACTTTTAACAATAATTATTACTAACTATAATTTATTTTGTATTACACGACTTCAAATAGATAATATTAAAAGATAGCATTCAAGGAATTTATTACATGTTTCATTTGAATGATAAAGCAAGAGTTCAAAAACATTTATTTACAGCCTAATTTGATAGTTATTAATTTTTATTTAAATGATAGAAAATGTAACTTATATATTATATTTATATAACAATTATTTTTTTATCTATCTTTATCTAAAATTTTATTTTTATCTAAAATTATAAATTGTTAAATAGAGCTTATTTAAGCGTACAAAAGTTTTTAGTTGATCTTATTTCGATCAACGAAAAGGTTATGTTGTGGAGCTTTGGTTCTTGATTCATTTGTGGGATATTCTAATGTATACATCAAAAATTGTTAAATTGTTTTTAAAAGAGCAACTGTTGAGTTTCTGGCCAGCTCTTCTCAGCAGAGCCGCATTCCGAGCTGGTGGTAGCTTACTCACGGACTGACATACTGACGTTTATTTTATGTAATAATTGACGATTCAAAAGTGCATCTAAATTCCTACTTGAATAAAGATATTTTATTTTTTTCTTTTGAATTAAAGAAATTTACTTAAAACATTAAATATTATTATAAAATGACATAACCTTACAATATCTAGTAGTAGTATCATTGTATATCGTGTCTTTTGTTTTGAAATATCACAACAGTAGTTTATAGTATTTTATATGAGTACAAAGTATTTATAATTCAGATAGAAAACATCATATATACCTGGCCTATTTGAATGTTAATGTCTTTTTTATATTACATACGTACATACATACAAACTTAAAAAGAGCGTAAAAAACCATACAAAATTAAAACATACATCATAAGTGTCTACAAAATCATTTTAACAAGATGAAATAAACAATATATAATCTACTTAAAAAAATCATAAAAGTGGTGTATAATAATAAATATTTTTTGTTCTATCCTAAAATCAAAATAAATCATTAACTGTTTCCCCACGTTCGCAGTCGTACGAGCGCGCCAACCTGGCGGACGCGCTGCTGCCGCGCACGCTCATCGACGGCGAGCTCATCATCCGCCAAGGAGACACGGCCGACGGGATGTACTTCGTCGAGGACGGCTCCGTCAGCATCCGCCTCGCCAGGGACGACGGCAACGAGCACGAGATCAAGAGACTCAGTATGTTACTTCAAATTTAATAAAACACTGGAATACGTACATACGCTAGCAAACATAAAGGCCAAAGTTATTTTCTAACATCATGAACGATTTTTTTATTAGGTTTTATACTAACCTGAAAAGATAGCATATCATAGATCTGATTAATTTTATATAAAAAATATATTTAGTCTTTTCAGAAACGGTACCAAAATAGTAAAAATAAGTGAAGTTCTTTATATTTTCGATACTAATTGTAAAAATATTTAAGGTATTTAAAAGTCAAACATTCAAAACATCGTTAACCATTTTAAATATTATATTTCAATCAGGTTCAATCAGCCATTGATGAACAATAATTGATAGATTTGTTTACATACAGGCTCCTAATAGATGTGTTTTATCTCCCAGGCAAGGGCGGCTACTTCGGTGAGCTGGCGCTGGTGACGCACAAGCCGCGAGCCGCCTCCGCGTACGCGGCCGGACCCACCAAGGTTGCATGTGAGTGTGACACTTTGACTACGCTATATAATACAAGTACCCCTACTAGGAGTTTTGATGTTACGAAACGTTGATAGTTTTCGAGTAATCACGAAACGAGTGTGATTGTGATTGGTTGTAATTTTTAGGAAACCAAATAAAATTTTAGAAAATTATCAACGTTTCGTACTATCAAAACACGTAGTATGGGTGCTGATGGTGTCCACGACTCTGTCCTAAGCTACAAACGGCTTTCTAGCTTAGATGTCTCATATGTCTTATGTCTTATGTTTAGTTAATTATCATATGTCTTATGTTTAGTTAAGTTATAAAAATCGATTTTGAGTAAGAAGTATCGGAAAGAGAACAAAATTAAAGTAACATCACATATAAAATAATATTATCTTCCAGTCCTCGACGTGGAGACCTTCGAGCGCCTCCTGGGTCCGTGCATGGAGATTATGAAGCGCAACATCGACGACTACGAGGAACAACTCGTCAAGCTGTTCGGTGACAAGAGCAACCTCACCGACGTGCGATGAACACGCACTCGCTACACCCCTCCCTTTGTTCCGTTGTTTGTTTGTTTGTTTGTTCGTAACGTTATCATTTAAATTGTATCGCTGCCCGTTGGTTCGTTTTGTTTTAGGCTTCTGTTGGGTTTTCTCTCTGTGCAGTAACTTTCAGTAAATCTTTTTTTTTTGAGTCTATAGAACAAAATATATTTTAAAATATGTTATTAATTGCCATACAATTGGCAGGATGTAAAGATCAAAATTATAATCAATATTAATTAGCAATTTTAAACAAATCCTGTATCGCAAGTAACCAGCCGTTTGATCTCGAAAATAATTAATTATTACGATAGATAAAAAAAAAACATATTTTAATAAGATCGCTATTTATTTGATCAAACAGATTAATTCATATTTCGTTAAATTAGTGCCATGTTATTTAACCATATTTTTTTTATTAGTTTAGTGTGCGTTATAAAGGAGAGGGGAGTTGATAAGTGTCCAATAGTATTGCTTTTTAACAAAAAATACGCTTATATTAGATAGATGAAAATGCCTTAGTAGCTATGTAAAACGAAATTCATTTAATGTCATTGGCCGAACTAAGATTTAGAGGCGGGTACCTTGATGAAGCTCTTTTGAAGTATATAATACCATCTTAAATTATATTATTTCTATTACTTTTTTTTTTTTTTGTTTTTCTTGCTTGTATTGCTAATGATATTAAAAGTTTCATAGCATATAGTACTAGAAGAGGCATTTAGTCTTAAAATTTTATCAATAAAGAAGTTTTAAATAAATATATAAGGCAATACTATTTGACACGCTACTTAATTAGGATATTCTTTACTACCATCTTATTTGTTCTAAGGTAATTTCCACACAGTCTTAAATTATATACCTTACTGAGGTATTGTTTTTATGTGATTTGATATAATCTTGTCACTTTTATTTATTTAATTCTAATTCTATTTATGTATATGAGGTAAATACAATCAGTTAGTAAATGCCAAATTAATTGTAAACAGGTATTTATTTGGAGAATTGTTTGTCAAAATTTCAATATCAATTTGTTTTATTGAGAGGTTTTGTTTGTTTTATTTTGATTGTTTAGCTTTTTCTATGTAGAGGCTTCCTATGTGCCCCTAACTATTCTATTAAATAGATCTGAGGTGTGTTCAAAATGTTGAGAGACATTTTAGCACCGACGAGTTGATGTTTAATAATAATACCTTCCAACCTAACAGTACCGTGTGAATGAATATTTAAATCATATTGTGTGAACGCTTTCAATGACCCTCAGGTAGCGGCCCAGTATTATAAAAATGATCATTTTAAAATCCAGCCAAAGTAGTTAAATGCATAAAATCATATGTAGCACTATAATTAAGTCTATATGTAGTAGTTAGTTTTTGTCACTTCTTATTGTAATTTAAATATTTGTAGATTAGTAAATTTATGGAGTTTTAGTCAAATCCTGAGGGTGTGGTGTTACGTTTTGACGCCATGTACAAAATGTGTACAAATTGTTTCAGTTGCCATAGAAGATTTTATTGTTTTATTTTATTGAATTAATAAGTAATGAGAGATGTTACTAATTTTATTTTTATTGTTACTATCTCCCATCTAGTGTCATACACTTCATATCTGTATTCGTCCATAGTTGAAGCGACGGGGTTGCGTTCCTTATTAGCCGATACATTCCCTAGTTGCTGATATTAAAGTTTATAAATGACTTTATTTTTGTTATTACATGAAAGATTATTTTTAAATCATTTGTGTTGCGATAGTAAGACTCACTTCAAGTGCCTATCTTGTGTAACAATCAATGATGACTGTCACTAATGATTTTTAATTTTAAATTTTCGTATTTTGACTCACTTGGACTGCCTTTTCTATATGAACATGTGTATAAGATGTGTCTTTGTAATATGAAATATCTATCACATGAAGTTTATATTTAACATCTATGAATAAATTTCTCTTGCATTACATTAAATATTTTTTGTCATCTAAACTAAAATGTGTTGAAATTTTTGAAATGTGGTGAATATTTTCTTTAACAACAATCAGCCGGACTGATTATAGATTCTTTTAGAACAGATTTATTTATTTATAATAATTATTAAAATAAATATACAAAGTAAAATTGTACCTATTTATGCTGAACTTCCATGCATCCAGTTATGTTGTGTGATGTGTGAAATGTAAGGTTTTCCCTTCTATGATACATATGAAGTTTTATATAACTGTAACATTGTATTAGTGTGCAGGTGAGTGCGTCTCGCATCTCGCTGTACATCTGTGTGTCCCCGAGTAACCAACCCAGTAGTTGTTAACAGTATTGTGCAATAATTATTGTCCTCTGTGGTTTACATGGATTTTCATGTTCTATTTTGTCGGTGTGGAATTTATTTATATATTATAATAAATTAGCATAAGACATATACTTCTCTTTACACTGTATTTCCTATGCATCCGGGACAGTAACCAATCAAGGGAAGATATCATTTTACCAACTAACAATATTCTATTATAAAGCACAAATATATTGTTAATCGTGTAATTTGATATGACACAAATTCTGTTGTCTTCCACAGGGACGCACAGAAATCTTCAATAACTCCTATGCCATCGGTGGAGTCTTTAAATTTCTGACAATTAACTGTAAAATTAAAATTCGATACGCTTAAAACGTAGCGTAAATTTTTTATAAATTACTAGTCATTGGTGTCTAATGTAGATTTATAACCTGACAGCACATAAGTCGGTCATTTCATATTTGTATTTCATGTTAGCGGTAAGTTGTACCTGTTCCACTATGAAGCATATCAACCGGCGACCTCGCCGTCTCACGCATCTTGTACCTACTACTCGGTAGCCAGTCGGAATCTAGTGCCGCTTTACCCACGTCATGAGCTTACCCTGTACATTTATAAAAATTATGTATCGTAAAATGTTAGAAAACTGAATTATATTTGTTTGTAGATCTAAAGTGATGTTTATTTTCACCTTATATCCTTAATATCTTATTCAATATTTTTAATTATCTACATTCTTAAAATCATTATTCCTAGTCATTCCTCTGACAAAACTAAAAATTATTTTAAAAATGTTATTGTGCTCTATTCTTTTGCTTTAGTTCATTGAATGCTAGAACAAGACATTATAAATACATAATTGACGTAAACATTAGTTTGATTATCTAGAATGGTATTATTAATTATAATCAGGTAAACTAAAAAAAAAAATTTTTGAACACTTTATTAGATTAAAAGACATTAGAATTATATTTGTTCTGGTTCTCTGCTATAAACTTGCATTATTTTTTCCATTATTTCCCAATTTTTTTCTTTTTGCAAGTCTTTGGTAAATACCTGAAATAAAATGCATAATTAAATTAGTTACTAATATTCTCACTCTTAAAATGCATTGTATTTAAAATATCAATGTTATTTGAAAAATATTTCAATTAATTGAAGATTTTCAATACATTTTGTTTGTAATAATACATTTTTTTGGATTAATCAATTTATAAAATTTGTTACTTACAGAATACCATGCTGCATCATCGTCTAATGTGGCAGCTAAAGGCACTGAAACTCCTAATACATGCAGTGCCAGAGTCAAAGATGCTACTGCAATATGTGGAGCTCTGTAATCTAATATAGATGGGGAATGATGAAAATCTTGCAAAAATGCCATAGCAGCCCGAGCTATTGGGGCTGCCCGCCACTGTGATGGAGGAAACCATTCTTGTAAAGAACGTAAATAATGTAGCAAATATCTATGTGGTGATGGGGCATCCAAATTGAATCCTAATAAACGCAGAACGAGCAACTCAGCTTGCGCGACTGCGCCTCTCCATGACCAGTATTCCTCACCCAACTCTAAAGGTCCAGCACCACGGTTGATAGAATTATGTGCAACATTAACGGCGTCCCTCAGCCTGACTGGCTCATCACGAGATTTGCCAGCAGCACACAGGCAAGCCGTACAAATCACATAGCAATCATAATCATTGTTATCGGCTTCCTTGAAAAATTTGTGGTAGAATACTGCGGCCGTAGCAACAGTTGCCGGTTGCAAGCCAAGTTTTACACCACATTCAAATATAAAATTAGTTGCTAAGCTGTGGCCTGTTGCATTTCGGTAATCCGGTAAGCGTCGTTCCCGTCTATTGTTTTGTAAAGCCATAACATCGATAACATCTTTCATTTTCAGATATGTTCAAGTTACTTCAATTTTATTATAACCTCCTAAACAACTTGATATCAAACAAATTTGTTTTCAGTATCGACTGGCTATTTTGTTATCTGTCGCTAACTCGAAAGTTTAAAGTTGAAACTCAAGAATTTACTTTGACAACTGACAAGCGTTTTAAATATAGACAATAATATTAGGCCCACAGAATACATAATCAATAAATCAGAGACTAATGGCAGCTCTTATTAATTCAGAAATTACGATTTGTAGATTTATACGAATCTAATTGGTCGGGCAATGATTATATTAATAGAATATGATTATATTCATAACGATATGAAAGAACAACAACGATATTTTTATTACATATTCTTCCGGTATACAGAAGAAAAAAACCTTATTAATTATTTTGATTATCAGATGAAATAATTTTATTTTATTAGTCTAGTTTACATAATAAAAATATTTTTTTTGTTACGTGCTTGAATAACATACGTATATTTTTTTCAAGCTATACTCAAATATTAAGCTAACCTAGTCATTAGGTTATGGTAACAATTATTATTATTGTCCGATAATTGTATGTAATATACATGGATACAAGAAATATAACTTATTTCCTGATTTAAAAAAATGTATTTTTAATTATAAAGACAAACTGTCTACATAACAAAAAGTATCTAGGCCAATGATTACTATTATCTTGATACAGTTACAGGCTTAGTCGTCAAAGAAGTAATGATTGTTTTGAATGTGTTTTAGAGGTATGCACATACATTTTTGAGTATAAGTAAATATCAGATTCAAATAAGTGTTTTGAAATGATAAGGAAAAAATATATAGAATGCTTAATTTATTGAACCGGGTAGCGCTGCGCTATCGGGCCGATTTTCCAGGTTCACAAGGTTTGAATGCCTGCCGTATCAGATTTTTTCATTCTATATTTACTTATAAAAATAGAAAAGTTCAAAATTTCCACACATGTTTATAGGTATTTGCAAACATTGAGGACGCGTTTACGAAACAGATGGGTAGCAAATCACATAACTACATTGACAAAGTTTGACTACGCACACATACGCATGTATAGTTGCGAAATAATGACTACATGAAAAGATTTTGATAGTTTGGATTGATTGGTTTTTCAAATATTATATTTTTAATAATTTATTTAAATTATTTTATTTTTTTATGTAAACATTATGTTTTATTATGTGATATTAGTATTGTTTGGACCTTCACCAAACGTTGAAGGCTGTTACTAGATCTCCTAGCCGAGAAAGGTTAGGTTATTATTATATTCTTGTCGGAAACGGAAATGTTTTTCGTTTACATATTCCTGTAGGAAACGGAAACGTTTTTCGTTTACGTTTTCTTGTAGGAAACGGTTTTCGTTTACGTTTTCTTAAAGACGGAAACGGTTTTCGTTTACATTTTTATGAAGGAAACGAAAACCTTTTTTCGTTAACGTATTCTTGTACGAAACGGAAACATTTTTCGTTTAAAAAAACAAATCTGAGCTCGGTGTACCTAATCGAATCCTTCTAGAAGATCCAATAGCATCCATCCATCAGTATACCTCAAGGACATTCTGCCAAGTCTGACGGTCTGTCTTGAAAATGACAGATTCGAAATTCAAATGTAATATTTTATTAATTTTTGAGTGTTTATGGCCAGACTAAGTTTATTTGATTGATTTGAAAGAGCTTCTCACGGCAGTTTTAACTATACTAATTTTTTTTAAAACCTAAGGTAGAACAATCTACTATACATTTATTTTATATATCCTAAAGCCAGTTTTTATATTAGAGAATAATACTGTGCCGTGGAAAGTTTCAGACAAACTAATGTTAATAAAGCACGTAAAGTACACTTAGAATCGGGAAAACACTTTTAGACAATTATAAGGGCCACAAATAAATCTAAATTTCTTAGACAAACAGGAAAGAAATATAAGCAAAAGGAAAGGTATTAAATAAAACAAACATTATTATTTGAACATAAAAATTAGAATATAATCATTTTCAGTAATTATTTAAAATTATACACTTAAAGTACATTTATAGTAAATTCAATAAAAAATACCAGTGCAGACGAGATACAAAAAAGACAAAATATTTTAATTACATCGTTGGTGAAACATTTCGCTTTCAGTAAATGCATTACAAAAGAAATATATACGAACATAAAGAAATTAAACATGTTACAAGTCACTCCGATATAGAAAAAATAAGATAAGATTGAATCACATTCAAAAATTATCCGCTAGTGACTAAAAAATGTTACTTCAAATTTAATGCGCTTGTTTCTGAGACGGGGGCCGCCCTATCGGCCCTCTGACCCTACTTTTACATTATCGAATCCTAGACAAAGTTCCACACTGCACAGTACCGTGCGATGCGAACCACCGCCAATAATGAAACGTTAGTTAGTCATCCAGAACATACATTTTATAAATAGTGAGGTTAGTAAAAACTTTGGTAAATACGAATGAAGCATAGACAACATACCGACGAACCAAACGTTACGTCGTTCGTTATAATTACATATGAAATGTTATTAAAGTAATTTGTTCCGGGCGGGTCTTAAATGCAAGATGACACATTGTAACATACATTACATTGAGACATCAATATCGACCCGATTAAATCTATCTTTAAAATAACAAAACTTCCCCGGTTGGAATCTAAAAGCGCGTGAACTCTTGAGCCAATACATTTCAGTCTTCAAACAAGCGGCCAAAGCGCGAGCCACGTGACGTCACGTGACCTGGCCGAGGTCGCCCGAACTGAGGGAAGAGACATGGCTGCCGCTGTGGGGTCATTTTAAAAAATACGACTCGACTTTGTGCACAATTTTTGTATCCCTAACTAACATGTCGTCGCGTGTTGTGGCGTGTGCGTGTGTGCGTTTCGGTCACTGACGCAATTCTTAAAAACTAAATGTGATTCGAGCGAATAAACAATGCGGCAGTGTACAAAATTTACATCACATTCACTCGAAATATTAAAGCATACAAGTTAATGCTCAGCGGCGGAGGAACACGTCGAAATGCAAATACAGACTGGCGGCGCGGTCGCGCTACCGGTGGCGCAACCGCGCCTACACCGCACACCTCCGAAACCACACTAAATGTAGTATCAAGCTTACTTAAATTATATTTTGGGATTGAATTTAAACGGCGCTAATTATAATTATTAGTTCAATTTTACATACACATATAGTTATATAACAGTAAAAAAACCTACCTAGCAACAAGCGAGCGCTCGCTCGTCCGCGGGCCGTCGCCTCCAGCCTCGAGGGCGTCAGGTATGACAGTTCTCAACACACAGCCGTGTGGACGGCGAGGCCGTTCCCGAGCGGTCACAGTGTAGGCATTACATTTTCATTCAAGTAATCACTTTTTACATACTCATATAACACAAAATGAAAATAAATCACCTACCTATGATAATAGTTATACTGTCTAATCGCTTTAATAGTTAATGTTTATTGATACATTACTGTACTAACGCTTAAAAGTAAGATTTTTTTTTATTTTAGTATTAATAATAAATTATTTTATATAGTTTATATATGTATAATGTTGATTACGCCAATTCGCGAGTGTATACATTTTATATACTCACATATCTTACATAAATGTGAACAGAACCCAGTTTATAGAATAGGTTCTGGATAACGCGCAATTGTCTAATGCCAGCTCACTATCCCGGAGACCCTGGGTCACCCGGGTCACCTGGGTCACCATCGAACAAGTCTCCACAAATCATCATCAACTCTTACTTGATAACTCCGGTTACTCTTAATCATACGAGTGACAGTTTACGTCACCATCAAGGATACACTAGATAAAATAAATACCTCCAACATGATTTATAATTCAATACAAGAGATTATCTTAAAAAGCTACATCTTAAGGTTATTGTAAAGTGATATAGAAAAAATATGAACACAAAAGAACTATATATATATTTTGTATATGGCATAAACGAACTAATTCTCTCGTAGGAATAAACTTTTTGTGCAGTGTTGCTATCTAAAAAAAAAAAAAAAAGATTTTTTTTCATCGAGGATACATCTTAGCTTAAGAAGAAGACACGCGAAACGAATGTAGATCCGAGCGTTTACTGTTGTGCATTAAAAAGTTTATAAAAAAATAATTTCTCGTCGTAATTGATAATACCTAATAATGGAATGACATTTTATAACAGTAAAAGTAGGCCTGTGAACGTACTCGTGCATCTCGCTACTGTACTGCTTTAAATATTGGTTCCTTTCTGTGTTTGGTCCGTAAGAGAGTGAGTATATAAGCGTGGCGTCGTGGCGGTGGTGTGGTGGTGGTACCACCCGCCGCCGACGGAAGCGACCGGTCCGGTAACGCCTAGCACCAAAATTTAGAATCGACAACTGGACACTTAAACGTACCGAGGCTGAAGTGATTTCGTCCGAAAATGATAGAGAAGGCCGGAGCCGGTCGGGCCGCCGGGGGCGGAGCGCCCGAAGCCGTGACGAGCGATGCACATCGGTATATCCAGTAAGCTTACTTCTCATAAAAAATATACCGGATACGACCGGAGGCCGGAGCGAGAGACAGCCGTACCGCAAAAATACATTCTATGATAAATATGAAGTCGAGGAGCTGACGGCGCGGTGGAGTCTAGTAGAGGCCGCAGCCGCGGAGGTTGTTGGCGATGATGACGTCGGTGACGGCGTCGAACACGAACTGTATGTTGTTGGTGTCGGTGGCGCACGTCATGTGGCAGTAGATCTCTTTGGTGGTGGACTTGTTCTTGGCCTCGAACTGCGCCTGGATGTACGCGGCCGCCTCGCCGTACTCCTGCGCTCCTGGGGGTTATATCAAACTTTAACAACTAAAGCTACATTCTTTACAAGTTTTTGAAAAGTGATACATTTTCAAGAAAGCGTCACGACAATAATTATTGTATGGATAATAGAGACAGAAAGAGACGGAGAGGAGAGTGGAAAGATATAGGAGAGACGGATAGAGAAGAGAAGAAACAGATGTGACAGAGAGGGAGGGAGGAAGGAGAGTAAATAAGCACGCTTTGCCTTTCATCGCTATTAGCATTATTGAATATGCTATAATTTCAAGTGTATATGCAAAAACTTGATCACAATAGTTTTATAAAAGTGTAACCTTCTTACACGTACCTGTGTACTCAGGGAAGCAGATAGTAAGCGGCGACTTGCGTATCTTCTCCTCGAACAGATCCTTCTTGTTGAGGAACAGGATAATGCTGGTGTCCGTGAACCATTTATTGTTGCAGATAGAGTCGAACAGCTTCAAGCTCTCTTGCATGCGGTTCTGGAAATATACCATTGATATTGAAACATGAGATGACGAATTCTAATCTTCTATTCTATGTTATTTATTAAGAGATGATATGATTGTAAAAATTACAAAATCAAATGGCTTTGAATTGAACCAACATTCGTTTTCAAACTCCTGTACATCTAGTTGTAGAAGTTATTACTATATTTTTGGTAAAATATTAAAGCTAAATATTGTATTATTACATAATAGCACCATTCGTAAAGATTCGTTATCAAGATCTGTATATACAACCACTTCATACAGATAACGTTCTCTATGTACTTCACAGAACATTTTTATTCGGTCTTTAATGTAGATTTATTATTTATTTTATTTTATTTTACAACTTTAAGGAACTTAAAACAAAACAACGAAATTATTTAAATAAATACAAGTACAAAAAAGTAAGACATATTAATGTTGTATTGTTTAAACTAAGTAATTATAATATTTCAATTGTAATTTATGAACATTGAATAATTTGCATAAAATATTATTTAAATACAATAATGTTATTTGCCTTGAAACTAAATATGAGTAATATTTTGACTCTATCACAAAAGTAATATGAAAATAGATTAAATACGAACTAACCCCCACCCCCCTTTGTAAGCACTTTGTAAGCATAAGCACTCACACATCCATACACACACACACACACACACACACACACACGCACACGCACACACGCACACACGCACACACGCACACGCACACGCACACACGCACACACACACACACACACACACACATATTAACAACATACCGTAGTTTCGTCCTCATGCAACACTTGATCGTACTCTGACATGGCGACGCAGAAGATGATCGCGGTCACGTCCTCGAAGCAGTGGATCCATTTCTTCCTCTCCGACCTTTGACCTCCAACGTCGAACAATCTGGAATTATCGATATATATTATATAGCTTTTTCCTTTGTTTCTTTTTATGTTTTTTGTAATAAATATCCAGATTTATTATTATTTAAATTATTCAATCCTTTGTTCTGTAATGTTTTATATGTTTACATTATTTTTATCGTTACACATTACAATAAGTCATCAGTGCCCCTAGTACGAGTTTTGATAGTTTGAAACGTTGATAGTTTTCGAACAGTCACGATTGAAGTTCTTGCCTGTGATTGGTTTAATACAAATCATAACCAAATAACAACCAATCGCAATCGAGAACTCGATTCGTGACTGCTCGAAAACTATCAACGTTTCATACTATCAAAACTCGTGCTAGGGGCACTGAATATTGTTTAGTGTTTGTAATTTAATTTATCCTTATACTATATTGCTACATGTGAATCGTTATTTTAATTATTATTATATTTTTATGTAATAATTAAGTAATATATTATTGTATGTATAATTCTCACTTGAAGTTGAGGTTTTTGAATGAGAAGTGTACTTCCACGATTCCGGTGGTTTTGACTCTGGTTCTTAATATGTCCTGTTCAGTTGGCTGGTAGTCTCTGGCGCCTAACCGGTCCAGATCATCGAGGAAGCTGTAGAGATAGATATATATTAACTTACTTATTTAGTATGCAGTTAACATTATCCGGTTATAATTGTAATAGTCATGCTGGATGGATGTCAGGGTCGGTCTTGTGATTCAGAAACAGGTTATAGAGTCATGAAGTTATATGGTCACGGTGCTCTGGAGCTGCCTTTGCGTTTGCCTCATGTTCTCAACAATATTTAAATTTTCGTTAATTATTATAATTCATAATTTGCATATTTTTTAGTGTTGAATTAATTCTCGATTTGGGGAAAAGAAACTTGAGAAATATTTTTTTTATCATAGTTAAATATTTGAAGTATGATAGAAGAGTTTGAAAGGTATTGAGATTGCGTCGATCCCAAAGAGTCGGGATAGATTTAAGGAAAACGTAATATCAACCAATCATAATCATCAAAATTAATTGACAATTTAAATTCCAGCTATATCCACCAATCAAATGACTACCAAGGTAAGGCGTTGAATATAATCAAGCCAATTGACTCACGTTACAATACTTTACATGATTGGTACATACATAGCATTCGTATTGCGTGTCAGATTCGCCGACAAACAGACAGCTCTATTTAGTATTGACGTCCAATATTCATACAAAAAATACTACAAGATTGAAAAGGCATGCCTTGCCTTATATCAAGTTATGCGGCCATTTCATTGTGCAATTTAAAGGACACTATTTGACCTTGAAAAATAAAGAATCTCCACCAATCAGAGAGAAGCACTAACTCACTAACAGCCATTTCACAATGTGTTGCGATGTACTCTAGCTGAGATAGTGTCGCTTAGATTTTATAATGAAACGGACAATTAGTCATTGGCATATCTTTAACATATACTTCTAGTATATAAAAAAACACGCCTAATATAGTCGGTATTGACATATCTTTAACATAATAAAAAATGTATGGCATTTTATACTTATATACCTAAATATTATTACCAGAGAGGGTGAGGTATTGATTCGAGAGCTAAACACGATGACTAATGGGTATTTCCATAAGAACATTAACAGACGATACATGCATTATATGTATTAATGAATTAAATCACCACACAAATACCAATAAATTACATTAAAATGTATCCTCTATTTCGGTTAACATTTTTTTATTTCGCTTTCCAATCTTGGCTACTCCACTAATTGCCGTCGAAGTCAGCCTGTTGTAGTTTGGTATAAAGTATATCAGCCACCAGTTGCGTTACCGGCATCGCATACATATTAACGAGCTCGGAGCCAACAGACAGCACGCGATTCTTGAATTCCTCACACTATATACGAGCCACATAATTTAAAATGTTATCGAACCGGGTTTCCCCGTTTTTTTTTTTTTTTACATTTCAGCCAGTCTCACTTTTCTTGTATTCAAATGAATCAATCAAATAAGATAGATATATAATAGGAGAGATATATATATATATATATACATATATATACGTACATATATGTACATTTACTCCTATTGTATATAGATCTCCTATTATATATACATATATATGTAAAGTCAATTGAGTAACCTGAATAATCCATTTCAATGACAATAGGTCACAGGATTTAACAGAGTGAGTCAGATCTGACGCCATCTTGCAAGTAATGAGATCGGATAAAAAAAAAAAAAACGACCGAACCAATAAAAAACGCTGAGAAATCTATGACACATTTTTCCATGAATTTCACTTTATTCACAATAAAAACCGTATATTACAATAAATTAATATCATGTTACACGTCACTAGCTCCAACTTTAATTTAAAAATCCTTCACGTAAGCTTTTCGCATAATATGGACATATAAACGATTATTTAGAAATAGTTGTATATAAACAGTTTAATGTTGCCAGAATTATGTTTATAATTTCACCTTCTCGGAAATAAATATGGAGCAACAGTTTGATTTGAATCAAATTTCGTGTATTCTTAAGCTGCGCCAAAAAAAATAATAAAATGGAAGAATCTACTTCAAGTTTCCAAGTGCAAACAGTATCGGCTTGGTTCAGTGTTCGACACTTTGCCCGCTATCAAGGCCGATAAGGCTAGGCTACATGATGTTGGCTGAGTGCCAGATAGCCTGGAGGTGAGCCTAGACAGTCACTTGTCAGTTACCTAAAAGATGCAACAGTCACCACCAACCCACTTTTGAAGCGGAACCTTCATATCAGTAAGTTGGTTAAGCGGAGCAATTAACGTCTTTAAATCTAAGATTTAGAAGAAAAATAGGACATATTTAGAACATAGCTACAGTCGAAATAAAGTAATATTTCATTTGTTCCGTTTTCGAAATAGTTATAGTTCTTTTTATGTAAAAAAAAATATGTCAACGGGTAAGAAATTTAGGGCAATACGAAGTTTACCCCACACATTTGCATCTTATTCCACTCCACACAATATGCTGAAAGCGAGAGCTTCAAGTGGCTCCGAGGGTTTCAATGTCGGTAGTGGCTCGTTTGGACTTTTGCCAGCTTAAAGACCCATTCTACTTATACTGGGAAAATTGGTACACTACAGAATTTGGTAATGTAGTTGGCTAATTGGTTCAAGAGCTATAGGACGAATTGATCTTATACAAATTTTGATACTTGAAATAAACAAAATTTTATTTTTCATTTGCTATTTTAATAACTATATATATTAAATCACATGACTAATGAGTTATAATGGAAACAAAATCGTTAATTCTGTTATCGTAGGCGAGTGAGCTCTCGTCAGCAGTCTTGGTCTTCTGACGTCAAGTAACTGTCAACATTAAATGCTTCAGCAGACAAGGATGAATTACATTTAGATCCAGATCATACGATATTTTGATAAAATTATATAACGCACACTACAGCAATATTTTTAAGGCAAAACCATATGTTTTATACATTTGTATATATACGTATGTATATATATATATATTTATTTGTATTAGAAATTCATTTTATGCGAACTAAGACTTATATTACCTAAATCCTGATTTTTGCGTAAAAGCTACCTAATTTCTCGTTTAAGCAAATTGAGGGTCTTCCGAATCTATATTTAGAAACGACTTATGAAGAGATTACGAAGGTTATACAAAATTTCATCTCCATACAGATGGTATAAATTAAATTTTCAGTATGCAAATATAGGGTACAATATTCAAATGTGAACGAACAAAGAAGCAGAACTTGAACCGGAATCGTTTAAACAAAAAAAAAAAGTAAAAAAAATACGCCATGAGAAGCGTTTTGCGTATTCAAAATGTCGGTATCATATTGCAATGGGCGACGGGCGTTAGCTGAGGAGATTGCATGGAGCGTAGTGCGGTGGGCGGGTGCCCGGCAACAGGTCCAGGGCGCACCGTACGCGATCAATACGAGCCCGCGCCGCCGCACCGAGCCGTTTGGATACCCCGCTACGCCCGACGCCACGCACACCACACCATTCCCAATACACACATATACATAGAAATCGATGTACAGATGCCTATTCAAGCAAATAGCAATGACATACGATGCGAACGTTCATATAATATATTATGTGTATTTAGTTGACGGTAATTATTACAGACAGAAAATATAACATCCCGACATATTTGAGTACTGTTTATTTCGTCGCATTATAATTGTTACCGCAATAGCGTAACAGCTTGAAAAGGGGCTACGAAAATGGAGTGGGTCGTTGGGCGTCATGCGATCGTCGTATAAATCTGTCAACCCCAGCTCCTAACCCCCGAAGCGTAGTGAATATTCGTATCTGAATCGTTTGGATTCATGCTAACTATTGACTAACGTTATCTGGTGTGACGCTTACACGATAACGTTGAATGATAGCGCGAAATCGGAGCTGATGGATCCCTCTCAATAAACATATCTGATTTTTGGATATAGTTAGAAATATGTTACAAATTGCAATTAAATAAGTGTAAACCCTTTCTTTCGTGACTTGCCGAAATACGTCACACTTTGCAAGATTATATCGGATCTACCAACAGAGAATTGACAAAACTTTTCTGATCTTGAACAATCATGCCAACATTATATTGACAGGACATTAAAAGACCAATGTATAGGAAAATTATAGTTTATAATTTATTTGTGGTGTAGACGAAAATTGCTTTGAAATAGATCTATTTATTTTCAGAGAACAGACAAACTTTTTCTGATATTGAGCGATGATGCCAACGTGATGATAGAATATTCAAAGAAAAATTATAGTTTACAAATCGTTTATTCTACAGGTGAAATTACTTTTAATTTGATCAATTGATTTTCAGAAAATAGACACACTTTGGATTGAGCAAGCCAATATGATGATAGAATATTCAAAGTTCATACAAATGGAAATTATAGTTTACAATCTGTTTATACTACAGGTGAAAATTGCTTTTAAATTGTTCGATGGTTCCTCAAAGTACACTATTGACTGTGCCTACAAAACTAACTTCGCTGTACATATTACACAGAATATATACGACATTAGGTAACAAAAATTACCTACCATTGAATATATAACAGAAATTGCTATGCAAAAGTATGTCATGACGTAAATCTAATTGACATTTCACCAAGGAAATAATTATTTATATAGCATTTTTGCAATAAGTAATGATACATAATATCTAACAAGGAATTATTATAGATTAATTTGTCTTCTTGTATCTTTTGAATACTAAGATATGAGAACAGTGAGCTTGTTGTGGGCTCTGCCATCGCATCCGCTGACCGCATTAAACATGCAAAACAAATCCGCTATCACATTACTAACATTCAGCCTCATAAGTTCCATGATCTTTGAATAAATGTTATCTTTCTTTTAATCATTGTAAAGATATCTTTTTATCAATATTATCCTTGCAAATTATATATATGATTGCGGAAGGTGGGTTACCAATAGACCGGAAGATTCAATCGACGCGGGCGCACATCTCCCACCTCTCATGAGGGATCTAATTGAGCACATCGGCCTATGACGTCACGTGATTCAACTGTCATCTAGATATAACCATGGTAGGATCTAGACTTTCCAAAAGGGACCCTTTATTATAGCCGTGAATTGAGCAAGCATCACTTGCAGAATTTCTAACGTTAACGCATCTATGTTAATAAGTCCAGTCTATACACTCTTACATTGCAAAGGAAGGAACTATTTGCATTCAGATACTAAATGACCATGCGAGAGTTCAAAACATTTATTGTATTTATAACAAATTCGTTTAAAAAAAAATGTTTATTATCCACTCTAATATTATAAGTAACGAGTAAGGCGTTATTGTTATTTGTTAAATCAAACAGATAATTAGAAATGGAACACGCGATATAACAACACGAACTGATTTAATGAATGTTAAATAATCCAATAAACCTGATTGGTGCAGGTCGGACACGTCGGCTAAGGTAATAATATTACTATAACAGGCTGTATTGTTTTATGTTATGCATGCGACGTCAACTCGGTCAGCTGTTACGAAATTACTGAAAACGTAAGTCGCCCCACTTTCTTCACGGCTAGCTATCCAGGGGCTGAAGCACCATTAGTGTCGTGAATGCAATGAGCGGTGCTCGCCGGTTCGCAACTATTCCAGGACCCAAGCCGCTTCCCATTCTCGGGAACTCTTGGCGTTTTGCTATCGGACAAAAGCTATGGAGAACTCGTTCGTTAGACGTTACGCTGTGGAATCTGAGGGCTTTGGCCGGAGCAGGCGGAGCTGCAAAAGTAGGCAAGCTATTTGGACACCCTGATCTGGTCTTTCCATTCTGTGCAGAGGAAACCGCGAAGATATATAGACGGGAGGATGCTATGCCTCATAGAGCTGTAGCTCCGTGCCTCAAACACTATAAGCAGGAATTGAGAAAGGATTTCTTTGGTGATGAACCTGGTCTGATAGGCGTGTAAGTTAATAACTCGACAATAACTGTATTGCATAAAAAGTTCGTTTGATTACTTTTTATTTCAATCTGCAGACACGGCATGCCCTGGTCCACGTTTAGATCTAAAGTAACCAGAGATCTTGCGGCACCGGAAGCAGCAAGGGCTGCTGTTCCATCTCTAGATTACGTTGCTAATGATTTTGTAAAGAGGTAAGAAACACAAAAATATATTTTTTACAAAATAGGGAACATTTTTATTTGAATTTCCTTCCATATTCGTAACTCATTCTTTAAAATTTCATTTTTTAACTATCATTTTAAACAGGCTTAAAATGGGTATATATGTATATAGAAATTTTCAAACATGAATGATTTTCTTTTGAAGTTCTTACACTGCATGTGTTAATTCTAATAATAGCTGATCAGTAAGTTATAATTCATGATAATTTACAGCAGTCCATAGATATTTTTCTTTTTTTTTTGGGAATCTTACGCCGTGCCAAAATATAATGAATCTGAATCCAATCGTCTCTTTAAATTTTAATATGATAAGTTCCATTAAGTATTGTTATTAATAATTGTTTTTTTATGTAAATTTATCTGATAGCTATTAAAAACCTATTCTGATATTGATTTAATAAATGAATTTAGTTCACTAATATTTAAAAATGCGAACTTTACACATAATTTGCAAAAAAAGAGCTTATATTTATACGTAATAAAAAACTAGTTTTATAATTTCACACGCAACTTCATTGATAGTAAGAAAACATAACGGTTTGTGTGTCCAACAAACTAGTGGCAGTGCCACATTTGACTGCAGAATCACGGTTTAATGACCACATCCGCCACAACGGCGTCTGCTCGTTTGTTGTGTATGCGTTCTGAGTCATTGAAACAACAGACTCATTGAATGAAAAAGTAACGTGCCGTCTAAGTGCCTCCGACGCTAAACGCGTAATATGCAAAAGGAATACGAATACCAAATATTACATACATACCTACATACATACATACACACATATATACATACATACATACATACAAACATACATTTTTACAAACATACATACGTACAAACATACATTATTTATTTTGTACACCGCAGTATAGTTAAAGAACACGGTTTACAATTGACACGAAGTTCTATAAGGCGGCCTCATCGCTAAGTAGACACTTCTTCGAGTAAAGAAACAGGATGTCGTGAAATGAGAAGACGGCGCGAAGTATATAGTACTTTTAATATTAAATAATAAATAGATATCAACAAAATAATTTAAACCGTATACATATTATATAAGTGAAAAAGGATATTGTATGGATGTCGGTTGATTTTTCATGATTTTTCATATTTTTTTTAGAATGGATAACATTTTGGACCAGAATAGCGAATTACCTAAAGATTTTTTGGTAGAACTTTATAAATGGGCTCTCGAATGTAAGTATTCAAAAGAAGTGTACGACGATAATAATAGAAATTCTAAATGAGTGAGATTTTTAATCTTATATTTCAGCTGTTGGAGCCTGGGCCTTGGGAACGAGATTGGGCTGTTTAAAAGATAATGACGCTGAAGCAAAGGAAATTATAAAGAATATTCATGGTTTCTTTCATAGCGTACCAGAATTGGAATTATCAGCTCCACTCTGGAGGCTATACACAACAAAGGCTTATAAAACTTATGTTAAGGCATTGGATTCCTTCAGGGCACTCTGTTTAAAAAGAATGACTGATGACGGAATCTGTGGGCAAATTGCAAAAAAATCTGGTGGAAAAGTGGCAACTATTCTGGCGTTAGATTTACTACTGGTGGGTGTGGACACTACAGCTGCAGCTGCTGCGAGTACCATGTATCTGTTAGCTCAAAACAATAGAGTACAAAGACAATTACAAATGGAGCTGGACAGTTATCTGCCAAAGGATAAACCTTTAAAGGATAAAGATTTAAATAAGCTACCATATTTGAAGGCGTGTATCAAGGAGGCTTTACGGTAGACAATATTTCATTATATATAAGATGATGGAATGATTTTATAGTTTCTTATAAAAGTATCAAATAGCTTTAAGCATACTTATATAGTAAAATAAAAGTATCAAATAGCTTTAATCTGACTCAGTATAGATGGTTGTAAAGGCAATGCAGATGTATTTACTTGAAAACAACCTCCGGCTCCATGATATGTTTTATGCAGCGTTCCACAGAAGCGCTTTATTTCGTACACTCCGGCCAGCTTTTTAAAAATCAAACTCCACGTGATTGTAAACTTATAGTATTTTATTTGCTAAATAATTATTGTTTTTGGTCTGAATGTTCATTTTTACCTTTCTTCTTACTTAATATATTCTTAGAATTGAACACCGAATTATTTTGTTTTGGTTTATAAAACATCACAATATAAATAGAATTTTTGTAATTTCAACAAAATGTTACTAGTAATTACAAATAATTACTTTAAAAACAAAAAATATACCAAAAAAATAATTTTAAAAAAATGTACCTACAGATGACTTAAATTTTCTTTAACATATTTTTTTAGCATAAAGCCAGTTATTCTAGGAAATGGACGCTGCATTCAATCAGATGCCGTCATATCTGGTTATGAAGTTCCAAAAGGGGTAAGAAAATATATATCTCCGAATATAAAAAATAAAAAAAAAACCGTCGATCTAGCGCATCGCTATACGCGTCGGTGAATTTAACATTCTATATATGTTCGCCTCTATGGTGAAGGTGGTAAAATCTATTAAAATTCCTAGAGGTCGCGGGTTCGAATCCCTACTGGATACAAGCGGAAGTACAAAACATTAAATTACTAAAAATCATAAAAAAATCTTTCAGTCACATATAGTATTCCCGCATTACATCATGTCAAATGAAGAAAGATATTTCCCATCACCAGAGGAATACATTCCGGAGCGTTGGCTGAGAGACAGTTATAAAGAAGAGAAAGACATATCGAACTCTAACATCGATGATACAGATGACGAGTCTATTTGCGAAAAGGCGAAAGCGTCGTCCGTGTGCCGGAAGCAGAGAGATATGGGAATACATCCTTTCGCCTCGCTACCGTTTGGATTTGGTCGCAGAACGTGCATCGGAAAAAGGTTCGCTGAAGCCGAACTGAAACTATTACTTGCTAAGGTATTCGAAAATTTATAGCTTTTACACAGATAACAAAAGCTTTATGAAATGCTATTGTATGGAAAGTATATTTTAAAAGAATCAACATTTCTGCTTTTGAGATGTAAAAAATTACAATTTTAATGATGCTTCCACAACTGCGAGGCGTAGTTGAATTTTGTGAATAATTTTCATACTTCTCTATGGAGGTACGTCGTCTCAAGATCATTGCTATGAATAATGACTTAAAACCACATAAAGTAATATTTCCGTAACCACAATAGTTAATCATCTAAATATTAACTGAGACAAATGACGGCTACGTAAGTAAAGTACGTGTTGAAGAGGCCGTTATATAATTTAAGTGACACTATTTGACCTGATAAATAGAGTAGGAGTCTCCACCAATCAGAAAAAAGCACTAAATCACTAAGAGCCATTTCACAGTGCGATGCAATGTATGCTAGTTGAGATAGTGTCGCTTAGATTGTATAATGAAATGGGCTCATTAAGCGACACTAGTTGACCTTGAAAATTAGCGAATAGAAGTCTCCACCAATCAGAGATAAGCACTAAATCACTAACAGCCATTTCACATTGCGATGCAATGTACGCTAGCTGAGATAGTGTCACTTAGATTGTATAATGAAATGGGCTCATAATAATGTGATTGCAGGTATTTCACAAGTATGACGTGTCTTGGAGATATGGCGAGTTGACGTACAGTGTCACTCCGACTTATGTACCTAACGAGCCATTGCAATTCAGATTGGATCCGAGAAAACAAACGAAAATAACAAAATAGTACTTAAAATTATTATATAGAATATTTTTAACTATAATAACGATTGTAAGAGAATAAAGACTTCGATTTCGTAAGATCATTTTACATTAAAATGTACGAAATAAATTTATTGAATCATTTTCCACCAATTTAATATATATAATATTTTATATAAATTAGTCGTAATCACGGTATGAAACAACCAATTTCATCTAGAACAGCTATAAATACTAAAAAAAAAATATACCTAAATAAATAAAAATAATCAAGACGACATAGGCGAAGTATAGATTCTAGAACTTACTATTTAGCGGAATCGTTGAGCTGGTACTCGTTGGAGCGCCCGAAGCACTCCTGAACCCCCGCATCCGCCCACAGCCTCTTCATAGCGGAGAGGAGCTCTTCGCTAAACGGTTCTGTGTCTTCCATCCGTTGGATGACATCGAAAACCATCTTGCCGTCGCTCTGAAAAAAGATATACTTTTCAAATTTGATTTAAAGTCATAAATCATATGTTTTATGGAATAAATTAGTTTTTGACCATTTTCCATAAATATCCTTACATATTTTTTGTTCTGGCTTATGGTCCCATTTCATTATACGATCTGAGCCACGCTATCTCAACTGGCGTATATCGCATCGCATACTGAAATAGCTATGAGTGAGTTAGTGCTTCTCTCTGATTGGCGGAGACGCCTATTTATTAAGGTCAAATCGTGTAGTTTAGATCGTATAATGAAATGTGGCCACTATGAGGAACTTATTGGCTATGTCGGCATCATTGAGCAGGAACCTTATATTTATATATAATTAACTGTATTACTATGTTAGACTTATAGTGAAAAAAACTGAAGTTAACAGAATTTCAGCTGAAGATTTACAGTTCTTCAACTCCTAAATTACAAGATAAGATTGCTTCATGATTAATTAGACTTTAGGAAAAGTACCAAAATTTTGCATACACTTATAGTATAACACTGGTTATAGACAAAAACTGATAACGTTCCAATGATAAGAGATATTTTGACCATGTACAATGTACCAAGGTGTTAATTAAATAATATTTAACATGAATATGATACAAATTTAATGTACGAAAGTTCAATTGGTAGCCGTATGCATCAATGCCACTGACTCATAGATAACGGGCAGAAGTAATTTATTGAGTGCGAAAGATAAATGTACTTGAGGATCACAGAAAGAACTGTTATAATATAAACGTTATAATAGGTACCAAATTATTGTTTACTCTAAATATCAAGACTTATTAGTCGATATATGATGTTACATTATGTACTACATTTTTGATTCCTCTAAATATCAAGAGTTATTAGTCGATATATAATGTTACATTATGTACCAAATTTTTGTTTACTCTAAATATCAAAACTAATCGGTCGACATATAATGGCTACATTATGTACTAAATTCTTGATTCCTCTAAATATTAAGACTAACCTGTCGATATATAATGTTACATTATGTACCAAATTTTTGTTTACTCTAAATATCAAAACTAATCGGTCGACATATAATGCTACATTATGTACTAAATTCTTGATTCCTCTAAATATTAAGACTAACCTGTCGATATATAATGTTACATTATGTACCAAATTTTTGTTTACTCTAAATATCAAGACTAATCGGACGATATATAAAGTTACATCTAATAACTTGTCGTATAAGTGTTTTAATATATATAATTGGAATGATCACGATCTACCGAAGGACATAATTCGAGGTTGCGTCAGACACTACGAGCCAGTTAATGACTGTTTTTCACAAACCGGCCTCTGTTTCAGCGTTGCGTAACTTTCAGGATTGACGTGCCACTCGACTCCTCTATCTTAAGCTGGTTATACACTAAAATAGCTATATTGTGAGGTTTACAAGATAATGTATGAATGAGAGCACATGTATGAATTAAGACTTGTTGATCAGTTATTGTATCTTTGCTATATTACAAGGTCAATATAAAAATATTATTATTCAAAGCGATATCGGGAGATACAGAGATATGTAGTGTGCGTTCACCTTTAACGTGATATAAGGCATAGATAGGTTATCTCATCACCAATTGTGAGTACAATTTGACAGAGACATATAATTATTATTTTAAATAAAATCCATAGGAATAATAAATATCGCCTATATTTGCTTCGTTAGTGACAGCCATTGGAACCGGATGCAATTCCATAGTATTTATTTATTTGTATAATAAATGTACTTAGGAAATGTACATTTTTGAGTCATATATAAAATCCATATCAATTCTCAAGAGACCATTGACGCATACTTTTTGACCTCAATAAAATTATCGAAATATAACAATGCCACAAATACCACTAATGCCAGTAACACAACGAATTGAATGGCGTACCCAGCGGAGCCATTGTTTGTTTCCAAACAGTAGCTTGATAAATATTCAAGCGAATAATTAATCGCAACACAAATATTTAATGTCTTATAAACACGATAATTTACAAAGCAAATTATCAAGATTTTTTTTTCAAAATTTGTACTATATAATAATATCAAGATTCTCTATTCCAACTATATATTTATGAGATCCAGTTTCATCCAGATATTACCGGAATACAGTGAAGTTACATAATATGAGGCAAATCAAGTGAAAGACACTCATGAATAAGTTTTGATATTGATAGAACTGGTTACAACTCTTGAGAGACGCTGTTTGAGTTAACAACTGTTCAGTTGACTCTTTATCTACATACTCGTATCTATAACAACTGACTTTATCTATATCTATATATCTGTGTATCTCTAACAAATATTACGTCTGTTGCTTTGTATTGGCCTTTGCATCCTTGCATTGGTTATTTACTTTGATTTAATTTTAATATTATTTTATTCTTCTTTACAAAAGTCATTATATAAAGCAATTGCTTACATTTATAACATGTTTCAGACATTTTGAAATTTCAGCCTGAACACCATAAATAAGCTGGTTAATACTGTGATTATTCCGACGAAAAAATGCGAATTAAATTAACTCCTATGAAATATTCTTTGCTTGTAAAATGTATATATTTAATTAAGACTGGATATTATTGCGAATGTACTTTTGGAATTTTGATGGAAGATATTTGACGAATCTGATACAAATATCTTGGGACATCGATAAATTCTTATAGCGTAAAATTGTTTAGTTCCATCGGATTTGAATTTAGTTTTTCTTGTAAAATTATCCCAATTGTAACAAAAGTGCAACATTTGAAATTGTCTAAAATAACATGTTTAGTCATATTAAGCTTTTTTTTTAATTAATGGTAAGTAAGTATCGCGAGTACAACGGTTGTGGTAAATTTGACAATCGAAATATGTCTTGTTAGCACCAAGCATAGTCGGGAATTAAAACGAAAATTAATAATTGATCCGGATCAAATTGTTGCCAAATAAAGATTGTAATAACCATTGTTTCATCAATAACGGTTCAGTTTGTAGAAAGTTATTTCAGTTTGATTTCAATCAATTGTTAATCTTGACGTTAAAGCAATGTTTGACATAAAGCTTGCGCCGTCGTTAATTGAATTTCAAATTGCAGATCGAATGCAAGATCGCAATTCATACGACCAAGTATCAAAATTGAATAATTTCAGAGATATTTGATATATGTTTATTTTCAAGTTAGGATATTTTAGTATTGAAATCGAGTTTGTTCTTTTATATGGGATATTTTAAGGCAGAAGTAACTATTTTTTTTTGTTATATAATTATATTGTAGTAAAGAAGTGTATGTACATACACCTCTTTCTCAATATCCTACCAGAATTGACTGTCGAAAAAATTAGATTCTATATACCAATTTGTTTAAACTAATATAATATAACAACACAAATTTTCTATTGCACAAGTATGTCTGTTCGTCCATCACATATAAATTTATCACCACAGCTATTTTCAGTATCTAATGGCAGAACTGAAATTCATTTCAAGCTCTAGTTAAAAAGATAATTCTAAATTAATTTAACTGAAACATCAAAGCAGACAATAATTTTTAGAAATGTTACACGTGTCACGTTGATAATTAAATTTCTTTTATTATCATACATTTTGGGTTATTTTACAGAAATAATAAACATATATTTTTGTGAGCTTTGAGAAAATAAAATTTTGTAATATAAAATAAAGCTATTATCGATAAGGACATAGATTCGAACCCGCGGTCTGTTCCCAGTTCGCATTTCCAGTATATTTATTTACATTTTAAATAAGCTTAACATATATGTTTATAGATATGTATTTTCAAAAATAAAATCAAAAAATATAGTTTATTATATACTACATTTAATATCAGTGGTCTTAGTAAGATTATTAAACGGATTCTTCGTCAGTTAGTACGACGCTTTCAAGATTATTTTTACGAACTACTTGTTATTTATAGAAACACAAAATAGTAATAAACTACGAAACGATACGAAGAATAATAATTATAAGATTTGTTTATTTTGTATTATCTAATATAAAATGCTAAAACTTTTTATTTACATCAAAAATAATAATCAGTTTGAATACGAGATAAGCAAGAATAATTTTCTCACATAAAAATCTTTTCTAGAAATAGTTCGAGATACATCAAAAAATTTACGATTATCGCCACGAATGAAAGAAACATTAGGATGCGAGTGTGAATTTATAATTTAAGCTCCCATTTTGTTTAACATCGGTACAGTACTACAGCGTCATAGAGATTAAATATCTAAATATTTGGATCCCTATCCACTTCCAAAGCGTCGTCAAACGTGTGATCCCACTTCCAAAGCGTCGTCAAACGTGTGATCCCACTTCCAAAGCGTCATCAAACGTGTGATCCTGACACGCAACGCGGCAAATGTAATACTGATTTCTATTGAACCTGATATAATCTTTAAGGTCAATATATGTAAGGCCTTGTGGACTCTACGTTGAATGAATTGAAAGCTAAAAGAACTTTTTTTTATGGTTGGATATACATGTTGCAAATGGACCTTCTTTGTTATATATGAAATGGGATAGCTTGACCTATCCCGTTGTTCCATTGTGTAAGTTATAGGTTCACCTAATAGCAATTTTTGGACAAACATACTCACGGTCCGTCTGATAGTAGGTTGTGTCCATGGCCATTGGTAAACATGTATGCAAATGCGCTGCTAACCTTGAGAAATGGGGAGGGATGAAGATACTAGGTCAGGTGTGTAGGAGGGTAATTGGGCTTCCGGCCTAGACTTACAATTATAGTGTGAAGAATAAATGACTCTTGAGAATGGGGAGGGTGAGAGGTCTAGGTCAGGGGTATTGGAGGGTATTTTGAAAAATAAATAGTTTTTACCTCGCGGTCCTTATTCCCATAGGTGATGCCCAGATTGGGCATGGCGCGTAAGATGGCGACGAGCGACTGAATCGTATTGCTGTACACCACAGGCCGATATTGCTTGAAGTCTTCATTGGTAAAGCCACTTTCGTGGATAATTCTGTGGAAGAAGGGACAATATTAGTACTTAAAAATCAATAATCCGAGAATATATGTTTTATTCTAAGTAATTTTGTTTCCAAAAGCAGTATTTAATTTTTTTGATTTTCTCTTTATTTTGAAAATATTTTTTTATAAATATAAATTACTAATTTAAACATAGCTATTAAAATAACTGAAGCTACTTATTACCCGTAACATTAAGCACCAAATAATTAATTTATAAATACTAGCTTACTTACTAGGATAAGATTACCCATTACAGAAACCTAAACTAAAACAAGATGCTCCAAAAAAAAAATTACCAACTTTTTTCGAACTATCACGCCACTGTTCAACATTTTTTTTTTATCAAATATTTTACGCAAATTTGAAAACATATGACGCCATCTCTCCATTACTGCGGATTTATTATCATCAAACAATTCTCGTGAACCAGCATCCAGTGTGAACAATGAGAGTGGAGCTTACTTAAAAAACGCAGTTCGAAAACAATGGCCAACCAGTGTTTATACTTATATATATATATGTTAAAATCATCTAGATATTATCAAGGTTACTGAACCTTATATTTTACAATGTCAATTATTTTTGGACATTTAATAGTTTAGCCATTGCTATGAAAGTTATTAGAGACAAGCTCGTAAGTCATCGCTTTGGTGTGGGTGAAATCGTTTTGAATATTTTAAAGTGGGTTGTAAGTTTGTTAGTTTTATTCAGCGACTGAAAATATAATATATATACTAGTGTAAAGTTAGAACAATTTTGGAGCTAATATAAAATTATTTTAGGACTATTCAATTATAGTTTTTTTTTTGAAATCGATTATTTTATTACATATCGTACATCAGTTTCGGCAAAGCTAAGACGCATGCGCTAAACACTTGACGTCATAGTTACCACAGGGCCGCACCGCATCCGGGACGCGGTTACGTCATCAACTGTAGAATCACAAGTAAAGCAAAACGATGTTCGATTGGATATTAATTGGAAACAATATTCGAATGATCTTAAACACAGGTATCGATTCGTATGCTAGAAAATCGATTTTTTTTTTCGATTCGTTTTAGAGCCCGATGGACTGGTTATATTTTTAATTTAACGTTATTATTGATAATAATCGTTAATCGAAAATTAAATCTCAAGGCGGCTAGTTCTTGACGAGTTATAAGTGAACCAAAATCTGATAAAAATTAACATTTCCAACTAAACAATATATTCAAGCGGTTTATTACAATAATGTGTCCAATTAATAATTAAATACTTGAGGTTATATCCTGCTTTATATCCACTGAGAAGGAAAAGTCCATCTGCATACGTACCTACTGTTTGCATTTCGATTTACAATGCTTCATGTAATTAATAACGAAGCTGTATACAGCAACATTTAAAATATTATTTCATTTATTACGATCCATAAAATCTATTGGTTTTAAGGGTCAGATCACATTGGAGGAATGGTTTAGCTTCGATAGGATTTTCATACAATTGATCTGATCTCATTTCTCATCTGACAATCCAGTACTTGAGACAACCTTAAAATAACCACTTCAAACATTTTAATTATTTTTATGTCTCATTTTCATATCTAGGATCGAATATAATGACGTCACCGCGTTGCAAGATCACCAAACTGTTAACGACGTCTTTACGTACGTCACAAATAAAAGGACATGTGCGATATATTGATTTAATCTTCTCAATATAAATATGTTTCCTTAGTACATATTATAATATTATATTACGACCTCGTCAGCTCCCATCCAGACTCTCAAACAATATGGCGTTGGCTTTAAACTCTCTACCCGATATTTAAGTTACTTTATGGTGAGGTCACATTGAGAAACACTACGCTTGCGCCTGTCGGGTAGTTTTTGCGTGAAAGTCGGACGACAGACAGATAAAAATTTCAATCTTATATTCCGATGTTCGGAATAAATTATAGCCTATATGTTGCTGAGGACTAATGGCTATATAACAAAAAAGTTTCGACAAAATCCGTCCAGGAATTTTTGCGTGAAAGACGGACAATATTTTTTTGACGTGTGTTACTTTTAGGAATCCCGAGGAATATATTTTTAGTTTTTATTCCATACACAGAATTGAACACTTCTACAGTTTTATTGTGTGTATAGAATTTGACATTTTTACAAGTATAGTTCAATTATTTGGTCATTAGATTGCAAACGAGAATTAATTACTTTTATATTTTTATTCATGTAAGTAATAGTCGAAATATAACAGCTGTTATCAGTAGATACAAAGGAATTAAAACTTAAATCGGCTATTAACAAGTCATTGATAGGCTTATCAAGCAATCAAATGGCGTATTGTTCTTTTATTGATTTTTAATTTAATATATGGATAAATTTTAATATTGTAATGTTACAAAAAGACGGACTTATTACAAATATTACATTTGTGACGTAAAAGAACATATGTGACGTATCCTTCAATCATTTCATCACAAAAACATTCGTAAATGTTTTAATGTTACAAGAAAACGGACAAATTACAAATATTACATTTTTAACGTAAATAACGTAAAGTAACACATGTAACGTATTAAAATGAGATGACGCATGATTCCTTGGTGACATAATAATTTTGCATATTCAGCTTATGTTCATTACATTTATTATAATGCAATATTGTACTCACTTCATTTGTTTAACTATTGTACTCTTTCCCGACTCCCCAGCACCTGAAAAAGATACAAGCGTTAATATCACTGAAGTAATACTGAAACAATTTAACACAATATGGGGATGAAAATTGGTATATATTTTTTGTTGTGTCAAATAAGTTATAATATTCCAGAAAAGTCTAGTAAATAATAAGTATATATTTTTTTAAATAAATACAGAAAGAATCCCTGCCCGTATCGGTTTTCCAAAGGTCGTTCTTTCAAATCTCTGCGGTATTGGTTTGTTAAACATTCTATATTTATAAAAAAATATATATTTTAAATATGCTTAAGTAATATGGCTATACATGTTTATATATTTTTTCAAACAATAAGTATATATTTTATTATCTGTGCATTTGTTTATAGAAGTTTATTTTAAAAGTCCGTTAGACCGCGGTGGTAATAAAAACCGGCAATAATATATAAAAAAAACAGTTAATTGCTGATGTAATGTGAACCGTAGATTTAACGCTAAATGTACGTCTTGGATGTGAAATAAAAATAGAAAAGAAAATAAAATTTCAGAACGATGGTATCTTTCATCGCACTAAAACCATCGGTAACGTTATCTTACACAAACCTTAAAAATGTGCCCCTAATTAGAGGTTAAAAAGTACGAAACGTTGATAGTTTTCGAGTAGTCACGAAACGAGTTTTTTTTTGTGATTGGTTGTTATTTGGTAATGATTGTTAGTAAACCAATCACAACCAAGAACTAGTTTCGTGATTGCTTGAAAACTATAAACGTTTCGTAACGTCAAAACTCGTTCTAGGGATACTGTTTGCAAATGTTATACATTAAGTATTTTAGTCAACAGTAGCCCTAGTACGGGTTTTGATACTACGAAACGTTGATAGTTTTCATAAATTCACGAAACCAGTTATTTGTGATGGATTGTTAATCGTTTGTGATTCGTAGTAAGCCAATGACAAACAAGCACTCGTTTCGTGACTGCTCGAAAACTATCCACGCGTCATACTATTAAAACTAGTAGTAGAGGTACAGTTCAGTCTTTGATAAGGAAGCATTAAAAATATATAATTTTTTATCAAAAAAAAAAATAACCTAAAAAATAAATTGAATTGTTAAAATAGCCGAAAAAAAACTCTTCGAACTCTCTGTATTGCTACAATACTTTAGCCATCGTAGTTTATTATGATTAACGAACAGACGGACAACAATTAAAATCAATATATGTATATTAATTGATCGATATCTTGAATTGAATTAATTTCTAATAACAGCTTTATTTATAAGTATAGATAAAAATAATACAACATTTGTTTATGATTTTAACTGTATTTACATGATTAAAGGAATATTTCAAGCACATATACAATCTCATTTTAAATTTATAATTTTGTGCTAATTTTTAAATCTTGTATCATTTGTCTCCGAGAATCAAAAGATTCAATTAAAATTTTGCACAAATTTACAAGATTAAGGTCATCGGTCTCTTCTGTCTCATAAATCATAATAATATACCACAATCTAAATATATCCACATAAAAGAGCAATTTGATTTTTTTTTATCAGGACTTCTTAATATCCCATGAATACCTACCTAATACATTTCGATTAAACTGAACGATGACGTACATACTAACTTTTTCGAAATACCCACACATAAAATAACAATCTTTTAACAAAGAATCAACAGCAATTATATAATGCAAACTTAAAATTGCCGTGGGTGTTGCAAAACTAACCCTGTCAAATAGTACAGATCATTGTGACCCCGCCTGGATCTAATTACTTCCAAGCGCAGGCGGCGCGAACGGCCGATCTCTGACCTTCCGATACACATATCACCTACAGAGACGACTCAGGATTCTATTACTTATTTTTAATTTCAAAACCTTTATTTAAAACTAAACCACATTAATTTTAATCAGATTTAAATATTACCGGTAAAATCTCAGATTTAAATAGATGTTAAAAAATAGTAGTGATTCAACAGATATTATAATTTAATGACACTATACAATATCTCGTAATATAATATTATTTAACATTTGTTATTTCAATATGTGCCAACTGTGCCAAAACACATTGGGTACGTCTGAGCCAAGCAATGAATAAAACAATATTTTTATTCCGGCCACGTTGCTAGTAATTCTAAACTAGTTCCAGCGAGATACAAGATTAATAGCAGCGATGATATCCGAGTTTCACAAAACATTAACCCGTCAATCTTCAAGTATATTATCATGATCTGATTGGGCCAAGTAGGGCCTTTTGTGTCGTCATCGTGATCGAACCGATAGCCGCGTGCTCGAGCGCTAACTTGATAAGAACATACCTGTCTGTAACATCCGACACACCGCCTTTTCAAGGTTAATGTTTAGATATTCAGGAATATTTAAGCTTCATAAATAGCAGTACTAATAGAACAACATCTTTCGCTCCGCAAATAATGTTAACATTTATGAGGTATTATATATTTTCTTATAATTGAAGCTCAAAAAATGCACTTTCTTTTAATGGAAACAAGTTGAAACTAAGATGATAAATACCCTTTTTTTTTCATATCACAGACATTGTTTACATATTAAAAAATACAATGTATGTAACTCCATTTGTAAATTCTTCACACTAAACTTCTTGGACTGCACACCAAATCTATAATATTTATTTATTATTCTAAATATCCAAATTATTTAGCTTTTGAATTTAGAGGAGAATAAAACTCATAATGAGTTTAGTCAATATTTAATCTCTAGCAAGTGAAAGAACAATCAAATAGAAATATTATATTATTAAATCAATGGCAGCAAAATTTATGCAATAGGAATATAATTAAAACTAATATTTAGAAAAATGTTTTTATATAACATGAGTTGTTTAAATATTTGAAATAACCACTTGTAATATATATATGACTAAGTTTAATTGGCTATTAAAATGATGGTTTTAAAGATTGTATAGATTTGACAACAATAAGAGACCCCTTTGTCATTTAATATATATATGTTAGAAACAAGATAAATATAATTTAGTTAGCAATTTAACACTTCCTAAAGAAAATTCCATTTTTTTTATTTTACTTCTTTGATGGTTACTTTTTTTTTTAATTAACTGTTTAGTTCCTATTAAAAAGAATTTTAAGACATATTAGAATTTGATGTTGATGATATGGAATACAATTTGAAAAGAACAAAATAAGATAATAACCAAAGTCCAAATATACTTATTTTTAATATTAGTTGTTTCATGTACCAAGTACTGTTCATTATATTACATTATAGTACATGTCCATTATATGGACCAATAATTTAAAAAAACTTTTATGCTTGTTCTGTAAAAATTGTAATAAAAATATATGAGTAATGATCAAGTAATATTAACCAAACAATAATTTGTTTAATAATTATAAAATATTACCATTACGGTTAGCTTTATCTAATATCTTTAATTGTTATAATTATGCAATTTTTTTAACAAAAGTGAATATTAAACTAGTACTATAACTTAATAGTAAAAAATATTTAATAATCACCCTCTGAGTCATTTAGTGTTAAGTGACTAAGAGTTGATTTATTTAATATATAACGAGTTTTTACCACATAATATATATTATTTTGTGATATATTTTTTCCCTTAATGAATATTAAATAAACAACTCTCAATAAAATATGAATTTACAGTCCTAATTTAATGAAAACCTAATTATAGTTATGTTCGACTTTAATAAGAAATTTCAGAAGCTTTTTATAGAAGACTTAGATATTAAGAATTAAAAGATGTCTTTGCTTTGCCAATAACTCATAATTTTAAAAAATGCAGTATTTGTGATATCTTTTGGAATAACATGTTTTTAGACTGATTTAATACTTTTGTGTCAATACACATGTCAAGAGTTGAATTATCATTCTCACATAAACTGTGTTTAACTTAAACAAAATGGTGATGTATTGTGGCTATTGTTAGTTTGGGTTATTCTATATTGATTTTATAATGTTGAGATCAACCAATACATTGTTAAAAAACATATTTTTGCAGACATACATTACTTTGTACATTTTGAATAGGGTTATAGGTGGAGATAGCATAAGCCAAAGATGAGGCAAGATTATTAATCAAATTTAACAATACTTTATTCATATCATATAGTTTTGTTGAGCTAGTTTTTAATCATATTAAGATACTAAGTATGGATGTTTTTCAGAATTTAATTATAATGGAAAAAATGTTTTGTAAATATTAAATTAATGGGGATACTTGGTAAACTGCTAACCAAGTATTCATAATATAAACCTAATATAATGAAATGTGCAATATGTATTTCCATTAACCTGGCATTAGACACTTAAAAACATTGATCTATAAATAGGCGTTTTATTGAAAGTCATTAAATTTTTCACATTTATGAGCAAATAAACACTTTCGTGCGAATGAGGAACAATATAACATACCAGCATTCTGAATAATGATAACTATCGAGAGAAAGCTAATTACTAGTTCCTTCGTGTTTTTGACCCGATTGCATATATTCGTACTTCATTTATTCTTTAATGTCACGAGTGCTCGCGTACTAATATATATGGAATGATTTATAAACCGCAAAATGTTAATGTAACAAGTGCGCTTCTATGAATTCAATACATGGGTGCGGTCGTGAACCCAGGCGACAATAAATTCTAAAAACCGTACCTAGCAGCAATAGTTTGATATCTTTAGAAGCTTGAATTCCATCCTCTTTCAAGTTTCTATCGATCACTTTGTTTCGGGCAGCAGCCGCGCGCTCCTCGGCCGACTGAGTGCACCCCATGTCGGCAGCTGTTCCTATGCCCTGGCCACCGTCCGCCCCGACTCCCGAGCCGGGCGCGTTTTCACCGCTCCCTCGGCATACGATCCGATCGCGTCCTGCCGCCCCGGCCTAACCAGAGCCACCCTACACAATGTTAACACTCAACACAGTACCCAACTATACCACTTTAACACTGATTCGCTTTACTGAGACACACTTGCAAAATAATAGAATCGTCGTTACTTTCACGAAAGTATTATACACTCACTTTAACGTGTAACGACAGCGAAAACTTTAATTGATTTATGAATTTGTATGAAATAATGGCGGCCGGATGACAAGCACCAGCTCTACTCCGTGACGACTGACGGCGACCGCGCCCCGCTCGACTGACGTTCGGATTCGTTCGGAACTCTTCGTTCCGACTCGCTCACACATGCGTAAAACTAAATTGAAACACGAAAGAGCTCAAAATGAATGCAAAAAATACAAATGTGTACGGTATTCAATTAACGATATTTGTCTATTGCTATTTTTTATATCTATCCCCCCCCATAATCCTCAATTTTTCTGTATCCCGGACTGCTCCTCATTTCAATTCTAGGACCAAAGAAGTGGAATTGTGTAGTCTATTTAAAAAAAATGATTTTTTTTTTACTTTGCAATTTTAAACGAACAAACAGACGTACAAACTGTTAAATTCGAATACATACTTAACATAGTCAGGATCCACAAACATTATTAGAAATATTTGAATTGTATATAAACCATGGACGTGTAGTTTAATAATATTAAGTTTATATATTACTTGTCTCTAGAGTGGTTTTACTAAACTTGTTTATGCATTTTTTTACATAATAATTTGTAACAGAGAACCAAGTCTCTATGGATGGGTCTTTACACTTTAAACATTTTATAAGGCAAACGGGTGCGTAATATGTATGTCGATGGCAGGTATTAAATCTCAACAATTTAAACATTTAATAACCGACTTTGTCGCCGATGGCATGTTGTTAAATAATAAAAAATAAATAAAAACAGTTTCTTAACAGTAGAATATTTGGTCCGTCAGTTTGGAAATTATGACAAATTTTATTAATTTAATATAAGATCTACGTCTAAGCATCTTACATTTAGATCGTAGATCCTCAAGAAATAAGCATATTCATATTCATTTGAAATACTAGATTTGTATAATAAGTTGATGTTCTAAATATTATAAGCAGTTAACTTATAACGACTCCATGGTTATACATAATTGATTATACAATGTATTTTTGAAATGAAAAAGCGGTAAATTGCACTCGTGAAAAGATCCTACTTGATAACGGGAGGGAATCAAAAAACCTAATCAGCACCAGTTGGCAATAGCCCAAGAACCTCCGCTACCTCTAATTGATTATTCAACAGCGTTCTGTTTCACGAATTGCATAATTACTTTGACAGGTTTATTTTAATTACCCCCTTTGACAACAATGTCATACAGTGAAGAAAGAGCGTAGTTTTTAATGGTGAAATGTTATCTCACCAGTTTATTGTGATATAAAGATTAGAAGCAACAGATTATATACAAAAAAAAATATTTTAACGATAGCATATACAGGGCCAATATTAAACCAAATTTGATTAAATTGACCATAGGTATTAGTATTTTAAGACAAGTATGAGACATACCTAAATTAGCTAAGAATTACTGATTATTTGTAAGTTATAGCCGTGAGTATTGGTGATCCTTAACAAATGTGTTATTATTTTGTCAACAGAGATTATTATTTCAAAGGTATAAGCATCTTTTCTCGTATCCGTGAAATAACAAGGAAAATAGATTTTTATTTAGCCATAATTATAAACAAAACATAGGTATTGAGAATGTTTATTCTCGATTGTTTACTGGTGAAAATATAGTAATTATGTTTGCGATATAGGCTTGCTTATTATTTCAATCATGAAGCAACAAGCTAAACTTCAGAATGCCGGCTTCGAGGAAAACAGACGGACAGTCGATAGAGCTCCGGTAGACGCAGAATGTGCGCGCGCACAATTAAAAGAGAGATACAGGAAGACCATTACCAAGCAGCAGCAGCTTGATGTCCTTGGCAGCTTGGATGCCATCTTCTTTCAGGTTTTTTTCGATTTGCTTGCTGCGTGCAAGAGCGGCACGCTCCTCGGCTGATGAGGCGCAGCCCATGGCGATGGCGCGCACGGCCTGGCTCGCTACGCGCGGCAGCGCCGTGCTCCTAGCATGCTCGCGGCTCGTCGTCGCGCGCAGAGCGGCGCGCACGCGTTTAGTCGCGCACGCGTGCAACTAGTTCCGATTTGTCGCGCCCGAGCGCCACGTCACACACGGCTCGTTAGCCGCTGCGCTCTCGCAGACCCTCGCAAAAACGAATCCGAGGGCGCAACAAAGATGGCACCGCGTCGTAGACCCGCGAACGAATGACGGGTTGCGCAAGTCCGTCCCGAGACGCTTGCACTGCGCAAACTCACGCTTTGCCTCGCCCCCTTGATTCCTCTTCGGAGAATAAATATATTACAGTTTTCCTCATTTCGTCCTTATCTTCATAGGGCTTACAGTTGAAAGAATTTATTTAATATAATGAAAATTGTAAGAAAATAAAAATTAAATAACAATAGTCCCAATCATCAAATCTTAACATAAAGTATTAATTGTTTAATTAAATATATTTTTTATTTTTAAGTCCGAGAACTTTTTATTCTATCGATCCTAAAATATTGATCAAGTAACATTATGATATGAGATAAGTTGTGCGAGCTTTCAAAACATTGTAGTTGGGTACGGGTAATTTTTAAGCCTTCAATTAATTAAAGTTAATTAGGTTGTCTCCCTTTAATGTTACAAAACTAATTATGAGTATGGGGAATTAAATGCACTTATATTTGTAATTCTCTTGAGCTTTTCGATTCAAAATAGTTATATAAATATGTGCCAATATTATAAAATAAGACAATAATAAAAGACGTATTATGTACTCTTCATAAATGTAAATTGTGTGCCAGTAACATAATACAGATTTAACTATTCTAAACCTTATAATAACTTGTATATCAATGTGTATATTGATCTGATTTCGATATATAATTTAAAGTGTCTGAATCGGCGATATAGCTCATGTTTGTTATGAAAAATAAAGTAAAATATTTTTTGGGCTTAAATTAAATATATATGTAGCATGGCACTGTGAATGAACTTCTACTTTTTAATATTAAATTATTAAACGTAAAAGGATGAAGAATGTTACTGCAAAATTTAAATCTCAACATATCTACACTGTAGCTACACTAGAGCCATAATACTTACCAACCTTATTATTTTGGCTAAAACTCGTATTACGATATACTATGCTCCTAAACATTACGGCATGACGGGATCCTAGTAGAGAGAGAACTATACACAACTGGTTATCTTCTATTCTATTCACAAAAGAATGAGAACAACATATGCCTTTAGCATGTGTAGAAATGAGAAACAAATATTATTTTTTTGTTATAACATCATCGTTGGTTTCTCACAACGTTGTGCTAAACAAATCTAAACGAATTTAAACGTTTTATTAAGTATAAAGATATTATAATAATTTGTGTTCATTTCTGAAAACCAGTTTAATTTCTATCAAAATGTGGTGATGCAATTGTTATAAAGAGTTTCATAAAGAAAATTTATTAATGCCGTGTTGTGGTAAAAGTGATAGGGATCGGAAAGTTCCATGTTTGTCTTTACATTAGTAAATTCAATGTTATGTTCAAGATTATTTGTTGATTGAAATTTAGAAGATAATACCTTGTTTTTAAAATTAACCTCTGTTGGAAATTACAATAATCTAATGATAGTTTTAATTGACTTGCAACTTCTCGATTTTTAAATGACCTGACTACAGTTCATTATATGTTTATTTTTTCGGAGGTGAGAATTACCAATTTATGTGGCATATAAATTGAATAAGGAGCAATCATTAATAAAGAGAAAAAACAGAAATTCAATAACGGACCAATATTATTAAACAAAAACAATAATTTCTTAATTTTTATATTATAATTATAATGTGTATTTTTTTAGAGTTTTTTCTTCTAAGCTTAAAACATTATACATATACAGTGGCGCTTTCAATTTCGCTCTTTTTGACGGATATTTTTTTACACTACGATGATAAATATTATGACAGCAGAGTTGAAGTTTGACAACTATTATTTACAGTTTTAAGTTATTCAGTGCGTAGTGTAGTTTTTTGATAAATAGTTAAACACTCAAATACAAATCTGCCCTATATTTTTTATAACTTAAATAAATTATGGATTCTGATGATGAATACGATGTTGAACCGCAGTGGAAAGGCGTTCCGGGTACAATTATTTTGATTAATATCTTTGATCGATCAAAGCATAGTGTGTCTTCAACTGCTCAAGTTGCAACTTGTCGGCTAATGAGACAATATTTACGAACTGCAACCTCGCATTATTTGAGCGTATGCATTTATGGGGCAGAGGAATCTAATGTCGCTACATTTGATATTAAACCTGTTGTTGAAATAATGCCCTTATCTGTTCCAAATTTGGAAAATTATGAGAAGCTGAAAAATACAAATTTAGCTAGTCTCGTTGAAGCTAAGGAGTTTAATTTATCTGATGTATTATGGCATTGTAGTAAAATGTTTGATAGCTGTAAGAAGAAGTTGTCTTCACGCACTGTGATTTTGCTGACACGCCTAGACATTCCACCATGTCCTGCTGATAGAGAGCGAACATTAAATCGAGCAGTTGACTTAGTAGACTCCAATATAGATTTAAAAGTTTTAAATGTCTCGGAGAATGCATATGAAATTGATCCATATTATGAAAAATTCTTTAAGATAGCTAATAGGGGATTGGATTATATTACACCTCAACCAATATGGGATGTTATGGAAATTGAAAAATCTGTCTTCCAGGAGTCCCATAGAAATGTTGCTCTGGCTAAACTAAGCTTTGAAATTGGAAATAATTTCAATATTGGGGTCAGTGTTTATACTCTATTAAAAAGAGCTACTCAAAATATTATGAAACAAACTGATTTGGACAGGGAGAGCAATGTTGTATTAACAAGTTTTACTAAAACACTTAAAGTTTCAACTGATACCCAAGATTATGGAAGTCAAGAGCAATCAGACACTAAAGAAGTTCCACTTCTAAAATCAGAATTACTATATTCACAGGAATTTGGAGGAGAAAAAGTTGAATTTACTGATAGTGAAATGAAAATGATCAAAAATCCATTTGGACCTCCAATGATGAAACTTCTTGGTTTTAAACCCGCCAGTATTATTTGCAAGGAGAAGTTGTACTATAAAATTGGTCACTTTCTTTATCCAAATGAGAGTATAATAGAAGGTTCCACAATAGCTTTCAAAGCTATGCACAAGGCCTGTACTGAAACGAAAATGGTGGCAATTTGTGTATTATGTAAAAGAATCAATTCAAGACCAATCATTGTAGCACTTAGTCCCTGTACCAAGCCTCTCAATCTCAACATTGATGTTGGTTTTGATATTATTAATATACCATTTGTTGAAAATATTCGAGAATTAAGTATAAATGAAGATGATAAAAAATTTGGTAATGAAGATGACAATGAAGATGAAATTCCTGTGATAGAAGAAGCACATAAAAAGCTTATGAAAGATATATTAAATAGTACAACAATAGATTACAAACCAGATATGTTTGAAGATCCCAAACTACAATCAAAGTATCATGCAATTGAAGCTATAGCCTTAGAAGAGGATGAGGTTGATAGTTTTGTAGATACCACCAAACCTAATCCTGATAGATTTAAAGACTTGCCAGATGATTTGTTTGAAGAATTATTTGGACCATTTACTTCTATGACATTGAAGAGAACAGCTGCAAAAATGCCATCACAGGGTAGCAAGAAGCCAAAAGTTGAAAATTTTGATGAGGACCTTTTTAATAGCAGGATGCAAGATAAAAAGATTGAATCATATACAGTGCCTCAATTAAAAGATATTTTAAAATATAAGGATGTGAAGAATCTTCCAGCATTGAATGGCTTAAAGAAGGCAGAACTTGTTAATTTGGTCTATACACATTGTGATATATAAGATAATTCTTATTTTGTATGTTTATAAATGAAATTATGGCACTTTTATTATTTTTAATTAGCCTTTTATTATTATTAATTAAGCAGATAAATAAAGGTTGAAATAGCAACCTTCATCTGACAATGATCTATGTATATTGATTTGAGAGCTATGGGTTTTAATATAATATATAATAATAATAGATAATAAAGAAACGACTTTTTTGATGACACATGAATTAAGTGTTACCAGTATAGCGTGACGCATATTTGAATCAATAATCACAATACTATAAAATTACAACTACATAGTATCTAATATTTGTTATTAATTGATTCGTCGAAAACTCTACAGATTAATAAAATATTACTTATATTAGTGTAATATAAACACTACTTATGACTTTGCGGAGCGTTCGACAAACATTTTTAAACATTTTTTGGCTTGGCAAAATCATAAATCGTTTAACATTGGCCGCACACATGAAAAAGTATGACTCATTGTCGTGTTCCGCCTGAATCAAATGTGCAAGCGAGATAGCAGAACAAGCGTTTGACACTGTGATGCTTCTTCCATTTCATCAGCTAAGGTGTCTGATGAACAGGAAAACAGTTTTGTTAGCTGTTCATAAAGTAATTTAAAAAGTTAATATGATTTCCATTGTTAATTATAAGAACGAATCATCTTCCTATTCTTAACAGGTTAAGATTGGAAGATCTTCAACAGCACACGTATAATTTTGCCAATAAATTGTTAATAGCACATTGTTACTTGTTATTCATCTGTGTAAATAAAGTAAAGAACAAGAATTAACGAGTGAAAATAAATGTAAATTTTGTTAAGTGATATTAATTCAATTCATAGTATGGATTTTTTAATAAATTTTTCCTTATTACGTTATCACGTAAAATTATATCATTGTTAGAGCTAGATAAACATCTCCCAGGCTTGTACTTGTATATACTATATACATACATACATAACATTTTATTAGTAATACATTTTATATTAATATAAAATGATATGATTTAATGTTAAAGCTATTATTTTTTTACAGTCAGGTTAATTAATTGATTTTTTACAAGTTATACTATAAACATATTTAAGTTTAAATAGAAATTTAACGGACATAACGTGGCTGACATATTTATAGAACATTTCTAATATTAATTTAATATCTGAGATAAAATTTCTAACATTAACAAACCTTATTACATTTAAAATTCTATAGAATAAATGTCAATTTATTTCTTACTCAAAATGAAAAGTTTTACTAAAAAAATCCTTAATCATCAGCCTAAGTTTAGGGAGCACTAGTAATCCAAACCCAGATATCTCTACACTCTGTGAATATTTATTTGTCTATGGACATGTGCCCCAGCTGTTCTACAAAATAATATAAATTGTAGAATCGTTTATTTTTGAAAACATTATTCAACTGCAAAATTAATATTTATTATTATGTACTATGGCTAACTACTTATCTATTTCAGATATCTTAGTCACTAATGAAAAAGTACCATGTAAATTTTTGCACGATCTACCAAAAATGGGTTAGTGTTAACTTATATGTGATAAATACGTATAAACTAGATATTCGTGTGGGAATTAAGTATTCCAAAACTAATTAAAATATTTTTATTTTATTTAAGAAATCTTATAATCAGTAACTTAATTATATTTAGAAAAAGCAGTGGCTTCTAAATATATTTTTAATTTTATCATATTCATCTACCAGAAGGCTAGCAGTTTTAACTAATTAATATATACAATAAATTATTGTTTTTGAATATTGTCTTTTTATTTTCTGTTTTCTCTAATATTTGATATAGGTTTCTTAGATCCTTCTGCTACTGAAGATGATTTAAAAAGTGGCTCAAATGTTGAAATTCCTATCTGGCTTGCGGAGTCCTTATATACTAGAAGACCACCATTAGTGAATGTAGAATTACCTAAAATATACAAAGAAACATATCGTGAAATATTGAATGCAGATGCTTGCACAGTGGATATGCATAAATTGGGACAGTATTTCTATGAACTTGGATGTTATGTTGCAAAATATGATATAAAGGGTGAAGTGGCAACAACTCTAATAGATGTAAGTATTTTTAAACATTTAATTTATGGTTCCGTAACATAAAAGTCACTTTCTTATGGTCTTTACAGACATTCAAGCAAAGATTTAAAATGATTTTATCAGCCAGTGTATCAACTGATTCAATTAGCACACTGCAACCATTATCAACTAGTGAAAGGGACCGTACAGCTGGGGCAGTGGTTAGTGAAAAGGCACTCTCTGGGTGGCTTAAGAGAGGAGATTGCCCTCTGACTACAGCCACTATGGTTGCTAATCATCGGAAACGAAAAAGAGCTGAAATGGAAATGTTATAGAAATAGATTTATTTATATTATAAGATGTCTTCTCTTTCCAAAATCATTTAATCTATTGTGTTGTTGAAATTATTATATTGTAAATATTATTAAAAATTAATGCTCAGTAAAACTTCTGATTAAATTTACTCTAAACCCACTTTTATTAGTTATTTAAATCCAATCCATAAAACTTTTACGGCAACCACAATCATCCATTACACTCTATAGTATAAAACAGATTACAATTTTATAAATATGTATAATAAATAACTTGTTTCTACATATTCTAAACTAATCTTGAGATCATAATTCAGAGCCCAATAATGTAACACAACAAGATGCTAAACAATTACATTTCACAAATATGTCATGTCTAGTTTATTAACTAATTAAGATCACTATTATCTATCTATTATAATATTCTGGCATACTATTAGTAGTATAAGTTTACCCTCTGGCTTTGCTTGCCGAAAAAATTGTCCTTTTCATCATTCTTGTTGGATAGTTGGTAGATAAATTTCTTAAATATTTTTAATCTATTACTAACAAGTATACAGTCACATATTTCTAATACTAATATAACATTAATATTATAAGTTGGGTGGTTGTAAGGTGATTATTACCACAAGCAAGACACCTCCGTAATTATATTTTTATACAGTATTTTTAGATTATGATGAAGTAATCATTTGTGATTTTTACATTACAAAATGCTGCATAGGAATCTTAAGATATCTTAGAGCTAAAATAAATAGTACTTAAACATAAATAAAATTACAAATCATCATCACAACACTGTTGCACCTCATTGTCTGTATTCTTATCACTAAATAATAGTTCTGAGGTACATTTGTATGGATGGATTGATTGTTAACATCTGTCATTCTTGACTGATGGGTTTAAGTCGTGAAAGTAAGCATGGGCCATGGCATCATCAGCTGGCATTCTCAATGCAGGATTGCAGGTAAGAAGACGAGCTAAGAGATCACGCCCTCTTGCTGGCAGCCTTGGGACTACTTGTGCTAAACCCAAACTAGGTTGATACACTGGCAGTGGTTTGTAATCTGGTAACTGAGTCACACCTGGCCAAGTATCCTCATTTGGTGTACCTGTAAGAATTACATTCATTAGCATACTTTACAGCAAATACATTACACCAATAATATTAGACTTTTACTTAATCCTTATTTATACTATGAAAAAAGTTATAATAAGTAATTGCTAGAAAAATATATAAATACCAAGCAATTTAAAAATCCTTTTAAGTTGATCATCAACGTCAGAGCCAGGGAAAAGAGGTCTGCCAGAATTAGCCAATTCTGCAAAAATACAACCGGCTGACCACATGTCAATACTAGTTGTGTACAACTTAGCTCCAAACAAGACATCAGGGGGTCTATACCAGAGGGTAACTACCTCTGCTGAATAGCATTTTACAGGAATACCAAATGCTCTAGCTAGACCAAAGTCAGCTAATTTTAGTTCACCATTTTTGTTGATTAATAGATTTTGAGGTTTTAGGTCACGATGAAGCACATTATGACTATGGCAAAAGGCAAGACCTCTAAGAAGCTGGTACATAAACGACTTCACTACATCTAAATCTATTTCATCGTTAAGACTATCGAAATATTTTTTTAGATCCTGATCGCAATGTTCAAATACTAAAGTCAATTTTTTTTCACTGTGTAGCACGTCGTAAAGACGGACGATATTTTTATGCTTTAATTCTTTAAGAAGACATATTTCACGTAATGCAGAAGAAGGTACCCCTTCATCGTCATCATCCAGCCTTACTCGTTTAAGTGCTACTATTTCATGGGTTTCTCTATTTTTCGCCTTAAAGACAGTACCATATGTCCCTTCACCAATTTTTTCAAGCTTTTCATATTTCTGCATATTCGATTTTGAAAGTTTAATTTAAAAATCTTTACACAGTCTGTAAGTTAAAAATTTTCACAGCAGGAATTTACAATTTTCTATGATTTTTCCCTAAAACATAAATGTCAATATGAAGGAAATCTTTTTAATGTAACAGACTATACTTCGAATTATTACATTCTTACAAAATAATTTATATACATATTTTTAATTTAAGGTAAGAGCCACTAACAACTTTTTTGCCTTTATTTATTCAAGGCGTAAAAAAATAATAAGTGTATAATATTGTTGGAATAAAAATCTCAAGTTACAGCTAAAGATCGTAAAATATGACATTAATGCCATACATTTAATATTTAAAATTTAAGCAGTATTGAACTGAAAATTTACCTAACATTAGTACGTAGGTATGTCTAACGTAAAATTATTGACATTGACAATTCACAATTGTCAATGTCAATAATTTTACTTGGATTGTCATCTTAACACGTATTTAACAATTCAATTAAAATATTTGATGTCATGTGTTTAGGACATTGTTTATATTTGGTTTTCAGAATATAAAAACTACTAAAATAACTGTGATAAAATTGAAAAGTAAGTAATCGAAGAGATATATATTTATTTTTCATAAACAGATGTTTTATGTAAATCACTTCCTAAGTCGCCATCTGATAAACTGGTTAGTTACGTAGATGTAAGAAAAGCGCACATCACGAGTTTTTGTTTGCAGATGAGTGAGGGGGAACGTACTTCGATTGATAAGTCAGAAAGCAGTTCCTTTGAGGACCTAGCTTCGGCAGCTGCTCATGAAATTGAGGAGGCGAAACTTGCAGACGCAGCGTCTGCGAATAAAGAAAAACTAGAAGAAAAACCTCTTGACGAGTGGCAAGATGTTCTCGGCTCAGGCGCATTATTAAAAAAAGTAATTATTATTATTAGAAGTATTATAGATTTTGCTGACTTTTTTAATGTCATTATTATTGTAATTTTTAGTTTGTAGAACAAGGTGATGAATCAATAGGCGAGAGACCACAAAGAAGTGATATATGTAGAATTAGCTATGAACTTAGGTTACAGGATGATCCACAGAACATTATTGAAAAACGGGATAACTTAAAAATTTACTTGGGTGACAATGAAGTGAGTTTTTTGTACAACCAAATTATCATATGAAATAAATATAAATGTAATTCTTAATAGCTTATCACAATTAGTGAATTCAATAGATTGTTATCTTTCTATGTAACCAGTTAATATCAATAAATATTATCTATATTAATAATTCTAGATCTTACAAGGCTTGGACCTGGCACTTACTTTAATGTATCGTGGTGAGGCTTGCTTATTACGGATAGCTCCAAGATTTGGTTATGGAGAATCTGGCCTCAAACCTGGTGAGAGCCTTGGCCTGGTGGGTGAGGTGGACAGCCCTAAGTATCAAGGCACTCCTATAGGTCCAGAAACATGGCTTGAGGCCTCTTTAAAGCTACATGATTGGACTGAAGAGTCAGAACATGATACATTGCCAGTTGCAGAAAGAATGGAGATTGGGTGAGTAATTATTATTATAGTTTTAATTTTAAATATATTATATTTTCAGTTTTGTGCTGTTCCATACTAAACTATTGTGAGGTTAGCAATTCATATATACAATATAATTTAAATAATTTGTTAATTAACAATAAATTTATATAAACTACAAGTTTTAAAGTTGTAACTTTTTGGTAAATAATCATTGATAATGTTTATTATGAATATGTATTGGTGTCAAGGACAGATGTTTAATCCACTTCCTTTATAAACATTTGTATGTGAAACAGTGATTGTCAATTTAAAATAACAATTTATTTGCTTGGTACAATGCTAAATGATATTTGTTGTTTTGCTCTTGTAGTTTTTTTGAGAAATAGTTTACTTATACAGTCATTGCAAAGTAAATTTTAACAAGAGATGTATTTGGATAGTTTACTTACATATTTTTTTTTATATTTAAATTTGTCAACCTTTATTGGATAGGATTTAGATCATGCATGTGCCCTTTCCTATTAAGGGAGCGAATAACGTAGTATGAGATCTGAGTTGTATAGGGATCAATGTGTATATAGAAACAAGGTCGCAATGTTGGATGACGTCACCAAATTATCATGACGTCAGAATGTACAGCAAACGGTTATTCGCTTATAAATTCAATATGCATTCAATTGGCGAATGAAGATGGCAAAAATTGTTTCTTTTAAAATTTCATTTCAGGTAATTCTAATTTCGTCGCAAACATAACATTTTCTTTTCGGTGATTTATACTGCATACATTAGCAACATATATTAAAGAAAACTTTATTATTTGTATGACGACAATTAAATTTAGGGAAGATGTTATTTCCTTCTATGTCCAACCGCTTATTAAAACAAAAATTTAGTATTATTTACACTTCATGTGACATTTTCTCTGCATGTCGCAAATTTTAGAAAGACCCCAGACATAAAGATATCCATGTAAAAATAAAATCTTAGTTAACCTTTCATCAACTTAGCTTGCTATTTAGTTATTCAGTGAATAAGTATATATGTATATTATTTAAATATGGTATGTTTTTTATACAGTTCATGCCTTTTTTTATATTTCATACATAATATTTCAGAATACGTCGTCGTTGTCGGGGTAATTGGTGGTACGGGCGGGGAGAGCCGACGCTAGCGGTACAGTTGTACCGACGTGCGTTAGATGTGCTCGATGAAAGCGAGGGGGGCATCACGGACCCCACGATATCAGGTGATATCGAGCCCACCTCAAATTCATTACTTTCTTTGTTAGAAGAACGTCTGAGAGTTCATAATAATATGGCAGCTGCACAGTTGAAGGCCGGCGCTTATGAGGCTGCTTTACAGGTTATATAAAATATATTAATGCTACATATTAAATAAGATTCTTAATGATGAGACCCTTATTACAAATAGACGTTCAGTGTGTATCTCGTACTAGAATGTTAAAAAAACTAAAGAATTATTAAAAATATACCTGCTGTGTTTTATTTTTTTTTAAATAAACACAAGTATACAATAATAATGTGGTTGAACTAAATGTGAGAGGAAAGATGAACGTAGTTCTAAATTATTTATTTTGACTTAACATTTTTTACCTTTTTAATCACCAGGCAGTGACCAGAGTGCTGACCTGCCAGCCTCGTAATGCCAAGGCTCTATACCGTAAATCACGTATCCTCACTGCAATGGGGCGTAATTCCGAAGCCCTAGAGGCAGCTAGGGCCGCTGCATCCTTGGTTCCGGGTGATATTGGTGTGCGTAAAGAGTTATCAAAATGTGAAAACAAAGCGACCAGAGACAGATCCGTAGAGAAGAAATTGGCCAAGCGCATGTTGGGAACTGCTGGACAGTCCAGACCAGAACCAGATAAGAAGCCTTCCGATCATAAGGTAATTTGCATAAAAACTAAATCTAATTAGCCGTTTGAAATATAGTTTTATACCGGTTTTATATATTCATTATACAAAAATGGTATCTTTTTAAATATTTATATATTATTTTTCAGATGTTAATATGGGGATCCCTATTGCTGAGTCTCCTAGTGGGTGTGGCCAGTGTGCTGGTGTACCGCTATAAGATGCAGTCGGAATGAGCCCACAGCATTGTCACAAGTAATTATATAAACATTCTAAACCTAGTGTATTCATTTAGGATTTTTTTTTGTACAATTTGTATTAAAATACTTGAGAAATATGGTAGTATGTATGAAATGTCTGAACAATAATGATTTTATTCAATTATAACTTGCTTAGATTTTATTAATAAAACAGGACATATATTGAAAAAACGTTTTACAGGTTATAAAATAAATCTTATTACAAGGGTGAGGTGAATCAGCTTGAAGAAAATTAAAATTGTACCGAAACTCTACTCTAGTAAGTCTACCTCCTGAAAAAACAAATTATACAGGATTATTTTTATAAATAAATATTCTTCAATTTTCTGGTAACAAATGATGGAAAATAGCATTTTTTTCTATTCCACATACATAATTTCTAAATCAAGTTAGTATCAGTAGATATCTGTATTGCGTGGGGTAGGTTAGGTTGAAGGTACCTTAATATTTTAAAGGATGGTATTTATTTCATACATTGTATTTTATTGTTTTTTTTTTATTTAAGTCGTATAACTTAGATATATAAAAAATATGGTACATACATAAATAAAAATATAAATATTTTTTGAAACTTTTTTTTAGCTAAGAGGAACAGTTATATTTGCATTCCAGATATCAACATGCTCTAAGTACTTACCATAAAATATTGGATTATATTGTAATTGCTCACAAGTTTTTTTTATTATCATGAAAAAAAAAACTTGTTTAAATTGAAATGTTTTAAAAAAAAACAAACAAAACCCAGATATCGTAACTTATATTTGATTTCTAAATTGTATTTGACCTAAGGTTTGTGTAATGTTGATTTTATATCTAAAAATATAAATATAAAAATTTACAGCAGTCGTACGTATGTCTGCATTTCAAAAATGGTGCTTAAATTTTATAATTTGAAATGAAAAAATTAACCATATTTTTGTGTAATATAAAGAAAACTAAATTGTTTTAGATTTAAGCATTTAAAATGAGTAAAATTACTTACATATTGGTTTGGTAGGTCTATATATAAATAAACACTTTAAAAAAATAATTTGTTTTATTATTTACTTTATAATAATTAATTTACAATAAATATATAATACTTAAATAATAAACACGAAATTCTTAAATGAACTGCAAACTAAAATATATATTTCTGTTGGAATGTGCTTTTTAAAAATAAATAAAAAACATATTCAAATTAACATTTGATACATGAGAGAATAGTAATTAGAGGATAAATACCGTCTAAACATTTTTGGTTATATGACAAAGTTTATAACAAAAGAGACTTTATATTTAAAAAAAATGTTCTAAATATAACGCAAATATGTAATTTTTTGACGATTAGTCCATTAAGTAATAGGACATGGATAAATTGGCTCTTGGAGAAAATATTACAGGAACCGTGAATGAACTAACACAACTTTTTATATTATAGAGTTAGTTCATCTTTAGGTTTATAAAAAATATACATGCCTTTGTTTAATGTTGTACTTCATTTGTTATTTATATTAAATTTAACAAAATTCTTTCAAGTCAATTATTAAAACGAGGTATCTACACATAGTAATGATGCCAAAAAGTTTTGATGTACAAACGGGCTTCTAAACAATAATTTTGGATATTTTTATATATATGTTTGTTAGGTTGTTCGTGCTTCATTGAAAACGAATATTCGGATGTTTATAAAATTTGATGACGACTTATTCCCATCGAAAAATGCATACAGTTTGAGCTTTAATAATTACAAACCAGAACTTGTGATTTTGACAAAATTGTGTTATGATAGACTTACTAATAATTAGATAACAGCTAGTTTTTAAAGAAATAGCACACACACATATATATTGAAAAAAATAATTTAAACGTGTATTCGAACTCGCCAAAATATAACTTAAATTCATATATTTACATAATGTAAAAAACTGTCATATTATCTCCTGTGGGTACATATTTTAGCGATCCAGCTCGTGACGTGTGTCAATATAACGATATGGCCGATTGTTGATAGAGACTGTACTGAAAATACGGTGGCCACGAAATCGTATAGCAGCTTAGGAGAAAACACCGTCCATACAAATAAGTGATTTCGAAATATAACAGCTATAAAACAATACGTAACTAGCTGATAGACCCTCTGTAACGCGAATATGTTTATCACGCGCCATACTGACTGGAGGTACCTGAAACATACATACAAATAGGCCTTTAATTAAATAAATAGTTTTTTATAGTTTTATATGTGGCCAGTCTCATTCAGGCCACTGCCACTGTGGCTCAGTTATCATGCAACCGTCATGTACGTTAAAATTCGTAGGTTCAAAACATTATGAAAATAAAAAAAAATATATTATTAATAAATACAATATACGAAATATTTAAAAAACTTCATATAATTAAATCATTCATTGTATATTAATTTAAGATATAATACTAACTGCTGCCAGTCCGTGGCGCTCCTCGCCAGCAGACAGAACAGGCTGGCGCCGGCGAGGGCGGGGCCTGCGTAGGCGTGTAGCCCCATGCGTAGCGCTACGCGGACGGGGCTGTACTCGCGTAGACCCACGTAGCCCGAGCCTAGGTCTACGGAGGCCAGGCTGTTTGAGTTGCCCTAAAGAATTATATAAAATGTTAAATTCTTTAACACAAACAGGACTCGAACCTGCGATCTCTGGAAGACCATCCTAGTCATTGTAGCAACTGAGCTATAGTGTCGCTACTTGATTATTAATTATATTAATATATAAATGTTGTTTGTTATATCAAGGTATTATTGGGACTAACACACACATTTGTATGAATTATTGATATTTTTTTTGAATAGAATATTATTCTAGATGGACATAAAACATCACACTTAGAACCAAATGTGTAACACCCTGTACCAAATGTGTAACACCCTGTAGTTTTGGGAACAGCTAGTTAATAAATAAAAAAAACAAAAGGCTCACCTGATAGAAGAAGAAAAGCATTCCAATCCACAGATGTACCAGAGCTTTGCTGAGAGCATCCGCTACTTCTGTCCGTTTAGCTCTAGCGTCCAGCAATTTATGATCAAGGCATTTGGAGGTCAAGACGCACGTGAAGTATATACTTGGCACCATGATGACGTTGTGAGGGCGCATCAGTAATATTATTATCAGCATCATATCATTATACATGATATGAGTGATGGAGTTCGCGAGGGTCAACTTAACGTGGTCGATGTTCCAGGGCTCCTCCATCTTGTAGAGCATGTCCTCCGTCTTCTCCTTCGGCTTCATATAACCAAATTTATTTTTACTAAATTTGTTGACTCCAATGTAAGTCAATATTTCGAATATGAACTGTGATATCAGCACGCCCCAGAAGACATTGACGATTACGACAGGATCCCAGGACCTCATGATGTCGTATGGGGTGTCAATGACCCCCGTTGCGACTCTATAGGATATGATACACCCTGTAGCTACGACGGTGAGGGCGTTGTTCATTTGTAATAGATTGTTCATCTGACGTACATTCCATAGACATACGAGGAGTGTTAGAACTGTCCCTGTAAAATAAATAATATAATATTTAATATTTTTTTAATTATACATATATACTTGAACGGTTTAATGTTCAGTGTTATTATAGTATAAATAAAAGGTATATTTTAAAAATATATTGACTTAAATACTTAATTACTGGACATTTTTAGTAATAAAATCTACCAGGGATATGTTCTTATTTAAAATAAATCATATAGACTATATTTACAATAAATCATTATAAAAATTCTGCATATATTGGATCTTATTCAAAATATTTCACGTTCTGAATTCAAAATTAATTCTTAAAACACTAACAATGTCATTGTTGATTATCTTAATCTTGATAATAATTATATCATTTATATCATAATTATATATTATGACACAAATCTAGTTATTAGCTGAGCTCTATAATTGAGAGCCAATTATATAAAGCAGGGTCAGATTATAATTGCCATAATAAATTAACTCAATTACAGTTATGCGCCCATTTCATTATACAATTTAGCAACACTATTTGACCTTGAAAGAAGCATGCTTCTCTCTGATTGGTGGAGACTCCTTTAGAATACTCGTCATTTTTCAAGGTCAAATAATAATTAAATGGTGGGCAGCTAATTGTATTACATACATACCTATAATACAATGTAGTTCCAAGTAGAAAGCGTTTTCAGGTGCATTCAACCAGTCTGCTGTGTCCGGGAGGAACAGCCACCGATCTCCTGTTTGATTCATTGTTCTTAAATATCTAAAATAATAACAGATATTATTAGAATATATTAAATATTTAAAGTTTCTAAACATATGTACACTATGATATTATTTATATAAAGATATCTTTATACAATTAATTTAAGTAATTGCTTATGAAGATTGCTTTGGATTTTATTGTTGAATTTAAAAATAGTGAAACATAGTTCTAACATAAATAATAAAATATCTATAATTAAAAGCAAACTTACCTGTGTAGACCAATCAGGAGAACCCACTGCGGCACAATGGACACACCAACGGAACTCATTTTTAAATCTAAATCTGGCTTTTCCTGGACTTCCGTGGAACCGGACCACTTCTTACCAAAATACATAACCAGTACGACAATTGTGCGAATTAAAATAAAAAACATTAACGTATTCCACAAGAAATACCAGGTCATGTGCTCCTCTTCTATGAAACTTGTTCCAAAGAAGGACCAAGAATGAAACAACGTACCAATAATTAATAAATAGTCTATCACGTTTAATGCACTTAAGGCAGACAGATCTTTGGTCTTTTCTATACAGGTCTTTATAATGAAGTAGGCGGCGGTGATGGTTATGGCCATGGCTATAAATGCCATGGACCACAACGGCTTAAAGGAACAGAATTGGCTCTTGGTCTCCGTTATGAAGCAGCTTGTGACTAGAATGCTGGCTATAATAGCGTATATAACAGCAAAAGCCACTAGTGTGCTGGCTTTTGAGTTCTGCTGGCTGTGGTGGGGTATGATGTTTCTTTTGTGGTTGTCCGTTTGAAGAGAGTATATGGTTATACATAGAAGTGCCACGGTTATCTGAAATAGATGATTAAATATTTATTAATGTTATAAAAGATATAATCATTTAAAAAAAAATACTATATAACACAATAAATGTCAAAAAAATATATTTTACCTAAAAATTTAAAAAATGGTTTCTTCTATCTTCAATGTCTTATAATAAATACATTTGACATTTTTAAAAATTTATATTAAAAGTTAAATCTCTTTATACATGTTGCTTAAACAATTTACAGACATTTAAATATAAAATTAAACATCAAGGACTCGAACCCACGACCTCTAGTACACCGTAATTTTACTCTGCCTACTGAACTATAGGGTACTTGGCCATTTTATATTTATATTATAAATAATATCCAACTTACAATATACAAACAGAAAGTTGCTATCCCAATAGCGAAGACATCAAACTCAGTGGTTGTTTCGGTGAAGTACTTGGCCATCCCCTGTAGAGACTCCTCATAGAACTCCTTGGCGATCTTGGCAGCGCTTTGCTGGCCAGTTGCCAGGAAGTGGGCGAACTGTGTTGAAGCTCGCTTGTATTGTTTGTATATTTCTAAAATATATATAAATATATTTGTTATTTTAACACTACATTGAAATTGCTGAAAACATTATCTTATAAAAAAATCTGAATTTAATAGACGAAATGAATCTTAATTTGAAGATTGAAAATAAACGAAAAAATCAACTAGCTTACTGCTCTATACAATCCCATTACTCAAACAGTTATAGTTAAAATACCAAATATTTACTTTGGTACAATCAGTTCTCTGAAATTATCGTACCAGTAGTGTACCGTAGCCAGCCAGCCAGGCCTGGCGGTATACTCCTGGTACCCTGGCTTTAGTTGAAGTTCCCTCACCAGTATCAGTGGGCACTCGTTTCCCAATCTCGCTAGTCTGTACGTGCAACAAGTACAGCAGCTGACGTACATCAGATGGCAGGAGTGAAGGTAGGATGACTCCCGCGCTGTCCCCAGGGAGGGGACAGTTCAGTAACCAAGCGATAGAGGGCGCCACGTCCACCTGGGAGACTGTAGGGCCTGGACCTAACCTTGATAGAATAAATAGCATTTAATAATGTATACTGCGTTATAAATAGAGAAAAATATTCAACGAACTCATTGAACAAAAACGTTTAAGGCTTCTCAGACTAAAACTGTGAAATATGAGGCAAATATATTAGTAGCCTAGCTCTAGGAGCTCCGTAGGGGGGGGGGGGGGGGAAGTAACTCACTCCAATTGACAAGTTTGAGTCACAAGAGTCGGTGAAACCTTTATTTTTTTCTAACTATCCAGTGTAGAACTCCTCACGAGAATCGCAGTGGAAACCTTTTTTGAAAGTCTAAGAAGCAAACGTTCACGCATCTACCCCGCTCCCTCTAATCGGATTTCTGACAACGGCCACCTTCGTTCTTATATAGGTCTTTAATACGCAATGACAGATCGAAACTTGATGTAGGGAATTGTTTCTTTTTTAAACATACGTACAAACATTATTTATTCAAGCCGAGCCAATATTCAAACCATCACCACCGCATGTTAAAAGCTAGCTCTGTGGTAAGCTTACGTATGTATTAAAGTTATATACTGGGCTGATGTAATTAGTTTAAGCTGTAAGTTTGTGGACTAAACTTATGTATGAGTCGAATACGTTTTTCGTTTACATTTTCCTAGACGAAACGAAAACGTTTTTCATAATACTAAGCTTATGTACTTAGCTTATGTATTGAGGTCATGTATTAAGCTTATGTACTATAACCTCCGCCATGCCCAACCCGTCTCGATATAGTACTGACCAAGTTTTTGTTTCACGGTCAAGAAAGGTACGCACCTTCCAGTCATCAAAAGTACATTTAGGTGTTCTTATATGGTTTTTACACCGATCACTAATAAATAATTGCGGAAACAGTCGTGGTTCCTGCTATCCTAGAGTTATACGGTGAGCCTTTGGTCTTTTCTAGCCCCGATTCCTGCTGAGCGGGAAAGCTACCCTAACAGGGGGCTGCTTTGTCACCGCTGGCGATGACGGAGTACTCTTCAAACGACAGAAATTAATAAAAGTTAATCAAGAGGTTATGTGTGTGTGTGTCCATTGAAATATTAGCATGTATATTAGACGTGTATATTTTAAAAAAAGTACCTTACACGCATCATAGTCTAGCAGAAAAATATATTTAATTCGTATTCGTTTGGCATGTATGTCAGCGTGTATGTGTTACTCACGGGTGAGGGCACTGGAAGTCCCTGCTCTTGAGCAGCACCAGCGGCACCAGCACCTCCGCGGGCGAGCCGCCGCCGTGCCCGCCCGCGTCCCGCATGCCGTGATCGCCGCAGATCAACAGCACACCCGCTCTGTCCTGTCACACGGGTTGTATGTCTGTCTGTCATGACTTAGATGACCATTTTTCGCATTAAGATATATATTATTTTTATCAACTTTTAAGGTTATGCTTCAATGACACAGAGTATAAAGAGAATTCGCTTCAATTAATTTAGAGATAAGAATAGTACAATTTTATAAATATATAAATGGTATAATTTACCCATTTTTGCATTGCAGCATATATTTTCTGGACCACTCCATCCATTTCCACTAGCTTTGGCTTTATTTTAGGGCTCCTCGCACCCTCTAAATGGCCGATATGATCTAACCCCAAATAGTGAAGCACCAGGAAGTCAAATGTAGGTTTGTTTTTGGCATCTGGCGCTAACACTTTATCAAGATGCCTTGTTACATTATTATCTACCTACAAACATAAAAAATACTTGGTCTATCTTTTCTATATCAAAACATATAACAATCAAACCATCCCAATGCAGATAATATGAAAAAAAAGCTGTTTATACCTCCGTGTAATCCGTAACGAAGAAAGAGGTGGTACCATCAGACTCTGCCCAGAGCCCAGGGAACAATCTCAGCCATGTGTCATCACCATACATCACAGATTTGAGCCCTCTTGATTTAGCCACTCGGAGCACACTGTCTCCTCGAACCGCTGGTGCCCCAAAGTTTAGAGCCACATCTGCAAATGTTGATACACTGCCCGTCATCATAGCCTGGAAGAACATTAGATAGGTTATTCCTAAATAGTTGTAAAGACATTTAGACAAATTAGTATTCAGGTATGAGATGAAGTTAGTATAGATAATAAAATAATACTATATCAATGAACAACAACAAATCTGACATACCCTTTTTTATACATTTAACATAGTTTCAAATTCTTTATTTTATTTTAGATTTAAAAGACATTTTATTTCTTGAAACATACTGTAACTTTTACTTTATGTTATATATATATAGTTATGTTATGTATATTGTCACAGTAATATATTCATGTGTATATATTTACACCAAAAGACAAGAATATCATTCCGATAATTTATAGTCATGCAGTATATTTAAAAATATATACATTTAGTTGGAATAAAATGTCAGAATGAAATTCTTTGATTATGCTAAATATTGTAGGCAACCCATCGGATGATATTTGGGCCTTCATACTGTAAATTAACACCAAGCAAAGCCAAAGTATACATGCTTACAATGGTCGGTTATGAATCAATGATAATCATACTAGATCATGTAAAATAACAATCTTTTAACCAATGCCGTAAAGTCCAAATGAATTTGATTTGTGTTAGTGTTGCTATTTAATAATTGCACACTACAAAACTCCTGAGGAACTTTTGCAATGTATGTAGGCAATGAAACATTTATAATTATTCATGCATGACTACATACATACATGACTATATACACTGAAAAATATAATTTCCAGTACAGCTATATATAGTACTCTATACATGAAATAGTAATTAGAACAAATCTGTATATTAAAATAGAAAAATTTGTTAAATATGAAAATAACAGTTTTGTTCTATAATTCCAATAAAAATAGAATTGTATGGATTTTATCATGTATATGATGCTGGACGGATCAAGCCAAACTCATGAGCAGCCAGTATTAGTAACCATACTATACTCAAGTTTATATTAATTTCAATGCAATCACGCTGACAGTCTCAAGCAAAAAAAAAAATAAAAAGGTATTAATAAATAAATGTTTGGATTCCAAACTACAAAACCAAAGAAAAAATCTAAAAAACAAACATCTTTATAATCTTTATTCAAAACAAACATCTTTTAGATCTTTATCATCTTTATAATTTAGTATATAAATATAATATTATTTTTTTATTTTTTCTTTGGCTTTATCTTCAAAAAAGGCAGTGTAATTACAAAAGGTGACACTTGCAAATATATCCCTCCAGAAGTTTATAGTGCGCCTCCACTGTGCCTTCTCCTTTTTTCTTTCCGGTGACTGCACATGTTTTTTTTTATTATATTATACATGATAATTTTACACAGAAATTATAACATTTTCTTTTTCTTTGGTCTTGTGATTGAACCTATTATATTATATAACTATTTGTTGCTTGTGACTTTGTCTGCATAAAATACTTCAATTTGCCTGTCATCAGAGGAACTTTAGAATTAAATATTAAAATCCTCCCATTAAAGAACACTAAATAAGTAATTCAATTGACTAGTTTAGAGTGTAGGGAATACAAACAAACAGAACAAGAAACAAAAGATTAGAATTATATGTATGCAAAGTCCAATTTAAGTAGAAATAAATAGCTAAATATATATTTTCCAATATTGTTCTAGTAATGCTATAAATGAAATATATAAATACCTTAATTCTAGGCATTGTTACTGTTGGTGGTTCAGCTACAGATACATATATGCAAGCAGATTTGTTCTTTAAAAGTTGTCCGGTGTATGGCATATGTTCCTCAGTGACAAAATCATATCTTAATCCATCTATAACCATTAAAATAACAGTGTTCTCACCAGAGTTGTACACTTGATGGCCATCAATACTAAAATGGATACATATTAATTTTATTACAAACATAATTACAAAGTACATCATTATATTAAATTAAGTCAATATTTGAATGTTTTTTTACCTGACTTCTTCAATAAAGTTAGGAAGGTCATCCATGTGAGCCAGTTTGCCTGAATTGTATTTTAAGGGAAAGAACCCATATAGGAACAAACATAGTGCTCCCAAAGCTGCTATGACTAACCATAGACTCGCCCATCTGTGCTGAATCCACGACAACATGTTAAAGTACTTTACAACACTACTCGGTTACATTCAGGCTGTGGTAATACCTAGCTTTGGTTCACTGATTGACCGGTTGGTCATTTCCTACACAATATTCCCACTATCGAAGAGGTTAGGCAATATGTAGAATATTCTGTACAATTGCTTTATTGGTAACTTAAAACTTTATCAGCGTAACGTAATAAGATCGTAAGATAAGGTTGAATTTCTATGCCGAATGGTAGGCAGTAGGAGCGTATTTGAAATTAACTGATTGTTATTTTTATTGGTGTGCTTGTATGGTTATAATTATTTTTCAATATCTTTATATAATCGTATTAAATTTTAGTAACGATTGACGGCTAGTCATGTTTATTATTTGAGAAAAAACCCTAAGAAGTGTGAACTTAACATTAACTTTGTTATTATTGACATTTGACAAGTGTCAACCTTCGACTTTAATTTACATTGACGTGTTTTTTTTGTTATTTGGGTTACTAGCTACTAGAGATTTAATAAACGGCTAAATTTGAACTACGAATTTATACTTGATACCTCAATTAATAATAAAAAATCTAATCATAGAAGAAAATTATTAAAAAATGAGTCTTATCTAATGTATAGAAAGTTACTATTTCCTTGCACCAAGAAAAGCTAAGATGATCAAGCTGTAATTTTTGTTGAATGTCATTTCAACATGAATCATATTATTTTATTTATTATTACAAAGATCCCTTATTATTACAAAGATCCTTTTAAAAATGTTATCTTATGTGCACTCCTGCTACAAAGGTCAATGGTCATAATAACCGAATCAGGCAGCGATATGGTAGCTCAATTGGTAGAGTGACAGTATTTTTATTTTTAATTTAAATGAGCTTAACATGGCTACACATGTTTAAAGATATCTTCAAACATTTTGTTCCTTTTGTTGCAGCAGTTTCTTTGAGAGTTACTGCAAAAAATACTTCTTCAATTAAAAATGTTTTATTATAGTGTTCTAAGAAGCTCTGTATATGTATTTAAATAAATATAGAATAAAAAATAAATTGATACGGGCAGGGATTCGAACCCGCGACCTTTGAGTTCAGTTCGAATCGCTGCCCGTATAAGTTTATTTTTCATTCTATACTTATTAAAATTTAAAGAAGCTACACGTGGCTATATTTGTTTATAGACATTTTCAAACAGTTTTGTGTACGTTTGATGCATTTTACGTATGTTGTCGTTATATGTTTATTGAGTATGTAAAACCACAAATTTTGATATTATTTACTTTCATGAACCATACCTAATAAATAAAATGTATATTTTTGCCCGGCTGTATTCACGTGAAATTTTATAGGAATGTACCCGATTAGTTTCGAATCCATTCAGGGTGGACTCGGCGTCAATTACTTTTTATGCTCTTTTATTGAAAACATCTTGACTTCTTCAATTTGTTCTTACAAAATATGAAACACACGGTTAATTGTGATTATTTATTTGGTAAGAAACAGACATCACTTTACCACCATTTAGTATTAACATATTTACATAATGTGAGAGCGAGCACAATTTGTAACTTCCGAAGCTTTCAGGTCATTTTAAAAAAAAAAATAACTTTCATTCTGCTCGATTTCATAGATTGCTGGTTTCCGATTTCAGTCTTAATAATATTTAATATAGTAAAATATTGGATTTCTTTTAGTTACTATCTGTAGCAGTTATTGAAGACTCCTCCTGAACTTCTGAACCACCTTTTGTAGCGGTACGGTCTTTGTTATTTTTGTAGTATTCAAATTTTTTCAATGCGATGACATGGATTGACATTTAATTGGCCGAACACGTACCTGGCCTTTGATCTTGCCCATAAATAATATCTAAAAAAAAACGATAAAATAATAAACTAACTAGCTAGCATTGCAGTTACGAAATAAATATTATAGTAAATAAAACAATAAAGGACAGTTAAATCAATTAGAGAAATAGCTGTATAAAGCAAACAAAAAGGTTAACTTACATTTTCACTATTCTTTGAAAATAATAGTCAACCATGAAATTGGCAGAATGTTTCATACATCATTGTGAATGAGGCCATAAGTTAAAAAAAAAATAACCATAAGTGAACTATTATAGTTTCTTACAACAATTATTATTTCAAATATAGATTGAGGATGACTTCTATAATTAGCCGCTGAATAGACACTACTGAAATAGCCTCTACAAATATCATTCATGAGACAATTGACACCTAGATGTGTGGGTATATGTCTATCACTGTAAGAATCTTGTTTAATAATAAAGATCCAGAGAAGATATGACTATCATCCCGCCCACTTGTGGGAAGGCATTTATTCTAGAAAGACTCCTACATTTTTCAATGCACAATATTTTTCAGTCATTCAGACACATCATTGGCGTGGTGACCATGTTTTAATATATTTTGAATAGTATTTTTTTGATGTAGACAAATTTCTGCTCGCGTTCTCACTTGCATCTACACAAACAAACGTTCATACCGTACCAACACCTCTTAGAGGTTTAAATAAACATGCTACAAAATACAAATATAAAATAAAAAAAGTGTATATTTTTTTATAGTGTTTTACTGAATTCCAAAATTACGGATTTTATTAAAAACTGTCATTCCCTATTTAAGCACCTCATATTAAATACTTTTTTCTAATCACAGAGCTAAATAAATTTCAGACAACAATCACTGATTTGTTGCTTTGGCTATAGATAGACTTTAAATATAGACAGGGCATCTAGTAAGTATATATATAACTATTGTGGATTAACTAGCAGGCTAGAAACAATATTTTATTGTTTTTTTTTTGGTTGATAAAACTATTATATATATTATCTTGGCTGTATTCATGTGAATTGTATCGCAATTTGCCCGACTAGTTTCGAGCTCATACGCGGTTCTTACTCATGAGCTCGAAGCGTGGCGGACTCGTGCGTGAACTGCGTGTAGCAGTTCTTTGGGAAGGTGAAGGCGGTGGGGAAGAAGTAGTCGGGCAATATCCGATACAATTAACGTAAATACAAACACATACAAAGTTATGTACCATAGGCATTATGGTTTACGAAAGGTGATCTAAAAAACTGGACCCCTAGTACGAATTTTGACGTGACGAATCGTTAATAGTTTTCGAGCGGTCACGATACGAGTTATTGTTGTGATTTGTAGTAAAACAATATAGAACTCATTTCATGATAATTGAAAACTATCAAAGTTTCGTAACGTAAAAACTCTTACAAGGGTAGGGTGTAGTCTGAACCATTTATTTTCCGTATCAGAATCTACTAAATGGTGTCAATACTTTCAAGTTCAAGGTGTTGTCTGATTCATACAGTGTGGGCGCTGAAAAGTTATATTTAAATCCGTACTGAAAGAGAGTTCTCTAGTATCTCGAGCACAACGCAGCGCGCCTGCAACGAACTGAAACTGAACAAGGTATGTTTTTAATATTTATTGCCAAATATTGTGTTTTTTTTTTATTAGTAGTGGATTCTCTCTGATTAAAATAAAATGTTTAAAGTACATAACTGTGAACGTTATGTTTTTTTAAATAATAATTATTAAAGTGAATAGTGTTGAAGTAAAATAGTGACCACAGTTTTTTTTTATGTTCATTAAACTGTATTGATTGAGATTACATTTTCAATAAAACTTTTTACAGTTAATTAAAAAAAATATTTTTGCAGTTGCATGCTAATTTGATTTAATAAATCGAATTCATACTATAACAAATATATTTTTCTCAACGTCACGATGTAAATAGTAAAAAAAATATGTATATAAAAAAAAATCATAATCTTTTCAAATATAAATTCAGTCGACTCTGTTGCATCAGAAGTATAAATGTGTGCTGGTGAATCACCTGTGGAATCGTTCCAGAATTATGTTCTGAATCGTGATTTTAGATTTAAATCTCTTGATATTATAATCGTTTACTAGAATCTTAAGTCAATGAATCTGAAATTATAACTAAGCCACTTTATGCATGAAATACTGTGGTATTAAATTAAATTTACTATACAACGGTACCAAATGATTTTTTATTTATAAAATATGTTTTAACATATTTTAACTATACGATATATAAAGGGGGGTATACTTTAATATATGTATTTAATGGAAGTTTAGTCTTAATATAGTGATGAATAGGTTGGTGAAACAGCCAACGACCGTGGATGCTGCTTTAGGATCTCTTAAAATACCCACAACACTGTTTACCTTGTGCTAATTTGTAGATATATAAATTATCATTTGAGCTGATATTGTCGCTGATCTCATAGTTTTATTGTTAATGGTAAATCTTTTTCAACATTTTGAGGTAAAGTAAATAATCTCTAGGTATTTCGCCACTTGTACCTTGCTACTACGTACTTAGCCTCGTCTTCTAATTTCACGATATCTTGTTTTTTAACTCGAGTAAGTTTATCTGGAATAAGTGTCTACTTAGCGATGAGGCCGCCTTATAGAACTTTGTGTCAATTGTATCCCGTGTACTTTAACTTATAATATGAAGTAAACAAAAATATATCTGGACGTTTCGAAGTTGTTAAAAAATCTTTGCTAAAAAAAATCCTTATTATATTGTTTTTTTTTCCAGATGTCTATAGTACCAATGCTATTCCGTGACTGGTGGGACGACTGGGAGCGGCCGTCGCGGCTGCTGGACCAGCACTTCGGCTCGGGCCTTAAGAGGGACGAGCTGCTGTCCTCCCTCTCCGCCATGCCCTCGAGCTCCCTCTTCAGGAATACCTACTTCCGGCCTTGGAGAACCAGCCTCGCGCGGCAGGAATCCTCTTCCACCATTAACCTTACTAAGGAAAAGTTTGAGGTGAGTTTTTAATTATATTGTTAAATTAAAGTATTTATGTTTTTGTTTGTAAATAAACATTTGTTCAAATTTCATATAAATATAGAATGATAAATAAATCGTTATGGGATTCGAACCCGCGACCTCCGGTAAACCGTCCGCTTTACTAATATCTTATTATTCACTTAAATCTTTTTGCTTTATCTTTATTTATTTAAAATTTAAATAAACTGACCATGATTATACATGTTTATAGAAATGTATAAACAATTTATACAAAGTTTAGATTCCGTAAAATCCTATTCTACCTTTTATAAGAAAACTACTATATGATACACTTATATTCTAAAATAATCGAACAAGAATTATTTATTTTAGGTTATTCTTGATGTGCAACAATTCACTCCGGAGGAAATTACAGTGAAGGCATCCAACAACTCGATCGTGGTAGAGGGGAAGCACGAAGAGAAACAAGACGAGCACGGCTTCATATCCCGCCAGTTCACACGCAGATACATCCTCCCCTCAGGATATGACGTCATGGATTTAGTCAGCACATTGTCCTCTGACGGTGTCCTCACAATCACAGCCCCCAAGCGCCCTCCCCCGAACAACGGCGAGAGAATCATCCCCATCATGAAAACTGGTCCAGCGAAGCAAGCTGAAGTGTCTGAACATCCCCGGGAACAAACTGTCCCTATTGTTACTTCTCCCTAAGTGCCTTGAGACTTCGACAATGCAACGATCGAGACACGCATTTATTTTGTAACCCGCCGTTGGCCGACAGCGGACTAATGGCATCATTTCATTATACGATCTAAACCATACGATTTGACCTTGAAACATAGTTTATAAGCGTCTCCACCAATCAGAGAGAAGCACAAACTCACAAAGATCACTAACTCACTTTTCACAATACAATGTGATGTACTCTAGTTGAGATAGTGTCGCTTAAATTGTATAATGAAATGGGATCATAACTCGAATTGAATAGTTATCAGACACATGTAAATATGTATAATATATTATACCTATTTTTTTATAATGGTGTTTTATTTATTGCTGATTTTCAGCTAAATATTATAAACAATAGAATTAAATAGTAATTTTTATCTGCTTATATTTGGAATCCATTAAACTAAAATAGTTATTTCAAATGTATTTTAGTTTCACGAGGTTAATTTAATGAAACAAGGAACAAAAATAAGTAACAAATGTTTAAAAAAATAAAATATCTATGTTGTAGATATATTAGTTTGTTCAATGTTGTGTTCATCTTAAAAGTATCATGAAATAAACGCTTTTATTTTTATCTCTAACTTTGTATTTACATGATTATATAAAAACAGAAGAATGTTGAAATAATTGTCATTATATGAAATGTCGAATTATCAACTTATGTAAAAATATTTCTCAAATATAAACATAATACATAGATAAGAACCTTTTCAATTCAATGGTTAAATTATAACCTAAGTATTTGCACCTTGGCTCTAGCGCCCCAAACGCGAAAACCGTATCATATTATTGTTATAATAAAGAATGAGAACTCATACCCAACCCATAAAACCAAAACTGTATATATAACAATTACATATAAATACTACGAAACAATAACGTGAAACACAACTGGCTTGTAGGTATGTGTATGCAACTTGAACTTCCAAGACACTTTGGTATGTTAGTTACAGCCATGAGCATGCACTAAGCAAACCGCGGCAATACATTAATGATAGGCAAATGCGAAAAGCCACAAAAAGCAATAAGTACACGTTCTAACCAACACAAATAATGAATAATAATTCCTTCGTTGTTAATGTACGCCGTCGTCCCTCGAACACATTTCTGGGGCCAGGCGCGATGTAAAAATGTCAACGGTGTGACAGATTTTCTATAATTCAAACGTTGGTCTAAAAAGCAATAAATGTTGAAGTAATTTAATTCCCTCGTACTCTTGTTCAATAATATTGTTAATTTATCATTGTCCCGGGAACAGGGAGAGAGGAATGTTGATGACTTTTAATATTGTGTAAATGTGTTTACATTTTACAAGGGAATGTTGGGAATGGATGATTGTTTTTTGGATTGCGTTTATTTCTATTGTTATGATTATTTTTTTTATTTAGACATAAAAATCATTATAAAGATGTCTGTTAATTAGATCCTGCTGACATCTATCAATATGTTTAAAGACTTTTTTAACAGCGACATCTATATGAAGATTAATCAACTGTAAATCAATTTCTTTATAAGAGATGGCGGTAGGTGTTCCAAATTTTTTTTGTAACTTCTTTAAGGGTAATTAGCTATTTTGCGGTAGAGCTTCGCTGTAGCCATTTGACATCAGCTCGTATACAGGTTAGCTCGACAAAGTTAGTACCACTTTTTCATAAAAGATCGGCGCTTCTGCGGTTTGAGCTAGCCAAGGGCCCAAGTCTCTACGTTTCTCTCTTTGTTGAATGTTCAGCATTTGCAATTTTCCATGTTTTTCAGAACTCCATGGTCAACGGCACCACGCATCATCAGATGGCCCGGCTGACTTGCCATATAATCCTCTAATAAACTTTAACTTTAAGACTGTAAATTTCACATCAAACATTTACTAATGAGATAGCATTAACTCCACGAAAGTTGAAAAACAAAAACAAAAAAAACATTATTTTTCGTTCTTGTTTTACTATGAACATAATATCTTCATATTTAAGTTTGAATATAAAAGAAATCTTCATAATTAACGACTTTATAAACTGTGCTTTGACAGTTGAATGAACTTGTTTATTGAATAGCGTAATATACATATTACAAATTAATTTAGTACAAAAAATGCTAAAGAAATTAATTCATTGTTTGATATTATAAAATATACAAAACAGTTTGATCACAATTCTTATCCCTAATTAAAAACTTATTTATCACAGATATATTAAATATTGTTAACAAAAGACAATATATATATATATATATATAATTGCTCCAATTTAGTTTAGTAATATTCGCAATTCGCATTAGTTAAGGTGCTGAATAAGAGTAGGATGAGCGGGTAATAGATCTCGCGGCTATGGATCACTGCGGGGGAGGGCGGCGGTGGCGGGGGAGGGGGAGGGGTTCCATCAATCAGCCCAGAGCGATTACGGCCGGTTTGGTAAAAGCGTGAAGAATTAGCGTTTATTTTATATTATACTCTAATTAAAAAATATCTTAAATGACCTTGAATATGTTGTAACAATATCTAATAATTCTAACAAATGACATTTTTTGTGCCTTAGATACAAAATGATATTTAATATAAGCGGCCATCTTGAATTTTCATTAAATATGGATAAATGATTGAATAATATATATAGTTTTAGTAATTTCGAGTGAAATAATATTTTAAGTTCTTAATGAGTTTCAGAGTTGGTAAGTTTATGACTTTGGCAGTAAACAAACAAGTCTAGTGTGTAGTTCGACAAGCGATTGATCTGGCGGCCGTATTAATTGCTCTCGTCAGAACCTGGCTGAAGTACGAGCTCTATACAGTCTGCTAAATAGTTTTATTGTATTTAATAATGGATACTTTAATAACATTAATATTTTTGTTTCATTATTATATAAACAGATTTAATTTCATTTATTTATTCTTATATTTGTTGTGTATTTTATATTTATATTTGTCTTTCAATAGACACAAATATCTAGATTAAATAATTAGATAAGTATTGTTATTACCTTCTAGTAATTTATTTATTGTGTAGACAAATGCCTATTTCAATAACTATTTAGTATCCGTTATAATATTTATTTGTTTAAGCTATATTATCATTAGCTATAGATATTAATAAAAGTATATCCGCAGTAAAAGTGTCATATATGTTGACTCAGACAATTTGGTGTTACCATACAAAATGTTGACAAATTCGGTTAAGTATATTCGAGATGAACAAAAGAAACAAATAAATAAACAGAACATTAAGTGTATTTATCGTACGTATAACATGGAGAAATTTAGCTTAAGAATATATTTTATAGTAATGTAGTATTCTGTAAACTTATTTTTTTTTCAGGAAAAACTGATATATTTTAAAGTACCACGGCTCGTGTGTGAGCTGGCTCGATTAGGGCAGTCCAACCTTCTCAGAGAAGATAGTTTTGACATAGCTGTTAATTACAGATGCGTTTAGTAAATGAGCAACCCTCAACTACCCTCCATCTTCTAAGAGTTTAAACTTTCCTTTATATTGGCTTGTACATCTTGAATTCTTTCTTTGTAAGGGTACGAAATTAGGCGATGACGATTAAATACTTGTAAATACGTGATTTAATACGTGTAAAGTTTCTAATTCACGGTAAAATTGATAAATATAATTTAATATTGATAAATATATTTTGATAAATAAATACATTCCTATGAATACTATTATGTTTATATGCATTATGAAGTTAATTTTGTTTGTTTTTTGATAAACAGTTATATGAATAGAGGCGTATTCGTCATTATTTGGTTCGAAAACTTGCGCTTTATTCCATTTGCTACGCCGAGTACCTGAAGTATATTATATTATAGATATTCTGATGCGTATATTATTTTCACGTCGTACTTTTTTGAATTCTAAGTGTTAATAAACATTTTTACATTAATATGTTTGTGATTTTTTAATTATTTGTTTTTGTATTATTTATACAAACTATCGTTTTAACCCAAAATTTTTATGGACAATATTTTTTAATTTTAAGAATACAGTTATCTAAAACTTTGATTTCGTGTAAATGACCTGTTTTTTATTGTTGTTTTGTCCCTTTTTTTTTAGTTTGTTTATTACCGTTATTTGTGAATATTTGAATACATTCAGCCGGAACTGACTCCCTCCGCTTGGTATGGTATGATCTTTACCAGGCCCGTCTGCATCATCAGACCTTTTACCAGCTTTTTTTACTTATAAACTAATTTTTTTTAGCAAACCTAATCAAATGTTTTTATTTAATATTATAAAATTTACCTTATTATTTAGGTGATGCAAGGCTTCTTAATTTTGAACTGCTTTGACATTGTCATTTCTTTATTCACAAGAAATATATGAATATAGAAATCAGAGGTCACTTATTTAACTAAAATTATAGCCTTAGAGATAGATATACATATACTTAGTCTGGCCATACTGTTACACTTAAAAATAAAAAAAATATATACTGCAAATAACATTTATTATTTATACAGTATGTTAGTTTAGTACATAAATATAAAACAATCAAAAATATATAAAGCTTATTCGAAATGGCCTCCATTGGCTGCAATACAGTCCTTTAAACGTTGAGGCCAGTTATCAATAGAAGCACGCACTCTTTCCATGGGAAAATTCTTCACTGCCAATTGTATACATTGTTTAAGGGACTCCAAATTATCATGGCGTTTAGATCAAGTTGTACTCTCTAAAATTGACTATAAATCATAATCCAGCGGCTTAAGATCGGGACTAGACGACGGCGTCTTCAGCTCTGATGAAGTCCGAAACGTTCGCTTCCAACTAAGACTGCGTGGATCGAGCTTTATGACCCGGCGCCGAGTCTTGGTGGAAGGACCATACTTGGTTATTGAACATGGTGATGTTAAGGGGCTTAACTACCTTCTCAAGAATAGTATCTTGATATACTTGTGCCGATGTTTTGATACCTTTTTCACAAAAATATGGCTCAGTCACTCCTTCATAGTTAACACCCCACCAAACCATCACTGAAGTCGGATAATGTCCACGTTGCACTCTATCGACTAATTGGGAAGCTTCTTTAGAGCTTTGGGCATAAATACGGTCATTTTGTTTATTAAAATGTTGCTCAACTGTAATATTTTTCTCATCCGTAAACAACATTTTTCTGTGACCTCCCTTTGCGCACCGCTTCAATAGTTGTTTCGATTTTGCCACCCGGTTCTTCTTTAAATTATCAGTAAAGAAATTACCAGTGCGTATATTATCAGTAAGTACCCCTAGCAAGAGTTTTAACGTTACGAAACGTTGATAGTTTTCGAGCAGTCATGAAACGAGTTCTTGGTTGTGATTGGTTGTTATTTGGTTGTGATCGGTAATAAATCAATCACAATCAAGAACGCGTTTAGTTTCGTAACGTCAAAACTCGTACTAGAGGCACAGAACTCTTCAGAGGATTCAGTCGTACTTCCCGCCACAGACTAGCATACCATCTGGATGTGTCAGGTTCTTCAATAGAGGTCTTAAAGGAACTCCTTGGTGATCTAAGCCCATATGAATAACATTTAAAGTGCGCATACTTACCTCCGAGCATGAAAAATTATTTACATGCCGTCTAATAATATCAAAAATATAGTATCTACATTTTGACTTCATAATACATATATTATAATAAAACCGATGCGTCGAATATTTCTTTGGTTTCAGGACAATTTTAAACTTTTACCTCTTCACATGATAGGTAATTAAAAAAAAAAGTAATTTTGAATGAATGAATATCTTGAATGAACCTTCAATGCCTTCAATGAAGTTTTTTTTTTATTTTACCTCTTTTATCTAGTCTACCTATCTTTAATATTAGTTTTATTTTGACAGATGTTAAAGAAGAACTATTCCGCCATAATGCGTACTTTAAACTGTCAAATGTTGGTATCTGCTACCTACATACAATTTAAAAGTATAAGAACTAAAATTTAATACAAAAATTAATTAAATTAAAAGCAAATTATTTTCTAGAAGAGAATGAATACCCTGGGATATTCTACTTTTTCTTATAAATTTACTAATTTCTTACAAAAAAGAAATTCTTTTTATCCAATGGAATTACGATATTCATGAAAATATATGTTTTAATAAGCGAATTATCCTTCAATTAAAAAAATTACAACGACATCCGGAATCACATCATTTAACTGCCCCTTTAAGATTGCAGTTTTCGAAGGCATTAAAAAAAATGGACGCTTTTGTCTTGTCATATTTTATGACATAGTAATTCTCTGATTTGAATTTGGCATTTGACTTTTGGTATACGTACAGACAAATAGGTGGTAAGGTCTATATACTTACGTCATGATTTAAATATTGGTTGGTTTTTTTAAACTAAATTGTTACTTGACTACGTTCTACCGGATAGTAAATGGAAATGTAGTCGCTTGAAGACACTTCCCTGAGGTAGGAAACCTAATATTGTTTTTTTTTTATTCCTGTAATTTTTCTGTCCTGTAATCAAAACTATAATAATATAAAAAAAAACAAATCTCTTTGTTAATTTTTGTAAGGACTATTGTATTAAATCTTTAGTGCTTCACTAACTTTTATAATTAAAAACATAGACCAAAAACCCACAGAACTCAACCCATATACCTACCTAGTAAAGTAAGTTTTCTTTATATATAACCAGTATATAACTGAAACCTTCTATTATATATATTGATTTGTTAACTAATTCGTAAAACTGATAAATTTACCTAAATATTCGTGAATATCGGTTCATTAATTGGTCATAAAAGCGGTATCAGCCTACTCACTAATCTACCCAGCATATTCTCTATGTGGAAGAGCTGTAGTCATTACTCTGCAGCTGGCTTACAGGCTGGCTTAGTTGGGGTACTTCCCTGACTGATGAGTGCGAACTAGCTATTAGGTGGGTGTAGCTACATTAGGTATGATGATAGAGAGAGAGAGAGAGATAGAGAGAGAGAGAGAGGGAGAGAGAGGGAGAGCTAGATGCCAAAAGAGTCTCCCTTCCTCTCCGACAAAGTCTTTTGCATCTCACATAATTCCTCATGGGAAGCTTCTGTTTGTCACATTGCAGTTGTGTTTAAGTGAATTTTCTGCCACTAAAAAAGAATATCGTTAAGTTATACAGTAGTAGGTAACTATATATTTAAGTACATAATATTTTGTTAAAACAATATATCTACCTATCTCTATAATCATAAGTGACTGACATGAGGGGAGATCTAACCTAATGGGGGGTAATATAAAAGGGGGGTCCTATATGTCTTAGTTTGTTTGGAAAACCCATAATTTTAGCTATTTATGATTTGTTTTAACCAATTACCAATGAAGATGTGTCTGACATTTTGGAAAATAACCCTTGAGTGGGATCGATGGAAATTTCTTATTTATAAAAATAAGATTCCGTTTTCGTGTGTTGGCAATATTGATTGTAGATATTAACTCGTTGGTAAACTTTAACAAGTGTTTACAACACTAGTCTAGACCAAAAAGTTTATATATGTTCCTGCTTTAAAAATACATATATTTTTTTATCTATTTACATACAAGACAAGATAGGTAAAGATAAATTTTACTACTAATTTTACTTATTTTAAGAAAAATAGATACTTAATAATTAGGAGATAATGTTTTAAAAAACTATTTTATTTAAAATATTTTATTTATTTTAAGTAAAATAGGTATTATGTACAAATAAATGTTTGTAACTTATTGAAACTATTTTAAGCATACCTAAGTATTACTATGTAACTCTAGATTATTATTTATCTATTAATAATTTTGGTCAAGGGTATCTACCTACTTTGTATATATAGCCTAAAGATATCTTTATTTTGCCTAACTTATAACTACCTAGGTAGTATCGTACTTTATCTTTAGTAGGTTAGTAAAAAATGATAATAAAATTAGATCATCTAATAAATAAGATTTAAATCAGCATATAATTAAATAATTATCAATATATATTTCCTATCTAAAAATAACATTTTAATACGTATAATATACGTATTCCAATTCCCTGTCTACAAATGTCAACGTCCCTCAAACTATAAGTATTGCCAAAACGTCCTTAAATACCAGGAAATCATAAAGTATGCGGCATTCGATATTATATTCCGCCCGCATCAACCACTCCGCTAATAGAAACAATATAAGCCCATTAAATACAAATCGATGCCCATTGTTTTATAGTTGAAATAAAAACATAAAAGCGGCAGGCGGAGCGTATAACAGAAATATCAGTTTGATATAGCGTTGTTGATTCGCCGTGACGCGGACGCCTTGGGGCGGAGTCTTTGGTGGGGACAGCGAAGTCTCTCATACCATACCGAGCGAGCCAGGGAACCGCTCGTGTACCGCGTGCCGTTAAAAGTGTGAACACGTGCCGCTGTGCGTTTTGTTCCCGTGTTATATCAACCGCCAAGATTCGGGTTAAGAATCGAGAGCCGGTGCCGGCGTACGCCATGGCCGACGCCGACAGAGACTCCGATCTGGGCGACGACAGTCCTGTGGTGAGTGTCATTATTATTATACAGTGATTTAAATGTAACACTGAGTTCATCTACACTAAACTTTTATTTTAGGGTAAAGTCAATTTTGCATGTTTACATGACATATAAAAAATACCCGCATTTACATAGGAATATTACGTGTTTAAAAATAAAAATGTGCTTGCAATATTTGCGTGTCAATTGGCCGTCGCAAGAAACTACTACTCAACTAACTAAATTTTATATTATTACAGTACTTATTATTTATATTATTTTCGGCTATCATTTGTAGAAATGTCGTTTTTCAAAATGTTATTCGGTTTTATAAAGATCTATGAATAATGAAAGCGTTCCTGTCTGTTAAGTTGTTGATTTTTATGCGTATTTAATAAAATGTGCCTACAGTTGTGCCAACCTCGAGAAGTAATATATTTTGATGGATAAAAGTAGGGTATTTGGCATTTAAAAATTTTTTTTTTGATAAGTTTTCTCTTACATAATTTTCACAGAGAAAAGGGAATACCTGCCGTACATTAATTATTCTCGTTGAATTGTAATATTATCAAATTAGTTTTGTTTCATTGTATGTTTGTATGATGTTGCCATGGTATTTAATAATCTTGTTAGATTTTGGCCCAAAGATAGATTTCCTTGAAGTCATATTAGATTTTTATAATCTATATTTGTCACTCTATTTTTTGTTACCAGAAACAATAACTGTTGGAACAAACATACATGAAACATTAATTTTAATATAAAAGAAATATAAGGTTTCAAATATTACCTATACATAAACTAAAGTGTGCTTGTAAATATTATATATTTTATTGATTTTTTGTTTAAACATTTAACAATACTGTAGTCTAAATGTGCAACAATGGGCACCTTGCATTAAGCTTCTCCGTTCTCAGAAAAACCCAACATTTGTTTTGTGGATCTAAAAACAATGATCAACCAAACTTTTGATTTTTTTTCTATGAATATAACTTGAATTTAAGGTATATGTAGATAAAATTCTTTGAATAGATTCGTCAACTCTTCAAATACTACGTGTACTTATTTGTTAACAAATAAGATATCACAAATATATTTAAAAAAAACTGATAAATATAGGTTATTGAAATTAGGTATTTGATAAGATATATAATTTGAAGTAATATTTACAAATACATATATTGTTATTAATTTAAAACAATATGGCCACGGCATCTTCGCACATGTGGTTCTGTAACTAATGTCGGCGGCTTTCAGCAAAATGGCGTCGATACGATTATTAATAACAAATTCGGTCCCCGATTTTATAACCCAGGATGAATGGACCCACTGCCATGTGTGCCGACTTAGGAAACAAGAATTGTTTATGTAGCGGAACCATTTCTGTAGATATGTAAAAAATGTTTTAGAACATGTTTATGAACGTCAAAAGTAAAATTGTTTATGTTATTAAGAAGTATGAAACTAAAAAGTTTTTATATTGTAATGAATACATAAAATCTTAGTTATAAGGATGAAACTCTAAAAAGTTTTTATATATACTTACATGGGTAAATAAACTAAATACATACTTATTATTATGTAAATGTATAGTTTTTTAATAGTTAAGTGTCAGATATTCTAACAAAATGGATTAGTTAAGAAGCCAGCCGTTTTTAATGAGCGGAATGTGTGTTTATAATATTAATAGACATTCGGATTAGAAATGGAGTAATTAGAAACCTTTTTAAATTGTAATTCTTAGGAATATATATAGTAATATATTACAGGGCTTCATATGGCTGTTTATCTGCTTACAAACGGTAAACAATCTTTAGTTTCATTGATTTCAGACTGAAAACATCAAACGGACAGCAAATTTCAATAATCCAACATCATACGGGTATAGAATAAAGTGTAAAATATATTTTAATGATCCAGCGGAAGTGGATCTGACGTCTTCATTATTACTTTACCTGTATAAGACATCGTTAGGCCGCTATTTCGGTCTAGACTCATATAATGTTTGCGTTTGAGTCAATCATTTATTCAGCGACGTGTCTGACCGGCGACATCTCACGGGAGGCCGAAGCACGCACGATTTATTATCCCCTCTCGAATGGAGGGCACGAATTAATTAATCAAAACTAGCTGTCACTCAGTGCAAAGATAGCTCGTATTCTGAGCCCAGCTTCCTTTTCCTGTCGACACCGCGACGTTCCATTAATTGGAATAATTGGCGACTTTCTAGATTTATTTTTTCGTGCTGACAACACTAGCACACATGGCCGACTAAATTGTCATTTTCGAAATTTATATACATACAATTATAATAAATAAATCTATAGTAAAGATTGATTAACATTACGAGCACCTTAATTATACAGCACCTTTTTTATTGTTTAAAACGTAAAATTATAATAAATAAACCTAAATTAAATAATGTTAAGGATTGTGACATTGCAAGCACCTTAGTTATACCACACCTTTAATTTGTTTTAAAATGTAAAAGCATTGGATTTGAATGTAAAAGTGCCGTATCATAGTAAAGATAACAATGGTGTGAGTTGTGACTTGTTCTGTCAAGATTTGGGCAGGTGAGTCGCTACCTGGTCGCGTGCGAGGCGCCTGAACAAAAAACTGTTAATACTCTTCGACCTTCAACTGACAACTTTTGATACTTTAGCGAAAATGGTAAATATGGCGGTATTTACACCGCCATATGCAATTAAAATTTAACTTATTTGCCTTATTTTTAAAGTTTATCATATTATAACCTGATGGGACTTTTTTACTGTCATTCATTTTTTATTCTTCTAATCTTTTGTTACTATTGATTTGCATATAAATAAAATGGCTGACTCAACAAAAGCGTCATTGTCACCAATCTATTCAGAAATCGAGGTGATGTTTTGGCTTATTTATATTCAATAATGTATATAATCGCTTTACATGTTTATTTATCAAGTTAAGAATGTGTGGGTAGCCCCAATCACATCGTGATGATTGCTTAAATTTATCGAGCATCTGTCAACAGATTAAAAATATTACAGCCGTATAGCAGGTATATGTTCAGGTACAGATTAAAAATAAATATAATATTTATGAAATTTAGTATAACCTCTTTTAAAATAAATTTGACACATTAATAAAGCTTACATATATAAAAAAGCATGTGAAAATAAACAGTTTAGATAAAATTTCTATATTATGCCTTTGAAAGGGCAACTTTATGAAGTGTTACATAATGTATGTTGACCTTTGAGACATTCTAATAATAAATCGACGTATCTGATGTTCATCTTAATATTATTGTATAGAGTCATGAATATATCAATAGTCTATGGAGTTATTCATGTGACGTAAATTGCACAATTGCATTCGTTAAGTTTTTTTATTATATTGTTTTTATTATTGTCACATTATTATTATTTTTTTAAATTATTCTAATCATGATCGTTGATTTTTTTATTCACAAAACAATCACGAAAGAACATTCATTTATTATTTTAATAATTCTGTTAAATCAGTATAAAGATTGATTTTCTTAACCGTATGTATAAAAGCTAATTTTATAATTTCTATGGCAATGTCGTTAGAAACTAAAAAGCACAATAGACTATAAAAAACGTAGATTAGGTAGAAAATTATAATGTTTTTTTCAACAATTTCAATAATTTTATTTTATAGTATGTTATAATTTAAATTATTTTAAACAATGTTGATACAAAACGCGTATCAAATAAAACCCGTAGCCATTTATGCCTGTGTTATCGCTCACGACATTTTTCTATCAACTATAAAATTATACAAATTTACTATCAAATACATTCAATTAGCATACAATCAAAAATACACTCTATTTATGTAATTTAAAGTTGATTTTTATTTGATTGGAGATTACAGTTGTTACCTATTGCGTCGTTATGATTTGCTAGTTGCGGGTACCCGCATCTTTATTTATATAATACCTTTCGTATTGCTTAATATCGCATTTGTATTAATAGTTTAATTAAAATTACTGATGGTTAACGGTTTTGTTATAATCGATTTCTTGTAATATTTGAAGAATGTGGGCTGAAATCGACAGAGATAACGATTTACTGAGCTTATCAGAAATAATCTGTTGGAAATTGTTACAAAATGTGGATGTCTTAACACGAATTAACAATGAGAAGTGACATAAAATATTTTCATAAATGAATAGTTTTGAAAATTTCAAAACGGTTTGAAAAAATACTGAAAGAACTTTGATGTGGTAACTTATTTTTTCAGTCGACGTTTATTTATTAACCTTACGTTATAAGAATAATTTATTATCCCCACGGCATATAATGAAAAACTATAATTACAATAAAACCCGAACTAGGTAAATAGATGATTAATAATGCAGCTCATAAATAGGGGTTTGTTTTTATTAAATTTAATATATTTTTATAAATATATCTTAAAATTCCGCATTGTCTACAATTATTATTCGTATACCAACCATCTTTATATGTAAATATGCTATGTAATCTGTCGTATTACCTACGTTTGTAAATAAATTATAGGGCGGGAAACAGTTGTCACTTATGTAATGAACCTTTGTGAAAGCTTTGTGATGTCAGCGTCTATCATACTTATTATTGGCTGTGATATTTTGAGTCTGTGACTAGAATGTCTTTGCATAAAATATACAGCCAGATATCTATATTATATATGGTATAAAATCGATTAATCAATAAAATATTTTCAACATTTAACATTCCTCATATTTTATCATATTAAATTGGTCGCAGTCCAATAAACTATGATTTAATGAAGTTAATCTCGGAATTAGAAAAAATACTACGCCACATAATAATAATAAATAATGCATTTTTCCATTCAAACAAAAGAAAAGCGATTAGTTCTACATTTACAGGCTACTATTTATCGATACCTCAGAGTACCTCAGAGTAATAAAACTGATGCACAGATAATAAATTATTCATAAATTATGCTCATGTGATTATTTGACATTATATGTGATGGAATGACAGTACACTTATTTGTCATTTACACCATTATTAGGATAAAGTTGAATTTAGCTTTAAAAAAATGTAATATATTTAAAAGTATTTGTTAGTTTTTATAATGAGAGAAAGGGACGGAAGATAGTAATCTTCCATCTCTTTCTCTCATTGTGTGATGTTAAAAAATAATTGTTTGTTCTACAGTGTAATATGTAGTAGTAGTATTATTTATTATTTAATTCAACTTAAGGTCCGATCCAATTGATTTTTGATGAACCGACTGTGCAAAAGCAAACAATGAGTTATGTAAAGCAATACCGGTATCACGGCAGCATTGTAGGGCTTCGAGAAGTCATAGGAACATTATAATCGCGTTCCGATATGATACTGCACTGCCCTTAATTAAAACTATGACGCGCTGCAGCTTGTATTTATGGGAGATTTGATATTATTTTCTATAAAATAAGGGCTGTTTTCGCTTGAAGATTTTGTTGTAAGTAATATTTGTATAGGTGTGATGTATTTTTTTTGATATAAAAAATGATTTTAAATCCTTATTATGAATTCATTTATTGTTTTGTGTGAATCGTGTGAGGTGGTCATTAGTGAACTACTAATGACTTTGATGTCGGCTCGTTGGAGAAAGCTTTTGTTGTCTGAATATTTAATATTCGAATATTATTCAAAGTGTAATATTTAATATTCGTTTTGAATCACGAATTATGTTTGCGCAAAAATAAGACAATATTTCTTTTAGTAATTTGCGTTTTTATCAATGTTTTACATTAGAAATATTTATTTATATTATTTAAGAAATACTATACATACAACTAATGAGAAAGTAATATTAATGTATGTACGTCAAATCAAAAACAGTGTAATTCGATACACTTGAACGTCTTCATCGGAACCTGATAGTGCGGAGCTTCCGAGCTTACACCGATATCAACGGATTATGTGGTTAATTATAGATTTATAACTTATTGTAAGTCATATTTTAGTAGCCTAATTCTTAAGCAAGAATATTAGGATATTTTTTTTAACCTGTGACAATTATAATTTTATTCTATTTTTAAATTGTTTAATCCTATATATTTTTTTAATTACTACCTGTATTATTATTACTCTATTTTTAAAAACTAATTTCTGAAATTATAATATTAAAAAAAACTATGTCAATGACAATTATATTCCATTTTTAAATTATATTTTGAGTTTAGTATTCCGATATTATTGTTTTCTTTTAAATGTCGCATTGTTCTATTTCGGAATTGTGTTATATAAAGATTTTTTTTTAATGTGTGACAATATTGTTGTTATATTTTTTCATATATTTCGAGTTTGACAACTTAATAATAATTTCATTTCGACATTTGTTACATTTTGGATATGAATAATTTAAATATGGCCACGAAGTAATATAAAGGTAGCAGTTATAAATCAGTTCGTATCGATTAGATATCATTACTGGGTGTCGTGTTACGTCTCGAGGGAAGCCGCTGAAGAGCTAATGCGTTCTAATCAGTGGTATCAAAACAAAATTGTATGGAATATTCTAGTTGTATGTTGTCTGTTTTCTTTATATTTCTTTGTAATGTTTTACTAGCTTTTGCTCGCGGTTACGCTTGCGCTGAAAGGAGCTATCCAGATAGTAATATTAAGTAGGTATATGTAAATGTGGGAGTGTCCTAATGTTTGTGGCGAGGAATATGCGTTTCTCTCACGAGATCATTCTTTTATTTCGGGATAAGAAGTAGCCTAGGTCATACAGGACGTAGACTATATGTTGCCAAAATTGCAAACAAATTACTCTATTATTCTGCTTTATTTATGGAAATCCACGTTTTACTTTGATGATATTTTTAATAATATTGTGATACATTTAAACTGAAGAAAAGGTCGTGTTTCATATTTAAAGATATAATATAAGGAAATCGACAGAACAAATTAAAGTTATTTAACGTTTCATTCTACATACCTGGGGTCTTGAATGACCCCCGTCATACAATCTAGACAAACGAACGTAAACTACAAGCAGCTTCCTCATCAAATTATCTGCTTAATTATTTACTACCACTAAAACTTACCACAAAACGCAACCACTGAACTCTGAGCTTCCACTTCCTCCTTTCATATTAAAATAACAGGAGCCCGGGGTAAGATAAATGTAGCGTAGGGATCTAATAAGAATGGTCGTTTCCGTGGCAGTAAAACGCCAGGGGTTATAAAGAGTACAGGGCAGGTGTATTTTTCCAAGCAGCTGAATTAAGTATGGAATAATTTGTATTTTCTTTGTATTGGAAATAATTAAATACACATATTACAATAAATTGATAAATTAGTTATAAATGACAACCCGTCAATGTTCAATCATGTTCGTACACAATTTTTGTTGAATATATTTAAGATCTCAATAATTGCGCAAGATGTCAAATAATTTAATATTGTTGACTTACAGCGAGTCTGTTTGTTCGTCTTCTATTGACTTATATACTTCACAAGCGCCGCTGAATACCAAACTCATCGGTAATCCACTTTGAACAGTATTTTTTATATAAATCTTGATACTTTAACGGTTTTTTTTTATAGTTCGATAAATGAAAGTTTTTCTTAAGAAACTTTTTAAAAGTTAGTTTAATATTAGTTTGTTAATTGTTCTTGCAAAATAAAGGTACTCGTCAATTTATTTAATACTGAAAAAAGAAACTATGTCTAAAAGCTTGTTTTAGTAAAAATGATACATAGGTATTTTATACAAAATTAATATTTTATAAAGCTTTGTTCTGTAAAACTGATATTTTTACCAAGGGTCAAAATTCTGAGCAAGTTTTTCCGCTCTTTTTCATGACAATTAAAATATATATGAATGTATCTTTAAATATTTGAACTCATACGGGTCAAGATTATATAATCTACGCATATCATACATAAGCAGGAAAAACCTGAATATAGTAAACTAGAGATGTTTGCCATTTTTGTCTATTCATCTGTTTGTTTGTTCGCGAATAACTCAAAAACTATATGACGTATTTAGATACAGTTTCTCGTATTAGTAATAGATAACTGTCTGAGTCAACGTATAGAAAATATTTTATTGAGGTAAACTGTTTGGAAAAATCTCATATCGTTGGTAAAACCCAAAACTACGCTTCAATATGTAACACCCATAAAACTAAGTTAACGGAACGTGTACGAATTAAATGTAATAATATATTACTTAGGTACTGGAAGCATCTAGTTTAATTTATAGCAGGAAATGTTTTTTTAATAGCTTTATTATTATTGACGGAGACATTGTCAATCACAATTGATCAATATTTTTTTCAATAAATGTTTGATGACAAATTCATCAATTTACCGTCCCGGCAATATCCAGGTTTGAGTCGGCTTGCTTAGGATTTTTTTTGTTTTTTTTTTTAATTGATTTAAGCTTGAAATGCTCATAATTTTTAAACAAATTAAAACATTCAATTAATCAATAATAATACTAATATATAATAAATCCAGTTATTGTATTTTCTTTACCTCAATTCAGTAAACAGACAATTTCTCAATACTAAATTGCAAACACACTTTTAAATGTAATAGTCTAATGGGCTTAAACGTGTAAAAAGCTACTAAAGCTGAAATGTTATTTAATGTACGTACAATAATTATTTATATTGACTCAATAAGTATTATAAATATTATGATATAAATTCATCCAAAATCCTTATTGAATTGCGTAAATTTTTTTTTTTACACAAATTACAGTTCACACGGTGTTAAAACTACATACTCTAACTTACAATAAAAGTTAATATTATAACTAAAACTAAAATTGACAAAATGAAAGAAAATAATAATACAAAACCTGATTCATTGAAATGAAACAAAATTTTAATTTCAATTAAGAACTCTAGAAAAAAAATATTCAAAGCACAAATTCAAGAATGGCGTCAAAACATTAATAATAATAATGTAAGCGGCCATTTTCTTTTTATTATTTGTAACACTGAACCTAACCTTAAGCTGACAAACAGTAGAGAAAAAGACACTAAAACGTTTTGACATTTCCCTAATTATATATAGATATTTGTCATATTGTTTTTAATATATTATTTGTAAAGTTCCTCATAAGATATTAATACTAAACTTTTATAAACGAGCCGTATAAACAAAACAAAATGATTAATTCACATTATAAGTGACAAAGCGGTCACATTAAATATAATTAATCAAAGGTTCCTTTGAAAAGATCTTTTAGAAGTTATTGTAAAGTGGCGCCAGATCTTTTATATTTCCACCTAATGATATGAAAGCTGGAGTTTTAATTCAAATTAACCGTAAAGAAGCCGACTGATTAATTGTGATTTTGTGTGTTTTGCGAATGCTTTTATATGGGTTAATGTATGATATATTTTAACACACACACATAAATACACATACAAACTTACATACACACATGCACACACACGAAATACACATACACACATAAAAAACTTACACACTACAAATGTACAAGAGCGTTCTTTTATATATATATATAGTATATAGATAAATTAGTATTCCAGATTTTAAGTGAGACACACATCAAAACAACACACACACAGACAGTAAATATTTTATCGGTTGCTATAATAAATACATTTGCACCAACGTTAGACCAGTCTTCTTAGTTCTTAGTAACATCTAGGTCTCATTATCGTGATAAGGCAGACCGTTACTAATTACGCTTTCCCACAAGATGGCGTCGTCATTATGAATATTAGCACTCGTATATGTCCCCTTATTACAGGCTATATTTCATTATATACCAGAACTATAATAAAATATATATATAATTGACTTGATATTTTAATGCAACTCAAAACATAACGAATCTTTTTAATGCCAGGTTCAAAACTTTACTTGAAACTGGTCTGAAAAGTGTTTTCCAAGAATATGAACAATTAAATATAAATAAATGTTATTATCATTGCGTGATAGAAACGTACCATCAAGTTGCAGCGCAATCTAAATATATAATTATCGTAAATGCTATCAGATCGTTTTGTCCGACCGGTAGCTGTTCTATCAACGTCAATACTTAGTTTATAATTTGTTATAAAGTATAGTATAATATAATTATTGTTAAGATTTAAAACAATGTATTTAACGCGGAATTCTCATAGTCTTTCTCACTCGCACGCGTATAATATGATTTTATCTGGATTTAAATGTTTTACGGAATCCACAGAACGAGATGGCGTGTTGTTCGTGAATAGTCGTGAGAATTCGTGCTATATCACGAACCGTCGTGATGGACAGTTGATTGTTTTTCTCGCGAAGAATCTTGCAGCTGTGAATAATTATTGGTGCAATCGGAAACCTTTTAATTTATCGATGTTTTTTTTTGACATCCCTTCGACAGGCATTTCCAAAGAGGTTTGACGTCAGACCGTCGGCCGGAAAACTTTTGCCAATTGTCTAGAAATGTGTAATCCCTTAATATTAAATATAACAATATAAATATAAATATTTTGACATTAACTACATGTTTTAAGTTATCTGTGTTCATCTTTGTCAGATTTATTATTTACTAAAAAGGATTATTATTTAATAATTTTATCTGAACGGGCAAATGATAGAACTCTTTACTGACGCGGCAATAATCAATTCTCAAAGTCGATGGATCTAAGCGGACCGCAATTTTCTATTGACAGGTTACAATTTGCACCAGCTCCTGTTTTCCTAAGGCGTATCTTATCTAAAAATGACATGCAGCTACCTGGCTATTATCTTTTTATTTAAAGGCTATAAATATTATTGCTTACTTGTAAATAATTATTCCAAAACATGAGTTAAATTATCTTGTCAGTCAGAGTCACTGAATTCCACTTGTGTCAAATGAGACGAAAATTTTATTCAATCTCATATTAAAGAAAACTGAATTAAAATTTCGAAAAGTTCCCACAAATATTGGAATGTTGGTTAAATGGCTACCGTTTCGTATAGTTTTAACGAGATAATTATGTCAAAATGATGAGATTTAAGATGTTTTGAGATTCGGTGAGGACCGCTCTGGGCTGTCGTGACCACACGCGAATCATACATGATGGACGAATTCAGTGAACGATTTGATGATTATATTTAAATCTCTTCGCTACGATAGCGGTGTTGCCATAATACTTTACCAAAATGGCTGTTAAGGGTAAACAAAGGAATTAAGGTTAGATTCAGAGATTATATATTGTCCAATAGTTGTGATCTAAATAGTTTTTTAAATATGGCATTATAATATTATAAGCCTTTATTTCAAACTTGTCAGAAAAAATAATAATATTGAATTTATCCTAAAGATTCTTTAAATGAGTCGATCTTTGTTTGGTCTGTTTTGGTAAAATGGAGGGGAAATTTTTTCATTCAAAACCAAAGTCCATTTTGATCATTTTTTCTCTTATGGTGTGTCCTATCCACCTCCACTTCAGTTTCCTATTATTTCAGTCACATCAACTATATTGGTATCTTTTCTATTTTGATTTATATAAAATTGTATATAATGATCAATAATTTCAAGTCAACATTTTAATGTAAATATAGCAGTGATTTTATATCTTTCAGCTGTTTAGTTCTATTCATTTACGTCTCCGAAATACGATAGGATGACGAATGTTCCTCAATTATTTCAGCAGTTAGCTAAGAATAGTTATATTTATACTACATTCTAATAATCTCAAACTAAATTTATTATAATATAAATATATAATATAACTTTACATATATGTATGTACTCACCTTTGTAAAGTTATCTTCGTTGTATTTGGTGATTGGTTCATTTTGTTTCATAGCATCTTACCTATTCGAGGGTGCTTGAAAGATACTATCGAGACGGGGAGCGTGGCTGGAGCTCGTGCCTAAATAATATTTATATTTAGAACAGCGAAGGGATGGGACATGTGTGTCGTAACGTTTGGCGAAATGTGATTACAGTCAATAATTAACGAGCGGGCTATTTATGTAGCTACCAGACTATTCAAATATTACTGCTTATGTATCCACAAAGGGAGCTAACCGTTTCGTTATCACAATCCTTTGAAATGATCATTGTATTCGTGAAAGTGTTTACCGTTGCCCAACCGTGTCGCGTCCATTTTGTCCGGTGTCTTGAAATAAAGCACGCTTTCAATTGCAGACTAATTATTCCAACACGAGAAACTCATTCGGTGTTGTCCGTTTTTACGTGTAAAGAGAGATTAGTTGACTTAAGCGTTCAAAAGGGTATTGTAAAGTCCAATAATGATGATACGTTAAGAAAAGTATTACGTTCCGTAATGGCGGCGGACGAGTTTCTTATAAAATTTCATTGAGATTCAGCGCTCGTAGCGTCGTGTGACAGACTCCTGCTCGTGAATATTATTATTTATTCTTTATTGTACACCACAAAATTAAAAAATTACAAACATAAATGCATATTAAAAGTACAACAGGCGGTCTTATCGCCTAAAGGCGATTTCTTCCAGACAACCTTAGGGTTAGTACGAGAGACAAATAAATATCTTCATTGAAGGTAGGTGGCATAAAGTAACAATAATAATAAACATACTTACTAATAACTACACACTAATACATAGATTTCTAAACATACCTATAATAAACTAAACCATATTATGTATATATAAAAATAAAAATAGTTATAAATAAACGCACAATAAAATAGTAAGTTATTTATATTATTTATTAATAAAAAAAAAAAAAAAAAAAAAAAAAAGGAAAACGGGAAATGTGGGAACTGAAATAATTATATACATATAATAATACACATTCTAACATAAGTCATCTGAGTCTTTAGTTAAATAGTATTCTTTCACAGACCTTTTAAATAATTTTAAATTTCTTGATTTTCTTATAACTAGAGGCAGTGCATTCCAAAGTTTAATAGCAACTACTGTAAAAGAATGCTTATAAAATTTGGAGTTGTGGACAGGTATTTTGATGACCAGTAATTGTGGCGATCTCAAATCATCCGGGGATCCAAGAAATTCAAACTTTTCCTTTAGATAGGAAGGTGTTTTTAGGTCGAATAATACACAGTACAGCAGAGAAAGAACATGTAAATCCCGGCGACGACGAATGGTAAGCCATTTGAGCCGTTGACGAAATTGAGATATGTGGTCATATTTGCGCAAGCCAAAAATGAACCGTATTGCCATGTTTTGAAGTCGCTCTAGCTTATTTAAATAGTCCTCAGTTAAATTAACGAAGCTTGCATCGGCATAATCCAGAATAGAAAGAAGAAGAGAATGTGCTAACATAATTTTGGTAGGAATTGGAAGAAAATATCTCAGTCGATGGAGAGAATTCATTGCGACGAATGTTTTCCTGCTAAGATCTTTAATGTGCACAGACCAGCATAGCGTCTGATCCAAGTACACACCAAGATTCTTAACAGAGTCACAATAAGGTATAATTGTACCATTATATAAAATTGGAGGGACATTTTGCTTGTCAAGTCTCGCAATCATGCCGGGGCTGCCAATAATAATGGCCTGTGATTTAGCAGGATTTATTTTTAAACCATAGAGGCTACTCCATTTTAAAATTTCAGTCAGGTCATCATTAATGTCAGATATAGTCGAGTTAAGGTTGCCAATCTTTGAGTGTCGGTAAATTTGAATATCATCTGCATACAAGTGATAGAGAGAAGATATATAGCTAGTGATAGAATTAATAAAAATTGCGAAAAGTAAAGGAGATAAAACGCCACCTTGAGGTACCCCAGCCAAGACATTGCACCAGGACGAGAGGGACTTATTATCCATCCGAATGCGCTGTCGCCGGCCATTGAGGTAACTCTGAAACCAATCTATCACTGATGGAGATATGTTAAGAGTACGTAACAGACTCAGCAAAATGTCATAGTCAACAGTGTTGAATGCATTGCTGAAATCTAGGAGTGTCAACACTGTGAGCTGCTTATTGTCCATTGCTGCCCGAATATCGTCGGTGATCTTAACTAATGCTGTAACCGTACTATGACCGGGACGGAATCCGGACTGTAAAGGACTTAAAAGTTGATGCTTGTTGACGAACATACTCAACTGCTCATAAACTATTTTTTCTAGGATTTTTGAAAGGAAAGGCAAAATGGAGATAGGGCGGAAATCACTAATACTTAAAGGTTTAGACTTTTTTGGTATAGGAATAATTTGAGCATTTTTCCAAGCATCAGGAAATTTACCAGTGGTTATGGATTGGTTAAGGATGTGACATAGTACAGGAATAATAGCATCTAGGATAGGTATAATCATATTACGGCTTACACCGTCAGCACCAACAGCATTCGAAGAAATGGATAGAACCGCCTTCTTAACATCACATTCAGCGATAGGAGAAAAATAAAAATGCATAGAATCTGGAGTTGGGAGGGATGAGAGATAATTAAGAATGCGTTCCTTATCAGAATCGTTTATATTTTCTGAAGAAGTAAAGTGTTTATTGAGGGATTCGATGTCAACATTGACAGAAGTATTTGGAGGTTTACCAACTCCTAACGATTCGAGAAATTTCCATGTTTTTAATGTATTGCCATTTTTAACGGATTTATGAATGTGGCGTCGGCGGGAATCTCTACACAATGTATTGCAGCGATTTCGAGCTTCACGGTATTTATTGCGGTTAGAGTCAGAGTTATTTATTTTAAATCTATATTTTGCTTTATTTTTCTTCTCCATTAAAGTCTTCAATTCATTAGTTAACCAAGGTGCAGGAAGGTGTTTCATTTTTATTGGTCGTACAGGGGCATGTCTGTCGTAAAGTTGAGTCAACAAATTATTAAATATTTCAACCTTAGCATCAATGGAGTCAGAGTCTATGACAGGAGACCAATCCAACTGGCTAGCATCTTCACAGAGTCGGTTCTTATCAATTCCTCCAAAACTACGTTGCAAAACTACACTAGTTTTAAGTTTAGGAGGACGGATATTATAGGAGAGATAAATCAAATCATGATAGGAAAACGCATCAGCCGAGTACTGACCGTGCTTAAAAACAGAACTTGGTGAGGATACCATAATAAGGTCAAGAGTAGAGGGGACACTGCCAGGAAAAAAGTGTGTTGCACTAAGGGGTAGAATTTGCAAGTTAGAGGCTTCAGCAACATTTAGTAATCGTTTGCTGCGGTAATTTTCTTTAATAGTACAAGTATTAAAATCTCCCATTAAAATAGAATGGTTGTAATTCGGAATATTTTTTTCTAGGAGGCTCTCAAAAGAATTAAAATAATCTAAAGTAGAAGGGGGACAGTAGAAAACACCGAGCAGGATTTTAAATTGACCTAATGTAACTTCAATTAATAAATGTTCGGCAGCATGACAGTCAGGCGGCTGAGTCGACGAGCTTACAATATTGAAGGGCAAGTGAGTGCGTAAATAGATAGCCACTCCTCCACCACCTTTACCGACGCGATCATTACGGATAAGATAAAAACCTGGCAGTGTATAAGGAATAGACGGCAGACATGGCTTAAGCCACGATTCTGAAATTAAGATTGCGTGAATGTTCGGGGACTCAAATGATGCAAGCATATCGGAGTAATGAGCCGGGATACTTTGTGCATTAATATGGATAACATTAAAAGTTTTCAGACAGTCTGAGAAACAAGAATTTAGAGTGACGTTAAGTGGATGGGTGGCTGTACTGCGAACACTTTCATCACTAAAACTATCATCACTTGAGGATCGAGAAACAAACTGATTACTACTTACTCTATTTGCAGACGACATTATTTGTAAATATATAATTTATAAATTAAAAAAAAATTAAAAAATTTATATATGTATATATATATAGTCGTTTGTATATGATATAATATATTTATATAAGATTTAAATAATATTATATATATGTTAATATGTATAAATAAATATTAAAATAAATAAATAATAATAATAATAAATAAGTAAATAAAGATATAAACAAAAACAAAATACAAAATAAATATATCTTGCAGAATGCTAATTGCTAACCCGCCAGCTTTTTAATAATTGAAAAAAAAAAAAAAAAACCAAAAAGAAAAGTACAATAAACAACAACACGTATGAAAATTACAAAATAAAGAAAGACGTCAATTTAAGTATAAACAAAAAAAAAAATAAAAAACATATTACAACAAACAATATGTGGGAAAGGAAAAAAAAAAAAAAAAAGATGAATGTTTTTTTTAAACATTGGTCACTGACAGCATTAGGTTGATGACAGCCAATGTCAGTTGTCTTTTGCTACAGAAGCATTCATTGACATATTTCTTAACTTGTAAACACGAAGCAAAAACTATTCTTGATTCTTCTACTATGTATAAGAAGCTAAATTAAGACAATAAAAGTGACAATCCTAACAACGATATGTATATTAAAAGGACTCACAGCACAAATAATGATAGAAAGAAGATTAACTAATTACTAGAAAATCATTTCTTGATGTTTCTTTTTGTCCTAATTACCTGGGATTGCTTTCCTTTCAACTCAATTGACATGAGAGGCGGGGCAGGAGCCACTGTGGTATCCAGAGAACCAGATATACAAGGAAGACTGTTGAGCTCCGAAATTGATACTATTGTATGGCGCTTACCCTCTGGTCCAACTACAATAACTGATCCGCCCCTTGTCCAGCATTTGGATATTCCAAAGCGTTGTCTTGCACTTACAAAAGCATCATGCCTTGACTTCGTTAAAAATTCAGACAGAGTGTAACCTGTGTTTTTAAGATTGGTTTTAGTAAACCAGACCTTATTTTTTAGAGCGAGACTTCTGAATTTGAAAAGTATAGGCCTTGGTTTATCTGACTCTCTAAAACCCAACCGGTGACAGCGGCTTATATTTTCCAGAGAAAGATCAGGCATTTTAAGGTGTTTAGATAATATCCTTACTCCAGTGGATGTTAATTCTTCATTTTTGTCTTCGGGAACACCATGCAACAATAACATTTTTCTTCGACTCAACATTTCTAAGTTATCTTGCTGCTTAGAAAGTAACTGCACTTGAAGTTGAAGGGCCTCCAACGCAGTTAAAACAAAGGATCTGAAGGCACTAAATTGAGCTGCAACATGAGAAGTTGGACTTGCTGCAGGTATGGAAGAGTTCAGATTCTGTTGAAACTCAGCCATTTTAGTGTTAAAGTGTTGTGTCAGTTCCTGTATTGAGTCCTTAATTGATTCCATGGTGTAAAGCAAAAGGGACAAAAAGTGCAGTGGATTTGAAGTAGGTTGAAGGTTGTAATTCAATGTTTTAGTGAGAACTTATCTTGAGAGATTTGCTGGCAGGTATTAACACTCTCAGTACATAGCTTATTTATATGCAAAATAGGTCTTAAATATTAATAATTAAATATTATACTGGGAGCACAAAATAAAACGTGTACACTCTTTAATGCCTACCCACTAACCACAAGTTACTACATTAATTTATTGATTGTTATTTAAATTATGTTTCTCAATTGGAGGTTGGAGGTGATGTGGCCGTCTCGCTCTTTGTCTGTCGATTTTTCAAGTCGAAACGCTTGAATTTTGTTTTCATATATTAGAATATTTATTATATAGATCGACTTATGTATCGAATTACATTGTCATTTTCAAATTAGGAACGTTTTTGATTGACAACTGAGGAATTTGACGATTCAATAATGTTTGTATTGTAACGTTTTGGATAACCATAAATGATTTTTTTTTCTTTTATATTTATAAGTTTCAATATACCTATTATTGAAATTAATATTGGCTGTATGATAAATAATTGCACACGTTTAAATATTAAAATAAATACAAAGGTATGTACTTAATTTTATGCTCGTGTTTACGAGCAATAATAAAGTTTATCTACAATGTTAACTAAAATTATAATACAGCCTCCATTTTGATATTTGCGTCCTGAGTTGAAATCTTAAGTTATTGTTAATTATTCTTAGAATGGTTGTTTGTATGACAAAGGCAGTTTTTATTATTTGATCGGTCGCTCGTTTCAGTTAATTGTTGTAGACGTGGTTTTAATATATCATGCATGTTTGACTCTTTTATAGCGTATGCTAATTATATTGCGCATGAGTGTGTGCCTCACACAGCTTTGGAATTCTTTTAAGCGTGTTGGTACATGTTTCAACACACACACACATGTATATATATGTATATATTTCTTATTGTCTAATTGAAATTTATTATGTTTTCTGAGTCCTTCGAAAAATGGTTCATCAACCAAGTTACTTGATAGCCAAATTGTCATGGAAACGCTAATGATATAAAACTTTATATAAAAAATTATATACATTCAAATATAATGACAAACCATATTTGTATTTGTTATTCAATTATTATATATAAACGTGTCTGATGACGTCAGCAGTCTAACCTGTGTAGATCAGTAGCTGCATTTCGGTAATATTTAAAACTTGCGCACCAACGCTAAGCGATAGCTATAATATAAAACACAAATATTATAGCTTCATAATTTATAAAGTAACGGTTTTAAAAGGTGTAACAAAAATAGGAAAAACCATATCGTGTGTGAATCGTAACAGAGCATCGCCATTAATAAAGCAAAGTAGTGAGGCAAACTATGTATTAGCGTTCCATAGCTAAGTGAATATAACGGACTCATAAAATAAATATTGTATGAATCACACGTATATTACATACATACATACATTGACTTGAATCGGATTTCTAGAAATTATTTATCATGATAATAATGATGTAATTGTTTTTTCGGAATATTATTTATAATTAATAATAAGCGATCAAAACTATAAGTTATTAATAATTATTCAGATATTCCTATACAAATCTAGAAACTAAGCAAAACATACGTATATTTTTTTTTCGTCCATACATATTATATTTAAACAACACCCAGACCCTAGAAAAATACAAATTTGGAAACAAATGTTTTTCTCGTGTGGGGATCGAACCCACCACCACTGGCGAGGATCCAATCAGTTACCGAATTAATCATATCCATAAGTGAAAACAATCTTATAATGACTGGTGGTTTTTCAAGGTTTGAGTGGTATTACCACCGGTGATTTATGAACCGTCTATTTGTAAACCTAAAACATGGACTCGTAGTATAATTTAAATATAGTATTAATATAGTTTTTAAAATCTTAATGATATTATAATGTATCATGTAATGCCCCCCCACGGTGACCTCAAGGGTCCTCACGCCCTCTCTATTTGCCCTCTTGTGACACTTGTCATGTGTGGTCTACAGTAGCAGTTTCATTTAAGGACCTCAGTAAATAGAAATTGTGTAAACATAACTGTTACATTTGAAATTTAGTGAACCAATTAGATGTTATCGTATTAGCTGATTTATTTGACAATATTCGTTGTTTTGTCGGTTATTTATACCCATATAAGAGTTCTATATTTAAACTTTTATAAACCTTGATGAATATTATATAAATCTCTATATATTTATCCGGCTGTATTCACTTTACTTTATCGGAATTTGTCCCACTAGCGTCGAACACATTTGAAGTTATAAACGTGAAGGACTCGCGGCGTGAACTGTCGCGGCGTGATTCTAAATAAATAAATAAACAACACTAATATAAGAGAGTGTTTATATAAATGTTAAATCTGAACTAATATTTGCCGTCTAGGTACATAGTCACAGAAATTCAAACTTTTCTACATAGCTGCATGTAAGCCTAGATAGCTTGTCTAGTTACCAGGTTATTTATCTCTTGTGAATAGCGGTATGTAATTCCTAGATAAAACTATCAATTGGTATATATAATGCCGTATAACGGAACATTATCATGTATTTAAGTATATAGGTTGGCTGGATTCGTCGAAACGTCGCTGCTCGCCACGCCTCTTCCTGCCCGCGAACTTTATCACCGGTTTTATCGTTTATATTTTAACATATTTTATATTTTTAATGTATAATCATTAATTATTAATAATTTAATTATATTACAAACATTCTCCTTTAAATATATTTTGGACGTACGTGAAGATTCAAAATTGATGAGTAGGTATAATGAAATATTTAAATGTTACAAAATATATATTTTAAATAAGAAATTCGTCATTATTACGACAAAGATCTTGAATATAATTAAAGGAGGTCCATACAAAAGAATATAAATTGTCTAATCCATTTAATTTGACTTCCATGAAACGGTAAGGGTGGGCAGTGGTAATAAAAATGTAAATACCACTCGGTGAGGGTGTCGGGAGCAATTGTCGCCTACACGCCATGTTTATTCATTTCACTTTATTATTCTATTTAAAAGTTTTGATTTTATTGTTAATTTGTTATAAGTTTGCGCGCATGCGCAGACATCACCACGATCTTACGAAGGCGGTAAACTGACGTATTTTTTAAACAATGTTCTATTTAGTAACTCAAAAAGCTAATAGTTCGAAAGTGGTTTGTATAGTCCGTGCATTCCGATGTTTTTCGGACTATTGAATTATGTTAGGATTAAAATAAATATGAGGTTGTTAGCTATCTATTAGCGCGGTGAGGGATCTTGGGGTTGAATATTGAAATATTCAGAACTACCTCTTATAAGTCAATATTAGATCAGATATATATGGTGTTTGTATAAAACTAAATTTAAAAAAAAATATTATCATGATAAAATATTTAATAAAAATTATAATGAAATCTGGACCGCTTTATAAAATCTTTATGAATCAAGATACAATACACAGATTATATTTTTCGTGTATTTAACGTGTGTATATAATTTATGCAACGTCTATGTTACTATGTAATTTGAAATATCTGTGAAATTTTGACGACAAATCCAAATGATATCTCAACTTGTTAAAAGTCAGCTATCAGATTGAAGACGTGTTCCTTCAAAGCGACCACTATACCTGTAAAGTGTACTAAGTGATAGGTTGTTGTTCTAGGGACCGATGTTGACGGCGGCCGTGTGTGGTCTTCAAATAGCATACAACTAAAACGATGTAACTCTTTCGAAATGCACACAAAATTCAACCCTAAATACATGTATCAGAACAGAAATTCAATTGGTAACTATATTGGCTCCGTGGTATAGTTTAAATTGGTTTTTTTATAGGATAATAGCAAAAGTGTTATGCCCCCATTTTATTATACAATCTAAGCGACACTATCTTATGCTAGCGTACATCGCATGACATTGTGAAATGGCTGTTAGTGAGTTAGTGCTTCTGTCTGAATGGTGGAGAGTCTACTAGCTTATCAAGGTTAAAGAGCGACACTTAAATTGTATAATGAAATGAGTGCATTCGTTTTTTTTTGGTTAATTTGATTGCTTTGGGATTTGTTTGTACATTCGTGGATGCAAATGAGATTTGCAAGATGACGCCAGACGTCGCGTGGGTGCCATTGTGCTGCGTGGAATACTGTTTATGTTCATGATACATCTAATTGAGGTTTACTCTGTAATTAGTTTAAAAAGAAAGTTAAGTAGACGTAACCAAATATGTCATGAAACCATCTGCTTGTAGTTAATCATATAACACGAATAGGTATTGTCCGTAATAAAACCTTATTTCACGTATGAACAGAACTTTTTAAAAGTATTGTCATGATACTTTTAAAACAATATCCTTTGATAATCTATCAATAAAATTGTCGGACGCCATTAATAAATGAGTGACAGTTGAGTTTGACAGCTGCTTATCACGCCATCTAGCGGAAACAGTGAGTAGCGCGCTCTAGACGTCAAAATGTTATGATATTTTGATTTAGTGCCCCTTTCATCAAGCATTGCTTTGATATATCAATTATTTCAAGCATCTTAGCTTGGTATTTTTTAAACATGATCTTACTTTCATGTCATTCCGTTTGAGATTAATCATTAATTATCGTGTTCGTATTTCGTATTATCTGATTTGGATGAGCAATTCTTTAATATCGTTGTGGGAATGTAAAAAAAAACAAATGTTTTATAAACGTGAGTCAGTTTATTATGACGTCTGTAATTGACAGACGCCATTTGTATCTGTGCTTGTAAAATATTTAGCGAAAAGGAAAAAGTATTTATTTTATTACGAGTATATGTAACCATTTTAGATTCAAAATTGTAGTTTTTGTTCAGGTAGTTTTTACAATTAACAAAAGCAAACGTTGTTGTATGTCGCGATTGTTTGTAAATAAGATGCGCCTGCGCAGCGGGGGTTGTTATAACAATTATAGTTATGCTTTTTAACAAATATCATCTTGCATACATTTAAACTAAGTATATTAGGAAGAAATTTCGATATAGTAATAAATATCTTGTTATAACATGCAAATTTTATCATCGTTCAAAAAAGACTTAAATAGGTATTTTTATAAAAACAGAAATGTTAGAAAACTAAAAAAAAAAAATTAGTAAATTATGGCTAGGCTTATTATAGTTTCATGAATGGATTATTTTTTATACAAAACCTTCTCAATCAAATTCATTTTATTAAACCCTTTGAATCTAAGTCACAACAAAAAGTTTAAAAAAAAATCTATCGATAGCATCTCAAATAAATCATAACATCAATTTAGATTTACAATCGAATTGGTATGATTTATTCTGAACGTGGGTCGGAGTGAATAAACCTATATATTAACATAATACACTGATGGGTGACAGATCGGTTTGATACCATCAGGCTATACTAGTGTGATACTGCGACATTTCGTGGCAGGTATTAATATTTTTTTTTACAAAAAATGAAAAAAAAAATTTTTTTTTTATTATATATGCTATACCTAACAAAAAGAATTCGAAGAAAAAAAAATTAAAAAAAAAGTTTTATTTTTGTTTTAGCCACTTGTACTATAATAATGCTATAACTAAAAATATTTTTTAAGAATTTTTTTTTTTTAATATGTTGTATCTGCTTATAATCTGATTTCCAAATTCTTTTGAAAAATGATAACTTTTAAAATCATAATATCAGTGACATTTGTGTTTTAAATTTCAAATTGTCTATAAAAAGGCAGACAAAGGTATTGTCATCTATATATATTTTTTGTTTTATTTAAATCGTGACTTATTTGACTTATCGGGAAGGGTTCTTATTGATTTTGTATGTTTGTTCTGATGGCTGACTTTTAGAAGGACTGCGTAAAGTATACACGATGATGACTTGTTTTTTTTATTTAAACCAAAACATTAAAAAGCAGTTTGAGGCAAAGAGAATAAATATAACAATGTAATATCAAAATATATAATATAGCCAAATTATATTTTTATGCATATAACTTTGAATTTCAAAGAGACAAACGTTGTATGAAATAACTTTTAAATATTTCTTAAACTCCTGCGCATGTCATATAGACGTCAAACAATTGATGAATTAATGATACGATACGACATACTATTGCCTACTGGTTGTGATTGATAACAGAATTCTTAGGATACGAGATTTATATTATACCCATTATATTGATGTATTGTACGCACAGACAAACAATGATACAATATTATACATATATATTTTACTGGATATCCTGAATCCAGATTTCAGGGTGATTAAAATACGTACAAGCAATTCCTATTGATTTGATAAATATTCCAACGCGTAGCCTGTTGTGAAATAAATATATAAATATTCAATATGATTCGTTTTAATCCATCTGTTTGTAAAAGTTAAACGCTAAATAATATATAATATGTTATCTTCATAAGTACTGTTCGTCAGCAGTATCCGTTTCATCAGGTGACCCATCTGCGGTCAGAAGTTAGTTTCCTGGTGTTTACGACCACAGACCCTCGTAATTAAACTTCAGTTTAACGATTCACCGCAGCCATTGTCTCTTATGAAATCAACAACAATGTTAACATACATCCAAACCTATTTAATATACATAAATCTATTTGACACTTATTATAATATTAATTAGTATTGTAAATAAAACATCAACATGTATACTTTTATCTTTTTATTGTGATTAAAGTTATAAAACTCAATGACATCAGATTTCTCTAAAGTCATGTTTTTCCGAAAGGAAATGACATGTTTTATATAAACAGTTGGCACCACATCCGCTGGCTTCGTTGACATAATGAGGAATCATATAAAATAGTCAAGTGTCAACTTTCCCGATACAAGGTCAACACAAATCAGAAGCCTGACTTCAACTTAGACCCCATATGTTCCTTTAAATATCTTTCTTATCTTATGCATAAATAAAGCAGTTTTATTCCTTTTAAGTAAATGAGGATACATCTCGATACAGGATCTCAGTTTTGCGATTTTCCTTTATCATGAGTCAGTTTAAATATGCGAGAAATCACAAAGGCTTTATATGTGCAATGATGTTTACAGTTTACGGCACTGAGTATTGTAAACAACAGCCTGGGAGTGTACACGAATTCATGTTCTACATCATTTTTACGCAATGCGTCACATAATCAAACTTAATAATCGAACGGGTTCAATAATATTAAAAGTGTCATATCTTTCGTTTGAGGAATCACTTAGCAAGCTGCGACTTTCGTTGACTTGGACGGAAACGTGCTACATTTTAAAAGATTCCATGAACTGTCACCGGCGCGCCTACACGGCATGTAATAAAACCAATCGATTATTACTTATTTGTGTGAAAAGCGGAAGGAATAGTCCAGTAAAGCACCAGCGAGGTGTGTTACAGGCACGAGCCGCGTCCGCTGGTGTCGTTCGTGAGAATTGTCAATATTGAATCGACGCGTTGCTGCGCTTCGAAATTGTCTCAACGATTTCGATATTTCCCAAAGTCAAATATTATGTTAATAGCCCGTCTGACCAATGTTCTGATCACTATTAATTGTTCATCTTGCGTCACTTGTACGTTAAACATGGATTTATCCCAATATTCATTTAAAACTCGTCTTTATTTGCGCTTTCTATGCATAAATAAATATGTATAAAGGTACATTTAAGCCGCGTATCTGGCACGCGTCAATCAAACGGAATGTACATGAAGCCCACCGATTTGTCAGTCCGCCATTTTAACTCATTTACAATAATGGACGCCATTTTGGTGACAATAATTAACAGATAGATATCTTTAGCCGGCCGCTTTCTAGTTTTTGTTTTCTAAAATAATTATCATCACAATAAGCGACACGATCTCTTTTTACTTACCGCTGTTTCGGTATTTTGAATATAATTAAGCGGTCTAATTCAATATGTCGGTAAGACATATATTGGGACATGTCGAACGAATTTTGACGTTGACACATTTGAATAGATTGTTAGAGTTGGTTAATTGCGGAAATGTGGCGAAAATCGAGTCATAGTTTCTAAATTTCTTAGAGTAAACAGTTTTTAGTGTTGCCGAATAGTCGTCTGGTTCGTAATTGTCGTTGGAAGTATTTTAGCGACGTATGTGAAGCGTTAAACAGCTGTTAAGCATGAGTTAGCGGCCGACGCTGTGATGTGTACCGGCGGCACGTCACGCCGTCAATGGGTCAGGTTATTTACCTCTTGTTATCACCTTTTGTTTTGCTCAAACACTTGGCGCTTTTCGAATATTTCTCGATTTTCCGACTTACTTCTATCGCTTAGGGCGGCTATTCAGTTAAGAATATATTTTTAAACTCCATAAGTGGAATGTTTGAACAAGTCAACTAAATCCAAATTGAAGGTCCACAATGAAATAGAAGATGCGCGGCTATTGGATATGATGGCTAACAATAAAAGCATTGGAGGCTGATCGGCGATACGAGGCCCTGTGTCCACATTAGGATCTCGACGAAGGAGTGTGTGCAAACAGCGAGGGTCATCTGATGAAATGTTCAAAGGCTTTTAGTTCCCGAGAATTATTAAATGAAGCCCCAGGACTGTAATGTAAACACGCGCTGTTTGTCGGACCAAGAACCTGTTGCTTTGTCGACGTTTTGATGCGTGCTTCGTCTTATTGGCGGTTATTTTATGTCTGCTAATGTTACTGCGGCTTTTAATATCGCAACTTTGTGACCATGAGAAGTGTCTATCTTGAGGATTGCTTTATGTTTATCTTCTGCTGGATAGTGTGTATTCTCGCCTTTATATGTTCTCTTTATATAACGCTGCAGTGAAATATCATTGATATTATTAAAAATTAAATAAATTATATTATATAAATTAAATTATAATACGTCATTGGAGAAATAATTATCAATAATTTCTTCAACGGCTATGCGCTCATTTCATTATATAATTTAAGTGACACTATTTGAAAAATATCGAGCAAGTCTCCACCAATCAGAAAGAAGTACTAATTCACTAACAGCCAAATCACTATGCGATGCGCTTACGCTAATTGAGATAGAGTTGCTCAGATTGTACAATGAAATGGGCGCATTACGCAAACTTAAGGCAGATTTCCCTTCAACAATACGTTGGCACAAATGGATGTCGCAATAGGTGAAACAAGAGATATCTGTAGGTATCTAGGCAAATATGGTCGGTCTAGGTAAACAATCTGGTAGCCGGTATCCCGGTGCTAACTCTGCTAATGTGTGGACAAAGCTCGTCGTGACTTATCTCGCTAATAAATGTTCCAGGGAATGCGAAACTACACCTCACGCTGCTGGAACAATCCCGTCAAATACAATTTCGAAAACGTTTTCGAAGAATAAAATTATGATATAATTAGAACGCGTCTAAAAGAAATGATACATAAATATTTATTCAGGATGGAATATCGATGCTCTCTTTAGACGAGTCATTAACGAGTATATGACATTTCTTTTAAAATCTTATATAGTATCGACATTATGTTCAATATTTTATTACTAACCATATTTACTTACTATACCAAACAAGTTAAGTATACGACATCTTTCATTACAAGTTTCTATTTGATTTCGCCTCATAAAAGCTTGAGAGACGATTTCGATTTCTATCAGAAGTATGACTTTGTAGGCAACGTGATTTAATAGAAAGATTCATCTCACGCGATTATCAACAATATATCTTTCTATTAAGTGTCAATATTCCTTGTCGTAAAATGGATTTATGGACGGCATAGGTGCGCCTACCGTAATCTTTTCATAGTGCTACACTTTTCTTAAGTACGACTCATTCATTGATGCTAATAATAAAACTGCTATCCTAAAATAGTCTTCATTGTGTGTGTATTTAAATATACTTTTCCTTTAAAAAATGAGGACAAACGTGTTAATCAATGTTGCCTTCTGTTTGTATCTCAGCTAGTGTTGGCTCGGAAATCTTCTGAGAATACTGTCGAGTTTATTGGTTGTTTATTTAAACCATAAAGGAGTTCGTTTTAATGGTACCGATCGATAAATTCCTTCACTTTTCATTTCTTTGTTTGATAAACTTGTTTGTAAAGGACATATGAATATGTCATATAGGAGAGTACTTTTTAAAAAAGTTTGATTTGATCAATTTTTATGTAATATCGAAAAAATTACTATTTATCGGCTAGAATTTATAGTAAAATTAATGTTTAGAAACATTTAAATAGATATAGAATGAAAATTAAATCTATTCGGTGAGGGATTCGAGCCCGCGAACTCTAAAAAGTCTTGCCGTCATTCTAACAATTGAGCTAGTGTATCTTAATTCTATATCAATTTATTGAAATTGTTTGAATGGGCCAAGAAATGTTATAAAATAACGAATGCAATAGCCGTTCATATTTTCACTTAGAAAATATAATCAAAAGCGCGTTATTTGCCTGAGGGCAGAGTCTTTAATATGAGATAAACATAAATATGTAGGAAGTGTTAAATTGTGGAGAAATTCCGGTCACATTTATTGACTTATTCAATACCAGAAGACCTTTATATCGAAATACAGTTACTGTTTTATTATAAAATCACGACGGATCTCGACAAAGAGATACGAGATATTGATTCTGTTTGAGTTGGTGTTAGCGTACTGTGCCAACTTTATCCTACTTATCTGTTTAACTGTACGTCTATTACTATTTGATATACGTTGATAGTTTTCGAGTAGTTACGAAACGATATTTTTTATGAGTAGTAAACCAATCAAACAAAAATTACAATCAAAAACTCCTTTCGTAACTGTTCGAAATCTTTCAACGTTTTGTACTATTAAAACATAACCAAATTATAACCAATCATATCCAAGAACTCGTTTGGTGACTTCTCGAAAACTATCAACGCTTCGTATTGTCAAAACTCGTATTTGGGGTACTATTGGTTTTTATAGATCGTCACTCTATAGATACAAAATATTTTACTTGTAAGTATATCATTTTGATTAGTTCAACCAAAAACGTTTTATGAAACATTTAAGTCAATTAGTGGTTAGAAATAAAAAAAGCTGAATTCAGTAGCAGTCGGAATCATGAGAAATTCTAATGTTGGCTATACGTTTAAGTATCGATATGTTTTTAAAGGGTTCAGTGAGGAACTATAAAAACTGAAGCGACCAGATTTCATCCAACTAATGTTGTGGAACCTAAATTCAATTCAATGTTCTATATTCTTGTTCAGTTTTGGGATCAAGTTTATTATGAATAAATAATCTATTTGTATTGAATTATTATTTATACTTGAATATGTGATATGTAAATTCGTGACAAATAAAAATAAGACATTAATTATAAATAAAGTAAAAGCTGCGGGACCCTAACCGGGCATTACTTGGAGCTTGCGTGTTTGGAGCCGAGCGTTTATCCGAACGAAACATTTCACCGATAATAACTCCACACAATATAATAATGCGAATAATAAATAAAAATGGAAATAAAATAATAATTTTAATGTCGTAATTGGGGCCGGGGGCTGTCGACTCATTTTGTACGATCTGATTTCTCTGTTGTTATTGATTCCGATATTTCGATGGAACTTGAAGTACTCCGCTATCGGGACTGGTTTCCAGAGCTCATTACGGCGCTCTCGCGTGAAATGAATTCGCAACGCCTTGTTCCTTATAAATGGCCTAGCCTTGGGAGAGGACTGTAAAACCAATGCATTTAACGTCATTACCAATATATGAAATAATTGTTAGATCGATCGTTAAGTAAGGTTAGTTTAACGTTCAAGTATTTTTGCTTAACTGTACTGTATGAGTTTGATGTTGCAAAACGTTGATAGTTTCCGAGCAGTCACGAAACGAGTTCTAGATTGTGATTGGTTTATTAAAAATCACAACATATAACAACCAATTACAAGCAGGAACTCCTTTCGTGATTGCTCGAAAACTATCAACGTTTCGTACTATTACATTCGTTCTATGGATACAGATATCAACGCGCCCTACTTTTTTGTATGTTAAAATTGCGACAATTTGAAGCGTAGTCTTGAAACGCTTGAGGTGTTCTGGCCACTTGCCATCTGCTATCGCTGTTATCACATACTTTTACTTTAGAAATTATATTGAAAAATTCTCTCCTCAGGCCAGGTATTACTAAAGCCACAAATAATCAACATAATTCGTGAATTGTATTTAATTTTACCTAAACAACTGAAAATAATATTTTCGTCATATTTTTACTGGAACATAGAAAAATATATATATATATATATATATATATATATATATATATATAAGCGTACCTTGTTATCTGTATATGAAATAAGTAAATTCGTGTATTGTGTTAGAAATATTGCAATTTTCGTAAGCAATTGGTAGGAAATTTTTTTTTACTTATTTTAAAAAGTTATAAGCATGCATTATAGTTTAAACTTGAGTTCTTAGGTATTAAAAATAATCATTGAACTAATAATTCGCCCTTCAGAATTAGTTTCAGATTGTGATATTTAAACGTTATACTGAAATGTTTAAGAAATATTGTAATTATAATAGTGTACCTACATTGCCGTTTCCATCAAATATATTATTACTTCTACGTGATTATTCGTGTGTAATTAATTGCAAACAATCTTGAGTGTGTTGATTTTACACTATATATCTTCACGCTGGTTTGCTTGCGTTATTTAAATATATTAAATTTTATAGAATAAAAAAAAATGGTTTTATGTTTGTAATCAGATTCAAATATTATTTATATTCTATCCAAGGTTGGAAAAATATATTTTTTAAAATATTGAAAAGTTTGTGTATTAAATCAGATAACATATTATCATATTTATTATTTGTGTCTGTTTATTATACAATTGAGTGCTGGATACACGCAACAGGACATTTACAGAAAAGGAGGACATTTAATGGGTGGTGAATTTTTTTTTTTTATATATAATCGCCTGACGCTTCGCGACATTTATGAGTAATTGCACAGGCTAGTGACTGACCGACAGACACCTGCGCCTTGAATATCATTTAAAAATACGACAATTATAAAACTCGGATTACATTACTAGAATACTAAGAAATCTTATTTTATAACTTAAATTGCTCTGTGAATTGCCTCTTTTATGAGAATATTTTTCAAGTATCTATGTATAGAACGTACGTACAAAGTATTCATTTCTTCAATATGATCTCATCTTTATTATAATAAAGAAAATAACTCTTCAACATAATTAATTTATCTATATTTCACAGTCAGCGCGGTCAGAAGGAGACTCTTCAGGTGACCAATCCTGTGAGAGTTCAGACGAAGGGGTGGGTCGAGACGCGCCCCAGCACCCTCCAATGCACCAACCGCTGCACCACAATATGACCCACGCAACCATCAACCAGGGCCTCAACCACCAGATGAACCACCACCAGAGAAACTCTCCAAGACCTATGGAGCGCGAGTTGAAGGCAAGGCGGCTTGATTTTTGTTTCGCTTTCTGTGTGTTTGTTTATAAAGCATACTATTAAATCAGTATGACTAAATACATTGTTTTATTTGTAGATTTCTTTTAAGATGCTCGATTAATCCGACATCGATTACCAAAGTCCTCGATCTTAATCGATTATTAAAGTTCTCGATATGATTCGATTACCAAAGTTCTCGATACGAATCGATTACCAAATTTCTGATCGAAATATCACTGGCAGTTGTCGCTAATAAATGATTTCTTCGCAGGTCAGAGACGACTTCGAATCATTGAAGACGTCCCTTCACCCTCACCTGTCATCTTTGGCCTCGCTGGCCCAGGGGGCGCCACTCTCCACGCCCAGCAGTGTGTTCGCCCTCACTGCTGGCGGCCCTGGAGCCTTCCCCTACGCCCCCCCTGCATTTCTCGCCCCAGCTCCCCCTCCCCCCGCACAGCCAGTAGGATCCGCCTCTTCATCGTCATCCGAAGGAAGCGCGGCTGGATGGAGCTTTGAAGAACAATATAAGCAGGTCCGTCAGGTACGTAGAGGTTTATGCTAATATTTTTTATTAAATTTCTCTTTTTTCCATACATATTTCTTAATTGTAAACTAATTCTGTGATTACTCCGTCAGTATTGACATGTCTTTAAAGAGCCGATAATAGTGCAATAGAAAATGCCACCTGTCAATTTATATAAAACGCAGTAAATATTTACCCCATAACAAGATAATCACCGCACCGAGCTGAACCCTCGCGGACCCTCGTGGACCCTCGCGGACCCTCGCAACCCTTTAATAAGTTATTCATAACTTCCATCACGTTATACCCAATAAACGCTTTCTTTCGCTACATCGCCCCGATGTAACCCGTTTTCCTTTGTTACATATTTCATTGATTTGGTGAAGGGATAAAAAGCGAGGGGTCGCTCTGACCCGTTCGGATTGGGAAATAATAATGTAACACGTTGCGTTTGAGGGTTAGACAATATTGTCAACTTTCAATAGCTTTATGTCACCAATTATGTTTAACAAACTCGTTTGCAGATTATTAAGTACCTTTTAGTAAATATTTTTGGACATTTGTGCGTATTTTTAAATGGCGGCTATTGTGATACGGTTTTGCATTGCACCTTTCACGGCGGCCATCGTTAACAAGCTGTTGAATCTTTTATCATGGGAAGAAAGAAAGTAACTGGTGTCCATTGATCATTTTGGCTTGTTACACGATGATTAACAGTGAGAGTACTGGAAACGTATGTTTAAACGGGATAAGACCCACCATTCATTATAAGACTTCCCCGAAGCGCGTTTGTCTTCCTAAAAATCTGTAATTTGACATACAATTATTTGAAACTGTATTGAGTTGTTATGATAATTTGATTTTACTTTACTTAATTATATGTGTGTTTAAATGATGATTGAAATTACAAGAAATTGTAATGACTTGAGCTTTCGTGAACTGAAAATAAGTGAAAATAAATATTAACTTAATTACAGTATATTAGATGCGTCTTAAAAAGCCACAAAGCATAATTAATTTCTTGATTTTTTGCGTGATAATTGTGAGAAAATGTATTGTTTGATTTTAGCATTTTTAATCTTAATAGAGTCTGTAGCCAAATGGCAAGCGTTCGATATTGTTTCTATTTATATGTATGGACGTAAGCTATAGTAGAGCGTTAACTTATGTCAAACCGATGCATCTATGATTCTATTCGATTAACGCTTGTCTATACCCTAAGGACGGATTATTTCAAATAACACTATGGAACGTCAGACTGTAGTTGCACTGTTCCAAAGGTTCATGATGATGGAGTGGAATTGGCATAAACTCCAAGAATATGGAGGATTTTTTTTTTGCACATTAAAAACATCAATATAAAATGAATTCTGCCATGTATTGAATATTGTAGGTCGAACTAATTAAAGCTGTCAAAAATAAGGCCTCGTATGCAGGAGCCCATAAGGCGTCGGTCACGAGTCCATTGTTGATCCAACCACGTGCTATCCACCCACATACCATTGAAGTGTATGAAAGTCTGCACAATGTCTAGGTGTGAATGGAGCCCTATTAATGGAGCCCTAATTCACTTTATTATAGTAATTCAAAGGGTTACATTAATAATAAACAATTTTAGTGCTGCCATTTTATAGCCTTTGTAAGGTTATATGAAATTGCGTTTTCTTATTATTCTTGATACTTTGTCGTGTTATTTTTTTTTTTATATTTTGTCCTGAATTGTAACTTCATGGCTGTAGGTATAATTTGTTGGTAATAGCAGTTAACAAGTTGCATTTCTTTATTATCAACTGTGTTGCTACATTCAGTCTTATTTTGATGACGATAAAGTTGAAATTCAATTGTTCCATATATGTAGGTATGTTTTATAAATTGATACGTCGTCCATGTTGGATTTTTATAATGTAAATTGTCTATTGTTAAATTTTGTTTTGGTCTTTCATTAGTTTTATATTGTTGTCAATTTTCCTGCTATTAAATGTTTGGAAATATGCTTTGACTGTGCCTCAATTTTCAACACGTGACGTCATTAAGTCCGACAATTTTTTTTGTTTTTGATTATTTATGCAAGTAGATACCTACCTATACAGACTTATAGATAAACTTGATTTATGGCGAAATAATAATATAAAAAAATTACAAATAATTTAATATAGTAATATTTAGTGTCCATTATTCTGTAATATTAATATTATTTCGCAATAAATATGCATGATCTTTGAATTTTCTTAATACGTCCACGTAGTATCACTTATTGCGAGCACGACGTTCGCGCATTTGTCATACCGCTCCAAACAAACACTAGGGGGCGCTGTTGTTTATCGACTACACGCTTGATTTATTTAATTTATTTATTATATTACAATATATATATTTACGAAAACAGTTTACTTAAAAATGATTCATTTAAGCTGCTTTAAATTGCTTTAAAGATTCGCTTTCAAGCGGCTGGATTCTAAAAAAGTGCTTTAAATGGCTTTAAATCCATTTGCTTTAAGATTCGCCTCCAATCTTTTAAAGTGGTAGTGGGATATGGGTGTGGGGTAAAAAACAAATGTCTTTTTCACTAAACGATTAGCCAAGTGAGCCATCGAGCTGGTATTCGAGTGTTTTGGATATTTATTTCGTCTAGACATCTTATCGTATATAGCTTCGATGTTTTGGAATGTTTTATATACTTGACATAAAATCAGTTGAACAATTCATTTTACATATCTGTACTTATAAATTAACTAAATATTTTTACGAATTATGTACGTAATGTTAATGTTTTCAGCCAATTAGGTTAAAGTGAGTCGAATTTTAATAAGCGTCTTATATTCTAGTTAGTATTATCGTTGTTACAAGCGTGTTACATTTCCATCAATTATATTATTCACCATTATCATCCTAATGGTTAGGTGATAAGAGCTATAATCGCGTACACATATTTGTTGATATTTTCTAACAACAAACAAATTAGTTAAACATTAAAAAGCAGTAGAGACTTCCGATTCTAATTAAGGTGTGTTCAAGTCATTATTTTTTTTATTTAGATACGGCTATTATCGTTAAATAGATTTGTCGTCGCAATTAGCCTTAAAATACTATTTTGTCTATGGCTTGATTATACTCTATGACTCTATCTGTCTATGGTACCTATATATAATAACAGTTGAAAGATGTTTAGCTACTCTATAGTTTTGTTGTATTTTTATTTTTTTAATTTGTATGGAATGATGATATCTTTATTTTAAGTTACAAATAGGTTACTTCTGACGTAACGTCGTAACTTATTAGTTTTAACTTAAGATTACTCAATCTACAAATAAACAATAATATTATAGAAAAGTAATATATAATTTTAATTTATATTTAACTTAGGTATTATATTAAAAAGTTTTTCGACTGATGATCCAATTATAAAAAAATATCCAAAGGAAAATAATATTATAACAAATAATTTTTTTAACACAATACTTACGTATTTTTAACTTTTTCAAAGTTATCGAATATTACGATTTAAAGATTCTGATCTGTATTTTTTTATAAATATATATATGTTGAATAGTACGTTTGTTTTTTTGCGTGTGTCGTAATATTCCGCTGACGCACCCCAGCTGACTGACTATTTCTGTCACACAGTGCAGGGGGCGCATGCCTGATCACCTCTTTTATATTATTAATTTAAATACTTTTCATAAATATACTATACTTTTATTTTATTTTATTTCAATTATAAAAGTTAATATTTTTTTTGTATCGAAATATTTCTTTTCTTAATTATACTTCTTAGCCTGTTTAAAGATATGTTTTAAAACTACGATTTATGTTTTACATCAAAGTCAATATTTTTTCCGAAACTTAACAGGAAAACAAATAAGTTAAGACATTGTCGTTTATTTTTAAACAAACATGAAATTTCCCAATTATCATTATAACGATATCGTCAAAGAATACTCCAACTACTTATATTGTTAAATTATTTATCACGATAAAATATATGTGTTTATATATATAAAAAAAGATATATAAATCAATAATATAAAATTATAAATACACCATGAACTTATTCATTTATTCAATTCAATTAACTTTATGTAAAAAAAAAAAACCTTAAGATGTTAATTTAATACCTATCGAAATAAGTAACACATAAAATAATATGAAATTAAATACATTTAATTGCAAATTCATCAAAAAACTACTGCAAAAATATAAATTATAAACATTTAAATAATTAACTTTCTAATAAACTTAATTATTATATTATGCAACTTTAAATTCATCTAAAACAAGATTAATTTTAAAGATTATTCATTAAATTCTTTATATTGCATACGTATTAGTTATGTGAAAGATTATAAACCTATTAATATGAAAATACATTAACAGACATGTTCGTTTGATGATTTCTAACTCAATTAGTTTATTAAAGTTTATTATTAAATTTTAACCGGTAAATGCAAATTGTCTAAAGCCGTCCCTACGCTGTCAATTTTAAATTCAAAATGGCCTCTCATACGATATCTCGCCATGTGTATCGACTCAGCGCGCATTAACGTGTCGGGTGACCCGACGTCAGTCTATGCACTATCCACGCATAATCTATTTATAAATAGCTTTTTAGTGTATTTTATTGAATATTCATTTACTAATTTATATGTCATATCAATTTAGTTTATTGGAATTCGCACATTCTAACTTTACACAACCTGTTTGCAAGTTATCTAAATACGATATGAAATATTTTCAGCGCGACTGAAATATCGTATTTATTGTCAATATATAAATCGTTACTGATATTTCAGATTTCATATAATTTAAATAAACTAAGATGAATAATGTCTGAAAGGAGATCAGTGAATCTTAAGTGTACACAAGTCTCCATAAAAACAGTTTTGAAGCTAGTTTCGTATTACCAGAGGGCTTGATCGGGGTTGGTCCAGAGGGAAACCTGAAATAACCTCGCACGGGGCACGGAGCATCTGCCAGATAAAAATAGCTCCCTCAGTAGTATCAAGGACATGGCTGTTTATTTTATAGTCTGATGTAATCCGCACAAATATATTGTATTTATATATTCTATAACTTTAAATACGTTTAAAATTAAGTTCAGTATGTGCTTATATTAATGAAAAATCTTATTATATACATAATGTTAAGTTAAGTGAAAGATTCCCGATTTTGAGGTAAATAAAAAAAAATGATTTAAATAACAACTTCCTTCAGCCCCCAAATTAAAACCAACATTTGGTTGGCAGTTTTTGCTTCGAACATTCCAATAAAATGTTTATCGCCAGCAGTGCACATGTGACGCTCTTCAGGAGATTATTCTATTCCAGATTGCCACCCGGGCAAAAAATAAATAAATCCAGGACCTTCCACAAAAAATGGCCCAATCCGTAGATTACGCTCCCCTTGTAACATAATTTACAGTTATTGAAAGTTGTGAAGGGCAATAAATACTTTATGTGACGTAAGAAGTCTTCAATGTCCCAATTGACGGAATTGATACATTGGATTGATTAAAATATTGATCATTGATGGCGTGAAATTAATACTATATACATATTTGTAAATATATTAAAACTACTGGCAAATAAATGAACAAATCAAACGCTACGTTTCAAAGCGAATATGTTGTAAGTGTGCGCGCTTAAGCGGGGGTGCGCAGGCGCATACGACCCGCGGGTTATCATTTCCTGTTCTCATTTAAAATTTACAACATATCATTTTTTGCTTATGAGGGCTGAAGTTTTATTATCACTGAATATGTTTTTTTTATTTATAACATTTAATACCTAAAATCAGTATGGAAATGAATAAAGAGAACCATTCAATTAGGTACACATGGAACGCAAACAAACAATAAACAAACCACCAAAGCGATTTTTACACATTAAGGCGTGCCAGCGATTCGCTCGATAAAACTTTGAACAATTTAACTCTATGGTTTATAATCTTAATTGTTTATTAGGTCAGGTCGGCTTGCTTTGTCGGCGCAATATGGTTTTATGACCCGATTCGATTCACATTGCCCTATGCCCATTGGCCTATGCGACACTTGACCTGGGACGCGCCGATAAGGCGCCGATTTTTTGCAGTCTAAGCCCTTGTACGAGTTTTGATTGTACGAAACGTTGATAGTTTTAGTAGAAACGAAACTAGTATTTGGTTCTGATTCGTTCAGCAAACTCGTTTGTAACTGCTCGTAAACTATCAACGTTTCGTAAATAAAATTCGTACTATGGATAGATTGAAATACAATTAAACTACAGAAAGGATATTTTATATGTAACTAGTCTAAAAAATCTATTTGATACAAATATATTATAAATAATCCTAATTTTCGGAAGATATATAAACGTTTCCGTGAACCTTCCGCAATGTGGCTCTTATTACAGAGAGAGGGACAATATGGTGCTCGTATTATGCCCCTAAAAGTCTTTATACACGGAATCCTCGCAATCCCATTCAAAACAATCAGTTCTCTTTGATGAGGCTTAATTATAAGCGTTCGGAGAAATCACTTAATGAGCTTAACGCAAACAACTACCGATTTGAGTACCTATAAGCTGTATTCACGACTTTCTAGATATATTTATTAGTTTTCAGAGGTTTTTATCGATAATTTATATATGGATATGTGTGTTATAATTACGTCCAATGAAATTTACGACATCTTTAAGCTTATTTCAATCATTCAGCGCTTTAAAGCTCTTACCGCGCTGATGGATTTATAATCCACTCTGTGATTTATAATTTTAAAGTTTTAATCATGTATTTCGTTAATAATGTTTATCGATTTTTATATCAAAATAAAGTCAATAAAATTTACAATGTGATTCAAGTCATTCATCGCTTTAAAGCACTTAAAGCGCTGATGGATCACTACGTCACTCCGTGCACTAGATTTGTTTGGACAGCGGCGATCACAAAGAACAGCCTGCTCGTATCCTCTTTACGACATTACCAACTGTAACTTGTATGAACGTAATATCCATTGTTTTATCAATTTCAATAATTTATATCCTAGCCGAGAACGGAACGCGTCTATCCGCACGTAAAATATGTGATTCCTGATTTTCCGTAAACAAACAAGATTCTTTTCTATTTTCGACGTTAGTGGTTTTAATTTCGACGCTGAATCGCTTAGGGTTGTCCATTTCTAGTTAAAAATAAGACGTTGATATTTAAATTGCGATAGTTTATTGGAAATTATCATTAAATATCGCGCAATCCATCATTTGATTCATGAAATGCAATAAAACGACAGGCGCGCCACCTAGCGGGCGGGCGTGGCGTGGTAATGATGCCAGACCATTAACTCTTTACTAGCAGTTTATTGGTGTTTTACATGCTGCTTTAATTATTGTAAAACGTAAGCCATGACTGATGGCTGCTCTGTAATTCCTCGTATCTCTTAACGTGGCAAGTATCGTATCAATGATTGATTTTTTTAAAAATAAATAATACATTATTATAAACAAGTTTGTTTGTTAAAATCAGATTCAGATTACAGAAGTAATACTGCTTTAATGGAGTCCATAATATACTATTTTTTACATTCAAAAATAACCACTAACTTGAAATTTAATATGTTCGAATCGATCGATAATATTCATAAAAAATAAAATATTTGGTAGTTCAAATCTCAAATGAAACAGAAATATAAAAATAATTAATACTGGCAACATAAACACGTAACATAAATAAATTAAGGTAAAAAAAAAAATAACCTCTGAAAAAAAAAAAAAACGCCTTAAAATACCCGAAAAATTCCCGTAATTGAGCTGGCAATACCATCCGTCATTGCCAAAATTCTTTAATTGCCATCTGATAGTTTAAATTGAGATGTAACATTACAGGGGGATATGTTCGATAATTAATATCGGACGGCGATAAATCTCCCCGTGCGAAACGTCCAGTGTGAAACATAATGAAGCTTTGTTAGTGATGAGTCCTCAATTATAGGGAGGTTATTACACGATAGACTGTGGATATATCGATAGTTTAGAACAGCTGTTTTTGATTACAATAAATATAAATTTATAAATACCTAAATCTGGGACGCTTACAAAATATAACTATAATATTTTTGAAACTTTTTTTTTTACACGAGTTATGAAATTTTTGACCGAATCTTTTCAGTCTACAAACATTATTTCACTTAAATGTAATAATATATCTAAGTAAAAGTCAGTTTCAAAAATATTACTATTCAATGACCTTTTATTTAATATTTTATAAGAACTAGATTATTAAAACAAAAACTATATAATTATGTGTTTGAGAACAGACAGACAACCTAACACACAAACATACATATCATAAATATAAAAACTTAATTATATCTGTTATACATTTGGAATGCTATTCTCTTTATATATATTTCCATGCTATTCTTTTTATATATATTTCCATGCTATTCTTTTTATATATATTTCCATGCTATTCTTTTTATATATATTTCCATGCTATTCTTTTTATATATATTTCCATGCTATTCTTCTATTCAAAAAATGCTCACCAATAAAACAATAACAGATAATATTTTTCCTATCTTTGTTCAACTAAAAAAAAAAAAAATCTATAAAAATAAAACAAAATACATTCCAGATGTTGGACAAAGGTTTCTGAATCATTTGTTAATTCACAATATCATACCAAAGGGAATGTTAATTGCCTTAGTATTTACAGATAAGACAGGTCAGAAAATATCTTAATCTGCCTTCTATACTTTGCTTATAGATTTATTTAAAATTTTGCTTTATGACACATTAGAAAAATATTTGTATTGGAAACTTGTATTTTTTTAAGTCTCTGTGTTATCTCAGTCTAGTGTAAGCTTTACTTAGTTTTGGGCTCTCGTTGTGTGGAAATTTCCGATTTATATATATACATACTGCATTCCAATTAATTTAATTTGTCAAAGATTCCAATACAAAACCTCTAAAATTTCAGAAAATAAATATATATAATGTAAAAACGTGAAAAGTTATTACTTTTATAATAAATAAATAAATGATAAAATATTTGAATTTGCAACAAAAAGCTTATTTATACACATGTTTCGTAACTGTTGTCGTGCCATTGTTTCAAACCGAATTCTCCGAAGTCTACCAAATAATTCCCAATAATACCCCATAGTATCTATTCACTTCCTTTATGATAATAAAATAAAGATTTCAACCTATTGTTTGTACTTGGAAAATAATATTTAATCGTTATTCGAAAGATCCTTTTTTTTTTTTTAACAATGGCGGACCATTGTAATTTTTATTGCACTTAGATATTATTATATTTGAAATCACGTTTGTCGGTGATAACAGTGAATGGGTCTGGTTTATTTTATTAGGTTATAAAAATAAGATTTTTTTATGAATTTTTAGTTATTTAGAGAAAGCATTATGAATAAAGCGCTAAAGTTAAAATATAAACTTTCGTAATGTGAGGAATCAAATTGAAATCATGATTTAAAGTATTGTCTTTATATATTTGCTGAGATGGCTTAAGTGTTAGTTATTAGTGAAGACTCATAAGTCCTAATAGAATGAAATAGAAATACAGTTGTCTCTTTCTTAAGGTGACTCAGACTTATGTTTTTTTTTTGTATTTCCTAAGATTGTACACGGGCAAACCCCTCACGCAAAAAGGTTTTACACCATTCAATTCCATTTAAATACTTTCATATGAAAAAAAAAGTTAAATAAAGTTGTTTCAATTGAACGTTAAAAAAAATGAAAACTAACCCTTTGATTGGCATTATCTTCTACAAAACAGCCCGTATCAAAACGACCCGTATGACCAGATTTGCCCACTTTACCCCATTTATAAATATATCAATAACATCTCCCTACGCAATCATCTTCAATAGCGGATTTAATTGATTATTTGTGAACGTAATAATTTTCTGCCAAAAATTTACAAACACCCTAAAATTATTGATAGTTTTAGGGTACGTGTTGTGAAACCACTAAATCATTCGTTCATCGAATGACAGTTCATTCTTCAATATTTAGCATTATTCAAAAAATATTATTTACATACATTCAATAAATCTGTTTAAGGTGTATTCGGTTAAGAAAAATATATTCGGAAACAATACAAATCTTTCCGTCATAAAACAAGCAGATTCTTAGAATAACCTTGCGTATTGTACACGTCTGCTATTTATAATTAAAACTTTTCTATTTATAATTAAAACGTCTTATCTCCCCGCTTCGTGGATATAAATGGAATTTTCGGTAGTTTTAATAAAGTTTAAATTCATTTAAAGTGTTAGTTTGTTGTAATGCTATCTGCAGGTAGGAATTTTAAGTATCATCGCTCTGGCGACAACCCCTCCGATGCCGATGGGGTGGAGTAAGCCGTCTAGCGAGTATCTTTGTCTCGCTCGCTCTGACTCATTTTCCTTATCGCCGTCTCGCCTATTATTGTCATATCAAGATTCAAGCATTGTATTTTGTTTCCAATTTTCAATTTAGTTTATAACGGATGTTGGCACGAGCAACACGTCTGGTGGATCTCCATCGGTCGATAGACACGTGTTTTTCGCGCGCTCGAGTTTTTTTTTGTGATTTTATTGGCTCATTTTGAGTGGAGTGATTCTTCTGGAAGCTGATAAGAATTAAATGGAACTAATGGATTTCTTTAATACTCTTATGGAGGAACAACTGTCAAGTTCCATCCACAGTGAACCTCCGAAGATGCCAAACTTTTTTGAAGTTGATAAGAAGAAGGTAGGTGTTCGGTTTGGAGACAATTCATTAATTAATTTATAGTTCTTTATTATTTATGTTATTGTTAATGAATTTAGTGGCGCCATGTTTACTATATTTATTATAAAAATAATCAAATTAAACTAATTATTATTATAATATTATAAATATTTACAAGATAATTAAGTTAATCATATTAATGTAATTGTTTGAGAAGTTTTTATCTATAATGAGAACTATTAAGTATGTCGATGAAAGTTTCAAAACAAATTCATTAAAATTCAATCGATTACTTATTGGCACTTTCGTTTTATCGTGTTTTCGTCAAAGCAAATAATTAAATAATCTTCTATACATCTGTTAGAAAACAAATATTTCTTTAATATAAATTATAATAAGAAATCTTACTTTTAGTGATGTGACAAGTATAGGGTAATTTACCCTAACCGAGTGACCTTGATTATAATTTATTGTTTCTATATAAATGAATGGTTTTCCAAGGAACTAATAAAATATAACTATTTTATTATAAATATTCGGACGTATCTGTAATTTTAATGTCAAACTTAATTACACTTTTAATATATTATAATACTTAATTGATACAAGAATAAAAAATGGTTTCGATATAATTTTAATAATTTACCGCCTTTTTTAACGGCCGTTTGATCTTTTGTCGCTATTAAAAAAGATTAATTAATATGACTTCCAAGTAATAAAAACAATCCCATTAGAAATTTCTGGAACTATTTAGAAAAATTACACGTGGTATTTTTCGCAACCTTTTAAATATGATAAAGTACCTTTTTAAAAAAAATGTAGGTACTATTGAAATGTTTGAAATTATAATAATCTTTGAATTCTTGTTTTGAATGTAGATAATGTTTTGTATCGCTACTATTATCTCAATTTCGATGTGACATGCCAGGGGTGGTCAACCCGGGTCAGTTTTTACGAGTATTTTTTACTATCGGATAATGCGTGAAACGGTTGATTTTATAACGATGCGGTATAGTAATGATCGGATTAGAACCCTTTTTATCCGTCTTGATTTATGTATTCTACACGCTTTGAAGATTTTATTGCAAACGACATTATTAAGAAGATTAATAATTTACGATAACTATAAAATGAGGCTTGAGTATCTGGAATAAGTAATTAGATTTAATTTTACTATCCCAAAGATAAATATTTACTTTTACAGCGCGAGATGTAGAGAAAACAATACAATAGTAATTATGAATAATTTCAAGATGGCGCCAAAATCCTGCGAATACCAATGTGTTGTAAATATCTGAAAGTAATTTGCAATTTATAACTCACAAATATGAGTTGTGTGTATGAGGAATCAGTGTGTTGCCGTAGTATGCTAGTGTGAGTGCACAGAGTAGAAAGTATAGTGTACCTCAAATAATTGTTTGGATGACTTATTTATTTTATTTCCATAACAAACTTGAGTTTGTACACGAGTAAATGCAAATTGCAAGTGAGGTATATACTGATTATGTATACTATATAGACATTTGCCTGCGAAGTAATCAGAAATAATTAAATATAACTGAAAACCTATATTTCTTAATCCCGTTTGCCTCTGTGCTAGGTAAACGATACTCTGTAATGCACACATGCAAGTAAGAGTGCGTTGACCGCGCTTTTGTTACACCTGCAAATATTGCGAACCAATCGCGAAGATGCATTACATGTGTGCATTCATTAAGCGTTCTAGGCGCGAAAATCTTGCATTAAGCCTTTTCTTAATGTTTAGTGGCTGTTCAGAACATACTTTGCCTACATTTTTGAATGTGTGTATGTTTAATGCGTGTGTGCAACAATACTTACATTTAAATTTCATAAAGTTACGTCTTTATGCTTTTACTTATACGAACTTTCTTTAGTATCGTTTTGACATTTCATTCAGTAATAAAATAAGTAAGTTTGTACAAAATAAATAGCAAATATTAATGAATGACTTATTTTAATAAGTATAAGTATTACATATTTTATAATTAGGAATGAAATTACTTACATACTGAAATAAAATTTAAATTTACTCCACATTGTATTTTTTGCAATAAAACCTCCTCACGTTTAGCAATACCTCATAATTAGAAGCAAACAAGTTCTTACCATACAAGAATGACTTTAAAACGAAGAAAGTAATTAACAGTTCTTTGTCACATACGTGCACGTGTGTGTGTATGTGCATTTTATGTGTGTGAGTGTGTTTGTGTGTGTTGTTGTGTGTGGGTGTGTGCACATCGCATGTAGTCGCTAATATCTTTGACATACTTCGAGTTGACAGGTCGATGTCAAACCGCCATGACACTTATTAATTTACAAATAATTAAATAAAATATAAAATAATTATTGTCATATAAATTAATTTCAAATAAATAATTTTCATTGATATATTGTACAATTTTTTTCTATACTTCCACTCGAAAGTAGGTCTTTAAAAACTCAAGGAAACACTTTATTTTTACACATTTTTATATTCTTATATAACCTCTTTAAATCTAAAGCTCTATCTCAATTTATCGGTCAAACTGATTCGAAAGAACTGCAATCGTGAGTTGTATGGGTAATGCGTCTTTTATATTAGTTTCAAATGCTCAGCGAGAAGATATCTTGTCATAGAACTTAAATAGAAAATAATTGATTCGGGAAATGACAGCTACCGTTTCACAAAAAAAAAGTAATATATTAGGCGAAACTTGAAATAAATTGAAACTATTTTACGTAAGTAGGTTAAAATATGTTTGATAAATAATTATCGTAGTAAAACTATTATCATTATTAATTTTCAGAATGTGTAAAAAATACTGAAATATATTATATAATTCTGAACCACATATGTGCTTGGCTGTTATATAATAACATCTAAAGTAAATCGATATATATATATAATAACCACTAATTACAAATGCAATTAAAATAATAATAATTGTCCCATAGTAAGAGGTTTAACTCAGTTAATCGCGCTCCCTAATACAGGCTTTGGACGGATTATTATTGGACGTCCAAATTAAACGGTCTACTCGAATTACTTTCATATATTTAATAATCATATTAAATATTAGGCTGAAAAATTTATAATAACAAAAAAAGTTTTTTAATATACATAATATACTTACATAAGATACTCACTCACTCAGTTGACCTACTCTCGTTACATAGCACATGGGCTCCCCTATCACAATGCGGAACCCCAAAATGTTCATCTAATTGGAGATCAAAGAAGGGCGTGTAATCGTATACACTTGCGTACTCGATACAAACGATAAATAAACACTGGGTATATTTTATTTAATCTGTGGCTTTTGTTAACTTATATCTCATATTTATTATTTTTTTAAAAACAATAAAGAGGTTTCATTCATCTTTATAACATGTCAAGAATATTTAATCAATTATTTGACGATTGTCAATGTAAACATATTTTTAATATAAAACAATAAAGAGGTTTTACAATTTCTGTGATATGTCAAGAATATTCGTTGCGAATTGAATTTAATTAATTATTTGCCATCTGTCAATGTCAATGTTTATTTTAATCCGTGTATGCGAGCACAGTGTGTTGTTTTCGGTGATTAAACGATTACTTGCCCGGAAACGGGGCGTTATTCGGCCATTAGAGATGGATGGACAATGTGTATCCATTAGTATGTATAAAGCACTCACTTGAACTCGATATCGCGGTTAACTGAAAGGGTTAAATGACGGCGATTTTCGTCGGCGATTCAATAATGAGGATTTCTAGTATATATTCACAATGATTTTTCCAAATATTTTTTTTACGAAATCAAACAAATATTCCAATAAAAAATGACTGTTGCTAAATCTTCATGAAATCAAAGAAAAAGTTAAAATTACTATCAATCAATATGTTCTACGTAATGTTTCATTTCTATTTCTATTTCTATTCGACATACAAGTGAGTCCAGAGTGAGATGTAACGAGCAGTAACTATTGAGTAAACATCGACTACAAGTTAATTGACTTGCCCTATCAAATATTGAACGCTCTCACGGATGATATTCACATCAGAGCCGACATTGTCTACAATTACACTTTTATTTGCGTTTATTAGTACGGTTCTCGGTTGTGATTGGATGTTATTTGTTTGTGATTATTAGTGAACCAATCAAAACCGAGAACTCGTTTCGTGACTGATCGAAAACGTCAAAACTCGTACTAAGACCGACTATGATTTTTATAGCAATACAACAATCTTACTTTTCAATTCGTCCTTAAAGTAATATTTTAATATTTTTTTGATAATACATTTTGATGACATCATTCTAAATCATTCATTCTTTTTTTATATGAAACCTTATTGACTCGTATCATGAAGTGCGTTTTGACATTTGAAATATTGTTTTTATGTCAAATTTTGACATTTAAAGCATTCATTCTTTCGCGTCACCAAGGAGGAATAAAACAATATGGTTTTATAGAGCTCATGGGAAAACAAAGTAATACTGTTAATTTTTAAAAGTAGGATCTTTTTTTTTTGTTTTTTTTTTTTCTGTAGCAGAGCTTTGCGGCCAATTGGCAAGCCTTGGTTGCAGATTCTATTTAAATGTATGGATTTAAGCTATCGTATAGCTTTATATGTGATATACGTTTATCATTCTCTTCTACTAGTGGTATTGACACTTGTCTACTCATCTTGTTTATAGACTACAAACGCCTGTAATCGATACCACTCAAATATCATGTATTATATAATAGCGTAGCGTTTGATATATGTTTTTCTATTCGACAATCGTTAATGCCATTCGACTCGGTTGTTTTTTAACATAAAATTACAAATAATGTTGCAATGCTAAGTGCTTGTGTTAAATAGATAGCTAGGAAAATTGTTTTTTACTTTGAGGTCAACTTTCTGTTGCTCAATTGTGTCCACATAAGGCACACCTTCGTGCCTATTGAGTGCTTGATTTCCTGAGGGTCCAGACAAATGGCATTAATGCGCCCATTTCATTATACAATTTCAATGACTCTATCAGTATTGGCGTAAAGTGCATCGTATTGTGAAATGGCTGCGAGTGAGTTAGTGTTTTTCTCTGATTGGTGAAGACTTACTCGCTATTTTTCAAGGTCAAATAGTGTCAGAATTTTATAATGAAATGCATTACGTACGCTTCTTGTTTTGGCCAACGTATATATAAAGAGTATGTTATATTATGACTTATGTACATACATTCAAATAGAATTGACACCAAGCGTTAGCTTTTGTCTCGGGCCTTCTTATCGAGTTTTTCTTTTAACTGACTCTAGACAATGAACAATGAACTCATTTCTATATACTAAATTACAAAACTAAGCGATTTTGTTGCTTTTAGAAGTTACATAATTAAGTAGAAAGTCTATAAATGTGTTTGTTCGTTTGTCCGGCTCATTACTGGCAACCCGAGCACCTATCACATCGGCTCTCACTTAATTTAACGTTCTTTGAAACACTTTTGTTTCGTAACGCTTCGAGTTTTATGACTTGGTGATTATTATTTTTTCATTTTGTACGATTGTTCAGTTCTGCTGAAGGTTTTTTTTTTCTTAAATATAATATTAATTGTATTTTTGTTCTCATATTTGCGAAGATTAAGGTATTTTAAGTATCTATACATATTGATCTTTCTAGTAAGTTGCGTGTAGCCACCGTATTAAGCGAAGTGTCATCACTTGGCTACGAAATATCTAAACAGCCAATATTGCGCAAGTTACCGCAAAGCATTTGACAAATATTTATTATACATATTAACTTTATATATATATATATATATATATATATATATATATATTGTATTTTCTTCAAATATTTTTTTTATTAAAAAAAAAAACGACCTTTCAAAAACTTTTTTGTTATTTGTTTGGATTTTTGAAAAAATATTGGACATTCTATTTTTATTTTTTAATATTTAATTTTGTATAACACCGTCCTTTGAATAGATATTTATTTTTACGTGTGCTATTTATCGTAACGTTTACGTTTCATTCGTTTAAGTACTGTCGTGACGAACGGTTTGTGGTTACATTGACTTCAAATAAACGAAAGGGTCATGTTAAATGTCACTAAATAACTCATTTACTATATTGTTGTTTATTTATATCACAATATTTATCTTTAGTATGATTATATACTTACTAGAATTAATATTTTGTTGCTTTTACTTACATTGGTTATTCTTTGTGTTTTATTTAGGCGTTGATACGGCTGTCCTTACTGAAAGTTTAAAAAAAAATAATACATCCAAAAACATATATGTATATATTATTTATCTTTTGAGAATTGATATATAAGAATATTTTTATCTTTATAAAGATTATTTATTTTTGTATATTTTTCTATAATAGTGCTGTTCTCACCGAAAAAGTTAAAAAAAAAGATATTTAATTTTATTTTATTTATTTAAAGGTATATAAAAAAAATACTTATTTTTGTAAATTTCATAATACACACACCGATAAGCCTTATAATTAGTATAGTAAATTCTCAAAATATTATCACCATTTAAAAAAACTGCACGATATAGAAGCGATGGGTTAGAAAATAGGTTAACTTATCACAAGACATTAGGTGCGTTTACGAGTCGCTGATGGAGGTTTCTTTGTATGCAGAATGACAGGAAATTGCAATCTACAATACAATATGAATATATTGATAAACGCCTTTTCCATTACGCTACCCTTTATTTTAAGATAATAAATATTAAGTCGTAAAAATATTTATTGTTATTAATATTATATAATATTTATTTTCTTCGATATTATTAAATCGATTTCAATAATTCTAACATCAACATATATGTAAAGGTCGAATATTTTATTTTAATTTTGATGTATAGATAAAAAGGCAAGATTTCTTACAGGCTTAAAATAATGACGATGTTTGAGTCCTTGGAAACGAGTACAGCAGCTGACAAAAGCTAGCTTTCAATACAGTATGACTTTCGCACTAAATATATATATATATATATATATATATATATATATATATATATATATATATATGTTTATATTTATATTTATGTTTGCTTATTATATATGCGTTTTTAATTCTAAAATATTCAGATATAGAACCCAAATGAAATAAATAATTGCAAATGAGATTTCATACATCGCCGTCGGGCGTTGCCAATATCGGATATTGCCAATATTTAACCAAACTCAATGAGTGTAAATCTATGGTATTTCCATAAACGCTGTCTTACTTACTAGAGCTGGCTTGGTTTATTTATAAACTCATCCCTCTTACATTACATGTTGAATTATTGCTAGCAATTTAAAATTGTCTTGCGGCTGTACAGCACCGAACTCGTTCTTTAAATATTTGTGGCGATATATTTGAGCAGCCATTTTATTATCTAATTTAAGCGTCGCTAGGTCATAGGCGTACTAATATCGGATTATTAAAATACTTTGCTAAGCTAGTGCTCCCATCTGATCGGTGAAGACTGACTTATTCATTTACTACATTACATTCACTTTAATATGCCCATTAATGTATGTTTATTTGAATAAACAGTATGGTTATATCAGCCTTGGTATTTCCATACATCAAGTAGGTTAGTGATAAATCGTTCAATGAAGGTCAGCATCCCAATAAAAATACATAAACTTAAATTGATCTGGCAACACAATAGTCTATCAAACGGTATGCAAACATTAAATGTATGCCTTGTCCCATTTTGTAGTTATTCACTAGAATTGATTTATTTCTTATTCATATATATTATTTATATATATTGTAGAGGCTGAGTAATAAATATCAAAACATCATCTGTGATTGTATTTCCGCAAAACAATATTGTCCGATTATTATTGCCGTTTTCAGATATACGGTTTGTAACAAATAATATTTAATTTATGATACATAGCGATAAATGTTATTTTAACCAACAATTGTTTGCTTATTATTCTTAATTTCCTTATACTGCAAATTCTAGTAAGTGTAATTATAATATCAAGTGTTTAAACACCCTTAAATATTGTTGAATCGCTTTTAAAAATATAATAATTCGCATTCGCAAAATATATCAAATTTACGCGATCTACTATAAAAGTCTCTGTAAAAGTTATTGTATAATATAAAATATAAATTCTCATATAATATTTGATAATAATAACGGACGGTCCCCATGTTCAAGCTCATTAACACCGCAAAGGCGGAATTCTGAAAACCTCAAGCGATGCGTCAAAATATTGTTATAAATCGCCATAGTATGTTTATTTATTTATTCAAGCGGAAGGGGAGAGTCTGTAATTGGCGCACGACAATAGAGATTAAGCGGCTTACAGAGTTTTGTGATTCAAATATTGACGGGCCGGTGGGCGACGCGCCGGTTATGATAATAAGTTTGAGGTTTTGTACAATAATTCCTCCGCGGTTCTCATCGACACCGGTGACGTCTTTATGATCTTGACGTGACTTTTTAAGATAATTGGAATAAATTATTTAGTCCTTGTTGGGTATGTATTAATGTTATTTTAACAAGCTTTAGTGTTAAATGTTTTTACATGATGTCACAACTTCGGCGAGCACAAAGTACATCAAACACACCGACAATGAATCAAATCAATAAACGCATGACCACAATTTGGGAGAGCCGTTAAATCAACAACCTCATCCGGTTCCTCTGAAATGGGCAAAGTTCAAACTCTGACACGCCGCGGCGCCACAATCAAACATGTACTATTTGCATTCGTACAATTACACCAGGGCACTTAACGCTAAGGCGATCTGGGCCGTGTATAGACACCAAAACGCCATTTGAGACTTCCCGTTTCCTCCTTATATTTAAACAGTCATTAAAACAGTAATGGACGCATTCGGGTCATGGCGTGCGAAAATAACGAATTTGCATTCTTGAATAGCAGACAATCTTACTCATTTGAACAAAGACAGATCACTTAGACAATGTTAGACAAACAATACTTACACTTTAATTAGTAGATGTTTTTTTTTAATTGATTTGAATTTTTTTTAAATGTTCTACATGCGTTTACTTAGAATATTGAGTATTTAATTTCGGAAATGAAGTTAGTAGTCGCTCCAATATTCATATATTTTCATTTAGAACTTATTGAATATTGAATTTCGGAAAAGAATTTACTAATCGATCCAATATCAATGTCTTTGATATTATATTGGTAATATTATATTATTGATGAATATAAATATTTCGGGACATTTTTTATTATTTGAAATACTCTAGCTCTTTTCTAATACAGTATCAAACAAGCGTACATTTTATCGTTTCACGTTTAACTGATACAAGTGTTTAAACTTTTATCTCCATTTTAAATTACCTGTACATATAAGTGGCGGATATCGACGCAATTATTGCAAACGACAAGCTGCAGCCAGCTATCATGCTTTTCTATGATTGTGGGTATAATTTTAAATATTCATTTCTCAGTACTTATTTCGTGGCTAATGTTATTCAGCAATGATATTTCAGTTAATTATCTCAATTAACAGAAATTTATTTCGTTCTTTCTTTTCTTTCTTTTTTTTTCTTTCTTTTTTTCTTTCTTTCTTTTTTTCTTTTTTCTTTCTTTTTCTTTCCTTTTTTTCTTTCTTTATTTTTTTCTTTTAAATTGAGTAAGAACTCCGTGGGAAACGTTACAAGCCCGATATTCAAATTCATGTTTACATTTATCATGTCATATATTATTCATGAATGTATGAAGAATGTAATGCATTTACGGTGTTCCCGGACATGCGGGTAAAACACGTGGCTATGTCACCGTTAACTTCAGTGCATATTAATACCTGTCTGTATGTAAACCCTTATTCTTTTGTAAATAACCGTTACATTTACTTCCTCATTTCATTAATATTATTGTTGCAGTTGTACGAGATCAGCGACGATCCGCAGAGAAAGGAGTTCCTTGATGATTTGTTCTCATTCATGCAGAAACGAGGTATGTTATATATTATATTAATTTTCTGTACCAATTGATATTTCTCGTAATTTATCATATATTCAAATGATCTATTCACGACGTTCCTTTATCATTTGTCCAAATTGGATGAGCTTGATGGGCTTTGGTGTGGATGATAGAGGAAGGTCTGGTTATGATGGCTGCAGATATAAATCAGATATAGCTTATCTATATAAACGGTTCTATATTGTGAAGATCGACACGAGGTGATAAGATCTCATCCCATGATGGATGCTGCGTCCGTGAGCTATTAGATATAATTAGTTAAACTATGAACTCCGTTCGATTGAAAATTGATTTTAATACGCCATTTGTAATTTAAATTAATATTTTTTGTTTAAAATGTTAATGCTAGTTTAATTATAATATGAATTAGTCATATTCATAATAATCCCTTTACTTTATAGTATTTTAATGTATAATATAAATAATTAAGCGGAAGATTCGTAGATCGCCTCGAGCGTTCAGATCGTGCGCCTGTGCGCTTGATTGATAACTGTTTCTATCTCTCTCGCGCATGTGGTTTGATGTATATGTCTATCTATCTCTGTCTTTAATTGATCTCCGTTGTTAATGGCGCCATGATTGTCGTTAGATACATCATGTTGATATTCAATTCTCTGTTTAGGTATTAAGAGCTAAGCAGGTTTTGATGTAACATAGCTAAAAACAATAATTAGTTTACAATAGTTTTTACAATATTAAATAAACCTGTAGATCCGTCTGAGTGTGACATACCAATGTTATTTTAATAAACAATATATTTATATATAATCGGTAGTAAAATCTTCTCAGAACTATAACCAACTAAAGGTGACATTTATAAAAATTGCAATAAATATAATAATATTATTAGGTATGACATTATAGATCCAGAATATTTAAATAAATATATAAAATATAACTAATAAATAAGAATTAACAAGTGTATTCTAAAACAATTTAAATATTTATTTATTCATGCTTTATTTAATTATAATAAATATTATAAAACAGTAAAGATTTTTGCCATAAAATAATATATCGATGTTTTACATCTTAAATACAATAAAAATATTAACGTGTCAGTTGAGTACAATTTACTGTCTATACAAATTAAACGTTATAAGAATCCTAGCACCCTGTAGCTGTTATCAGAACTGGGAATCAAACCTGGTCTTATCTGCTGAATATATTATTATTCAATTTATCACTGGCCAATAACTTCTGTCTGTACGATAACAGCAGAACTAATCGATATTTTTATATCGATTTGAATCTTGTTTTATATTATTCTATTTAATAATAACAAATAAGCTCGCGGTCATTAAAGTTTTAATTATAAGAATTAATTTATTATATATATCCGTGATCTCGTATTAATAATGTTTTATCATTTGTTATTTGTGAGTAATGAAAGTTTCAGCCACGCCTCCGCTCCGTCTTCATCACTTTCAAGCGCATCACTATTTTTTGTTTTTAATTCATCTCGGACGTTTAATTTCGGACATTATGGAAATGAGTGTATGGGTGGTTTTATAGATTTAATGGTTTCCAATCAGCGAATAGGAATTCATAATTTTATAAGTGTATAAAGGTTGTTGTTTTATTTAGTTCTGGTTAGTCATTTTTAGCTAGAAATCTAGTTTTATCTATAAATATGAATACATTTTTTTTATCTTTAATTATAATTGTTATAATGTTCAAGATAATCTATCTCATTATAATACGCGAGTAACAATTTCAAAATCTTCAGCTTCGTTTAAAATTAATTTAAATAAAGTTATTCCTTAAGAAATCCATCAAACATAAAACCAAACAATGAATGCTCCTAATCCACAAAATTAACCCCGTATCTTATTAACCAGGATAGTATAAGTGGAGGGTGATGATGACAAGCTTAGGTGGAGGGGGTGGTGGGGGGAGGGGACCACGTGACCGACTCGTTAGCAACTGATTAATCGACTCACAGCTCGCTCCTGTCCGATACTATATACAGGCTGCTGTTATATTATAAATATATCTAATATGTTATATGGTTTTAATAGCCAAAATAATAAGTTCTTTTTTTTGATAAAGACAGTACATAAAAGTAGAAGTGGATGTAAATATATATATAAATAAAAATAAATAATGTTAAAAATAAAGAACACTCTGTATAAGTAAAAGGCATTGTTTCACTTGTTAATAGCGAGTATAGTATAACTAATAACATCTCATTCGGATTCATTTCCCGTGATTAATTATCTGTTTAATCGATATAAGATGTTGTGCCAACAGCCTCGATAAACCTGAATAGTTAAATAGAACCTTATCTGTACAGCATAAGGTATTTATTGCATTGTATTTAAATAGATCACCGATTAGATTTGAGCATGGATCTATCAAACTTTTTTCATCTCATTGAAACCTTTGTTAGAGATTTAATTGGTGTCTTAAACAGGCTCGTTAATTCGATTTCGGGTTTGTGGCCATTTGTTTGTGTCTGTTCGTGTGCGTCTGTGTCTGTCCGTGTCTGTTCGTGTCTGCTTACGAATGGTAATCTAAAATTGATTGATTGGACGCCGAGGCGTGGAATCGTTAAAGGATTTTTAAATTATTGGAAAAGTTTATTTAACCGTTGTCTTCAATTGAAGGTTATTGTTAACTTGACGCATTTATTATTTTAAACTATTTTTAAAAACAAAAAATAAGTTTTTATATATGTGTTATTAATATGCCAGAAAATACTTTTTTTTTACCAGGTATTTAGGTACGTAATAACTTATACAGCTTACTACACGTTAATCTTTATTTTAACTGTTTTAAATCTTTTATATATTTTGTTTATTTCAAAATAGGGTTAAATATATCAAAAAGTTAATAACGCTCTTGTATACTATATCAAAAATCTTAATAAAACAGAAACATTTAATAATAGCTCCCTCTAAATTTAATAATGGCGGATTCGTTCGGCCTCTCATTGAACAGCATTGTCACCTTTGAACAACTATGTTAATGATCTCTGATTGTGAAGATTAATGGTCTGATTGTCAGTACGTTTAGTGTTGCCAAGTTTATACGCCAGTTACACGGGTAGTAGACATTTAATTAATATTGTTTTCACTTCAAAGTTATATATTATCTAAATAAAGCTTCTAGTATGTATATTTAATATGGCAACACAAGACACGAGGTGTGTAATAAATCGGTAAACGTCAGTCGATACCGTGGCAACATTGTGACGGTCATCTCCCGCCAATAAGGGAATAACGCCAGTCATGTATACCTCTGTTTAAAATACAGACAGAAGCGTTCAGAAATTATTATACATATTTACAATTGCATTATATATATATACATTTTAAAATAATTAAATCAAATATCTTTCAAGTCTACTAAATTATTTACAAACGTTTTTGTTATGATATCGAATCTTCTAGAACTAAATAGTTACAAGACGAATGTTCTAAAGTTTATGAATTGTAGTACATATAATAAAAAAATCAAATTTTTCTACCGATAGTAGTCAATGAATGAATTAAATGAATCAATGACAGATATTCTTTAAAAAGTGTAACATATACAAACTTTTTTAAACCAAAAATAATTAAAATTCATAATTGAAAACATAAAACATAATCTTAATTATTTTTATTTAATATAAAAACGGCGTCTGATGTTTTGATATTTGATTCTACAGATAAAAAAAAAAAAGGTTCTAAAAGTGTCACGAACTCTTTCGTATCTGTTTCCAGTAGCAGTACATTCCTTTAAGATTATGATCTATTATTTAGTTTTATTTTCTTTCAAAAATGCTCGAGACGTCGTCGAGATCGCGGCGTGTCGGGATCAAAAGATCTCTAACAAATAAAAGTGGTATTAATCAACGCTGGAGGTGATTTTGAATTTAATGTATCTTGAATGTTTTCGTTTCTTATTTGAAGGTTGGTATACTGTAATTAATTTTTTGCAATTTACATTTAAAAATATTTTAAAACATTATATAAGGAAGTATATATAAATAAAATAATAGTTATTACAAAACATGTTGAAATAAACACAAGAATTTAATAATCTCAGAGGTTATTAATAAATCCAAGTCATTCTATTCCCGCGCTTTTTAATCTGACGAAATTGTCCCGCCTACATTTACGACTCTATTTATATAATTTATATTAGTTTAAAAGTTTCTTTTGTTTCATTCTTTATCGTTCGTTTTATAAGCCGCTTTGATCTTTGATATACATTGTAAAAATTAATATTTCATTCATCATCACGAACATTAAAGCATCAAATATACATATATAACAATGGTGTTTAAAAATGTAAAAACTTTTTATATTCAGTTTCTAATTATTATGATGCTAATATTTATTGTTTTACAAATTCGACCGCCATAAACGCGGCCCGTCAGCTTCGTGAGCGTTTTAAGTTTGAACGTTTTGCATATTTTTAATGTTCATTAATAAAAGTCAATATGGGCAGTGACCGGTTAGTTTGATTAATCGCGAGATGTGAACGATGAGCTAAATTAACTCAAAAGATAACATATAATGATGTTTTAGTTATTTATAACAGCGCTCTCATTTTGTTTTCATTTTTATTGGTATTTAATGTCAGTGTCAAAAGTCTTTTTTTTTTTTTTTTAAATAAACAATGGTCGTGGACCGACGCATTCAGCCCAAAATTAATTCGCGCCAAAAAGCATTGTTCAACATACGCGCGTGTTTAATCGATTATATTTAGGTATCGTATTCGTCCCCGGTCGGGTTTAATTAATGTTTGAATTGTTTCTTTTCATAATATTATTTCGATTCGATAATCGATTACTCATGCGGACTATTTTAACACTGGCTGCTTAGAAAGCATTTAAAAGAAATATGTACCCATTAAAAAAATAATAAGTTTCTTCCATGAAAGCTATAAAAGGTTTGTTATAAAGAGGGGGAGTGTTACCGCATTATAATATTAAAACTTGGTCCGACAATTCTTTCCTCACCAATTTGTATGCGGCCATTGTTGTCCGTCTGTCCATCCGCATCAAATACCCTCATAAATCATATTCGTCGTAAATTCGACTTACAATGAAATATCTGTTCTTATTTGAATTTCAACTCTTGTCTGTGACATTCTTTTTAATCGTTATTATAAATGGCGTTTCATTATTAAAACGAGGTTTCTCTAGGCATTATTTCATCCATAAAGGTAAGTGACATATATATATATAGTATTAATTAACAATGTTGCCAGCTCTGTGGTGGTATTTGAACACGGACCACCATTCCTGGTTACCAAATTAGCAAAGAGTTTTCTCTTTGTAACCAATTATGGGTTATTATAGAGTCGAATCACAAATTGCGCTTTGCTATTGTTGCGTCGGCCCCACACGCGCGGCTTGTTTACGCGACAAGCACGTACTACTTACTTTGTCGCGCGACACATCTGCTCGAATGCGATACAGTTTAATAACCTCTATTACAGTCATATAGAGGTCATAATCGCGTCAAAATCACGGGAAAATAGTAGTAGATTTTATTTATTTTATCATATTGCAATATAGAGTCAGGGCGGTCTTAATAATGACCGATTTGTTATCTAACAGAAACAAATACGTGACCACCATAAGATAATTTGGACGAAAAGTAATCTTGTTTTCTTGATAATAAGGTTTTTTTTACAATAAACATTGAGAGAGGCAAAAACGTGATAAGTCTTGGTAATCTGTCTGACGCCAGGTTTACTCCCAGTTAATTGCTTTCAAATGCTCTTTTTTTGTCGTCGGGTAAATGTTTTATTGTATCTACCTGCATTGGAGACAGTACTGAGGTAAAAAAAAAACTGACTGACTGACTCATGCCGTTATGCAGAATATTCGAGATTCTTAATTGTGTCCGTTTTATTATACTCACCGCCACCTTGATTTTTTTTATATAATAACTGTTGTAAATAAAAAAAAAATGAACCAAACTTCTTCCTAGTCTGTAAAAACTTTTTTCTTCATAAGCTTAAAACAAAACAATCCTTGTTATTACAGACAAATTGAATATCTATATTACATACCTAGAGGTAGTAAATTTGTACAAGGCGGGTAATAAATACCTTGCCTGTAAACTTGTATACTAATTGCTATATAATCTGATTGATATTTAAAATTTAAACAAGCATTGAAGCTGAATAAGAACGAGACCAACAAAGGACTATTCGGATAATGTCGACACGCACAGGAAATATAACTTGCCAACATTGTTGCGATTCAATTGAATTAAATAAACGTGTAATACAATAACTGGAGGAATTGAATTACCAACAATTCAATTAACGCATTTACATTTAAAATTCAAACAATTTAAACAAAATGAATTTGAAATAATGATAATTATAAATTAATAATAATTATAAAAATGGTATTTTTGAAATCTTGTTAATTGAACTGAATTGAATTAACGATTGTCATAATCGAATTGAATTAAACAAACGTGTATTATAATAAAATTAATTTAAATAAACAGCCAAGAATTCAATCAAATCATTATAAAGAACGACGTACATTTTTATCCCCTAACAAAATGAAATAAAAGTATTGTTTATACAAATTGTATTTTCTTTAAATGTTATTTGTATACAATACCAGATCTGGGTGTACCAGATCGTGATGGGATGGCAATTTGCTGACTGGGTGTTCGCGGAAGCAGCGTCGAGCCTCACGCGGCGCCTGCGCACTTTCCTGTAATTTATTATATTGTAACCCCTTTCCCCCTATTTCTCTGCCATGTTGCATATACTGTAAATGTGTCATTATTAAGATTAATATAAATATATTTCATTTGCAGATCATAAATGATAATATGAGTGAAAGTTTTAATTTGAAAACAAGGTCATTATATTTAAAAATTAACGTTAAAATGATTTATCTGTAATAAGATATTGACAACTGAAATGTTGATCACGTTACTAGCCAATATAAATAATTTAACTAAATGATTAGTTAATTTCAGTTTATAAACAAAGAAAGTTTGTAAAATAATAACAGACATATAATTTATTTAAACTCATATTTCAAACTGATTTCAAGTTATCAAGAAGTACAATAATATAAATTAGATGTTTTTCAAATAACAATGGAAATAAACAAGAATAAAATGTCTTATTTATATAAATATGAATAAGGAAAAATTAATGATAAAATCTGAAGTGTCTAAATCATAGTCTCGATGGATAGAGTTGACTTGACTTCAATAATATTGACATTTTGGTTTACAATAATGTTAATCAATTCATTTTAGTAGATCAAAAGTAAAAGCCCAGTGGCCTATATTAATGTCAACAAAGTTTGGTTCATATATAAATAATATAGGCTACACATTCATCACAAATGTCACAACATGTCCACAGATCTCGCATCATTCAGACTTTCCTCTCTCCACTTAATTGCTTTTAAATTATTTTATTTATCCCAGTCTATTCTATATCATTCTATGTGAATAATAATATATAATATATTATTGTTAATTTATCATAATAATGGCAAATGAAGGCTGTTTATTATTGGATGCTAGAGTTGGCGATCTTCCAGCCATCCATTGTTCGAATCATGAGAATATATTTCGTGATTATATAAATCAATATTTATTTTCAACGTTTTCAGTTATTTCGTATCTTATTAATGTCGCTATCCCATTGAAGTTTTGATTTATTGATCTAGAACCAGTCTATCTTGGTCCTAGATTGTATGTTTCATTCATTTGCACTTAGGTCTTTGTTCCAGACGACCTGATTCTCAAATCTCTTTGATCACAGCCGTAACATTTGTTTCGTTTATTAATTAAACACATTTATTGCGGTCGCATTCAAAATTAACTACCGTATATTAAACATGTTCTCAGAAGTCTATCAAATATTACAATAAACCGGTTACTATACTTGCTTGATTTTCGACCATTTTATTTTATAACTCACATTATTGGAGCTGCGCCAGGGCGTGATGTTTAGTACTGTTTTATATTACAATTTGTTAAATGAAATCGTTATATAAATTATAGTTTATGTTTGGACAATAGAGACGCGTGAATGTAATTATTAAGTTACATGTGCGCGACATCTGGACGATCTAAAGCTCGTGCCAGATATAAATTATTAAAATAAATAACAATCAAAGAATCCAGAAGAAACAAGAAGATGCGGTATCTCCCGCGACGTCTGTCAAATTAGCATCACAAACGAAAATAGCGGCATTCTAATTATTTTGATGACTCAACCGAAATACAATTAATCTTGCCGCTTCTTAGAACTGTCTGAATGATGGACGGACTGAAATATCGTCGCGTTTCGCGATAAATAAACTTGTGAGAAGAATATCGAATTTCGATTCCATTGGTGCTGGGTATCAAAGATGTGGGTGTTGGATGGTCGAAGCGCGGTGCCGGTCAGGATCCTTGATGGCCGACTCCAACTCCTCATACATATCTATGTGACAATTTTGCGCAATTCAAAATCAATCAATCAATCAATACAATAAATATTGTGTCATTGTTAAACGTAAATAAAACTACATTTGTATATTGATGTATTGTTTTCGTACAGTTAATTAATTTTCTATTTGCACAAGTAAAACCAAACGCATAAATATAATATAGTTGTCTGAGAGACGACGGAAATCATCTGTCGGATCCCGATTTCCAATGTGATGGTATTACATTCGATCTAGTTCTGCTGATTCGTAAGATGAGATCCTGAATGCCAACGGAAGTCAGCTCCTATTAGGTAATCGTTACTTAAACCTGGCATGAATAGAGCTTTCATCTGCAGACCTGGGATCCCCAAAACGAACTCTTACTCAACCAACGCTGAGTTGTGAAGTTATGAAACTTCTCATGTATTTGAAGTAAATTCCATCTCAGTATATTTATATCCTTGATTTATTTCCGACACAACACTCCATTGTATTAAGCTGGTGACACACCCGGAGCCGCGTCTACAACGCGTCTAGTCATTACAACCGTAAATCAAATGCCCAAGAAATTGGAAAACAAGATGAACAGCTCGCTTAATAAAATTCTCAATATAACCCGGATTTAAGTCTCGTAAAAATATGATTCCGAGTGGTTTAATCCCGTGGGTTTACGACGATATAAAACTTGATTAATAACTTTCGGTGCATTTGTAATACGATAGAGGTCACACAATGTTGCATTGACCCATTTAAGATCGTGTTCCTTTATTTTGGCGAGTGCTCCAGACGTAACAAGACCTTTACACACAAAATAATACAAATAATTACATTAAAACGATTCCTTAATACATTTTTGTGATGTTCTTATTTATATTTTTACATAAATGTCACCAGCGTGTGTAGAATGAGACCGTCAATCATTCTCGGCAAATACTGTCGCTACGCGTTTAGAAATCCATTTTCTTTTTATTTCATGATCCATGGTTCCGGACGTTGGCATCGCTTCTCTCTCGTGTCACGTATTTTTGATCTGTCACATGATTTTTAAAGTACGTGTTTATATATTTTAAAAATAAATTATCTCTACCCTATATTGTAATTATGTGGTGAATCTTAATAATTTAAAACATCTCGTATATCAACATCCTTAGCAGATGTATCGATTAATTTGAACGATATCAAGAATGGAATGCCACACGTAATAACTCTCGTTATGAATCGAATTTATTCATTGGGCACATATATTTTATTGTTATGCCGGCGTGCCGTCCTCGCCGCGGGGCTTATAAAATTATACGAATAAATAAGCCGAGATCGACTTATAATTAAAAACATAACTTATTAATAATGTATTAAAGATGTGGAGTTTCGCGCCTTCCGCTGTGCTTTCGAACTTTTTATAACCTGTAGAATATTATAGATCGTTCTAGAATGTTCTAGAATGTTCTAGTAGCTTCTCCAAATGCCATTGTGAATTTTAACTAAAAATAGCTATGTTATTATTCGTAAATATTTTGATTTTAATTATTTTTAAATGGTCATGATAAGTTGTTTTCATGAAGTGGTTTATGTTCTGACTAATTGCTTGTTAAAATATATTACGTGAACAATTCTTCATATCATAGATAATAAGCTTCTATCCGTCTCTCCAATTATATTTATGGTGTATGTAATAATGGTTGAATTACAGTCTAGATCTTACCTGAGGCTAGATCCAAACCAAGTAATGCACTATTGGGATCTCATAAATCTTATAGGAATACAATAATTTTGATAATTCAGTGTATTTCTCTATTATTTCTTTCTATTATTGTTGTTGATATGGACTCTATTAAAATATTAAAGTAAAGTTAATAATAATTTATTTGTTGATTTCTAAAAAACAAATAAATCTTTATGACAGAAATACCGAGTACCAACAAAAGTAAGTGCCTCCAAAACAACAAAATATAAGGCGAGAAGAGAACAATAAAGCAGTTGATTTATTTTAATAAAGTAATTTATGGCCAAGCAGCAAATTGGTCTCGTGACGTGCGGCTTATCGGGTAACGAAATGCGATAAAATCGATGTCGATACTTCGATAAATACGTTATTAATGGTTAAGTAATAAGTATCGATGTTTGGTAACAATGGAATTAATTTGGGCATTTCTATCAGAACGAGTTTAACGTTACTTGTATCGAGTAATCGTAATCGGTTTGCTGATAGCTCATCTCGTTGGCTCGTAAATCGAATGGTCCATAACTCGTAAGCTTAATTACGAATAAATAAATAATTGAATGAGCGGCCGCGGGCTTAATCGATTGTATCGAGGTGTCGGAGGTGCTAACAAGGGCCCGCCAGCGACCAGACCCACTTTCGACGAAATTAATTCAAATATTCGCTACTGAGTAGTACTGACTTGTTTATAACTGGCCTCTAACTCGACTGTTACAGTGCTTGGATCTAGTGTCAATCATTCTAGAACTATCGATTGTAAACGGACCGCCTCGACATTGTTCGGGTGAAATCGTTTTTTTTCGTAGCGACATTTCTAAACATTTTGAATTATTAATTTTTTAAACGATGTTTTTTCTGTAAAAAATAATGCAGTTTTAACAAATTTTATTAATACCCTGGGGAAGATAGATTAAAAATTCTTTTTTAGATACTGACGTTATAAAAGATTTTTTGTTTTAAATTCTGCTTTTGAGACGCAATAGTTTTGGCGTAGATAAATTAAGACGAACGATTTAGTAAGTATACATATTACAGGAGCTGGATGAAATGCATCCCTCTGTCATATTTAATTACAATTTTGACATCACTCTTACCAATCCGAATCCAAAGATAGTTAGGAAGACCATTGTCTCTTTTTTTGGAACCGATTGACGCGTATCCATTTCCTATCCGAGAATAGTTCCACCAGCGCTATGAAATAAAAGGCATCACTCGTCATCGGTCATCGAAATATACTCTGGATGCCACAGATTGTGGCTCGTTAGCTGGTAATTAGCCCACGGATCACTCATCACCAGCTATTTCAATAACAGAAAAATAATTCATATCCGTGAGTCAGTGTTATTCGCGATGATAATACCCAGGTGGAATTCTAAGTGGGCGAAAACATAATTAGATACACTGAAAATTCACTAATATTATACGCTGAAAGGAATGTCCGCTAAATTGCCCTAATTTTCAAATAATCCAAGATAAACTAAAAACATATTAAGAAAGAAAGTGGTGAAATGTATTGTGATAATATATTAGATTACAGTGGAAGTTCTCTCTTGATTGAAAGCTCTATCCAGGTCAGCCAAGGTGATGGATGGGGCTAAATTACCGGTCCTCCCTCCCCTCCCACCCCCCACTTAACGAGCTATGGCCAAAAGATATTTATAATAGTGATGACAGCACTTCCGAAGTGTTTCTATAATTCCAATTTACATTTAATTTCAAGACAATTCTTATCTTTACATGTACCTTTATTTATAATTTTATATATTTCAGCATTAGCTATATAGAAGTGATATTTATCAATCTATAATATTAATAATGTGATAATGTTGATAAATGGGTGTGTAGGAAATTGTTCGTCTTTTTATATAATGTTATAATTTGTTGCATTCCTAGCGCTTGCAGGCCATATTGGGTATTGCTAATAACTTATATATATATACTTGTCTGTGTGTCCTGTATCTATGTGGGCTCCGGAAACTCTTATCAGGTATTATCTCATATCCGCAGTAATGTATGTCTTTCTCACGGATGTCTTGAATTGTATTTATTGTTAATTATGTAACGTTTTTGACCTGAAAATACTTTTGAAAGTTTTTATTTAGTTTTTGACCTCCAGTCGTTTCTATCACTCTATATAAAAGGAATGATAAAATAGGATCAATTTAATACATATATGTAGGCGGCGCTGATCCGCCCTTGATAACCGCCCTTTATCTAGGGCGGGTCTCTACTCGACAGTGTCTGTATGGATATAAATATATTAGTAAACTAGACCATTTTTAATACACAATAAAAGAAACTATTAATTTATTAGAGAATAGAGTTATATGTAGGACATCGTGTAGGAGATATGAAGATGGACAGAGATGATATATACGAGATGCTGTACTGATGACATTATGATATTTAAAAATATATTACCTTCTAATTCTATTATGTATATTAAATGTCAATGTTCAAAAGATGTGATATAATCGCTGTACTATTGGAATCTTATTTGATTGTATTCCACTTAGATTGGATTACTTAAAAATATAATATGCTTAGGAATTAAGTTATTCTTGATTAACTATTCCGAGAATAGGAAATTGAATTTCGAAAAACAAAGCAAATGTTGATTTTTTTTTTTAGAAGTACCCACATATTACTAGTGTTACTTCTAGATTCGTTCGTAACATAAATCACACCGCAGCCATTGTTAACTAGAAAGTATATAACGTAAACGTTATTTATGTGAAAATCACAAAATTGACCCTTTCCTTACCTTCTTGTGACACAGCCCGTTTATGCTAATGTTGCATTGTGGCTCTTCATTTGTTCTATCTGAGAGGTAGAGTCGTGTGGATCTATTGTCATTGCCCTTTGACTCCATTGTATGTTTTTTGTTACTACTGGCTCGGATTATTTTATTTCCGTTATGTTATAACGCTTTGTTGTCTCGCTTTTAAATTGAATCTCTTTTTTCTTTGATGTAAATTTGGATTTATGAATTTTAAACGACGATCGCTCGCTGGATATCGTTTTGGTGACAAAAAATGATATCGCTTCCAATATTAGAATCAATCGAAATATAATAACACGTATCAATAACATTTAAGAATTAAAATAATATTTAAGATTATCAAACAATTAACTTTAAAACAAAAAACACGATACAGAACCAGACATCAGACGAAATGGAAGGAAAGAATAGAAATGATATCATGATATAAATAGCAATCCGTCGTTTAATTCAGAAGTGACTCAAATAGTGCTTCGTCACGGCCAGGACGCCGCTGGTATTATAATATAGATTGTCATTCAAATGAGAGGAGCCAAGCACGGTGGCAGTCCCCTCGACACCTTACCTACCTTGAGACAACCTGTGCATCTTGCATTCATGGGTTTATCTTCACTCTTAATAACGTTTATGGTTTGTTATATTACAAATGAAGAGGCGTGAAGAATTTGTGATAATTTTAATTTGCTTAGAATAAATTTAATGGCGTTTCTTGAAATGTTCCCTTACAAATTGTATTTATCCACAATGTAGAATAACGTTTATTAACATTGTCTTGCAACAAATAAATGATAAAGAAAATTAAAGGTTTCCAATGATATTTTACGATTCTTGAAAACGACGAACGATGGCTATAAAAATAAGTATAGGCAGCGACGTCTCGTGATAACAAAGCATACGTAAGTATAGGATTTATAATAATTAATACATTGTATAATAATATAATATCGACTAAGATATAAGTACGACTTAAATTTTACTAAGTATTATGTATTAAAACAAAAATCATAACAAACTGTAAAATGGGATACTTATACAAACAAATGTAATATTCATCGTTCTTCGCACGTCGGATTAGCTTTTGTTGGGGCTTAGTAGGACTTTATGTTTAGCGATAGTTGCCACCATTGCTTGAAAGATTCCATTGTTGCATTCATCGCAATGATCCGCCGGAGTTGTGTCGCCTTTAGCCGCATCCGACGTTTCCATTGTTATGATTTTATTGCCGGTGTTACCGTCCCCGCGGTGGTCGTAAAGCATTGCAACAGCGTTCGATACGATCTACCACGATCTGGTGGGGTGCAGATGAGATCTGCGACCGCAGGACGCGTATTATACCAAACCGAAGCCACCGCAACGAACGATTTTCATTCATTTCTAATAAATTGATATGAGGTGCGGTATAACAGCTCTCGAGAGCCGATTGGTTGAGGCGTTCCTCAGGGCTCGATACTCGGGCCCCAGTTGTAAATCAACTTTACAACCTTTAATTACAGATATTTGCCGTCTCATGTGAGTACGGGATATCGGAGGGCCGTGCTCGCGAAAATATCGCATAATAATGGGTATTGACCTGTAATGGCTCGCCTGTAGGTACTATCGGCTGCCTTTGTCTTGATTGTTGGAGCGAGAGAATATTCTTTTCTGAATGATTGCCAATTACATGGAATGGCCTCCTGAATTCCACTAAGCGATACAATACTTAAATATACTGCGCAGTTTGATTGGCATCCGTATAAATGATTTATGCGTTATTAAGGCAAGGATTTTGAATCTTGTGACGCTTTAAGTATTCGTCTGTCAGTTTAAATATCTTATACTATTAAAAATTCTGACTTTAATCGGACATCATTTAATCGTGAGTTTAAAACTCCTGAAGTGATAAAACTGTCTGTTTTGCGAGTGATTCTAATAAGAAAGTATTATTGTGCGCTCGCGCAGTTCAATACAATGTTGCACCGGATAGGGCGGCCGCCATTTTAATGTCTCTCAGACGGAATTACGCTGGATTGTTCTCAACTTTACTGCTCCCCTCATGATTAATCGCTGTATCCTCAGTCTTATGTCATTCTCACGCAGTATCTCGGAATTTGTACTAGCAATAAATATATACAGAGTTATGGTAACTTTAAAGATCGTATGGAAACTTCAGTGAAAATAACCGGAGTATTATCGAGTATACAATTTTATATTCCTTGCGATGTTTTGAATGAATAATAACTTGCTAACGAATATAATATTCTTGTCTAAAGTGTGGATATTAACACAAATGTGTTCGTATTTCTAAATTAAAAGCTCACCTCGAGGAAGGCAATAAATTTCGTTCCCATAAACTCGTAACGACGGTGTAAACAAGGAATCGCTGTCATTTATAGCCTTAATATTCGTTAAATAAAATGAATTTCACTCCCAGTTATTAGTGTTTTATTTATCATAGGTTTGTTCTCATCCTCCACCACCTCTATATTATTTGGCATATCACCAAAGTTCTCTATTTGGAATATAATATCACCGAAGTTCTCTATTTGGAATATAATATCACCAAAGTTCCAGTACAGATTCGTTTCAGTTTATTTTGAAATGGACATGGATTGATGCGGTTGTGTTTGTCGCATTAAAATTAATTTATATCTTCAATCGTAAACATTTAACTGCCACATCGGCTGTAGTTTCCATGCTATGTTTAGCTATTTATAATCTTATATACCGAGACCGCATAGCTAATGTATTTAACTTTCACCGGCTTTTCCTGTATTAATGACAGCATTAATGGTTAAATCCTACGTTTCAGTATTGTTAAAATTGGAAGTTTTTATTCCGAGTCGGTATAGGTCAGTAATTGTGATTGATCGAGTCATGAATCGAGTTGGGCGGCGCAATCAAAAGCGAATCAGACCAATAAGGGGCCGGCGTTATTTCACCGAGCGTTCCGATTGGTCGCTCGCGGGGTTGCGGCATTAAGGGCCTTGATACAGCTCTCGATAAGCGGTAGGCGTCCGATGTCGATTCGATCGATTATCGCTTGCGTAGCCTTGAGCGAATAGAATGCGATAGGCCAATTATATCTCATTGATAAGTCTTCAATAATGCGCTCTACATTTCATTATACGATCTGGCGAAAATTCACTGTTAGAGATTTAGTGCTTCTCTGATTGATAGAGTCTATTAGCTATTCTTCAAAGCCAAATCGTATAATGAAATGTGGCCATAACAAATATATACTTTGAGTTTTTGGGGGCTATAATTTTTAATACCTTCAAAGTCATATTTAAGCATATTAAGTAGCAAATCATACATAATTTACAATCCTTTATCAACAGGCGGGGGCGGTAGAGTTCACGATTTACGATACCTGCATGTCTTAGCCATAAAAGAGTTACTCTTTCTAAGAGACACAGATTGGCAATAAATATCAGGCAAGGTGCGAATATTGGATAAAAACGCAACACTGTAACTATTGTATTGAGAGGAATTCATTCTATTTCGAGCCTCATAAATGTGGATTCATGAAGGGAAATTCATTATGCATATTTAGTATAAGGTTTCGTAGGAAAAGCAATAATTTGTCACAATTGGGCACGATTGGATTGGCTCTGTCGGCGATTAGACATACGTAATAAATTACGATATAACCGGCGGAGTTGAGTGCGACATTGTGTTATGCGCACTGGTCGTTGATGGGGGGTTTTGTAAGTGGTGGGGTTATGCAAATAGCTAGTGCGTCGGTCGGCGCACGCGCATCGAATCAGGCGTTTTCAGCTGGGGAAGGCGGTTAGTGGAAATCGTTATTGGGGTGATTGCTTTCATAAACAATAGCTTTTGTCCACGGTTTCTTGAAACTTGTTATTTAGATGGATAACGGGACAGAGACTCTTCGTGTGATAGAATGTTGCACCGTAAAGTACAGATCGTGCTCTATCTGTAGAGATAATAGCTCTCAATTGTACGTTCTTCATTGAAAGTTCTTCTTACTCTATTATACTTTATATGGGAAGGTTGGTTGTATTTTTTAAGGCAGATACACACTAATATTTTTCTATATCTTATTAGGCTTATTTACATATTAAAACGCATTGTCTAACTTTAGATACGCCGTGTTAATATTCTTATCGCTCAAGGACTGTTTATCCGATAACTTAAACTTTATTGCATATTACGTTGGAAACCTTGACGGAAACTATGATGATACAATTAAAAACGATTTGACGACGTCAAGGTTTCTGATTGGCTGTCTGTCACGATATTAACCAATCAGAAAGGTTGACATATTTTTTTTTAAAACCTGCCTGAAGAAAACCTGGTGTAAGTTGTTTTTCCTAAATAATAATTGTGGGATAACTTGGTTGATTTTTTATAATCCCTAGAGTTATAACTACCAACCTTCTATAACGTTTTTATTAACACTTAATTCAAAATTAGACAAAAACAACATAATTGAACGATAAAAATAGCTTTATAGCTTATGTGTGACTATTTTACTAATTTACCTACTGCCATATCAGGGCCATAAGCTTACCACAGTAGAAATTAATTGAGTAGGTATATATACTTATGTGTTATTAATGTTACTTATAATTGTCTGTATTATATTCACGAGGCTACACTTTATTGTCAAAAATAGGGTCACACAGGTCGAGGTGTTTGTAAATAACAATAAAAAACCAATCATATGTCGTAGATAAAATGTATTTCTGTAAAAATGATTGTTTTAGTCAAAGCACAAAGTTACAAAGTGTATATCAATAAAAGTTTACGAGTCCTGGCCAGGTGATACCAACCGTGTCAAAGCGTCCTACATTCATTGCAAGGATTTAAATATATCTTTAATACACACCCAAGGATCAGAATTTATTTCAGTCATATTACAATCGTATTAAAGCTTAAATATATGATTTGTCTAAACAACCCTTTGCCATTGTTCCTTCATTAATTTAAACATTTCCCAATACGCTTCATTTGGCCCAATTTCCGTAAACATAAGCGGAGCAATTAATCTTTCAACGGGGTGACGTCCACCCCCACCCCCACCCCGGGATAACCACCCCCGGGATAACTGGATGATTAACTGCCAGGAAGACGGATTGACAAATAGCTCGTTGGTATTTGCTAATGTTGGAGTTCATCAATGAAAGAACTCTCATGCTTTTTATTGCCAGCGTGAATTGCCAAGTTCAATATTTGTTTAAACATATTTGAAAGGAAAAACATCAATTTACAAAGGTATATAGGAAATCTGTCTATATTCATGCGATTTATGAATAAAACCGTAATAAATTTATAATAAAAATAAATATAAAACTACAATAAATAATAATCTGTTGGTTCTCCATCTATTGACGGCCGTACTTACGCAACGAGAGATGTTGCATATTCTTCGACACGTCATTACTTTTACCACCGAATTACTGTAAATCAAGTAAGAAACAATCGTACGTTTCCGCGGCCACACCGGCTGCGCTAAATGCGTACATCGTAAACGAGCGATCTGACTCGCTCGCGCTCACATAAATCATCGATCGTCCGATGCGTTGCGATTCACCATGCTACGACTTTACTGCCCTTACGTTTCGCTGTAAAGGTTTACTACTGTAAATAGAACGCGTATAAATGTTCGATAACTCGCTTCGGTTACGCGCTATTGATACCAGCTCTTTGAACACAAACTTAAAATGTAAAGCCTACGTGCCGCAACGGTGGCTATATTTATAAATAATTTTAATATTAAACTGTTTGCTTATAAATGAAGATGTTTAATGTAAGCTTATTATGATTTTGTTTTAGGTACGCCAATCAATAGATTGCCCATCATGGCCAAGTCTGTACTGGATCTCTACGAGCTGTATAACTTGGTGATCGCTCGCGGAGGCCTGGTGGAGGTCATCAACAAGAAGCTCTGGCAGGAGATCATCAAGGGTCTACGACTGCCTTCATCCATCACCTCAGCCGCCTTCACTTTACGCACACAGTGAGTAATTATTAATTTTATCACTGTCCATGTTTCTTTAACCCCTCTGTAAAATAAACAGGCATTGCCTGTTTGTAAGATATACATATTTGTGTGATCAGTCCAAAGAGTATTGTCCACGTGTGGTCCTGCAGGAGCCCAGCCATATTCGACACTACGTCATTATTCCACACCAACTCTCACGACCGAGACAAAGCCTTCCCCACAATGGCGTACGTGAGCGGCCAGCGCGACACTATGACAACTTCATAATTAATAACCTCTTAGCTCATCTCAACCGATATAATTTCTCATTTATCTCGAGTTCCTTAACCTCGTCTTTTGTCGGTCCACATAAAGGTGTCATTCTAATTCAAACTGTGCACCGTTACGCACGACATGGATTTTGAGCGCAACCTCTAATGATTACTAATTACTCTGTTTTCATTTATGTGGATTCAAATGCGTTGACATCTTTTACATCACAATGTATAAGTCTGGGGAAAATATAGCTTTCTACATATAATGATACGTATGTAGTTAATGGAACTTGAGTTAGAGATGTTAAATTAATGACTTGTTTAATTAGTTTGGGGCGAGTGTTGTCCCTCATTTCTTGACGTCAAGAAGATTTAAGTGAAAATTGTCGTATCTTCTTTACTGAAATATCTGTTGGGTTTTGATTGTTTCACTTCAAAATTCAGTAAATTTAGAATAAGAATAGAATATTTAAATATATCATCAAATTTTGGGGAGAAGTTTCTATAATAAGACACCATTAATGACAAATGTCATACATTTAGCGTTTCATCTGATGAAAAGGCAGCCGACTTTTTATGGGACGGTCTATATTGTGCAGGGCATTAAATAGGGAACCGTTTATATGAGTTATGGTGCCAATGGTGACATTGTACTTATAAAATTGACTCTTCATATAATAGGATTAAGAATGTTTGATAATTGAGCTCCGGTTATGATTGATAGGTGTCGCGTTTCGGTCTCAGTTGATAGGCACATCAACTTAACGATAGCATTACATCACACGGTACAAAAGATTACCTTTATAATGGAACAAATATAAGTAATGTTTCATTTTACCATTATACATATTTATCGCTTGTGAGTGATAAATATTTTATACAAATTTTATGATAATTTGTACAAATAGTACAGAATCCTTCTTTCAGTTCATATTCTGATCTGATAATCAAACTTTCTTCTAGATACATGAAGTACCTGTACGATTATGAATGTGAAAAGAAGAACCTGTCAACCCGCAGTGAGCTGGATGCAGCTATTGAGGGGAACAAACGCGAAGGACGTCGGGCATCTGGACAGTATGATGCGCAGGCGGCCTTAGCTATGGTGAGAACTATTGCAATTTAAATTATTAACTTTATAAGTAAATATACCAATAACATATATTCTTCATCTTCCAGCCTCCACTGAACAGAGTGCCAGCGTCTCTAGCGCAGCTATCGCAACACATGCAACCCTTGTCGCTGTCCCTCGGCGGCGGGGTGCCTGGAGTCCCCCGCCTGCCCCCCCTACCACCGCACGCCCCCCACATATCACAACACGATATTGAGTATCGTGTCCGAGAATACATGAAGATGATACAACAGCAGCGTGAATTGATCAGGAACGGTAAGTATTGTTAGTTATCACGATTTGACTATGTGATTACGCTTTTAGATTTATGACAGGCTTTTGATAACTTTTGATATGTAATTATGAAATAAATTATGAAGAAAATTTAATTTATATATCTTTTGACTAGAAATAGAATAATAAAACAGTACTCACTCAGTAACAATAACTGTATGGCATTCCTCAAGACGCTAGCCTTAGACCTTATTAAAAGTGTACGTTACTGACAAGTTTGTATTTCCAGGGTCCGAGTCCCCCCCGGGGGCCCCGATGGTGTCGCCCCGTGATGCGGCACTGTCAGCCATCGACGTGTCGCGCCTCACTCTATGGTCCCTCTACAACAACAACAACAACAGTCCGCAACCTGAAGTCGAGCCACAACGGTAATTTTCAGGCTCCCTTGATTAAAATGTATTAAAATTTATATGCATCGTTGTAATAAAGATCATTTTTTAACAGCGAGGCCCTCAACCTCAGCGAGAGCCCCACCAACATCAGCATCAAGCGTGAGGCGTGTCGCTCGCCCCCCCCGCCTGCCAAGCGCCGCACTCCCCGCCCCCCCTCGCCGTCTCCTCCCCCGCCAGGCGCCCCCCGGCCCACCGCGCTCCCCCCCGCCACCCCCCGCCTCGACGACCGGTACAACGGAGCCGGCAACGGAGCCGCCTTCAAGATCACCACTAGAGGTACGGTCAGGGTTCGAAGTTGTTGCTGATTTAATATAGATGTCTGTTCTCGTGTTATTTTTTTATATTATTGAGATTAATATTTTGGAATTAAAGCATTATTATCAATATTCACTAATTCATTTTAGAAGTAGTCAATGTACATATTCCAGTTTGTCAACATTGTTCTGAGACTCCGTTGTTGCAGGTGACGCGACCACGGGCGACCAGCAGCTGGTGGTGTCCATCGAGCTGAACGGAGTCACTTACGAGGGCGTGTTGTTTCCGTCACAGACCGGGAACGGACAGAACGGACACCGGCAAATGGTCTCCTAAATATCACATCAGCTCCCTTCAGTAGACCAGTGCGAGAGAGTCATCTCACTCCGTACCGTACCGTCTCTCGTGCTTTTTCTATTGGGACTTTGATGTACCGGATTATCAAAGAAGTAGCGGAAGAGCACCGGTCGAGAAAAGTTTTGGTACATCACTCTCTCGGTACTGGGTACATCCATCCACGGTACACTGTCCCATCACTGCCCGTACGGGATGCAACGGAAGGTCAAATGACAATTTTCTTTGTAAATATAGTTTCGAATGTTATTTATAATTTCAGTGCGTGTATGTTTGTTTTTTTTTTATATTTTTTCGATGTACATTTTTGTAAATAGCTCGTGTAAGTACACAGTATGTGATACCGTCGAGGTGGATATTTTATTTACGACAGTATTTTTTTGTAGTATTTATAGATAACTCATAGCTCTGAATTATTTTGTACTAAGGTTACAGTTTGGATGTTTTTAACATTACAAACTCAGTTCTCGAATACATTTTTTATTTAAATTGTGTGGGAAGCTTCTAGAACGATTCTCTTAAATAGTTTTTTTCCATATAATAAGATATAGCTTTCTGCATAGTTTAAAGTTAGTAATGTAAACCGACTCTGATATTTTATGAGATAAGAAAGCACACTACTTAATAAATACTGTGCTGTGGCGTAAATGTATGTTTCAATTTTATGCCATTTCCTTAGTATAGGTAGCATTTAGCTTTATACTTATAAGCTTGAATAAACCGCGGTTAAATGAACTTTTTTATTTTTTTTTTATAAGAAAAGTATTTATCTGTCAAATTACTCTATAGTCTATGGTCATTGATAATGGCACGTGTATGAAGTGCAATAGCGGTATCAAAAATCTCCAATTATTCGAATCGTATTAAATAAACTAGTAATTAGTATAAAATTATGAGATGCTTTGTAAATGACTGATTTTAATAATTTTACGATAATTTAATGGTTTTAATTTTAACGGTTAATGTTAAATTCGATTTAGATCCAATGTTCTAAGCTAACTAGCGGTAGTGTAGTACATTCCCTCAATGTACAATAATTATTAAGAATACTACTGGCCTACTATTTAAGTAGTTCGGCCGATTAACGATTTTCGTCTTACACCAAAAAAAAATATGTATTCAAATAGTATACATGAATAAATAATTATTATGACATATCACACAGTCTTTTATTTTATGCCTTTATTTAATACAATATAAAATGTGTCTTTCCAAATGATAAAGACTTATAATATATAAAAACAGATCCTAACTTTTATTAAATACCTAAAATGTTTTACAGTTTTAAAGTTTTTTTATACTAAAAATAAAGTTCCAATAAATAATTATCTTAGATGGCTCGTTGTTCTTCTGGTTAGAAAACCAGGTTTGCTACTACTGCTGACAAAAACAATCACTTAAAATCTAACAAATGCGACCAAAAAACGAATATATCCTTTTTTTGTAGATGACCTTGGTTTCACAGGTGTGTGACTCATATATCTTTAATTCCAATTTTCCGAAATACAACCTTATTCAATCCATACGAACAAAAAAAATAAATCAAAAGCAGATATTTTATGGAATAATATTCATAGTTTATGTATGATATAAACCCAGCAGACAATTATGTTACCATTTTATCAATTGAGATAGAATAAGTAATAAATAAGAGAAGTAATGAGTCATGGATGTAAATATTGACTTTAATAATGTCGTAACTGGTTTCTGTTATAAATTATAATCCATATGAATTATTATTTTGTTACAGCTTATTACATTCTGCGCTAGTGGTAGTGACCTCTATTGGAAAAAACCTGCAATAAAAGTAAACTTATGCATTTTTGATAAGACTGCCCTCTGTTGAAAAATGTTTGAACTGTTTTCACTACGAGAGCTTCAATCGCTGTTTTCACATTGACATCGAAGTCAGTACGCAGAGACTTATGCAAAAGTTAGATGGCGCTGTTTTAAAGAAATGGTTTCGTGATATTTACTTCTAGGTAAAGATTTTTTTGCACAGATTATTTTATTTATTGTATAAAATAAGCTTAACATATTTTACCATCGAGACTAGGATATCTTTTATGTATTTTTATATTTTGCAGTTATAAGAACAGCTAATTAAATTATCAGTATAATATTCCATTCTTTAATTGTCTAAAATAGTAGTAAAAGTTAGCTTTTCTTTATGGTATAAAATCTGCGGCAATCTATATTTCTATCTGGCTTTGTCTATAACATTAAAAATAGCACATAGCAATAAAAAATATAAAAGAAGCTTAATTTATTTTAGTCTAAACTATAGAATCTTGTTAAAATGTGAAATCTAGCGTCTTATGCTGTAAAAATGTTTATAAGAAAAATTTACCCGTGCGAAGTCGTGTAACGGGCTAGTTAAAATGTAAAAAGCATTTCACAATTACAAGAATTGTAAAGCTCATCACGTAAAAATGGTAAAACGTGAAAGTGTAAACGTAGAGAATAATAAACTAGGTTTCACTTTATTTTAATTAGCAAGCAACGGCATGTATTGGGTTTGTATAATATTAATTATTTCGCTTGAATATAAAGTATTCAGTTACGCAACGTGTATGCTATTTTGTTATGTTATTTTGTAAGAAAATATATATATTGTTTCAAAGAATAAAATAAAAGAGTAATATCTACGGAATTGTACTAATTGCAAGCAAAACAAGTAAAAAGCCAAGAAAAACAACAGCACCACTAATACCAGTTTTGATGTAACGAAACGTTGACAGCTTTTGAGCAAACTTGAAACGGGCTCTTGTTTGTGATTGGTTTAGTCCTAGTCACAACCAAATAACAACCAATCACAAGCACGAACTCGATTCGTGACTGATAGAAAACTATCAAAGTTTCATACTATTAAAACTCGTATTAGGGGTACAGGTATGACAAAAGACATTACATTGTAAGTGATTACGTCACAGGTTCCGCTCGAGGACGTTTGTTTGTCTTGTTATTTCATTATAGTGAAGTTTTTTTTAGATTTTATGTTCGCGGTATATGTTTCTGTTATTATCTGAAATTAAACCGAGTGTACCTACTGTTTATTTGGGTAATACCATTACTGAATTAGCAGAAGAGCTGAGGCGATCAGTGCTAGCCTTGATTTCGCTACGCTTCAAGCACCAAAAATAGATAAATATTTTAAAAGAACAAAAAATAATGAATATTCATTAATATTTATAAATAATAATAATTTAAAGATATAATCTATAATGAGAAATATAAAGCATGTACATTTTATTATGTAATTACTGCCTCAGTTAACAGGGATCAATCACTCATTCGAAGCCAACTTGGAACTGTTCTCCACGTGACCGCGAAACTGACAATCGCTAGAAATTTGCAGGCCCAGACATTGACAGCGAGGCATTGACGGAAGGTTCTCGAAGAGAATACGACAAATGGGTATAGTAATCTTGCAAACATATGTCTTCAGGGAATCAAGTTGAACAAGATTAGGTTTACCTCATTCTAAAACATTCCCTAGGGAAGCACCGATAGTCGATATAAGTTTCTTTCATCACTGTTGACGTTTTCCCCTGAGAGTCCTGCATGGCCGGAATACACAACATTCCAGATGTTGTCATCCGCATCACAATTAATATTGAGGGTATCTACTATATCATTGATATGCAAAAGAAACAATGTTGGGGATAGTACGCAGCTTTGGGAAACACCAGCGTCCATGCCCTTGGGGTCCAACAGATACCGTCGAAAATTAGTTTTATGCTCCGCCCAATAAGAAAGCTGATGGTCAACTTGCATAAACTGTCGGGACGGCCATAGGAGCTTCGAAATAAATTCCTTGCAGCGAAGACTCTCACTTATATTTTATGAATCCAGAAAAGTCCCTAAACGGATGATCTATTTTTAAAATACTCTTATTATGTAATAACTTGAGTTAATCCAATTCTATTGATTACATAATTAAAATATTTCTTACCTGACTTTATCCCATTTTTTCGGATCAGTATAATATGTCAATTCCATTCTCGCTTTTCAATCATACGTCATCTCACATCTCTTATCTCATTTTATATATTTCTTACCCTTTTATGGATTATACTGAATTGATATTGCCTTCGTTTACTTATTCAATTTAAAAAATATTCGTCTCAAAGGCTCATGTTTTTCGTGTATAAGACTCTGAGACAGAGCATAATATAAATAAAAAGACTGACTGACTGACTGAAAAAAAAAATATTTTATGTTTTAAATTACTAATTAAAATTTAAAAGGCATGCTTATAAAATATATAATTTTAAGAGTATTATGTCTGTACTTATAAGTTGTTAACAGCAGATGAGATCAAAATATTTCTCTTTATTTTCTCCATCTTTTTATAGAAATGAATAAGCTAGGAGAAGTCAAAAAAGTAAGGTCTTAATTAGAAAATTAAAGAGGAGGCTCTTGATTGTGCTGAGTGAAGCGAGTTATTAAAAATGATAATTGGCAAATGAGACTCAGTGATAGTGGAACAACTTCATTATTCGTTACTTGACATATGATAATTATTTGACGTTTATAAACACATGAAAACTTATTTACGAAATTAAAGAAAATTATACTTGGATCCCATATTGTTTTAAATCTGTCAAAATGTTAAAAAAATCAATAAAAATATTTGTATTTTTTTGCGCTTCTTACATATTCCCTGCGTTGTTCGTTGTTAATTAATTATACATATTTATTGTTTTGTACAGATTAATACTATGACATCCATTTGAAAATAAGAGTTAATCTGTTTTAGCTCTTCCCTGCATCCCATCTAACATCTAACATCTAACATCTCGGTGTTGAAGAGATTTATCTTCGTTACCAATATAATTCATTGTCAGCAGCTTGGTCCACCTTCCCTTTGACTCGAATCATGAGCCATTAAAATCATATTATATTATTAAAAATACATTTTAGTGTATTATAGTTACAGCTCAAACCAATCTTTATATTTCTATGTTAAAATGAAAGATTTTTCCCCAAATAAAAAGCAAAGTAAAAATCGTCCTATTCTATTTCTTTATTTTCGGTTTGTTTCTGATAATATACAAATTACCCCGCATTTTTTCATTAATAGTATTAATAGTAATATATTTGATTCTTTTTACTTTTACACAAAATAAAAACAAAATAACAACAAAACAAAAACAAAAGACAGTTGCATCGAGCCTAATACGCAATAACGTCCAGAATGAAATCCACCGCGTATAATAAGATTAGGATATTTTCAACAAATCTCAAAGTACACAAAAGTAAAAACATTTAAATTAAAATTATACTCAAATGAACGAGAAAAAATACTTTCTTGAGCGCAAGATACCGGTCCGTCAATAAGAATTAAGAACACGACAAATAACACTGACCCATATATTTGAATCTAAAATTAGAGTCGAATACGAACGTTTTATTAAAAACAACGAAGTAGAACTTTAATATTGGTTTTATACATTTTAAATTATAATTAATTGCTTCAATAATCAATCAAAGAAATCGCACTTAGGATTAAAAAACTAGAATAGGCGTAAGTGGAATAGTATTAGGGCTACTACAGACCTAGTATATGTTATTTGGCGGATTGAATCGGATAGTATGAAAGCACCCTAACATTCTCGGTAGCGCTCGTATCGAATTTATTACAATCGGATTTATCATTATTGTCTCGATATTATTTGTTATTTTTTTGTAATAATTTAACATGGCGGTGCAATTATTCAGATTTTTCGCTTTCTTTGTTAGATTAGAAAGAATATAAAACCAGCCAAATGCGAGTCGGACACGCGCACGAAGGATTCCGTACCATCATCTATGGGATCAACCCTTAAGATTTTTATTTTTTTAATTTTTAGTATTTGTTTATATAGCTGTAATGAAAATACAGAATTTGTTAAAATTTAAGTTTCCCAGCTATAACGGTTTATGAGATACGCCTGGTGACTGAGAGACAGACGGACAGAGAGACAGCGGAGGCTTAGTAATAGGATTCCGTTTTTACCTTTTTCCGTACGAAACCCTAAAAACACGAAAAAACATTTATATAGAGGCTGTAGATTTTAATAATTCAATCCTAATTTATAATAAGTGTAGGATATATTATATACTTAATAGTTGTAATAAAATAACTCCCAAAGTAAACAAAAGTAAAAACAGTTGGATTTAATCTTAAATGAACGCGAGAAAAAATAATTTCTTCAGAGTAAAATATCGGTCCGTCAATAAGAGCACCGCAAATAACACTCACCCATATACTTGCGGCTAAATTTAGAGTCGAATAAGAGTTTTATAAAAAAAAAAACATCGCAATACGTGTTGTTAAAACAGAGGATTATAAATAATAATAAAAATAAAGCATTTTTATCAATATTTTTCGTGATAAATACACATACATGAATGTGTAAAAGTCATTAGTTTTTTTTTTGTAACGTCTCTGCTGTCGGCCCTATTGGCTGTCACAGCGTCACCATTAGTCATCTATTAAAAAGTATTTTTTTTATTTCTTGTTAATAACTGGATTGAACTGGATATTTATATATATATATATATATGAGAATTACCTTTTCAATGTGAATTATAAAATAAATAAAAACAATATATTTCGAACCACTCATAGACTCATAGGTTTAAGTAAAAGATATTCCGTTTCATTAATGCTTTTAGATGTAGTTAAAAAATACTAATATTATAATACTAGCTACTGTAGTGGTACGGTAGCTCAATTGTTAGAGTGACGGGACGGTTTCCCAGAGATCGCGGCTTCGAATCCTTGCCCGTATCGGTTTATTTTTCATTGTATATTTATTTAAAATTTAAATAAGCTTTACAGCTATACATGTTTATAAATATCTTCAGACACAGATATTTAATTTGTTTGGGTTTCTGGTGTTTTTCGTACTTACACATTTATACAATACTTTAGGCATATCTGGAAAAAAAATATTCATGTGAAATAATTACTTGATATCGATTTAAAAGTAAATATAGTCATATGACAGAAGCATATACGAACAAACGTCTTGAGATATTTTTAAGTAACCACAAAATATTATAATTCATAAGTAAAATTAAGTATCCATAAAACAAAACATAATGAGTTTTCTACGACATGCCTTAAATTTCGTATCTAGTAGACTGAAATTTTATAGCTCTATCTTCTCTATCTAAACCATAGTCAAATAATAATTAGAGTAAATTTCTTAATTATCATTTAAAAATGTACCATGTCAATGAACCTACATCCTTTAGTGTATCTCTGCCGCTTTGTCAACTGAGCTGTCGTGTCGGTATCACAAAACTGTATTTTAAACATTTCTAATTATACCTATAAGCAAGTCTTCTTGTTATAAAATCAATCGATACTTCGGTTTTTCCATCGTTGTCGACATCATTTTATCTCATCGATGCAACGTGTCCTTGTACTGTGTACTGTATACATATTCAAAGAGGACACTCTTGCACAATCTGACAAAATTAAATCGATGTTTAGCCATCTAACAAAATTATCATATATCATATTAAAGTATGTCTAAGTAAACTTTTATTTTATTAAAATAAGATTTAAAATGTAAAGTTATTTTTTTTATTCTTAATTTCCCTGACATATGAACTCATTATTTATTTTGACATTCAGCCATCTTGGAATGAAAGGAGGATTTATGTTGTTTTGTCGTGTGGTAAATCAATAATTTAACGAAATCCAATGCACCGTCAGTCTGCTAGTTATTCCGCTCGATTAAACCAACTGACGTCTAGATTTTAATGTGTGCAATTTGCATTCTAGCCATTCAAGCACGTATGTAACGGATTTTGAATCTAAGTGGAGTTAAAATAGAGCTGTTTTTTATGAATTAATGATATGTCTATTTCTCCCATGCTCTGATGATAAATTAGTTCCAATTGCTATGCATTGAAGATGTGATATAATCTGTTTGTAAATATATTAAAAAATATTAAATAGATTCGTACATTCTAATAAGTATTACAAACTCTATCTAAATTAATATTTGAATATTGGTAGAACATGATAATTTCTACAAACTCTTTACCTAGGTTTATATTTGAAAATTGGTAGAGCAATGTTTCCGCAGGTCCTATCATTGGTTCTGGTTGCTGAGCAATAGATTTTTAATTTTACAAGACTATTCCATTGGTGACATATTTGACTTACGACCTGACGGACTATATACAAGTTCTTTTTCTTATAAATATGTAAAAAATACAAAAAATCACCAGCCTAGGTTACCGATATTAAATTTCAGTTTACAGAGAAATAAATTTATTTTATTATACTAAAAGCCGTACCGATATCGCATCGGAAATTTACTTTCAGTATACAATTAACCTCTTTTCAGGATCAAGATTTCACAAATATCTATACAATATTACTGAAAGCTGATAATTAACCTAATTTCTAATGGTTGAATATGAATTTCACTCGAAACTAAATAAGCTATACATTTAAATATTAAATGGGTACTTTATGACGGAAATAAAATTTACATAAATATTACATAATTGCCAGAACAATGGTTTAATTTCCCCGCTAATTATTCGGAAATATTTGGATTAATTTTTGGCAACACGTGTGAGTAATCACGTAGCACATAATATAATGTAATATTAAAGCAGTAATATAAATATCATATATTTTACAATAAATACATAATACAATTGCGATTGTTAATAGGTTTGTTCGTACTTCGTCGTTTTCTTAATATGTCTTTAAACTGATCGGAGGTTTCATTTCGATTTCGTTTCTATTTTAATTTAATAATACGTATGTTAAATAATATATTATTAGTTATTTTTGTTTAATTTTTCAGTTCATGGTCATTTAGTTTTCCTTTTTCCTTTTTCCTTAACTCCTAATTCTATTTTAATTTCAATGCAGGAAGTACACGCGATAAATTCTCTGCTTTTAATTTTATTTATTTTGGCGGCTTTTTTTATTATTATTTTAATGAAGTTCATTTCCATACTAATTACATTTCATTTATTTTTTATAGGTTTATTTTTAAGATATATTATTTGAAAAGAAAAATAATACAGGTGTATGAAATTTTTTTTTATCTATAATAGACTATTTTATATTTTAAAATAGATCTCTATTCTATTCTCATTTTAAAATCTATCTATTCAAATTTTAAAATAGATTTCTAAGATTATTTTTAAGAGCTAAGTTTGAAACCTAACAGTGTTATGTTATTGGAGATGATCTAAAACAAGCCTCTTCATCTTTAACATAGGTGGTTGAACTGTCTGTTTGTATTCACTTGACTGCATCTTGTAAACTGGCTGGCTCTACCGTGGTAGTGACAAATTATCTATAAGCTTATTATAGCTACATTTTGTACAATAAAGTTGATGATGATGATGAGACAGATGCAGGTGCCCAAATACCTTACTTACTCTCCTTGCGTCCTAATGTCATCCATCACTTCTAATTTCAGATCATATCTCATCACGCACTCATCACGCAAACCTGTAAAAAACAGCTGACTTTGAAGTTGAGTTGAGTGCCTGATAATGGCTGTTTGTTTTTTCAAAAATAGAACTAACCATAAACAAATGAGATACTCAAATAATAATAATGGAATATATAAATGGCCTCTTGGTGTCCCACTTCACTTAATTTTACTCAAAGCTTTGAAACAAATTTACCATAATTTTACTCAAAGCCTAGAACAATATTAACTATAATTAATTTTAGTTTTATAATAATTTGATTATATCGTGAGTCATTGTAAAGACACTAAAAAACCGGAACAAACTCTGAATAAAAATATAGTTCCTCTTGGGCGGTGAAAAGCTAGGGCGGGCGGCGGGGACGCGTATACTTTAGTCGCTATGCGTCAGCCGTCGGAGGCAGACGTGTCGCTCTCGCTCCACGGACGTTATTTATTATGTTCGTACCTAGCGAGGCACGGTGTTAGTGTTTTGTATGTGGTTGTATTCTGCCCAAGGTCAACTGATTAGAGGTAAGCCATGCATTCTTCTGATAACAGATCTGCGTACACGCATATTTTAAAATTGAATTTATTTAATTTTTTTTGATATTATAACGTGTTATTTTGTATATATTATTTAGCGTTGTTTCTTAATGAGTAAACATTAAGGCCTACATTTGCTCGTCTGTTACGTCACAATACAATATATGCTTATCAAATAAACATATAAATGCTAAAACGAACGATAACCGCGTGTTTTTCAAAGGTAGTAAAATCTTGAAATCCACTATCAAATATTTGTAGAGTTTCAAACATTTTATGCGGAATATTGAATGAATTTTTAAAATAAATGAACTCGTTCTAGAATCTAGATAGTTCAAGGAACTCATTAAGTAATTTTAGATGGTTAACGCTTTATGATACATTCTCTAAGTATAAATAACTGTATTGGTTACAAGCATCAAAAACGGCTTCATAATAATTATTTTTGCAAACCAGAGACGAATCTTCATTACTCTTACTACAAAGGTCAAAATTGTATCTTTTAAGTAATAGATTATAGATATTAAGTGTGATTATATTTTATAATACACTAGCTGATTCCCGCAACTCTGTTCGCGTGAACTTCATAAGGGCGTTACACGTTCGGAACGTTAGTTCTGGATCCCGGAGAACGAATTATTCGCATTCGATAAGTTTTTGTATAACGCTTTTGGTACAACAATTCTTCTTTCACTATAATATTACATATGTGTGTGTAAATAAAATAATAATTAATTATTTAATGGCGTGGAATATTGTATGCAGTTTTTTATAAGTAGTGGTTAATTTAATATTATTAAAACAACAAAGAGAAGGAAAAAAAACAAATTAATAATAAAAATACATATTTTGTCTTTATGTTTTACATTAAAGTAATTAGAATATATAATTAAAAAACAATCACGACCCGAATCGAACCTGTGACCTCTGGAATTATATTTCCATTAACAACATAGGCAGAACATATTTAAAGACAATTTTAAAATATTTTTGTATATATATATATATATATATATATATATATATATATATATATATATATATATATATATATATATATATATATATATAAGAAAACATATGATTTAACAAATTGCTATAAGTTAAACAGTAAATATTCGTTTAATGCTTTTGTTCTTTTGTCGCTGTTCTTAATTTCGTCGTAAAATGTTATTATTCCAAGACTTAACAACATTTTAGATCCCATGTAATAAATCTATCTATAGCTGTGTGATGGTTGCCGGTCCGTCTGTACGTAATATATAATTAAAATATTATTTATAATGTTACTACAAATTATATTGTTGTTTTTTCTTGTGTGGACTCTGGTCGTTTATGTCATATAATATTTATTATAATATGACATCACATATTTTATAACATATCTGAGATGGAAAGGCATTTGGGTGCTAATCAAAGTGTCGCGATTGTCGGTTTGTTTGTTCAATGTAACAAACATATGGAATAACTTTTCAAATATAACTAGAAGTCACTTGAGTTATTTTGTATAATGAAAAATAACTATCGTATATGCGTGTTAATTCTAATAGTTATTTATTCTTTTGATAAAATACTTAATTATCGATATGATTATTTTTTTTTACATTATTAGGTATGTATTTGCTCTTTGAAGTATTTTTACGTTTCACCAACGACAATCTTTTTAGTGGTAGAGATTTTAATCGGATTCTGAAACATTTATTAACAATATAATGTAACTTCCTATTATATAACTATTTTTAAATAGACTTATAAAAATGTATAATAATGATGTTTGACAAATATACTCGGGCGGGTTGCCAGCTAATATGTTATATTTTATTTCACAGTTAATTTGTAAATTTGTTATCCACTGCTCGTTTCTCTATCTGTTGGTTATAGCCTGTTGGTTTAGTGGTTCATGGTCCTTATTGCAGTGCCCAGATTCGATTCCCATGTGGATTATTGATTGGTGTGATTCACGGATTGTTTTAAGTCTGGGTGTACTTACCTTCTTAGCGAGACAGTTATTCTACTTACAAAATATTAGTTTTTCTGAAAGAAATCAGTTGGCTCATAAACGTTCATTCGAATTTCATCTTGGATTTTACTTTGAAGAAAAATTAATTAAAAAATATTTGAAAATTATTTAAACTAATCATAAACATACAATAAATGTTTATGAGTAATATATATAAAATCCTAAATATATAGGTATTCATAACTGCTATTCTCATCTATTTAAGAACGGCGCTACCTTTTCTTGGCGCTACCTTTTTTTGGCTCTATCTTTTGGTTGATAAATCCGCTCCAAAAGTCGGAAATGTTGATACATTTTTGTTCTAAAACGTACAAATTGACAGTTCTGCTCTCACATATATTTATAACAACAACCAATGCCTCAGAAAATATACGTATTTGACGAAATAATTTAGTTAAAAATGTGGTCATGATATCTTTTTTCCTTTCTTTCTCTGGTATAAATAATTTACACTTTTACGAAATCGAAATGTTTTCATATATTTTTTTCTTTCTTTTTCTTTTTTAGGCTGGCAATATTATAAATATATATATTTAAATACATATAATATTAATAAGGCCATATGTACACTAGCTGCGGTTAGCGATTGCTTTTACCTAAGCATACATTAAAGGTCTATATAGATAACGGGCTCATCACGCTATCACCTCGATAAAGATAAGCCAGCACTTACGGGTCACTCCGTCGTGTAAGTGTGACGCGTCGTGACGTCAGTCGTGTTTTACACTTATAACTATGGACAGTCTTATAGAGAGACTTATTTTAAACTCTATTAAGTATATGATTTTAATACTCTGCCATTGTTTGTATTATGCCAAGGCTTAACGGTTAATTGAAATTTGTAGATTGTTTTATATTTATAATTTACTTTTTTGATTACTTCGCTTTGTTAAATGTTTCAGAGGATTATAATACAATAATAAAGGAACAAAAAACCGGGAATATTTATACATTTTGCTAATTTAATGCTCGTGTCATATCTTTGATTGCCTGATTGATTGATTCCTTTATTGGTATATTTAGTTAGAACAACCGTAAATATAATAATGTTTTATTAAATCGTCTATTGTTTGTTTGTATATAGATATATAATAGTTACAAGCTCTAACTGGCATCTTAGCTCCTCGTTAAATACCATTTTTACTAGAAAGAAAATATTTTTATCTTCTTTTTCTTAAATATTTGTAAGAAAATACATCATTGAAGTAATATTTACCTTTTATTGGTAATAAGATATTATTTTGAAAGACATTGATGGGTTTCAACTTACCCCACTTAAAATATCTAAAGGTATGAAGGAAAATTAAATTATGTACTCAATTATACTTAAATTTGCTTGTTAAGCTCTTATTTTTTAATAACGAAATTAGTCGTACATACATTTAAATAAAAAGAGTACCTTAAATGAGTATTTTTTCTATAATACATAAAACATACAGATTTTACATAACAATAAATTAAATTACGGAGCTGAGCTTTGTGCCGCGGGCTCTCGTAGAGTCGCGGAGCTTCCATTGGAGGGAAGATTTTCTTGCATTTGACAGTTGTGAGAAATCTACGAATGTTGAATTACTAACGTTTTCAGGTACAATTTCTAAACTGACTTACTTATGCTGGATTCACTATTGTATTCACTTTAATTTCAGTTTCAGTGTAAATGTATTATTGTAGAGTTTGTTATGATACAAAATATAAAACCATTTTTATTACAGACGTTTTATCTTAAATAAAATAGTGTTTTAAATTTTATAAAGATAGATTGATTGTTGTTTTTATAAATATAGATTGATACTTTAAATTCAAAATATTATAGACAAATATATGTAAATGTATTTAATTTAACACTAAAAGCGAAGGATTTTCAGTGGTCCCAAGTTCGATTCCTACTTTAGTCTTTAAATTTATCTTTCTATTTTAAAAACTTTATCAAAACTGCCCGATAAATCTGTAGTTAAATATAAGTAGACGTATAGTTTGGTTAGGTGCAAACTTATAGCGTTTTAAATAGTTTTAGTTTTAAATTACTTTTTGTTTTCACGTCTAAGATATAATTTGTATATTTTGTAAACATGTAACATATTTTTTAAAAAATATATTTATAATTAAATAAGTTATTAAATCTCACAGATATATGAATATTTAGTAAGTTGTAGAGCCTAGCTGTTCAGTTATTTATTGTGTTATAGAGTTAACTGACTGGTTGATTCAATATATATTATATAAAATATATAATATAAATAATAGTTAGAGATGCTTTCCGTACAGTGTAAACTCAAATTATCACCCATCCCAGCCCTTTTCGTGTCTCCTTCGTCCGCTCCCATTCAAGGCCGGCAACGAAATTATGCCAATACTTGAAAATCTCTTGAAGCAGCACGTACCATCATCGACTGTTCGCAAAATTGTACCAAAAAATGTGCCCTTAAAATACCTGACATTTATAGCCTATATTGTTAAAGATAACTTGAAAAAAAAAATGAAAACGCATACATAAGTTTTTAATGAAAATAACAATCATTTTACTTAAAGAAACAAATCGATTATAATAAATAATTGATTCGTTTTATAACATATTTCTTATTATTAAAATAAATATTGTTTTTATTGAACTCAATTCAAAAATAAATCGCATATCTGGTGAGATTACTGACGGTAATGTTTGAAGACGCGGAAATTTGTTTGTTGATATATTCTATTTTATCGGTATGAATTCCTGAATCTTCAATATTTGTGCCTGTCCTCAATAATATGTTTATTTGATATATTGAAATTGAAAACTTTGAATATTACATAATAACCTTTAATTTTGTTGTATAATACAAACAAAAAAGATCAATTTCAGAAAGTATGCGAAATCACATACTCGTGTAATACATTAGTTTTCATCAAGATCGGTCAAGTCGTTTTTGAGTTATACATAGACAGACATACATAAAAAAGGATAGACAAACAAAAAATAAATTTTAAAAAGAAAATAGATAAACAATAAATGTATAAAGAGAACCCTCATTTATGTAGTAGTATAGACTAAAAGTTTTTTTTTTTTTATCTTTACTCGACAAAGGATTATTATAAACCGAATATATTTTTAGGAGGTATGTGAAATATTCCAGTGTGCTAAAAGCATTCCTGTCATGGATTTTTGAAATACAACGATATTTCAATAAATTTGCATGTTCGTTTTGAATTCGGAGTAGAGCTGAGATTAAATCCCTTCAATGGAAATGGTTCGGGGAATTTTATATAAATAACATTTCAATATATTCGTATATATATTACGGATGAATTATATTATCAATTAATTATGAAGATGTATAATTGACCTGATGAATAAATAATGTAACTTGAAAAAGTATTTAAAAATAATTAAAGGCAGATTATGCAATAAATATAAATCAGAAGTGAGACGTCATAAGAACTGTCAAATAATAAGAATTCAAAGTCAAAGTCAGTGAAGTTATAAAACTTTAGACTCTATTTAGACTTGTAAAGGCTAGATGAAGACGAACTGGCAAGAAACTCCACGAAAGTCCCTACAGGATCCTATTAAAGTTTTTTACAACTATAAAGTCAACGGAAAAACGGATTCGAATTAAACTGACGGACAATTTAATGTTTGGATTAAAGAAATGATTTTTCATCTAATTTGAAATCTCAAACGTTCCTCCAATTTTACAACTTGACGGCTATAAATTAAGATGAGGCAAGGTGATGAGAAAAATATGGTTCGTGATTATATTTTAGATTTCTTAGCATTATATTATTATAATATTAAAATATATTTAGTTTAGTGTGTCACATCACTAAACTAATTAGTTCTGTGAGATGAGATAGCTTGACTTTCATCAGTCTCATCTCAATTATTCAGTCTTCGTTAAGTTATTCAACTTCTTTAGGTTTATATTTATCTAAAATTAATATATATAATAACGATCTGTTCAAGTCATAAATAAATAAATTTCTAAGAAACCGTTTGAACGTTACGTTCTTTGATGTATATGTGTACTACTAATATATATATTTATATATATAGTCTAAATAATGTAAGCATATACGTTTTTATAAATATATTATCTGTTTTTTATATAACAACGAGAGCAAACGCTGTGGGGGGTCATCTGGTGGTGAGTGATCCCCGCCCACGGTTTTCCGTGTCATATTCATATCAGAGTATTCACAAGAGCGTGGCCGCTCTTTGAGATGGGGCAGGTTGAAAAATGTCTCATGCAAAAGAAGCCCTCTTAGCTCCAAGTCACACGTAGATCACAAATTACATAAATTACTGAAAAACAGTACAAACTCTACAATTGAGTATTTACTTCTTACTTGGATTCCACCACTCAAATAAAACAGTTATATGACTTACATTTTGGTACATTGTCCAAATATACTTGTATAATTCCATCATACTGACGGCACTACCTACAAGGACGAACATTCTGACGTCCATACACCTTTTTACGTCATATTATAAGTACAAAATTAATCTCCATATATGATTATTAATTACAATCCTGTCAATGTGATATAATAACGCGTCATGTTAGAATTTTATAAACATCGTTTATCTGAAACAGCAATGTATTCTATATTTTTAAATCAACCAGCACGTTTCCGCATCACGAGTCGGCTTATACGGAAGTTGAACGACTTTGATATCCATTGTTGGCTAAGCCTGTTCATTTTACACATTAGTGTTATACGTATGTTTGTGTGTGTGTGTCTGTGTGTGTGTGTGTAGCGTAATGTGTTAGTATCAACGTGATGACGACGTGATGAAGATGTGATGACGCTCGTTTACGACAGTGATAAGGTTACTTTGTTATATTAAAAGGTTTCTCTTTCCTTGTGCATACAAGTGCGTTGTTCGTTTCTTTGCTTTTTACTATACGCAAATAATAATAAAAGTATTTTTTTTTAATATTACGCTGACGCATTTTATGCACAATGGCGGACTTATCACGTGAAGGGTGAAATTAAACCTCTGAGTGCGGGAACAATAAAATGATAGACTTAAATGAAAATTAGAATAAACAATAATAATACAATAAAATTAGATTTAAATTAAATATACTGGTGTTGATAAAAATATAAATTTTCATATTCATTGCGAGAATAATCTGCTGTTAAAATTTTCAGAGATGACACGCGTAGCGAATCAAGTGTCAGTACAGGTACATATGTACAGTACAGTGTAATGGTACATTATAAAGCGGAGGTGAGACGGATGCCTCTTGTACACTAATTCGCATTTTCACACCGTAATGGCGACCAAATGGAATTTTCTGCTAAACGTCAGAAATAATTGACAAAGGATAAAAGGCTGAAGGTGAACTTTTTTGCAAATATTTTTAAATTCAAGGTTCTTTCTGCTCCATCTCGTTAATGTGTCAAGTATTCTACTGATTAATTAATATTAAAGTATGTATGTATGGAATTTTGTACACAAATAAACTATACCCCGGGAAATAATACTATTATAATATTTTTATTCCAAAAATACAAGAATATCTTGGGCAAATTACGCACCCACAATTCATCACCAGTGAGTACGATGGCGCCGTCACTGTCTGTCTGTTCTTTAGTTATTTGTTTTATAAGCAGTCTTCTATACCTTTTTCACATTCCACGCAAACGAAGCCACAGACAGAACCTAGTTAAGACATAACTCAAAATATAATAGAGTTAGAATAGCTATTATGTTTCAAATATAATATAACCACTTAAACTGTCTGTACGTGTAAATTTGACGTCTGCTACAAACAGGAGTATTATTAACACTTAAGAATAATTGGATACAACTTTCGGTCTGTTTTGAACAAATATAATAAACAAGGAATATTAATTATGTAGAGTTCATATTACACAAATGTTAGAAAAATATAATCATATTAATTGAGAAACGTAATGAATAAAGAATTCATTACTTTTCTCAATTAATATGATTATAGGATCATTAGTAATCTGACATATGATTAGAAGATATGGAGGCCATTTTGTTTTGCTTTTCATTTTAAATATAGTATCATAATACATCTATCATTCAGATTTACTCTTTATTATTTCGTTAAAATCGGAACCCGATCTTGTTCCACGAGTCCAACTTTTCCTTTTCTTAGAATATTGATAAATTTTCTTTTAATGGAAATATATTTTCAATATCAAAGTAAACTTCTTATTGTATGTAGATAAAATTTGCACTTATGATACTTGAGACTCGTATTGCGTTTGATTACATATAAAAACGTTTCACAAACTGTATTTTGTTTCAGGAATCAATATATTTGAAAAAGTTGCATTTCGAAAATAATTAAATATAATATTTTCAAAATACGTATTGACAATAAAAATAAACTTATACTGGTTCGAAACCGCGACTCTCCATAACGATCCCGTTGCTCTATCAGTATTCCGAAGGTCGCAGGATCGAATACCTGTCCGTATTAAGGAAATATATTTTAGTTAATGAAACAAAATAATAAAGTGAGTGACGTTGAAAGCAATTACATTTAAGCACCCTTCAAACGAACTCAAGACTGATTAAAGATAAAATTTAATTAATTTTACGTCTATAAGACTTATATTTGGTGCGTATCAAATTATAAATGCTTAAGTGAGGGGTTTGTTTCTTTTTCATCTGAATTATCTTTTGTGTGGGTAGTTTGACTAAATTGTCAAACTTTTATTTTGGCGGGAAAATTGGTCAATATTGTCGGGTCAGCAGTTCGAGTAACACGTAGACATGGGCTTGAGTGAGATGAATTGAGTTTGTTGTGAGATAATTGAGTTTTATAGATTCTTTACCGTTATTTTTATATTTCCTTTTATACTTTCAGCTGTATTACCAGGAAAACGTATTGGATGATATTTATTAAATTATATTTTGGGTATGACCTTTTAAGAGCTTGTTTTGTTTTATTTAATATATATATATATTATATTTCTGCGAACGCTCGTGAGTTTTTAAAAATATTTAATTTAAATATCTTATTAAATTAAAGCTCTTATTCTAAAATACACATGGAATCTGAAAACATTGCTCATCATTTATTTAAAAAATCTAGTTAGACAAGTTCGTGAGTTAAAAGTGAACAGGAGGACAAACAGACAGACAGAGAGAGTGGTGTTATGAAAAGATATTCAATACAATAATAAATTATAATTACTTTTATTATTTTATGTAAATTAATAGTTATTCTATTATTTATAATGATTTTATTTGATGACATTTTATTAAGTCATTAGCTTGTTATTATAAAACAATTAAAATATAAATTGGCTGAATTCTAAAATATCCATTCCAATATATAAATAAATAATGCTTATAACTATTCCAACAACTAAAAAATAAATGTTAATTAGCTGTCAACTTAAATGTTGTAATTACTTTAACGAGCGTGTAAATTTCAGTGTAAAAACAAAACTTTACAGTATTTTCAGTTTTAAAACGAGAACCGAAAACTGACACGGGGTGACAAATTGAGTAGAGCCAAGCATTGTATGACAATGGCTTTGATAAATTGCCTTCGAAAAGTTTTTCCTTGTCTACTGTAGAGATTTTGTTTTCATTTACTCGTGAACTCGTTTCAGTTACTGAAAAGATAGCACACAAATCCAGTGTACATTTTGTAACTGAAATTCTATTATAAAACCTACCATGAACTTCTAAAAGCTATCATTGTTTTAAGAAATTTTATTGCAATATTACAATAATATTACTTTGATTTACCATGAGCTCTATAAAATAATATTGTTTTATTCCTGTTTAGTGACGTAAAAGAATGAATGCTTTCTTTAAATGTAAAAATTGTACATAAAAACAATATAACATTAATATATCAAAACACTTCATGGTACGAGTTAAAAATGTTTCCTATAGTAAAAGAATGAATGATTTAAGATGACGTCATCAAAACTTATCGAAACATTTTTTAAAGTAATATTACTTTTAGGACGAATCGCGAAAGTATTATTATTGTAACATTTATATAAGAGGTCACGAAGGCTTGATGTAATATTATAAGAGTAAGTGCATTTGAATGAGTCCATTGTATCGGAAAATATTCATGGGCTCATTTCATTGTACAATTTAAGCGACACTACCTTAAATAGCGTACTAACATCGCAAGGTGAAATTGTTTTTAGTGAGTTAGTGCCTCTGCCTGATTGGAGGAGACTTCAACTCTAAAGAAATTGTATAATAAAAAGAGCGCATCACTAATTCAATTTTCAAACAGTTTGTCAATTTGATGAGTTAGCAGTTACTATATAATATACTTATATTTATAAAGATCAAAAGAAATCTAATAAAACCAACTCGTGCTAAACGATCGTTCTGGAAAAATAACATTCCTACTTTTAAGGTCCTTTTGTTAAAGTGCGATGTTACTCTAAGAGCTTTTAGATTCTTTTTTTTTTGGGTGACAAGCTTTTAACAGACTTTACAGCACTTAACTTATTATCTCGTAAATATATTTGTTAGCTTCATAGCCATTGTTTGAATTTTATCCAATTTTATAAATTTATATTAAATTATATTGTTCATTATATTGAAGTTTACTAAGATAAATATAAACGAAACTTTTTTAATCATCTGTGTCAGAGGCGCCAGCGAGAATTGTTAATTGCGTTTTCAGAGCCAAGTCTTTTCAGCAGACGATATTTGTTGATACAAGAATCGCCAATTTAAAAAAATGGCTCAGTTTTTTTTGAAAATGGTTTTTAAAAACAAATTATTTTTTTGTTAAAATGATGCTTTAATGATTATTGTTTTTTTTTTGTGAAATAATAAAGGCATAAAATGACAAATTGTGAAATCAAAATATTTATCAATATCAAAACGAAAAGACACACAAACAAACACATAAACACTTCTCTAAAGATAAATATTATCTTGTTTTTGCAAAAGATAATGATTTTTAACACCTTTATATATATTTATGAAAACTTTTCCCAAATATTTTAGACCTATCACAGTTCCAAAGATATTTGGAATTGAAAGCAAATTGACTGCTAAGAATAAAAAAAAATATATAGATATTTCTGTATGGAATACGTCAAAAACCTGTTGATGGACGGAAGTTTAGTCTACGCGTTGAAAACGTTTTTAAATATATTTCTTGATATGTGAAAATGTTATATTTTTTTTAAAAATATTCCGAATAGAACAGCGTTCAGCGGACTCTTCAACTTTATTCTGAGACCAAAACAATCTAGGGATGAAATTAAAGAAACCATCGGAGCTCTGTAAACACCTAAGAGTTACCAAAAGACATATCATTGAAAAATCTCATGATGATATTCTAACATCTCTTCCAAAAGATAAAAATGCATCAGAGCTAGAGTCACGACTTCAATTCCACAAACAATTCATGATAGGTGCTCAAACAAATAAAGTAGGGTTAGCATCTAGCGGGAAAGTTCGGGATATAGACTTAACAAAATCCTTTATTCGGCAAGATGAAAACGATAAGTATCGAGTGCACGCGATGAATCTAGAAATTCAAAATGAGTGGGTGACCTTAGGTGACTTTTGTATTCCATTAGCATTGAGGTGGCGCACCTTACTTCATGAGTGGTCTCCAGCCTTGTTAAAATTCTATCTAAATGCATTCCAAATGACTCTCCCAGATCAAAGTAATTTAGTAAGATGGGGTAAAGCTACTGAAAAGTCTTGCAATATCTGGGGGGAGGCAGTAGGAACGGCTAAACACTGCCTAAAAAAACAAATAAAAGCTTCACTCTATCTTGGAGTCGGCTCGCGATTGGACTATAATGATGGATACGTATAATTCCTGAGGATATTGTTGTCTCGTCATCCAGACCGGACATATTCCTGTACTCTAGACAATTAAAGGGCGTGATACTTGTGGACCTTACTGTTCCGTGGGAAACTAACATCCCCAAAGATCACACAATTAAAGTAAACAAGTATTACGAACTGACCAACGAACTAACCAGGAATAGGTATATAGTTAATTTGTACGCGGTAGAAGTGGGAGCGAGAGGTATAACAGTGAAATCTCTCTATAACCTACTTAAAGATCTTGGCCTCTCTAGAACTATCATCAGTACATTTCTAGAACGTACTTCAAAGGCGGCATTGGTAGGTTCATTCCAAATTTGGTTAGATAGGGAGAGGAGCGCAACCAGTTGATGGTGAGCGTGAATGCGCATTTTAAAGGGGCCTCTTAAACCTACACTTGGGTCCCAGGGGCTGTTTGCACTCCTCTCCCTGCAGCGCGATGGGTCCGGCACCCGCACGGTGAATCCATGGAATGCTAAGAAGCTTCGTCTCATAATTGATTATTTAATTGATAAGATAATATAATAGATAATTAAATTAAGATAAATCTATATGACACGTTCACCGTCCATTACAATAGAGTTTATTTTAGTTTTTAAAGTAATATAATCTAAAAATAGCTTTATTTTGTAACATAAATATATTTATGATCTATTTAAAGCTGCTCTGCGCTGCCAATTGTAAACAATATACTATTTCATTTATAGCTTTCTGTAATTTGTTTTGTTTGTCTGTAGTTTGCTTTTAATTTAATTCTGTAATATTTGTAAAAGTTTTATTTATGGAAATGTGCAGAATAAAAGAAATATCCGTCCTTCCTCTATAACTAAATAGTAAACGTTGTTTCTATTTAAATGTATGAACCTAACACGACAGTAAAGCGTTAGAGTCTGTCAAATCTATAACTAAAATAATCGCAGTGAGAACTTCTTGAGTTGGATTGTTCAATATTTAGAAACAAACAGACAAGACGAGCCACCTATTTCCAAGTTGTACTCTCAAACAAGAATATTTGCAAATAAAATTACATATGCGTTGCCACGTTGCTTAAGAAATAAAAATGTATAAAGAAAGCTAGTGTAAAAAGGGGTAAAGTGGTTTCAGCTCTCAGTCATTGTACGAAATATACATTACAATAGTAACTACTTTACCCTTATCTTCTGAGAGTGTTATTCCCCTGGTGGGTTTTTACCCCTCGTGAGAGAACCCATACGAGCAGCTCTACCACCTATAATATTGATAATTTCTTTATTATACATATTTATTTTATTATGATATGACGATAAAATACTGGTTTAAAATAGAAATAAGAAATAACTATCGATACTAAATATTAAATATAATTAACTATATACAATTAAAATTATTAAATTTCAAATTAATTAAAGCTTCTCGAACACCTTCGAATATTTTAAAATTTCAAGAAAATGAACAGACGGAACTGTCGGTTAGTGGTGCCTAAGCTATAGAAGATAAGGAATGTTGGAAATGGGTGGTTTTCCTTGATGGGAAGGAGGGAGGCATAGACGGAGAGGATGGAAGGTTTTGGGACTTTTTACTTAAAACATGTATGTGTAATAGCTATATAATTCAGATTTCATGTTAGAGTGTGGTATTACTACGACCTAGCCAGCCAATCAAATACACTTTCAGTTTTCATAGTAATATTTAAAACTATTCATCCACTAGTAGTCGCACGAAAACTCCTGCGAAATAACGACTAACTCTACCAGAGCGGCATTTTCTAACTCTACCAGAGCGGAACTTATTGCTTTTCTGGTGGACATTATGTAAATTTTGTTATTAGGTAAAAATAGTTTTCGCTCATAATTATTTTCTGTTTTATATTTTTAAGTTATTTATATAAATTTTAAATCATATCTACCTTCTACCAAAAACATCAATAAACTTTCTTGCACCGATTCCAATACGATATATCACGGATTACTCCCGGTAAAACCCAACCCCAGGGGGTCAATGAAGCTCCAGGGTGAATTGTATTACCTTCCAAAGTTTCATCGATTTCAGTTCAGCAGTTAAATTGTATTACCAAACAAAGTTGTATCGATTTCAATTCAGCAGTTAAATTGTATGACCTAACGAAGTTGTATTGATTTCAGTTCAGCAGTTTAATTGTATTACCTTACAAAGTTGTATCGATTTCAGTTCAGCAGTCAAGGCATGACAAAGTGACAGACAGAATTTCACATATATAATATTATTATGACTTTAAAGCATCATATGGCTGTTTTGATTCATTACTAACGGAACAACCCAGGATTTCAAACATAAATTAAATGTCCAAAATAATAATTTTACTGCGTACATTTTATATCCGAATTAAAATAATAAACAGTCTTTGAACTTTTATATTTCCAGTATAATTTACTAAACATTTTATAACCACTAATAACATTTTTTATGTTTATTTTCTTGTAGCGACGTTCCTTTACTGGATTAAACGCTTTCAACCAAAATATATGTTTACATTTTTGAAGTGTCGACAAACCATGTGATCGTATGATGGCTGATAGGCTCAGTGGTCGCATCTCGGTTTTTTGTGCTCGTGGTCGTGGGTTCGATTCACTAGATTTTTTTTTGTAATAAAAACTATTTTTCTAATGTCTGGGTGTTATAAAAAAAATGTTTATTAGTTGTCTTCACTTAGTTTGGGGTTAGACTGCTTTATGTGGAAATGAGGTCTTTATTTATTTAAAATTATTTGTACTTAAAACCAAAAATATATATAGTTTTTCTGGTTTTAAATATATCATGTATCATAGAAACAACAAGCTGTAGATTTCAATGTAACACTTTCAGATGTAAGGTAACTAGTTATATATACATGCATATTTATACAAGAAAAGCTCATTTAATATTATTCAGACTGCAAGTTAAATTTGAATTTTTAAATTATCAACGAAATCCTAATGAACTTACAATGTCTGAAATGTGTAGACAAGTTCTATAGAGGAAGAATTTCAGCAATGTGACTGAAGTATTTTGAATGGCGCCGGTTATGCTGAAAGGGGTTGATTAAGAGCTTACGAGGAGCTTTGACATTTCAAAATATCCTACAGTTTTGACGGTAACCACAAATAAATGTTTCTAGTCTGGTTCCTTATCTTAAATTTTTTAAATTATAATTTCTTATATTTTCATAGTCATTTTTGATTGAATATAACTTTTTTATGTTTTGAAAATTTTATGATACGTAAGTCTAAATAAATGTATGTGTATCTTTATAATTGTATATATGTAATTTGACAGTCCAAAATATTCTATTATTTCCCGCTAATTGGATTCTCTATTTAAATAAATATTGATAATATTGTTTGTATATATAAAAATAACCAAGGAGATATTTTTTAATATATATATATATTAAAAAATATCTCCTTGGTTATGGCATAAGTCGACAACGACAGTCCCATTTTAGCTATTTCTTTAAAAGTTTGACAACGGAACTTATGAAGACAGAAAATACTTTTGCGTTTCCTATTTCTAATATAAGATATAACAAACCCTCGTTGCCATGACAACGTCTGTAGGGTGAACCAGTGTGGACGTATACATTGATTTTTCAAGGGAAGTGACAAATATATACTGCAAGTTCTAATTAGTGAGTACGTTTCGAGCTTGGTTGAGGATTAATTACAGAATTCATTCACAATAGACTCCCTCTTACATCATTAATATTGAACCAATCGACTACCATTTCAAGTGAAATAAATAATTAAATAAATAATTAATATGAAAATATCTATAAGCACGCATTTAGGTCTGTCTTGTTAGCTTATTTAAATTTCAAAGAGATATAGATAGAAAAATAAATCGATATAATAGGGAGTCAAATCTGCGAACTTCTTGGACACCGCCCTCACTTTATTAATTGTGCAATTATATCTATACGATACAGCAATCATTTGATTTTTAATAGACAAGTGGTGTTAGGTTGGTTTTCGAGAAGTCGCAGGTTTGAATCCCTGCCCGAATCCGTTTATTTTTCTTTCAGTATACATTTAAAATTACATGTTTGTTTGTCTTGTATATGATAAAAATTAACGATATATTTAAGAGCTGGCCTCTCAATACGACGTCATGTCAACACCTGCCAAATTGTATGAGGTGAAGGAATGAGGAAGCTCTTCTAGGTGTTCCTGAGGGTATTTATAAACGAGCATTCATCATATTTATGTGTTAGAATAATAAGTGCTGGTTTTATTTACCAGTTAAAAGTCGAGAGGTAATAGAACATAATTTCTTTCATAGTAAACGACAGATTATATATTTTTTCTTTTTTTTTACTTTTTTTTTCTTTTACTTAAATTTCTAATTTAACAATTTATTTCTAATAAAATAAAATATATTTTTTGTATTTCCTTTCTTATTGTTTTTGTTTCGTTTTAGCAGCCTTATAAGTTTTTTATTTATTACGGAAACTGGAAGAGATTGCTAGTAGCAATATGCCAGCATTTGCAGGTTTTGTGAAAAAATAATAAATAATTTTCATTTGTCATATTTATATACATTCTTATTTTTATAGTTAAGTTTAATATTTGATACTTAAATCCAGTTAGATAAAGTTTGCTTAGAGTCTTTATTTGTAAATTATATTATTGAAATAAAACAATCGTTTATATATATATAGAAACATGATAAATAAACTAGAATTCCTCAAATAATGAGATATAATAACGGATAGCATTGAACGGTGTTTCTTAAAATTACGAGGTTACTTAACGCTGAAGCCCGAAGAATAAACGGTAATGACGATAAAATAAATGTATTATATTTTATTTAAGCATTTTCTCGGCCATACTCGTAACTTTGGTTTATCGCTAAATTTCTTATAATGTATCGTAAAGTTTTTATTATTTATTATTATTAATGTACTGAGACCTACTGTTTCCATAAATTGTTTTTTTCTTCGGGAAGAGATCTCTTTTAAGGGTATCCAATGTACAAAATGTATTTTTTAAGTGTGTATTAAAAACGTAATAAATAAATAAGATATTATACTTAAACTTTATGGAACCATGTCTATTATATTTATATTTACCCGACTAGTTTCAAACCCATTCGGGCATTCAACTAGTGGGGCAGATTCCGATTTAATTTCTACGTGAATACAGCCGGGTAAATATAAATATAAATAAATTGTTAGTTACAATATATCAATAAATTGTTAGATCACAAATGCATATTTAAAACAATGCTGACTCATAAAAGCATCTGCAATTTATATGAGCATCGAAATATTTAGAAACAGATGAATACAAGGAAGAGTCTATCGTTGTTTGAATTTGTTCCATATGATTAACGAGTTAAGGTTGATATTTAAAGTCACGGTTCAATATGACGTTCGCTTTATGGCTGTAACACGTAGATAGACAAACAGTGTCATATAACTGTAGCTAATCTTGCCATAGCAAACATTCATTTCTTGTATCTACTTACTCTGCAAGATCTTGTAATTTATAACATAAAGAACTCTATTTTTACATATAAAATTGCATGGCATGATGGTCTAGTGGTCAGTGATCCTGACTGCTAAGTCAAAGGTCGTGGGTTCGATACCCACATATTTATTGGAGTCTTATTGTTTGTGTGATTAAATTTGACATGTAGTGTATACGTTTGAAAACCAATTCTTAGTTGCCAAAAAAGATCTTATAAAATAGGGTAGCATGTAAAATATGAAGCTAAACATAGCTTCAGTAAAGCAATAAACGACAACTCCTGTAAAATATGGCGGCAGTAAAAGTCACTCGTATTCAGTTTCGTTATTTGTCACTCACACATCCATCAAACGTATTCACGGAATAAACATCGTTATCTTTCAAACAAACTAATCTCATTGGTCATTGGATTTTACAGTGCTTCTATTTTCTAAATGCATTTCGGATTTTCTCGGTAATCATCGGATTTACCAACGCGTATATATACATATTTATTATAATACCAGCTCTATATAATTCCAAGTTGGTTAAGAGCGTCCAGTTAGCAAGTTCAAAGGGCAACTGATAAGATCCGATAACTGACAAATGATGACGTTTTCCGACATGCATTAAGAAAATAGAAGCACTGTGCTTGTAATATTATTAATCCGTTTAGTTTTAGTTTTTATTCTGTTAAAAATAATACTGATATTCAAATGTTCTAATCTGTTCAGAATATTTCAAAACTGAACAGACTGGAGATGCATGTCGATAGAAATGACGTTGAAAAGTGGATAATTTTCAAACAACTTCAGCGGCAGCTTTAAAGGAAGTAGTTTGATATGATTCCAGCCACAATTCTTGAGACCAACTGCAAAAACTGGGAAAGTATTATATGAAGAGTTGCAAGTAATATTTCATATACCCGACTTCAAGGAGTCAAGACTTGTCGATCTAACCCACTTCGAAACAACTCTTGAAAACCCAACGCACACTACAGACACTTGACTGGGCTTATACTCTCCGTCATCTACCTTTAACATATTAGATTACAATAGAAGTGAACAGATCATCCAACAAATTACTACTTTCGAAAGTCATTTGATATTTTGGATTTGATAATTCGATGGTCTTTGGGGAATTTAATCTATTGTCAGAATCATCTTCAAAATTCCTAGAACTTCACATGATTTTGCAATACAAACTGCAAAGTTATGTGAAGTTCTAGGAATTCATTGCCTTAAAATAAATTAGGGTTAAAATAAATCTACTTTTACGTATCTAACTTATTTGATCAATATATGACAATCTACATTCACAGTCAAGTTTATATATCCCAGCACATTTAAAAAAATATTACATTTAATTTGTCTCAAGACCTGGCTTATTTTTCCATGAGGTATAAACCTCACAGTTTAAATAGAAATTGGTTTTAGATGTTATTTTACCGTGGACACGATTGCTGCAAAGTATTTGAAACGTCGAGTTAAATTTAAATGTATAATGTAAAATATAATTTCTATTATAGGCTAGTTAGATTCATAAAAATAGTTTTATTCAAATGTAGTAATTTCAAACTCGGAAATCGTTAAGAAATATTAGCTTATTATAATATAAATAATCACTATAATTAATGAAAAAATAACGCTGTATTAAAATGAAATTTGTGTATTTATATTTAAAAGTTTGGAACTTCCGTACTAACATGATTAATTTCGAAAATCATAAATATATAAATTAAGCCAGCACAATATATATTTATTGCTCTTTTATTTTTAGTTCTGATAATATATTTTAAAAGCTTTCTTTCATCCTAACAGTTGTCACATAAATAACTTTTTTGACATATTTTGAGAGCGTTCTTAAAGAAAAAAATAAAACAATATTTTGAATCAAAATAATACTACGAAGTTATGTGAATGCCATAAGACAAGGGTCTCCAAAGAGAAGATGGACTGTATTTTGACACAATTCATCTTTTCTTCACTAGTAGTAGTGAAGTGACGGCTGACAGAGATGTATGGAAGAAGATACGCTGGGCTGACGTCAAAAGAATTGGGGTGTAGAGTTTGATAAGAAATTATGAAGTCCCCTATCTTGAACAACTAGATTTCATAAAATGTTACATATTAATTTGGATTTCTTTATCTAATTTGAGTATAATATGTTACGCTAATAGGGAATCTTATATCTTATAATACAATTAATATTTTCATCAAAATCATAAAGAGCTTTTTATTATTTATATTCTACCCAATCTTTCTTACTCCTTGTATTAAGACGGTATTTTCTAATTAATCTAAGATCGGTGCCACCTTCTCCCCACAAATCTTCGCAGCTATTAAAGCACGCCATAACCCTAAAGCCACAATTAATTGCTAAGCTATACTATACTATACTATGCTATGCTAAGTTTTATGTTATCGGAATGCGTCCAAGCGACACAATTTCAATTAGCATACTGACATAGCGTTGTAAAATGGCTGTTACTGGGTTAGCGCTTCTCTCTGATTGGATACCTAGTCGCTATTTTTCAAGGTCAAATAGTGTCACTGAAATTGTATAATGAAATGCAAGTTGGCCAGTAGTAGTGGCCATGTGTCCAGACGCTTTCTGGCGTCACTTCAATCTGTTAGAATAGTAATATAATAAAGATTTATTTGCTGAAAAGTTAATCCTATTACAGTGAAATTCAATCAATTTCACTGAAGGCGTTGAATAATTTATAGTTTAGTGAATTGACATTTTATTCACTGTAAAGCTAATTAAAGTGTGAGAACGAAGTACTTCATGTAACGTTTTTTGAGAAACGGATTACTAAGTAACTAAGTAAGATTTTTTGGGTAAATTCTTAATTTTAGATAAGTGTATACTTCACTTACCCATGATTAAAGTATTTTTTAATTATTATTAACTTTCATATCCAGTCATGATATATCAGATTTTATTATTTTGTAAAATAAATATATCTTTGGCGTGTTATTTATTATTATTCCACAGCCCTCCTGTCTCATTTTGTAAATACGTTTATTTTTCTTACTTAAATATATATTTTTTTAAGGTCTGTGTTTCGTACAAATTATTTGACATAGCAGGGATGTCTCAGTTTGTATAATATTTTTATTTTCAAGACAACAAAGATCACAAAAAGAAACACCCGGCTGAGTTTGTTGTGTGGTTCTTCTCAGACCAGGGCGCGTTTAGAAAGCTTGTAATTTTAATTTTAAGGTTAGTGGTGTCCTTGAAGAAGGTTTTCTTTCGAAAGTATGGTATTAAAATAAACCCTGACACTTCCATTTGAGGTACAGAAGTGCTCATTTTGATTCTAGATGGAAAATAAATAAATATAAACACGTGAAAACTAATTTAAGAAAAGGTATTTTGCATGTTTGTTATTTGGTAACCATAGCAACTACGGATGGTACTTTACTATCTAGATAATTTATTTAAATGTTAAACTTAATTATATAGAAACGGTGTTTCAAGTGATTTTAAATTATTGTCTGTATTAATATTTTATGATATTATCTGTTTGGTTGAAAGGTGTACACATTCCAAAAATATAAGTGCAAAACTACTGATGGAACCTTTAAATAAAATAGTATTTTATCAGTATTTATTTATTACATATTTTAAGACATTTTAAAACCAGTTTATAACCTCGAACAATTTTTATACATAAATAAAATATATATTTTTTAAAACTACGCAAACATTGAGATTGGCGCTGAAATAAGAAACAAAAGGAATATATTTATATAAGGTATAAAATGATTTTTCATGTATAACGAAAAAATTGCATTAAGAACGTAATTTGTCTGATATACAGGTTTGGTAAATAGAAATACTCCATCCAACTATTCGATCGGAGCTGAACTGGGTCATCATCAAACAAAGCCATCTATTAGCCCTATATTACTTTGCAAACACATTTCTCCTAACGCCCTTTAATTGAGCCCTTAAGAACGACTTCGGACTTGGCAATTAACCCTTCTTGAAAGTTAAAACTGAAGTTCTACTGTTACTTCAATTTTGACAGATCATTTTGACACGTAATTAAAAAAGTTTTTATATATAACACCTTTTCCAGGTTATTAAATTGTTCAGTGTTAATAAAAAAAATAGTTGTTATTATTAATTTATTATTACAATTAAAAATATCACTAATTAATGAAATTAAAATAAAAAAAGGGGTTTGTAAATAAAAAAAATAATTTTAAATAACTAAAAACGAAATTGTTAAAATTATTAAAAAAACATACAATTATTGATTAAAAAAATAAATTGTAAAATAAAAAAAGGATTTCTAAAGCATTCTGCATCAGTCAACCGAAACACTATTCAGAGAAAAAAACAACTACAAAAAAAAATACAGAAAAATAAATATTAAAAAGACACGTTATAAAAATAAAACATCTAATACATAATTAATTTAAACATAATATAACATTTTAATATGAAATAACAATTTCAAAATACAAAAAAGATAGAATATGTTTAAAGAAAAATACGTGTACACACGCCTTTAGTTCGCAAAGGTCACCTGTACCGCCGTTTACGCCCAAACGTCTAATAAATTCACTCCAACAGCCTCTAGATGTGTGTTCGCCAAATATTCATTGTAGGAAAGTTTGGACGCGCTCCAACCGCAACAGGTATTGTACCGTGTTTATTGTGTTTGTAAAAACGAGTGTTGTGTTTATTGTGTTCGTAAAAAGACTGTTGTGTTTATTAACAGTCTTGCTTCGCTAATGTTTATGATATGAAGATTAATTATTCCGAAAATATTACGAACATTTTTACATTTTGTTCGTGAGTATAAAGAATTCACTGACAGCGCATCCATTAAATATCTTATTTGTCATAAATGATTTTTTTTCAAACATCACATGTTAAAGCTGATTTTTATTTTTCATAAAGTGAACCAGATGTCAAGAAGGAAATTATGTTCCAACTGATCTTAATAAAAATTAACGACAGGCATTTTTTAATTATTTTATCTTTGGCTGATATTTTCTGTTTATCATATTGAAAGAAAATCATATATATATATATATATATATATGTTGTTCTCATGGACTAATATAGGATCGAACTAACATTAAATAATTATTCTGTATATATATTAAAATACAAAATTCTTAAAATGTATTTGTACGTAGTATCTACAATTAAAATTTCATTGTGTCAACATTTTTTTAATTAAATTTTTTCTATAAAATTTCTTGCTAAAGACCTTTCGTATATTATATTTAATTGAAAATATAATTCCTAAGAAAATTCTTTATTATGTAAAGTGTAAATATATATTTTTTTTGAGAATTTAAAACATTAAGTATTATAAAAAAATATAAAGACGAAAACAACAAAATCAACTAAGGAAAACCATGCAATATAGGTTTAAATGAAAAAAAAAAATAAAAAAACATAAATTTCAATATTATTGCAATGTTTATTTTACTTTAAATTTCAGTTCGGTATCGTCTCCGCAACATATTGTCTTCAACATTGTAATACGTGTCAGGAATAGCAAGGTGTAAGCTTTCAATACTAACATATAAAGGACGTACGGACATATCAAATTGATGAATTTAGCTTTATACTGGCCTGTTTGAAACTTTTGGGTACGGAACGTCACAAAGTTATCTAACCAAAACCCTACGGATTGAAACAACACAAACGAAGAGGAAGCTTGCCGAATTAAATTCAAAATAAATTATATTCATTATATAAAATAACTTTTTTGAATATTAATATTATATTTTAAATAAATATAAAATGAAAAATGATACGGTATCTCAATTCGTAGTGCGGCGGGAAGGTTTCCCAGAGGTCGCGGATTCGACTCCTTACCTGTATCAGTTTATTTTTAATTCAATATTTATTTTAAAGTTTTTAAATAAGCTTAACAGATATACATGTTTATAGATATTTTTTTTATCATATTTGATGAAAGAAAAAATATAAAAAGAAATATTTTGTTTTTCTTTCCTTTTACATATTTCATTGGATATACTGAAATTCTAATATTATCTTTTGGTAAAATTTCAGGCTCATGTTAAAATAAACTACAGGTAAAAAATATATTTTATGTTTATTTTAAAAAACTTGAGTTAAAATTGTGCTTTTATATATTTCTATCATTACTAAAGTGATTCATGAATTAAATATTAGAAGTAAATGAACTCCTGTTGATGGATTTGTCAAATACCGTGTCATGCCTATATTAAATATTCAGAAGACAAATATGGCAGGCAGACGGTATTTCCCCACCCTCCCTGGGGGGCGACGCCTCCCCAAGGGGGTGACTCGCAACAGGTTAGGAAGAGTTAATAACATTGAAAATACCTTCAAAGGAAGGCAACAATTTTCATAATTAATTCTTTGACCGTTAAAGTTTTTTATTGTTGCTTTTTCTGTATGACGTGAGATATTTTTATGACTGAATTATTCTTTTAAATTTGTTAGTTGTATTTCATTATATATATATTGTATTTACTGCCTGTTTGTTAAGTTAAATCTTGTTCTTGGTACTATTGATTTATTTTATTTTATCCCTGAATATTATTTAAATAATAATTATACGTTTTGTTTGCGGTTTCAAATGCGTGTAATTTTTCTGTAGATATTTGCTTTTAAGCTAGAATAAATTTTCATTATTTTCAATATTTTCGTTTTAGCATATTTATTTATCTTATAGTACACATTAATATATAATATTATATAGATAAATAGTTGATAATGATGACACTTTTCATATACATCTTTATACTCGTACACCATTCTTCTGTACGTATGTTTGTCATTGAAAAGAAACGACTGGTGCAATTTTGCAGCTTTTTTATAAAGTTTGAATTGTCTCTGGCTGGTTTAAATTCACAATATCTTGTGGTATAGATGGCGCTGCGGTCAGACAACAGGGCTTTTTTTTTTGAAAAATTTTCTCCGATATTCAAATATATTTAAATATGGAACATCTTAAATATAACATAAACAAGCATATTATTTCATAAATATTCAGCTTCAGGTTTACATTAAAAACATATTTTATCAATTTAATTAAATAAAGGTTTATTTTCATTATAATCACTCCTGTCTGTCTGTACTTCTCACTAGGTGGTGTCAGACATAGCACAATAACTCCTACACAATCTATTTTAAATATTAAATATACTATATAATACTATAATATTAAATATAATATGAAATATACTATATAATAACACTAAATCTGCACATCTCATTTGTTTGAAAGAAATTGATACAGTCAATTCAATAAATTAACAACCGATATATTAATATTTTATTATAATAAATCATTAATTAACCTTGTTTTAGAAAAAAAGAAAAAAAGCATTTTTATTATGAACAATGACAAAAAACAGACAAACATGAACATAAAACCTCAATAGATGTTGAGGCTAATAAAACAAAAATATAAAAAAAAAACAAAAAAAAACCCAGCACAATAATTCCTGTGGTATTGTCCCAAGATGGCGTACCATTCACAACCATTCACCATTAATTTATATTCCAACTATTCTATTCTCTTTCTCATTTATGAAAGATAATGAAAAATAAAAAGACACTTTCTTAAAAGGTTTTAATATTACTTATATAATTAAAGGAATCATAACATTAAATTAAAATCAAAAACGAAATAAATGGAAATTTAGTCTAAGCTTTCTCTAATAAATCTTACGAATATTGAAAGTGAAAGTTTGTTTGGACGTTTGTCCGACAGTCACGTAAATTAATTCGTATGGAATTATCCATACACGAAGGCGCTGCAATACAGATTATTAGATCGATTATTGGATTATTTAATATAATTTATTAGTCTCTATGGAAGATTCAAAATACCTTTTAATTACCTTTAAAAATACCTTTTAAAATTTAGACAGCATTTTCGGAAATAAGCCTTTTCAAATGAAAAGGAATAATTAATTATAGATTATTAATTATTAGACTTCTTACACTGTTCAATAGAATAACGCTTTTTATACTGTCTCTATTGTATATATAACTGGCCGTAAATACTGTTATTTTTTTCTAAACTGAAATTTAGATTTATTAAGATTTTTCGACTTATTTAAATTTTTAGATTTTATTACATATTTAGATTTATTTAGATTTTATTATTTTAAGAAGTTTGATATATTTGCCACCATTTAACATATTTAAGGTATGTAGATAATACAATTTCAAGACCCTTAAAAATCTTGGCATCAGTTAGTTATATGTTTGTCTATCGCATTATTAACAAATATTCAACACTTCGCTTTTCACAGAACATAAAAAATCGATGCATCATGCTGCTAATGAATTAGTATTTAAGCTAGAATTTGCCAAAACCTAAAAAATCTTATCACTAAAAATTAAGATTCCAGCTAGGAATTATTCACGGAACCGGAACCTGAAGAATCAAGAAGTCATAAAAAAACAGATCGATCGAAACTCTTTATGTCCCGATACAGGTGAAAATTTCCTTTATATTTTTGATAAATAATCACAATTTAAAACTACAAACCAGACCAAACATTAAAATCCAATCCCTAATTCTGGTGCAAGTCAAATATAAAAAAAATTACGTAGTGTTTTTCAAAAAACTGCTGTATGTATATAAAGTCAACCACTAATAACATGAAACATCAGACTATTATATATTATACTATATATTTTAACTCGATATAGAAATAGACTCGTCAATATTACTGAACTGTATTGAATACTCAAGTTATATTCAAACTAGATCACAATGAATAAAAACCATAAATGAAACCTCTTCATTCGTTAGCGTCGACCTGCTTAGAACAAAAGATTATTATAACAAACAAACAGACTGTTTCTCATCTCGCGAACAAAACATCCGCTCGACGGACAGACGCTTTCAAATAATTGCTTAATTATACTCCGAACCAACAACAAAGCTATTGATAACTTACAATAAACACAATTATAACGGAATCCATCTTGTGTCGTCCTCCCAGTGAAGGATGCTTCTATTAAGAAACAAAAATTAAAAAGGAAATTGAAGAGAGTTTTAACCCAAGAGGATCTATAACATTTGTAATTGAAGAAGGTTTTAATGGCCTTATGACATTAAGCCATTTCGCTTCTGGGACGTCATCATAAAAAAAAACATGAAATTTACAATGTACATTTTTATATCGCACTAAGAATATTAATTTTGATAAGTGTGTATTAATATGATTATGTTGGCTGTAAATTTCAATTACCATGCAATCAAATAAAATTGTATATTTAATTGTAATATATCTACTTCTTTTAATATAATTTGATGTTTTTCTACTTTGACTAGCCACAATGACGATATTTTTTATCTATATAAATTTCATATTTGTATACTGGAGATACTAAAATATTTAATTACTATGATTTTTTTACAGATTAAAAGATATGAGATGGACAGACAGTCAACTTTTAAAATATACTTATAAACTAAAATATTACTATTATGACAAAATAAACTTCATGAAACAATTGTTTATTAAAAGCATCAATCATTCATGAACACTCCTCAAATATATATAAATATATAAATAACACTGATCTGAGTTTTTAATAAAAAGATAAAATTTATATAAAATATAAAACAAACAAGAAACTCATAAAATGTTAATTCAGGAACTTTACTGATATGGAAATAACTATTAACAAAATAAATTATAAAATATATATATATATATAGATATATATATTAATTCTATGAACGTGGACTTTATCATAATATTTCATTAATAAATACAGTTGTATATAAAAAGATGAAATTTTATCAGAAATTACTGTATTATATAAAAACATGTAGTAAAAAATATATTTTCACAAACTATTTAATTGAACAAAATTCAAAACTTTCAGTCTATCGACGAGCTTTTTCAGTCGAATGTCTAAACATTCACATTTTAGTTTCGTTTTCCTCGAAATAATATTATAAAGCGACAATGTTTATTGAAATATATTCTTTATAGTATATATTTTTTTTCATATTAAATCTCCATGTGGTAGTTTTAATCCAGCTTACAATATTAAACGAAATATCTCGATATACTGGTTTACAGATAAATTTCATTCAAATATAATTCTGCCGACATTCCTCATATATAAATATCGGCCTGAAAACTTTTTCAAAACATGGTAGGTTGTATTCAGAATCATTCACACACATCGTACTTATTCATAATACTACGTGAAAGAACAAAAATCGGTTCAATAGTTTCAGTTTATTAAATACGAACAAACAAATATTTCGTCTTTATTACATTATAATAGATAATCAGAATTTTTCACTTAAAATTATTAATACATATACTACTAATATTATTTGTTAACTTACATTACGTACTTTATTTATATTTATATTATTCATTTAAATTTCAAGCGAATTGTGAATAGGCTACGTTGACAGTTTTCGAACAGTCACCAAAAGAGTTCTTGGTTGTGATTGGTTGTTATTTTGTTGGCATTATTAGCACACCAATCACAAACAAGAACTCATTTCGTGATTGCTCGAAAATTATCACCATTTAATAACGTCAAAACTCTTACAGGTGGAATGTAGTCAAGCGTCATCTTAGTTTTGAAGGGAGGTTTAACCAAAGAGAATCTATAACATTTGTAATTGAAGAAGGTTTTAATGACTTTATGTTCATGAAAAAAGTGTGATGGAAGATGATATATGGAATTTCACTAAATAAAACTACATACATAAATAAATACATTATTATACAGGATCTTTTCAAATTATGTTAGTTATTAATGTTTTTCATTATTAACATATATTAGTAGCAAAAAAAAAAATGATTGATTAAAGCTTAATAAATGATTTCGTAGAGACATTAATTTCCACGTCAGTTTCAACAAAGGATTCTTGGAAATTAGTTCGAGAGTAATTATTATAATGTTTTGTTTATTTAGTTGGTGATTTTGAAAGTTATATGATTTTGATAGTTTATATTATTTAATAAGTTTAAATTTAGGTTAGTACAGTTTGGATTTATTTATTATTCGCTGATTTATTTATAATTGTTATATTAAAAAAAAACCACAGTACGCTACGCTACGTGTGTTTCGCAGAAAAAAGAACAACAAGATACACATGCGACAACATTTATGAGATCATACAAAGAATTGATCCGGGAATCGAACCCACATCTTTAATTCAACAGTCACTAACCACTAGACCAACAAGTACAGTTCTATTTCATTCTTCATATGAAGATAAAAAAACAATTGAATTCATAAATCCGAGTAAACAGACGTATTCTCAGACAAGCCTCGCAATCAACGTTTAGATTAAATTCAGTTTGTTTTTATTGCTCACTGAAGCCTGAAGAAAACACCGGCTTATCGTCTAATTGCTCCTGCGAACGTATTAGTGGCGTTTAGAAGAGATTTAGAGAGAGAAAGAAACAGATTTAGATAGAGAGAGAAAGTTTTTTTTTTTACAAGACAATTAGAGCAATGATAAATATTGGTATTCTTTTAGAGTTCGGAAAATATGATACTACAGTACCCCTACTACGAGTTTGAACGATAGGATACTTTGATAGTTATCAAATGATAATCATAACAAAAAACTCGTTTCTGGATTGCTCGAAAACGGTCAACGTTACGTTAAAATTCTATTTAAAGGTACAAAATACGATACTACTGATGTTATAACGAAATTTTTGGTAGTCTGAAAATGAGTGTGATACTTTGGGGTAATTTAATTGTATTTTACTATGTATAATATTTTATTACAAGGGTTTCTTTAGAGCTGTCAATCAATATTATTTCTTGGAAAGAGAAAACTACGATACTACAAAATATGTTTATTCCTAATATATTTCTTTTTTTAATATCATAGCTTCAAAGGTTTCTTCAGAGCTATTACTAGGAATGGCTTAACAAAAGACAAATAATGATATTTAGAGTTTAACGAACTATATGGATTATATTTTATGTATTGCAATTTGCATTAAACAATTTTATAGCAAGTTCATTTTATTACAATTTTATTTTATTGCAATTTGCATTGCACAATTAAATTTTTAACAAAGGTCATAATGCAGAGAACGATAAAAATAAGAGAACGCAATTTAAATAGCTACATATTTTTAATGGTAACGTTTAAAGTATTTTTAATATGAGTATATTATGAATACTTTATTACATAGTGTATTCACTGGTTTATATTATACAGTAACGTATTAACGTATTAAGCTATTGATACAACACAGGGCTTATACCTGATCGCCATCAATCATATGATAACGAGAAGTCAGGCGCGGAATATAAATACTAAATACATGTGAAAGTCGTGTTCCTGTCTGTATAAAAACATGTTTAGCCATGTTAAGCTTAATTAAATTTCAATTTAAAAATAAATGAACAATTAATCCCGCTCTAAATTAGCTTTAAATTCTATATTATTTTAAAATATAAGTACGTGTTTAAATTTTTAAATGGCGTCTGTATGTCTTTGTCTATCCACCCTGTTGTATAAAAGCGTTGAAGATATTTTATATTGCCATTAGAAATTATTAGAACCAATAAAACGAAATAATAATATTGTAAAAAAATATTAATTAAAAGCTTATAAATTCATACATACTTTATATATTACCAGGCATTAACAAAAACAAAATGGTGAAATAGAAATGATTTTATTTCTTAAAAATTTTAGAATAATTTCAGTGCAGTTCAGTTCAGTGGGTCCTTGATATTTCCCTCAAAATTCAAATGGTTATAGTAAATTTAATTATTTATATGCATATTACTTTAATAAACCCAGATTATTCCGTCTAGACGTCGTTGACATAAACCGTCTCTTGTAATAATATTTTGTCACTAAACTATTCCATCTTAAAACTTATTCTCAATAAAACAACAATAGTTTGGAAATGTGAAAAACTTTAACCATATAATATGTGATAGAAAATCCATATAATATGTGATAATATGTGATAGAATAAAAGAATCAATATTAATGAGAGTCAATTCGAAATTTTCTCAAAAACTCTTTTCTTCTTTTCTTTTCTTTTCTTTTCCTCTTCTTTTTGTCCTTTGGTTTTTCATGTAGTTGTCTGTAATAAAAGTTTGTAAATAAATAAAATATCTGTAATATATATTCTATTTTATATCTATAATATTTTTAGGCAGTAATATTTGATTTTCGTCTCATAAATAAAAACTTTAGATGCTAGAATAGAGTCTTTACTTACATTTATTTAGAAGCAGTTTGAACTTATTAAAAATATTCTTTCATGGCTTCTAATAGACTGTTTATAAAAATAGAAATAGATTTTAAAATATCCCACAGTATAAATATTTGTTATTAGTGTGTCTGAATTCTTGATATTTCTTCATATTAATAATGCAGTAGACTTGTTGAGATTTTATGATGGGTTTGACTATAATTATACCAGATTATTATTTGTTTTTGGGCGTACTTAAATAATTATTCTACTAAGCTTTTAGTAAACTTCTAGTATGTACAGACAGACAAACACTATTTGATATTCAATTAATATTTGTTTTTATATAATATGTACATAAGAATATTATACCGAATTATCAAGGTTTTTGGTCTGATGATACATTTTGAAAGTAGTGCTAGAAGCGTTTCATAAACGTGAACAAGAATGTCTGGTTTAAATTGAACCGGACATAATTAGTTAATCAAAGGAAGTTGTCACAGTATTTATTTAACGTTTTTAATATTTACACATAACGTGAAATGCCAGATAAAATTGTGTTTCAAAGAGAAAATTAAATGCGGAAAGCCACGGAGAAAATAAAAATGGTGTCCAATATTGGATGGAAGAAAAAACATAATACAAGTAACAATTTTGTAAAAAATTTACAGATGAATAAATTAAATAATAATGTATATTTTTTTTAATAAATATAGCTTGACAAATTATGACATTTTCAAACATTTATATCGGAAGCATCTTTCGTCAAGATAGTTAATCTATACTGAAAAGAAAAAACATTGATACGGATTGTCATAAAGCCTAATAGATGTCACCACCGTCCCCATAAAGACAAATATGTACACCGTTCTTAATTCACCGAGTCTGACAGCGACACTTTAGCTCAATTGGTGAAGCAACGGGAATATTTCCCAGAGGTCGTGGGTTGTAATCCCTGAACCATATCGGTTTATTTTTCATTTAACATTAAAAAAAACTTATCCATAGTTTTTGGATGTTTTCAAACATGAAAATATGTAAAAAAAGTTTTTAAAAATTGTTGACAATTTTTTTTTACAGTTGTGTTTTTAACAGTTTAGCCCTAACTTTGGTTTACTCCCGTACCGTCGTACTTGTCGTTTTGGTAAAGTTGTCCGAGCGGTCGCAAACTAATTAAACTTGGTTAAACTAACTGCAACTTTACCATTTATGTTGTCAATACTATTACACTGGCAGCCGTTAGTCGAATATATACATAACAATAGTAATATATATATAGGTATACATTGTATAGGAATTTGCTTTCATTTCCAATTTGCAGTTCACGCCGCGAGTCCGCCACGCTTCGAGCTCATGAGTAAAAACCTAATGGGTTCGAAGGTCGTCGTACAAATTCCAATACAGTAAACGTAAATACGGCTGGGCTAATATGTATACATTAGTCATCATGGTTCATTTAAGTTTAAATAAAAATAACAATGGTTATACTTTTAATGAACTAAATATTACTGGAATTGGACAGTTCTCTATTGAACTATATAGTTTTAGCTTACTTCATGATGGCACATGCAAGAATACTGAAATACCAGAAAACTAATAATATATATACACATGAAAAATAAATAAAAATAAAATATTCTGTAAAAGCATCAATCGTTGTATTTTCTATGACCCTGCTTAAAGTTTGTAAACTTAAAATTATATTGTTATTTTTTTTGTAATAATACCAAATATGTTATACTACAAGTAAGTTAATATAACTTCATGAAATGTTACTAAGGGGTTTTGAGTAAGTTTGTAATGTGTTTATTATAGTGGAATTAAAGCTACAAGTTTGACTTAATGGACATAGAATTTACCACTGGTATCATACACGGAATCAATATTTGTCTCAGATTGTATGCTTTTCGTAAAATTAACTTAACCATACATATATTCATCCAAACATGTTTCGAGAGCTAGGTAGAAATTATTTAATTTGTATGATAATGTGATTAACAGATTATAATTGTATGCTTTTTCATAAATTATGAAATAGAATGTGTACTTTAGTTGTAATTTTCAGTCGGCCCTATCAATAATGAGCTTTTTGTAATATACTTTAACACACTAGTTTAAATTACAAACCTGACGATACTTAAGTAATATAATAATATAATAAATTGTCTGTTTCAGATCAGTACGATGACACGTGTGTGCGCCAGTGTTAGTGCCAAAGTGTAGTGCCATCATGGGTTGCACGCCGAGCATGCTGTTAGATCATAAAAATCGCCGGGACAGCACTGGCTCCCAAGAGGCTGCCCTGGCCAAAATAGCCCCTACACCTGTCTGCCAGAACAAAGCTGTCCAAGCAGCCAGAGCCCCCAGAGCCTCGCTCGAGTCAGATGGATTCAGTATACAGCTGTCGAGCAAAAAAGACAGCTATGTTTCACAGATGGGAAACAATTTTGCAACCCAACTCCATATTAAGAGAATATCTGGTAAGTCGAAGTAAAATATGAAAATTGGCCTAAATTTTTTAAAAATATAATCAAAATAACAAGGATAATATTTCGATTGTGTGATTTCGATGTGATAAATTGTCACACAATTAAATTAAATAATAAAATGAATTGCATGTACTAAGATATTTATTTATTTATTATTAAAATAAATAAAATGTATATGAAAGCTAAAACTAAAATATAAAATATCGTCTTTCACAGACATATGTTTGAACAAAATTAAATTGTGATTTTAAAAGATGACATATGAGATTGAATTTCTGAATTGATATCTTGAAATATATCATTGGTAATGTAACAGAATTTATTTCTGAGAGCAATCTGGAGAGTGCATTATGGCATCGTATTGAGATGTTTGGTATTTGAAAATAGCATACCGAGTCATCCTACTCAACTAAATTCATTTATTATAAATAGCGTATACAGAATAAGTTTAGTCCTGTTAGTTTTGATATGTGGTTTCAATTGCCTTAACTACATATTATATCAGAAATTCAGCAATGGCTGAAGTTTTTAACCAGTTAGCCATTCCCGTTTGTACATTTTGGATTACTGAATTTTAAACAGGATCAAAATAACCACTTTATGGTTTAGTATTGATTTAATTTATTATTTTAGACGTGGTTTGAATTAAATAACTTTTTTTTGGATAAAATCTGGACTACTTTTTAATTCAGGGTTACACCTAGAGTATTAGTAAACGCTGCCAGGTTACTTCAAGTAAATTGTTATAGGGTATATTTAAAAAAATATAGACAAGCCTCCTGAGTGTCGGTCGTCGGCTCCTCTTAAGTCTATGGCATTAATATATCGGAGCCGGTGAGAGATTAAAAAAAAAAGTTTTATAAAGAACTCATTCCTAATTCTGACAGACTTTTTTGACATATGGTCATGAAGCGTGAAACCATTCAAATGGTCTTATATACCAATTTAAAATCTTTAGGGATAAACTATCGAAAAAACTTGTCTTTGTGTGTGATAATCTATCTGATAGTAAGTGAATAAACAATTGAAAGTATCACGGGTGGTTTTAGGCGATCAATTTTTCTATTCATCCTAAGAAATTTAATTATCTGTGAGGAATAGAGATGGATAAGTCGGAGTGATTCACAATACAGGGTTTTGGATTAATGCTTCTGTTATTTATATCGAATTGCATCTACTTATATAATAGCTACTTTTTGGTGATCTTCTGTGATAGAGTGGTAGTAAACGGTCCAGCTAACTCGTAAACGAGCTCGACTCTGATACCAGAGCTTTAGGCCCGTTGACAAATCTGTCAGGTTTATTGACACCTCTTTTTGACGTACACAAGTGATCACTGAGATTGATTCAAAGTGGAAAAGATTTAAATAAATAAATAAAAATAAATAAATAAATATTTAGGAATAGGGAGGGGCGTTCGTTATTTAAGTTTTTTAGACTTACGGATATTTTTTGGAATTGTCGCCTTTAAAAACTACACACGTGGGACTGTTTTATACAATTGATGGAATTTCTCAGTCAGCAGTCATATTATTAAATTCCATAAGCCAAAGTATAAAAGTTTACGTAATAGAAAACATTTTTTGTTTTTTAAATTTTAATTTATTAAAGAATTAAAAAGGAGGGCAACGTGGTTTAGGGTAACGTAAATTGAGTATCTATGGGAATGTGATATTTGAATATTCTGTATATATAAAGATTCTTCAGTAAACAGAGGTTATCGCAACGCTAAAACTAATTAGTTCCGCTGTGTTTGTGACGCAAGCACATCAAAATGCGTTTAACTGATAAAAGACGATTAGTTTTATTGGCTTTTTTCATCAAAATCTAACTTCTACTGCTATTCACGCTGCGTTATTCAATAATATTTCTGAAGTAAACATCTATCAAAGAATTAGCTTCAAATTATTAGTTTCCATAATCTATTGAATCAAAATCCATATATTTATTTAAATTATTAGCACTAAGAGCTTCTAGACTCTGTTAGAAGCTTAAAATGGAATGTCAGCCTTATGAGGTTTTAAAGGGTGGGAGTTAGTTTTTGTTTTTTTTTTTAAAGAATCGAGCATTTTTTAAAACATTGTTGGATTTTTCTAGGTTGTTTAAAACATTGTTGGTTTGTTAGGTTTTCTTGTCACGGAAATATGTATTTATTTGTATATTTATATATCAATTAAATTATTATCTATTATTTTGTGTAATGATTATCAGTTTTTTAATTGGAATTATTTACAATAACGAAAAATAAAAAGTTTTCTCATAGCAATAATGCATAAAAACTTCTCTGAATTTTTGGATGTGCTTCTTTTGTTTGTTCCTTTAAGGTTATCTGTATTATTTTGGAAATAACAGCTCCTACACCCCTGTTCAGACACTCGTATTCATCTTCGAACGGGCAATATTTGAGCGTTCTGAACATGGCGACTCTATTTAATATTTTCTTGAGAGTGTCAGCGTCGACGGGCACAGGCAGTTTGTATTGAGTCCAATTATCTATATAGAGCGCGTTGGCTGTGATATTTGTTGCCACCTTGGGATTTTTACTAACAACGTTGCTGGTAATTTCACTTAAGAGATATATCTGTAAAATATATATAATATTATCATACTTAGTAAATATTTTTAATCGTACTCCTATGAATTAGCGTTCTTTTATTTTATTGATAGGTGTCATATTAAATTTTATAGTTTAATGAATAGTAATGTTTTACACTACTTTGTTCTACATTTTTTTTTAATCTTTTGTTTTATATGTTCAAAAGGCCTACCATGAATTCTTTAAGGCTGTCATAATTTTAAGTAGTAAATATTACATTGAGTTCTTAACAATAATATTGATTTAGTCCTGCTTAAAAATGAATTATCTAAATTTGACATAGAACTATAACATTAATATTATAAATGTTAAAACACTTCATGGTACTAGTTAATAATGTTTCATATAGTAAAGAATGAATTATTTATGACGTCATCAATACTTCTTACGGAAAATTCGAATTCGTTCTAAAAGTAATATTACTTTTAGAACGAATTCGAAAGTAAGATTATTGTTATATTATATTAGAAAATCTTTATTTAAATCATAAATGACTTACCAAAATCAATATTTTCATTTTAAAATACTTTCTCATAATAAAAAATAAAGCCACTAACTCCACGGTTAAATAACGTATGTGTTAAAAGTCCATTAACTGAATTTCATACTCACATGTAAGCTGTCGCCAACATTTTTTTAATTAATACTGCGACAAAATTTGAAACGAAATTTAATGTATTTTTTACGCCTCATATATTTTTTTCTTGGTCTTTGCATCTGTGAGGTTCGTTCATGGAATTGGAGAGCTGGAATTTCAAAGAGACTCAGACTTTTTAATTACTTATGACAAATAATAGTCTAGTTTAACTTAACAAAAATGATTTTTATTACAGTAAAATAAAGACTTAATAAGTTAGTTATTTTTACCGACAAAGACGCTTACGTTATTATTATTGTAAGTATTCCGGTATGTAAAATATTTTAAGTGTTCCGGTAAGTAAAATATTAAAAGTGTTCCGGTAAGTACAATATTATAAGTGTCCGGTAAGTACAATATTATAAGTATTCCGGCATGTCAGCCAAATTAGTAACAAAATTTGTACATGATTCTAACTTTTCACAGAACGGCAATCATTGAAATTTTTGAAATTCTTAAGGAAACTTTTTTATTATGTAATATTTTTCTTGTAACATTTTAAATAACAATTGTTCTTAGATGTTGGCATAATAAAAAGACAAAGGGAAACCCCTCGGAGTTTCTTTTGCTGGCCCGTCTCTGGCATGTAGCAATTAATTTTCCAAACCGTTGGTAGCTTTTACAATAAAAAGGTCTTATAATAAAACTAATATTCAATAAAGAAATTTATATTGATTCGAAGCCGGCGCTGTTTCTTTTATTTTCCGATACGTTATTTATAATAATTATGACGTCACAAAACAGGTACCAAGTGTGTGTGAGTATATGTGTGTAAAATGTATGAATGCACCCATTTCATTATACAATTTAAGCGACACTATCTCAACTAGTGTACATTTGTGCGTATCATTGTACCGTATATTGTGAAATGGCTGTTAGTGAGTAAGTGCTTCTCTCTGATTGCTCCTTGATCGAAGATGCCTACTCGCTATTTTTCAAGGTCAAATTGTGTCGCTTAAATTGTATAATGAAATGGACCTATAAGTCTAGCTCTATAAGAACTTCTAATACTCACTGTTAAAACCAATTTTACTATCATAATGAATAATAACTACAAGTTTCACAGAAAATAAAGTTGTTTAATTCTATTTAGATGTCTAAACCATGGTTTGATCAAAAACTTTTTCAGCAATAGCGTCTACTTTACAGGTGTTTTACAGGAAAAAGTTATTTTAAAAACAGTACAGCTCGTCCAGGTTCCGAAGTGGGTCAAGAGTGATATACTGATATTTAAACTTATATATAGGTAAAGTGATAAGGAATTAAACAGCTTTTTGTCATTAATATTGCAGCTAATTTATTTATTTATATAGTTCTCCACATAGTTCTTCACATAGTTCTCCACATAGTTCTCCACATAGTTCTCCACATAGTTCTCCACATAGTGTACGTCAAATAAATATGTCGGGAGAGCCTATCAACGAACAATTAAACCACCCTCGATGTATTAAAAGTAAATTTGAAATATCTTACCACAACTTGGAAGTTCTTTTATCGTTTTAAATATGTTATATGTTTATAAGTAATTATAATACATTATACCTAGTTTGATAAGGTATTATACATTTTAAGACATTTTTAGATGTTTTTTTTTACAAGGTTTGATTTGACGTCTTGTTGCAAGGTATATTGTTTATGAAGTTGGAAAATATAAATAATCTGTCAAGTGCGAGTCTGTCTCCTTCACTTCTTAGATAATGATATAATTCCTTCCGCGAATCGACGATAATTGTTTAAAGTAGGAATTAAAACTCTGAGTGCTTCATAGAACTGGTAGTTAGTTTATATAATTGGTAATCCAACTCGCTTTAATTAAATTCTTATTTGTTCTTATGTAAACTGTGACTCCATATTTAATGGGTAAATTTAAAATTAGCATAAAATAATATTCATAGAGTTTTTGGCGTTCTTCTTTCTTCTTCATTCTTCTCCGCGAATCTAGCCTCTTAGAAACGTGGAATTAGACTCTCTTATTTCATAAGTGCTTTGTATGACGAATTGTAATAAATATATTCGACTTTGATTCTGGAATATTGACTTCTCAAGTAAACAGTCAATTGTTTTGTTCACTACTAACAGAAAAATATAAACTCCTCTAAAATATTCCTTTTAAACCTATTTAAAATAAACAAGGATATAAGATTCTAAATTACATAATTCGTTAAACTATAAAAACTCTTAAAATTAATTTTATAACAACAACAAAAATAATTAACAAAAATCGAAATATATAAATGAATGAATACGTGAACGAATGCTATTTAACTGAACAATCCAATTAACTGAACATCGATGTTTTCAATCATTAATGTTGAATTAACAATATTACATTTAATCTGAAAGCGTCATTATTCAGCGGAAGAGATGTAAATGTGTTGCTTTCAACGAAATGTAACATTCATCGTTAATCCCGAATGTATGAAAATAACTTCCGTTGGCTACTTTGTTGATAATTCAGAAGTTATTAACGGTAATATCATAATGAAATATACTAGCTCCCGGCGTCATCCGAATTTTGATTACAGTACTTGATTTGGATATTGATTATAAAACAAACAAATTATAAGACTATCATATTATCGTGAGATTTTTTTGTCTGTTATTTTGTTTTATTTTTTGTAATTTTATACTATAAATAATATTTATTATACATAAATCCATCAGGTCGTTGAGAAATTATCGAAAATCCGAATACATACTTCTATTAGTTTAATCCTAACAATCAAAATTATTATCATTCCCAATTCTCAAGAAACCCATTTAAAAGAAGCCAAAAACAAATAATTAACTTACTGATAAAGTGATTTTTTACAAACAAATATAAATTTCAATTGGACAGATCCATTAAAACTGTCTAAACATATCTGCTTTCAAAACCCAGAAATACTTTCATATACATATTTCATTGTTCTGACAAGCGTTGCTGCTTTGTAAAGTTTCACAATATATATAAAGTTCTCATGGAAGTTTTCTCTGGAATTTATTTCAGACAACTGAGCCTTTTATCTCGTTCTAGATAAAGTAAGAATGGATATCTGTAAGGAATTACCTTACATTTAATATTATATAAAAATACAGTATAGAAACTAACTCACGTAGGATACTAGAGTGTCATGGCGGCCATTTATATTCCACCTGAACTCAGTTTACATATTTACAACTGCAGCGAATATTATCTATTTATGGAAACGTCATTAAACTGTAACAAATCATTACATTTCCGAAAGCTATAACACAGACTTAAAAATAATCCAAACATTATAAATTAGAGTGTTAAATTGCGTAATAAATTATATAATATATAAATTGTTCCCTCAATGTACGAGTAAAGTCAAGAATGTAGAATGTACAATAGTTTGTGCTATAATTAAGCTGATGGTAACGCGATATCTGAGGTAAGAGCTTAAGAAACGTAATGTATCACACCAGGCTGTTTCTAAAAGACAGGCTAAATGAAATTCCCTTAGTCTAAAGGTAATATTATTTTAAAATTAATCTGACAAAGAAATACATTACTTAAGCCACAAAAGCTATAAAATGTAAATACTTTGATAAGGAAACTTTAATCGATTCCATGAATATTAAATACATATTTTTTTCGAACAAAAATATTTTTAATTTTGTAAAAAATTACTTATTACAAAATTACAATACCTACATTATTTTGCTCGCATATACATTGTTATTAACAATTTATTATATGGAAAATGTTTTCAAATTCATTTTAATTCTACAGAAATTAATTGATACGACGAATTGAATACGATGAATTGACGAGACGGTAAGTTTAAACGTTGCAGGCTAGTTTGTCTATCAATTGAATTTAATTGAATTGCTTGACCTATCAATTGCTGGATATTCACTTATGTAAATTTCAAAGAAGAAATGGAAAACATCGAATCGTTTGAAGATATTTTTACTGTATTGAAATTTATTTAAAAAATATACCTTTTTAATATTTAGAGCACCTGAATAATTTACCTTGGCTGTACCTACGACTCTCAGATTAAATTGCTTCCTGAAGAGTGCTCGCTCGTCAATTATATTCGTTTTTCCGTTGACCCTGGTCCAGGTTGTTATTAGGTTTACTTTTATACTGTTTGTTTTATAAAAGCATTTATACGTTAAACATAAATGTTTATTGAACGGTTCATAAATTGAAGCGGTAAATGTATTATGAATAATGAATGAGATATGACAGGTATGGAATATTAAATACATATATAATATTAGTTAGTTACACAGAACACTGTAATCTAAATATAAATATGCAATTTTAGATAACACCAACTTAAAATCAGGACTCGAACTTGTGACCTCTGGGAATCGACCCTGACAAACTTACAACTGAACTATCGCGTCGGCATTAAAACCGATAAATTCAGCTTTAATGAAACTTCTATCGTACATACATATTATAAATTTTACGGTTGCCTAAATGTAGTCATATTTATTTATTTATTGATTTTTTATTAACGTTTATTATAGTATCAATTTAAATTCTTAAGTAATTCGTCTCGCTGTCTGTGCTGTAAGTTTTGCCCCATTTACTTTGAAAACTGTCACGAGAAAACAAACAAACGTGCTCGACATTTATAATATTGGTCAAGACATAGGATAATAAACAAATTAAAATTATAATGAAATACTATATATCTAGTATTATTATACATCTGATGGGTTTTTTTGTTTGTTCAAATGTGTTAATCTCTGAAATAGCATTTTAAAAATCTTTTGACCTTTTCGCAATTATTTATTTGTAAAATGGAAATGTACACATTAATGGATGCATTTTTTGTATAGTCTCTGCTGTTAGCCCTTTTGGCTGTTACAGCGTCACCGGGGGAGAACTAATGGATTCACAATTTATGATTTAGAGTTGACTTTTTGAAATTAATTATGACATTTTTAACCTAATAAATGAATCATCTAAAAGTCACCGTAGTTTAAATAAAACTTCAAACTACAAAGCAAATGCATATTTCATTAAACTAAAGTGTAGAATGATACGTCTGCATAAACTTTATTATTTAATACCATAGGAAATAAGTTATATTAGCTTTACAAATAACTCCAACGAAATATTAGCTATCGTAAAACTTTATTTTCATTCAATATTTCCGTTTATATTATAATATACTCCTTTTCCTCGTTTATAATATAAAAATGGTATTATATGATTTTCGTACGGTTTCTTGTTCTCGGGTTCGTTATTTACAATAAGTTAGGAGATTATTTTATAGGAATGGTTGATATTGTTTTGATATCATGAAGATATAATTCTGAAAAGGATATAAAAATCAACATCAACATATATATTAATAAACAAAAATATATTAAATTTATTACAAAATAATTATAGAAAAACATTTCGTGTTTATAATGAAAATATTTCTTGGCCCGAACAAAACGTAAAGAACTAATATTAAATACACATTTCACATTTATTGAACGCAAATAAACCTTAAATTACTTACTGCTTCAGATATTTATCATTTAAGTTTAATGATTATTTGATACTTGAATATTAATGAAGAGATTACATTACTGAATTTCAGGTTTTTTCCTTAGACCATTCTTTCTGTAAATTGATAAGTAGCTACCTACTTATATACTAAATATATAAAAAAATAATAAAGATATAATATTTATAATTTTCGAAAGTAAGCAAAATGAGGAGACAAAAATAAAACAGCACGCCTAGTTTCACTGTTTTTTAAGAAACCAATTTAAAAGAAGCCAAAAACAAATAATTAACTTACTGATAAAGTGATTTTTTACAAAGAAATATAAATTTCAATTGGACAGGTCCATTAAATCTGTCTAAACATATCTGCTTTCAAAACCCAGAAAAACTTTCATATATATATTTCATTGTTCTAACAAGCGTTGCTGCTTTGTAAAGTTTCACAATATACAGTCGCGTGCAAGTAAATCGACTCAAGCCTCAAGTACGCATAAAAAGTGATATAACTTAAAAATGCCTTAATATACCTCTATATAATGTTTTACATAATTAAAGCCTAGTAATTGAGCTTTAAAATGGTGCAAGTTGCATGAAAATCGATTCAGTAGTTTAGTAAAAAAGGTTAATGCCAATGATAATGTAAAAAATGTTGAAAATTCATACAATTTCACAGTATGGGGCTATTGTATTTAAATGAAACAAAATGCGCGTAAGATAAAAAATTTATTCGTGTCAATATTTGGTATTTCCTCCTCTAGCTCTGATCACTGTTCTCATGCGATTCTTCATCGACCTTATCAACTTTTTAATGGATGATTGTGGTATTCGACCCCACTCTTCTACCAACGCAGTCTTGAGCTCATTGATGTTTGTCGGAGCTGATTTCCTCGCTCTAACTTTCCTTTTGAGCTCGTCCCATATGTGCTCAATGGGATTTAAATCGGGGCTGAGCGGTGGCCAATGCATAGTGTGAATTCCAACTTCGTTCAGGAAATCACGTGTGGCCCGAGCAGTGTGACATCGGGCATTGTCATGCATCAAGATGAAATTTTCTCCAATAAAGCCTTGATAAGGGACAACTTGATCCAGTAGAACATTTTCAATGTAACGATCACTGGTCAGACCTCCTCCCCGGCCTCCCCCAGGAACGAAAACAAGCTCCGTTTTGCCTTCTAAGGAAATTCCGGCCCACATCATGCAAGATCCGCCACCATATGCAACGGTTTCCACAAAGCAGCACTGTGAAAACCGTTCACCGGGACGACGGTATACCCGACCTCTCCTGTCGCTGCCATGGAGACACATCCTCGTCTCATCTGTGAACAGGACTGACTGCCATTGCTCTATGCTCCAATCCAAATGCTCTCGAGCAAAGTGAAGCCGTGCTTGACGATGAGCTGTGGTCAACTTCGGGCCTGTAGCGGGTCTTTTCGGAGAAAGGTTAGCTTCTTTCAACCTTCTTCTAACTGTCCACTGACTGACAGTCACCCCGCGAACTTGACGTAGCTCCTGCTGCACATCTACGCCGGTAAGGTGTCGATTTCGGAGAGAGGTCGAGACCAAAAAGCGGTCGTCACGCTCTGAGGTGCACCGGCGTCGGCTGGTATTAGGCCTCCGAGTGAAGGCACCAGTCTCTTGAAACTTTCTGTATACTCTCGAGACAGCGGACTGACTCATATTCAAACGACGAGCGACTTCTCGCTGGTTCAACCCTTCTTGCAATAGGGCAACGACTTGAGCGGCTTCCTCAGGTGTTGTATCCATAATTTTCTTCAAATGACGGCTTTAATTTGCAGAGATGTGTTCAGGTCAACGTCTAATGAGCGACTGATAAGAAAAAACGATTACAGAGGGTTTTTATAGGGGGTTGTGTCGCGCAAGTTGTGTATAGAGCGCAGAGCAGTTTACGGGAGGTTGCGTTCAGTTGCATTCTAAGTACAAGTGTTTATTTAAATTACTGATATTATGCTACCATTTGAAAGCCTAATTACTAGGCTTTAATTATGTAAAACATTATATAGAGGTAAAATAAGTAATTTTTTAGTTATATCACTTTTTATGCGCACTTGAGGCTTGAGTCGATTTACTTGCACGCGACTGTATATAAACTTCTCATAGAGGTTTTCTCTGGAATTTATTTCAACCAACTGAGTCTTTTATATCGTTCCAGATAAAGTAAGTCTAACAATAAGGCATTAACTTACATTTAATATTATATAAAGATACAGAAACTAACTTACGTAGGATACTAGAATGGAATGGCAGCCATTTATATTCCACCTGAGCTCAGTTTACATATTTACAACTGCAGCGAATATTATTTCTTTCTTAGAAACGTCATTAAACTGTAACAAAACATTAAATTTCGTAATATGTTAAATTTCGTAATAAATTTTCGATTACTCCCTCAAATGTACGAGTAAAGTTATTTCAAGAATGTAGAATGTACAACCTTTGTGAATATACATTAAATAGTTGGTGCTATATTTAAGCTGATGGTAATACGAGCTCTGAGGTAAGGGCTCAAGTTACGTAATGGTTCACACAAGGCTGTTTCTAAGAGACAGGCTAGATGAAATTCCCTTCCTCTAAAGGAAATATAATTTTAAAATTAATCTGACAAAGAAATAAGTTACTTAAGCCAGAAAAGCTAAAAAATGTAAACTTTGCTAAGAGAACCTCGGTAGTATCGATGAATTTTAAACATATATTTTTTACAAACAACGATATTTTAAATTTTGTAACAAGATACTTATTACAAAAATTACAATACGTACATTACTTTACTCACTTATTAATTGTTATTTAAAATTTATCATTGAAAATGTTTTCTAATTCATTTTAATTATATGGAAATTAATTGATAAAATTGGACACTGTTTTAAAACAACATTGTAATACTAATGCAATGAAAAATCGACAGGGTTATTAATACATTGTAGATATTTTGTTAATTTGAATAATGCAAAGCTAGCTCTATGGTGGTCATTACTCTGTGTTTTAAAATGCAGCGAAGAAAAGGTATGGACTGAATGTCGGAAAGACGCGTGGGACGACAGTGTAAGGTTGAGGGATTGAAGTCATGTCGAATGATGACATGAGAGCCTTTTTTTAACACAGTTCTCGATTTTTTATACAACTTTTTAGTTACGAAAAGCTTTTTTTAACAAACCGACAATTATGAACAATTAATGAAAAATCTCAAGAAAGTTTTTTTTTTTCAACTTATAAAGTGAATTGTTTAGTGACCGACGGTAAGAACAAATGTAGCAGGCTAGCTTGTCTATCAATTGAATTTTATTGAATTGCTTGACCTATCAATTGCTATTCACTTATGTAAATTTCAAAGAAAAAATGGAAAACAGAATCGTTTTAAGGTATTTTTACTTTATTGAAATTTATTTGAAAAATATATCTTTTTAACATTTAGAGCATCTGAATAATTTGCTTTGGCTGTACCGACGACTCTTAGATTAAATTGCTTCCTGAAGAGTGCTCGCTCGTCAATTATATTCGTTTTTCCGTTGACCCTGGTCCAGATTGTTATTAGGTTTACTTTTATACTGTTTGTGTTTTATAAAACCATTTATACGTAAAACATAAATGTTTATTGAACGGTTCATAAATTGAAGCGGTAAATGTATTATGAATAATGAATGAGATGTGACAGGTCTGGAATATTAATTATATCATTATATAAGTTAGTTTCCAACATGAAATCTGGACTCGAACCTTTGACCTCTGGGGATCGACCCTGACATACAACTGAGAAATCGTGTCGGCACTAAACCCTGCAAAATTCAGCGTTAGTGACACTCATTTCGAACATTTTAACAATGTTACAGTTGCTTAAATGTATTCATATATATTTATTTAGGAATGTATATTAACTTTTTTATTTTAATAATTTAAATTATAAAGTAATTCGTGTGGCTGTGTGTGCTGTAACTTTTTCTCCTCGTTCTTGAAAACTGTCACGAGAGAAAAAAACAAACGTGCTTGACATTCATAATATTAGTTTATAATGTTAGTTTATAATATTAGTTTATAATATTCGTTTTTAATACTTGCCAGGAGATAGGATTGTAAATAAATTAATATTATTTATTTTTTCAAATGCTTAAGAAAATAAAGTACTATATCTATTATAATATTTTATAACTGATAGGTTTTTTGTTTGTTCAAATGAGCATATCTCTGAAATTGGATTAAAAAAAATATATATTAAACTATGAATTATAATTTGGAGATGATTTTTATACTCTTATTTATTATATTTCTTAAGTAAGTGGTACTTTAATGAATCATCTCAAAGTCAAAACATCGTATTATTGTTAATATTTTAAACTAAAAACAACATCAGATGTAAACATTAAAATCCATTGTAATAAGATATGTTTGCATAAACTTTCTTATTAAATAAGAAATAGGAAAAAGTTATATTAGCATTACAAAAAACTCAAACAAATCATCAGCTCTCGATAAACTTTATTTTCCGTCAGTATTTCCGTTCATTTATATTAATCATCTCGTTATCTTATATACTCCTTAATATTCCTTTTCGCCGGATTTCTGCTGTAAATTGTATATTATAATTTTCATACGGTTTCTGATTATTGAGTTCGTTATTTAGAATACGTTAGGAGATTATTTGTTAAGGAAAGATTGTTTTTTTTCGATAATTTGAAGATATACTGAGTAGGTGTTTTATTTAGGCTTATAATATTAAAAAAATATATGCGACGCAATAAAGATATATGTTGTTGTTATATATATATATATATATATATATATATATATATATATATATATATATATATATATATATATACCTAACTAGAAGTTTGTCCCTACAAGAATTTGATAAAAAAAAATGCTGGTTCTGAATGATACTATTTCATTATTTAAACAGAACAGCGAGAACTGTTATCAAATAGACATTTCACAGAAATCAATCATTGATTAAAGGCAAATAAACCTTGACTTACTTACTGCTTCAGATGTTTATTATTTAAGCTTAATGATTATTTGATATATGAATATTTATGAATTCATTGCATTACTCACGTTCCGGATTTTCCCTTAGAACGTTGTTTCTGTGAATCGATAGCTACCTACTTCATCGTTTTAAAACATCAAACATATAGTAATCTATATATAACAATATTGATAAAATATTGAATGATATTACAAAGTTGCCAAACTGAAAAAAACAAGAAAAATTCTTTCGTTTTTTTTAAGTTCAATTAAGCGCTTCCTTAACTAAAAATTATCAATGAGTTAATTCCAATGTAGCTTCCGTCCTTGTCATAGTACGACTTTGTTAAAATTACCAAGATATCAGGTCAGACTTGGACAGCCGTCAGAAATCGATCAAACATCATCCTGGGATTCTCAAATTAGTGAGGTGAATAGAAGGATATTTGCAGCAGTGGAAACTATGAGGAGAATACGTAATTTTCTTCCAATCTCTACCAAAGTTATTTTAGCTCAATCTTTACTTTTTACAACTTTAGATAAAGCAGATGCCTGCTACCCTGATTTATGAGAGGATCAGTTAAGTAAAGGTAAGCGCTTTCAAACTCTGCATAAGTAACAATCTTTGACCTTCATAAGACCATATTTCTTATTTACTTAAAAAGCTCAAGTGGTTTCATATGCTGAGCCCTCTACACTGTCTACTGTTTAACCTTTCATGTCATACCTATTTAAAAGAACAATTTTAATTTTTGAATAGTTCTCATAACCGTTCTCTTCGTTCCAATCAAATCCATATCCTTAAAGTCCCTTCCCATTTTTCATCTTTCTACTCTGACTCCTTTTTTATAGATTCCACTAGACTTTGGAATGATCTTCCACTTAAAATTGATCTAAGTCGTGCAAAGTTTAAACAATGCCTAAAGTTCATTCTTAAGCTAGCTAACTTTTAAGTTATGTTATATTATCAAGCCCACATTGCTCTTTTTGTAAAATAAATACAGAAAGTATTTCAGCAGCACTGCCCCATAATAAAATTATGTAATATAGGTTACTAAAGATATTTGAACCGTCAGGTAACTTATAAAACGACTAAATATTATTACTTTAAATCGAAAATGTCCACAATATCACCGCAGGGCTTAATACAAAAGCTGTTAAAGTTATCCAACTTGTATTAGTATTCCACTCAACTTTAAGGAGTTTTAGATAACCGACCTACTTTCACTGAAAGCTTCCAAATTCGCAACTTCATCTCGAGCCACCCCCTTTACGTTTTTTCTTCATTGCTCTCGAATACTTTCTGAATCAGAGCTTATATTTATTAGATTATAACAATATAAATCTTTTTTAACAGCTGTTTTGCAAGGTTCAAAAGAGATCAAATATAATTTTTTATTATTTTATTAACATAGAGATAACTTTGTAAGTTTATTTGCTACATGGAGGGGAGGCTCCAGAACCAATAGTCTATTGGTTTGAATAATTATTTCACTGCAAATTGCATGTTATTTCTCACGGACAGAGGCTATGAAAGTAAAAAAATAAGTAAGTATATAATAAGTTCTAGGATTCACACTAGCAGTATGTTATTAAAAGTATTTAAAAAATATATATATGTTATATAAATTTAAGTTAATAAATTAATAAATATTCCCAGTCTCTAGTAGGTATACAGTGGGATGCCGGGAAATGAATTGTTTTTTTGCTAGTGAAAGCTATGAAAAGCTGTAAAATAACTTAAAAATCAGCAAATATGGCATACATTTTGTTTTTGTTACATATTTATCAGCCAGTTCGTTCACTTCACTTGTTTCTGAACATTTAACACCTGAGCGGTTTTCCGACAGCTTATTTCACTTTCAAGGCCAAGTTTCAGAATATAGACTCGTCTTCATAGCTTGCGATTTTATATTCAAATACATATTTTAACGAACCTGTTTAAAGTTAATTGAAAAATAAATAGTCATGTCACATGAAAGGAACAAAAAGCTACTTAAATTTACAAAACGTATTTACTTTAAATCTGTTTTTTTTCTTTTATATTTTTTTTTAATCAATAATGATTTACTAATATTTTTATTTTTTATATTAAGAAAATTTTAGTTGTTACTTGATAAACAAACAGGTCCAGCCTTAAAAATAAGTACAATCAAATCTGATTTAATAATTTTTATCAAATTAAAGTAATCATAACTGAATAGGTGATCCAACTATACCAAATTAAATTATAACTCACTAACTTCCATCTCTCTATATCAAAGTCAAGGTCACGTTTAACAAATGCAATGTATGCCTATTTGATTTAAAAAAAAAAAATTGTCATACAAAGGTCATACAAATCTGTAGAAAATTACATGACAAACAAACCAAAGTCCATTCTGTACCGCGTACAACTTTGACAGGTGACAGTTGACAGTTGACAGACAGGCAGAAAAAGAACAGAATAGTCTATATACATCCTTTATTTGGTTCATATGCTTCAAAGCTCTAGATATAAAGACAAAAAAAATGACATAATTCTATATTTTTATTAGAATTTAAAGTACATGAATACAAAAATCATTTAAAATTAGATTTTTTCAAATGTCTTAAAATACCTGTGATTTGAAAATATTTCACTTATAATCATAATTGAATTATAAAAACAAGACTATTTATTACTTAACGAAGTTATTTATTACATGAAATAAATTAAGTGTATCATTTATATTCTATTATTATGTAATAATTGAAGCATTGATTGAAAAATTGATTTTTCTTATCCAATAAGAAGGTTACTGACTTAATCTACAATATTAAATTACTCGAGCGAGCCAACCGTCTAGATTAAAAGATTTAAAACCATTGGATATTTTATAGAAACAAAATCGTTTTAAAACGTTAAATAAGAAACATATTAATACAAAAAACTATAGAACTGGTCCATGATTCAAATTAAATTTATTAAAACCAATGAAATATTTGTATAGATTTAATTAGACGAGTACACGAACAGAAGTTACAACTATTAAGTATTTCCAAATACCATTAAAAATCTTTCAATTGTGAAAGCTATCAGCTCAGAAAGTGTATTGCAACGGCTGACACGTCACTCCTTTCCAAATGATCGCGGGTTCGAATCCCTGTCTGTATCGGTTTACTTTTATTCTTTATTTATTTTAAATTTCAAATAAGTGGTTATATACGTTTATAGATATTTCCAAACAATAAAACACACATATCTTGTTTTAGTTTTTTTTTTGTTTGATGACGAATTTAAGAAAAAATATATCTAGGAAATATCATGATTTATATTTTAGTTAATAATAACTGAATAATCCAAATCCACCTAGAGTTATTTTATCTTTGAAATTGAGGAACAAACAATTTGAGCTTATACATTTTATTAAAACTATATTATATTTATCTCTATATCTAGAAGATATATTAATATTCCATCATATACCAGTAGCAAATATGGTATCTTATATACATATGAGCAATATTTCTTTGAATAGAAAATAATTGATCACGCTTAAATACATTATAGGCTCTTAAATCTGAGAATACCTTAGCTTTTTATAATATATACAGTAATACTCTCTTCCAATAGCTGTAATATAAAATTATAGCTTCAAAATATTAGAGCCAATACAGTATATAGATTCTAAACGTTATATATACGATATCCATTTTAGTTGTTGGTAGTTAAAGGCGAGATAAATCTTCATCTCCGTGACGTCACTCTTGTTCTAGAATGTTAGATGTTACGTAAGCGTCATCTGTGTCATATAAAAACACAAAAAAGGATATAAAAATGACTCCGTTACACGAACTGCAAGAGGGCGTTCACACTAAACAAAATTAACCCTATCAATATTGAGTTCAAATATTTTATTGCGATCATTCTTACAGTTCTGAATGATGGCAATAAAATATTTTACAGACGTTGCGGCTTTAAAAGAATATTCACAGGAATTGATGACCGAATTCCCCTTCGATGCGGTGAGGTGAAAACCTATACCATTTTTTATTTTTTCTCTTTATTTTGAAAGGGTTTTTTTTTTTTAATATTGAAAACGTCAACCCTATGATTGAATACTAAATTATAAAACCTATAACGCTATTATATACTTGAAGCATAATATTTCTTTTATTTAAATATATTTAATTATAATTTAAATATACATAGAACACGAAGTTTCAAATAAATATAGAATGAACAATGAATAGTGACATACAGACCAACAATGACACAGAGATCTGATATAGTTTTGAAATGGCTTATTAACATATTTAGCCATGTTAAGCGTATTCATATTTTAAACAAATTTAGAAAAGAAAAATTAATTTTGGCCCGGATTCGACCCCCGACCTCTTGCAAATCAACTCAAAATTCTACCAATTAAGCTAAGCCTGATAGATGTAACGTACCGATAAAGATGATTAAATATATAATGATAAACTCACCGAAGTGGGTGGTGGTGGCGACGGAATGGTTTTCCGGAGGTCACAGGTTGGAATCCTGCCCGCATGGATTAATTTATCATTCAATATTTGTTTAAAATTTAAATAATATTAATATAATCTTTATATAATTGAAAACTATATCAGACCTGTGTCATAAAATATCATGAATGGTAGTTTGTGCAAACAATGATGCGCGTCAGATAGAAGAGAACAGAAGTAAAGCTACCATACAAAGAACGTAACGCCGGTATGATAGTACGATGTTATATGGTAAAATGTGTACGCGGTGTTTGTGTGTTAATGATAAGATATGATGAAATGGGTGCTCATATTTAGGATCGCTATCGATGTGATAAGCCTTACTTTGTGACTTTGATACATTTGCCTTTATGATGAAGTGTGTACAATGCTTTATAATTATATTTTTTTTGATTTTTTTTACACTTAAACTAAGTGGACGCTTGGCTACACTCCACTTGAATTGAAATGTAGTCGCAGGTAGTTGAGTTAAACTTAATGGTTTAATATCAATAATGCCTTAAGATAAATATACATATATTGTTTACAGACTATTCCTGTCGGTTAATTTTGAACTCATTTGAATGCGGTGACGCCCTAGGCGTGTATGGTATTGATTCAATGGAGGCAATATGAGTTACTATACCTTGACTTATATTATATATGCGAATGTGAATTTGTTTTTTACTTGGCTTACCCTTCTAGAATGATTTACCAAGCATCGTGTAATTTTGCAAACTCGTTAGGGTCACAAAGGAAAGGATGGAATATTTTTTTTTCCCAAAAAAATACTGTTCCCAAGGGATAGAAAAATAAGTTTCAGACGGTCGTCCGACATAGGAGTTTCTTTTATCTAAGAAGCGCGAAGTCATATACCCGTAATTGGTAAAAGCCGGTGATCTATAAATAAGAAAAATATATTTCGTATTTTATTTAACATTCGATTCACTAGTATCTATTTTATAATGTACTCATATTAGTTGACTTGGAATTTGCAAGCCTACTTCACGCCGCGAATGCCGTAATCGTGAATCACGAAAGTTTAAATGCGAAAGTAGGTAGCTATATTCTATATAATGACATAAAATAAATGAAATGCTTTTATGTTAAAAGTGTATTAAACATTAATATTTATAATATAACATGTTTTACGTTACCATGGTAACGTACAACATCTTATATTATGGTTCCATTTATATTGAAAACGCTGACGTTGAGGAGCAGCTCGTCTCTCTCCTCGACACTCACTCCGATAGTGACGTCACTCACACTTGTAATACAATATGTACATCATTTGTTTCGTTATCACTGAATTGATAACATGTATTTTATTATAATATAGGCTGAAACACTAACAAATATACAAATTACGTGAACGTCTATTATTAATTGTAAGACAACGCTCTTGTGATGTTTCTGACGTTGCAAGAGATTGGATGCTAGCACCAAATTCCGCAAATTCCTATGCCTATATATATATATATATATATAAATTGTTAACATAGTGACAACATCATTATGTCTCGTTATCAGACCATTATCGTTATCAGAATGACGCACAGACAACTAATTTAAATACACCTATTTTATCCTAGTCTCAGCTAACTGGGTCAAATAAGTCTCATATTAGATGTAATCGTATACAATAAAATAATATTTTATTACTTTATAATGTAACATATATTTATAAATATGGATAAGCTACTAATAAATAATTCTTGGACACGTTGGACACGAAAATAACCATTTTTTTTAACTTATAGATATCCTACATCTCAGAAAGGTGTTTATTTGTTATACAAATTTGCAAACATTATTTTGATAAAATAATTAATTTCTATTATGCTGTTTTTTCACCAAAAATTATAATTCACTAAATATAACAGAGCACCAATTCAGTCAAGCATTTTTTTTTCCAGTTAAGGTTGGTCAAGGGAGAAGAATTTATTAGGTATATATTTTTATTTTATCAGAGCCTCCGAGACATATTAATATACTAAAAATATTATTATTTAACTATACTACGTATGGGCAATGAAATTAGTATATTTAATCTTTTAACTTATTAACCGTCGTTTAAACTACTTATGTTGTAAGTAAGATAGTTGTCTGCTTCAGAAACCAGCCTATTTAAATACTCGCCAAAGTTTCTCATATATATTCTATATATCTATATATATATTTGAACTGTTTCACGCCGCGAATCCACCACGCTTCGAGCTCATGAGTAAGAACCCCGAATAAGTTCGAAACTAGTCGGGCACATTCCGGTTTAACTCACGTGATGTAATACAGATTCCGATACAATACAGCACAAAATATATATATATAATGGTCAAGGGTCACGAAAGTTTAAATATAAAAAAATCATCAAAGTTTTTCTGCTTTCGGTAAACAGTTTAGGAACTTGGTCCAAGTACGACATTTATTTGACTACTTCGATTATATTCCGTCGCGTCATCGCTTGCTGATTACGTGTTTCAATTATTATTTTCCTTCTGTATTATTTAATTAATATCGAATATTAAATACTTTATATTAAAGACCAAAAGTTCAATAATTTTATTAATATACTACTACAATTTGAATGTAGCGTTCGCAGTAGTTTTTATCGTTTGAAAAAAATATAGTTTTGTTTTGCAATAGTTTGTCATAGAAAATGTTTTAAACAATACACTTCAGTGAAATAAACTACCTATGTTGATAAAAATATATCCATTTTTGTCTACATTATTGTTGTCTGTGGTTAGTCAAGCCAGTCAAATACCAGCTTTCACACTCTGAAATTGAATGGTTAGGTGGAATCCTTAAAAATAAAAGCACACTATACTGATTCCATGGAACGTTGCTCGAATATATACAAAAATAAAGATGTTTCAGAAAATACATATGTTTTTCAACGAATATCCGCACCTACACTTCTCCATTATTAACGAAATGTAAAACTGCTTGCTCGCCACCTTATTAATAAATAAAAAACAATAAATACCCCGCAAAATGATACAAAAGTTTGGTTTTAGAGTCATTTTCCAGGGACTTGTGCGAGATATTCCAAAAAAAATCCAAAAGAAACAAAATTTTTTTCTTAAACAACTCGCACTTAAGTAGACTCGGAACAACAGTCCAAAGATCACGCAAGTTCGTGATTCTTAGGATACCAGGTTCGAATTTCACACGGTCTACACACACATAAAGTCTTTTTGCTTCAAAGTCATGGTATTTTTATTTTTAATCCATTATTTACTTCAATATACGATAATAATATAAAATATACAATTTTCATAATTGATATATGAGAACAACTTAGAATTCAAATAAAGTGCGTGATCAAAAAAAAGGTTACAATTAGGTACTAACCACGGCAGTACAAGTTTTCTGACGTTTGTTTAGAACCCAAGCAATAGTTATTAAGTAAGAATTAGTTTTTAAATAAGGCATTATATAATAGACAACAGATAATACCTTCTAGGTAAGTAAAGTGACGCAACATGTGCGAAATTGTGAACAAGTAGTGTTATTGCCAGGCCTCACTACCGACATGGCCCTTAGTTTTTTAATAAGCATTTGACACAAAATCGCGATTAATATGAATATTTTTTTCTATCCGATAGATTTTTTTTTTTTGATTTTTTCAGTTTAAATTTAGGAACGTATATTTTATATGAGTCGCTCTTTTTTATTTCATATTTTTTCGGACTATAAATTATATTTTCTAAGATATAAGATAAGTGATGGATTGTCAGTATTGCAACGTCTTTACAAACACATTGGAACCCATGTTGTATATAGCTTGACGTGACGTCACTCTTATATAAAATAGTAATATATTCTACATACCTGATCACCAGCGCTGAACGCCATGAGATATAATACTATGGAAGTATGGAAAGTAAACCAACCTAGCTGTGACAATATCAAAGATGGTCACCAAGTAATAGTGACTGGTCGCCAAATGTTTTGCATGTGCCGCCATAGTTGAATAAATTGTATTCAGTCATTTACATAGTAAATTACAAAGAAATTCCTTAAATAATTTATGCTTACATTGAATTCAGTATAATTTACATAGAATTTACATCGAAAAATATGGATAAAGGAATAAAAATTATTTCTTATTTCATATACTTATAGATTACTAAGTAGGTGGTAGAGGCACTTTCATTGTAGTCGGTATATAAATACGGTATATAAATAAGATAAAAGGAGAGTTTTGTTTTTGACCGTCATTTTTATGTGTAAGTTCATTTGTTCTTTCGTAACTTCAAAACTACTTCTTATGATATATTAAAGCCATAACATTTATATCAAAATATCGTACGTTACAATATACGAGTGTTGATAAAAATACAAGTTTTTTCATCGATAAAGTATTCTTGATATTTAAAAACTATTTCACAACAATTACTTATCACTGTAACGACTCTAAAACTAATTAAGTAATTATATAACTAACAAATATATTGTATTTTTAACACGTCAATATTGATAATCAGTTGTTTATCTTTCACTAATGAAAACAACTCCTAATTAGTTACTTTATTTGAGTCATAAATATTAATACAGAAATGTATATCCTCTTATCCTAAAATATTGTAGTATGTTGACGAATCTTACTAAATATTAACGACTGTTTCTCGACGACGAAGACTTCCGACGACCTTCAAATTGCAATACGATAATATTATATAACTCTATCATCATATAAATCATATAATAATAAAATAATATACAGATATATTTATTAATAATTCGAACAATACATTTCACAAATAAACACAGACATAGAATAATATATATAATAAACGAATCCCGCATGCGTGTAACATGCGCTGGCGCTTATCTGTCGACCTCCAGTCTGTAGCGCGCCACACGGCCAACCGGATCAATACCGAAAACAATGGCGGTTTAAATTAATAATTATAACGAATGAAGTGATTTAAATAATGCAAATGGAATATTTATGGACCGGAATTATATAATGAACTGTGAAATTTTACAATAACAATGAAATATGATAGTTATGTAGATGTATGCTGCTGTTTACAAAGCATCATATGACAGGCGATAAGGCTCGGGTCGACTCGGCGATATTCTAGACCCAATATGAATAGACCGTCGCAACATAATATGAGCGGTGTTCCATTTTTAAATTTACATTTTTATCGATATTGTCACGTCACTATTTTTTGTAATTTAGTTGTGATTTACTTCACGCGGTGACAGTCGTCAAAGAAATCACTTAATTATCTTCGTGTATTTTATTTATTTTAATGACGCAGACCATGTGATTATTTTTATTATGAAAATTATAACTAGTGCTGTGCTGTGAATATTATGAAATCATGTCGGAAATGGAGGTAGAAGAATTTCAAGGTAATTCTAATATTATAAGATGACGTCATAACTCGTTATATTCTAATTACGTTTCCCATAACGTTACATTTTATTTGTAAAAAGTTTTGATAGCTTATTTTATTAAGAAAATATAGAAAATGTTTTTAACAATATATGTATTATACATAATATGATAAAGATATTACGCTCGCGTAAATAATATGCATTGTTAGTACATATAAAAATAGAAATAACAACTAAATAAAGATATGTACATAACCTTGGAATTACGGATTTGGGTTATCAGTAAACATAAGTTATGGTAAAAATCAATAATATTGTTTGTCCTGATAACAGCTCTACCACCCACGCTACCGTCCGATGCCATGTCCCCTAGTAATGGTCTACGCAAATGTTATCAGACTTCATTATATTTGGTACATTTATTATACCACTTTATCCGAGGTAGCAATAAGGAAAATGGGTTCGATTCTAGTATATAAGGTATCAGTATTAGAATTATTTGACAATTTAGAGACATATTGGTAGTAACTCGTCGTTTCTGAATTCGCGGGTCCGATCTTAAAATTCAAAAAATATTTGTAGAGTCCAGATTTTTTTTTTAGTCGTCTAGTCCCCTATTACAAGTTTTGTTTAATGTAAAAATATCTGAATAATTATTATTATTATTAAAAAAATAATTTAAACCAGAAACAAGAAACTAACTAAGATAAAAAAACAATAATTTTATTAGATAACTAAATTATTTTCTTTCGCGAGATAAAAATGGCACGCCGTAATAATCTTATTATAAATATATAAAAAATCTTTATTTACAGCTCAGATAAAAGTATTTGCTTCATTACATTATTTAAATAGCAAAAATATTTAATAGTGTAAATGGAGAAAATATGTTTTTAGTCTTTAACACAATTTCAGTGTTTTCAGGCTGATATTTCTTTTTGCAATGTTATATTTCATATAGAGTAAACACTTACATTTTATAGAACAATTCCCATTGTCCTGGTTTTATATTTCTTTGAAACAGTTTTTAATATTTCAAAACGTACTTAGTGAGATGTTACATCCTCAGTACCCTTTTGTGCTATTTACACTATTGTTATATTTTTCTTACACTATTCCTGTCTTGACACTCAGCCTTGTTACATCTTGCCTTGTCTTCATCCGTTAGCGAACATTATTCCATCTAATTTTGTGTGCAACATCTGCTGGTTGAAGTTTTATTTCTTCCGGGATGAACAAAACATGTTTATTTTCAGACCTTTTTATATTAATATTTGGCAAGTTAATGCGATATTGAAAAAAGTAAAGTAAAATGACGTAAATATTTCCAGTAAATATTTCCGTCTTTTGTGGTTTAAGTACGCTTCAACCACAAAAGACGACCACTGTGTATTTTTAATATATGTAGAGTTTCATGAGTCCATGGGAGGTAGAGACCATTTACTACCGAACCAATTAGCCTGATTTAATTATAAGAGACGCCTCTTTATAACACATAAAAGTAATCTTATACTCTTATTCTTGTAATTGTTTTTGTTTGTTTTTAAGATACATTAAAAACGGTTACGTAAGAACTTAACAAATATCACGATAATTCTGAAAACAGTAATATCTGTATTAAATTAAAGAAATTCTCTGTGCATTTGAAACATAGCTTTGTTTTGTAATTTCCGCTTTAACAGTGAAATTAATCGACTTTTCTATAATTCTGTACAATATTAATCTAAATAAATCCAGATTATTTTTTATTTATTATATTTATTAATTTATTATATATATATATTATATTTATTAATTAAACTTTTCTTTTAAAATAAAATTAATAATAGTTGACGAATTATCACGTGTGTGAATCATTTAAATTAAATTTGGACAAATTATATTGATGATAAAAGTATGGTCTCTTAACAAGAGTAGAATTTGCCAAATATTTTTTTTTTCTGTTTAAGAGTATTTTAAGGGAAATAATATAAGCTATATCTCTTTGAAAATTACTTACACTATGTGAGATGGAGAAATTTCAAATAACGGTTTCTTTTTATCATGATTGACTTTGACTTTTAGTTATTCCAAATTATATATATCAAGATACACTTTATGTATATATATTACCAACATTATATTGTAAGATATAAATAATGAAACAATATCATTTTTTTTATCCGGTTTGTCTCTTCTCTCTCTAACCTACCTTTTTTTAAACATTGACAGTCTAGAAGCTTCTTCAATCATTTATTATATTACTTAGCTTAATTACTTAATTATATTTAATGTTTGTTATTGTTCTTTATATTCCCTACAATCTGATTACGGGATGAGGAAGACCGTGAACAGATTAAGAGTTCTCATATACAAGTGTCTTCATATACAAGATAACGATTAATATTTGAATATACAAGTAATATTCCTTTGATAATTTCATTAATATAATATAAAATACTCTTAATATACCCACAGCATTTTAAATTATATTTATTATTAGTATGTATTATTATGTATTGTATATTAAAAGCGCCAATCGCTTGTCTATTGCATAAAAGGCACTAAAAATAGTAATTTTCTAGAATGGAACCAAGCTGAAGTCTTAAAAGATAATGATAGCATTATTTTTCTTAAGTATCTTTTCAGGAAACTTTAACGTATGAAAATTGTTTGCAAGTACATAATCATTGAAGGTCTTGATGTTAGTAAAAAAATGTTTAATTTTAACTGAAGTGGGTGTTAAAGATTTTCATTTCTCGATTAATAAGAAGCAAAGTCTTTTATTATTGGAAAAGCACGTTAAATATTTTATATAATTACCAACAAGATGCTGAAATTCATCAAAAATAGACAGAGAATGACTCATTATAATATAAAAATAAATTAAACTTTTTAAGAAGTTTAAAAATAACAATATTTTATTTTACTTCATTTAAACTATAAACCTAACTATAATTTTAAATTAACAGTCAGTATTTTTTAATAATTATGTATAATCTATTGAAGCCAACACAAATCATGAGAATAGAGTAAATAATTATACGACATCATGAAGCGGCGGCCATTTTGTATACAGATACTAGTATGCCATTTCGTATTGAAATTTCACTCAGCTGTCAAATCGTATGCTACGATAATGAGAGCGCGAAATCCATTCAACAGTTGCATGGGTCTATCTAATAATAGAAGCTGCATATTAAATAAACTAATTACCACGTAGTGATTGAACTGAATAATTCCAAACAGAGTTTCAGTACAGATACATCGGATTATTGATGTTGTAAATATATTTACCTAAGTAAATACATTTTCCTTTATAAATAAACCCTAAATCAACTCACCCGGAAGATAAATAACCACAAATCAATCAAAGTTAATTTATATTGTTTATGAAAGTTTTTAAACAGACTAGATTAACATCTACCTAATTAAAATGTCAGGTTTCTTGGACATGTTTACGGGCAATTTCATTGTAACCCTTGTTACTTTAATGTAAGAAACTAGTTTATGAGGGTTAAATTACATACTTTTTAAAGATATATTATACTATCTTTTATAAAATGTTCCTTAAATTAAATTGTGATAGATATACGTATAAATAATAAAGTAATACATAAAAATACTTCGAAATACAAACATACAAACTTTTCAAAGAACTAAACATGTGCTGAGATAAATTATTAATTTTAAAAATAAAATTACTGTAATTCAAATATATACAATTCATTATATACGTAAACGAAATAACGTCATAATAATATGTCAGCGTTCGATAACAATGCAAGACTACATATGCCAACATATGTCGTATTTGAAGTAACAATGATATCAGTAAAGGAACGAGAGCATATATTTCTTTCCATTCATTCAGAGATCGCATCTTGCAGTCAACTTTGACATTCACGTTATTTACTCATTCATTCTTGGTATATTAAAACACTGTGAATATCAAGAAATGAAATATCCTTTATCGTTATTTGTCGTAAATATTTTTCTTAGTTGTCAAGTTTTATGAGTTACATATATTATATTTTCAGTTTTTTTTTTTCAAAATTGATATAGACTTTTATCTGAATTCTTAGAGATCATAAAAAATAATTCAGATAAAAAGTAACTGATAACCTCAAAAAAACTTGCTCGTTACAAATATGTATATATATGTATATACTTATTCTAGCCATAAATACTATTACACTTAAAAATATAAAAAAAATAACTGCAAATAACATTTATTACTTATACAGTATATTAGTTTAGTACATAAATATAAAACAATCAAAAATATATAAATTATTCGAAATGGTCTCCATTGGCTGCAATACAGTCCTTTAAACGTTGAGGCCAGTTATCAATAGAAGCACGCACTCTTTCCATGGGAAAATTCTTCACTGCCAGTTGTATAGGTGGTGTTACGGACTCCAAGTTATCATGGCGTTTAGATCAAGCTGTACTCTTTAAAATTGATCATAAATCATAATCCAGCGGATTAAGATCGGGACTAGACGACGGCCAGTCTTCAGCTCTGATGATGTCCGAAACGTTCGCTTTCAACCAAGACTGCGTGGAACGAGCTTTATGACCCGGCGCCCAGTCTTGCTGGAAGGACCATACTTGGTTATTGAACATAGGAAATTGGACATATTGAAAATTGGGAAGCTTCCTTAGAGCTTTGGGCATAAATATGGTTCTTTTGTTTGTTAAAATGTTGCTCAATTTAAGTTTAAGTTTTTTCAAGTAAACAATTTTTTTCTGTGACCTCCCTTTGCCACTTCAGTAGTTGTTTCGATTTTACCACCCTATTCTTCTTTAAATTATCAGTTAAGAAATGACCAATGCGTCTCTTATAGGCTGCAAGTCCTAAGTCATCTTTTAAAATAAGTGACATGGTTATAAGTGCTATATTCATTTCCCGAGATAAAATCTTTTGCTTTCGGACAGGATTTCTTCGAATTCCCTCCCTGACTGCTTTGACCACCTTTTTCGTACGAACACTACGTGGACGGCCAGATCTTTTTCTGTCACAAACAGAGGAAGTCTTATTGGACCTATTAATAGTAACATTTCATTAATACCAAGTGTATGGAGAGTTTTAAAAATTGCATTTGGCTCCATACCTACTTTGTGTAATGCACCATAGCGATTCGGTTCTCTTTATCACCCTACTTCATTTTAATATCGCAAAATATTGTACAATGTATTGGCGCCAAAATGAGAAAACACAATGAACAATCGTATAAAAATGACAGATTCGAAATTCAAATGTAATATTTTTTTTATTTTTAAGTGTAACAGTATTTACGGCCAGACTAAATATACTTATATTTATAGATGCAAAAACAAATAATATTTTAACGCTCGTAAACAATCCAACGCTTTCGGCGATTAAAAAATACTTCTGGTTTATATTATACGAAAAACAAATTAAGAAACAGGTGTTTAGTTTATCAAAGTATGATATCATTTAGGCAATGAACGAGACGTGGCTGAAATAGATTAAGCCTGGCTCTGGACTAATACAGTCGTTGATGTGGGTATATATATATATATATATTTCATCGTCATCATTTTACGAGCGTCCAGCTTATTTGTTGGTCTTAATTGTTTATAAATTGTTTATAAATATATTGAGATGGTATCATTTCTACAATTAATAATAATTGATAGACAGTATAATAAATATACAGTTTGGTTGTTTTATTTATCTTTATTTATATTTTATTCCTGTTATTACAGAGTATAATTACATTGATAAATATACATTTTGGATGTAATGTTTTATTTATCTTTTATATTATTCCTTTCATTATGGAGTATAATTATGATATTCAAGTAACTGTACCCTTATTACCAGTTGTGATAGTACGAAACGTTAATAGTTTTCGAGCGGTCAGGAAGTTAGTTAATTGGATTGGTTTATCAATCACAACCAAATAACAGCCAAGAACTCAAACTGTGCCTGATAGAATCCTATCAACGTCTCGTACTATCAAAACTCGTACTACTGGTACTGGGCACGGAGTTTCAAGGAAATTGTCTGCTAATTAATTCAATTAAATGAATATAGTTCAATTTGTTAGAAAGTTATGGTTCTGTTGATTGCAGTGGACTTCTGTGGCACGGCATAACAACTTTGTTAAAGTTATTCCTAAGTTTCGTTAAGTCCGAATTAACAAATTTACTAGAATATTTTCCTTACATAACTTTACTTAGTTTGAGTACAGAAATATAATAATATATAATATTGTTAATAAATAAATTTATAAATAAGCACACAAAAAAACATAGGGTACCTTTCAACCAAAATTAAAAAGTATTCTTATAGCGATATAAATATAACTTTAAAACGGCCGTTTGACGTAACAACACAGGATAAAATTTATCTTAAAAAAAATACACTGGCGATAGGCGGTTATTGCGTAAAAAACAATCGAATGAATTGATTATTTTTTACTGCGTATTGGATTGTCGATTTAGTAGTTCACCGGCATGATTATTCGAATAACAATCTACGTACTACTATTTTTATTACTAATTTTGATCTATACATTTAGTAGTATAACAATCGACTGACTCAAATGGTTATCGACTACTAACGACTATTTTCAAGAATCGAATAATTTGATTGTTTTTGCTAATACACACAGGATGCCATGATAAAAATCTTAAGCCAAGATGGCCTCTGCAGTAAATTTTTTTGCTACTATACTCAAAGCACTTGAAATTGTAAAAGCAATTTAACCCAACTCAGCCTTGAAATGTCACATTGAAATACAATCAGAAAGGCTGCTATATTCTAAGGATGAGTTTATTCTATTTTATGCTTATTGCCTGAAATATGAAGCGTAACGGTAATATTTTGTATAACGGAAATTTTATATTTCGTCATTCAATTTTATGCCGCTCATTTCCTTATGTTTCGATATTATTTACACAAATAATATTCTTTGTCACATAAATTCCTCGATAATATGAAACAATATTATTAAACACCAGAAAAAAAAAAATTGAAATATTTTCGTTCATACTTCCTTGTACACATTTTTTTATATTATCTCGTACAAAAATATTGTATATTGAATTCCCATAAGCTTAAAAAGCTATAGATAAGTATCTGCCCAATACAATATACTACTTTTGAATAGTTTCAGTAAAAAATTATGGAATATAACCCAACTAACTAACACCGCTGCCTCATCTCTTTAAAACTACGACAGTGATATGGTAACAGTATATACTTTAAAGCCTATTTCTTTATCTTTATTTATTAGTGTATAATGTAAAACCTTTTTACACCAATATTTATGCTTTGGTATCTTAATGCTTTAAAGCGTTAAAGTTATCTACCACTTTTTTAAATATCGAATTGTGTTGGACATGTTTTTTTAATCTTATAAGCCACATCTTTTGATGAAATATTTATTTGTGTGTATGGGTGTGTGTGTGTGTGTGTGTGTGTGTGTGTGTGTGTGTGTGTGTGTGTGTGTGTGTGTGTGTCTGTGTGTGTGTGTGTGTGTGTGTGTGTGTAGCCGGCCTTAGCTAATATTTGTATGTTTTATAACAAAATACCTCATTGCTCTAAAACATACAAACATACCTGAATATTGCCTGTTAACATCTGACGGACTGAATCAAAACATATTCTTTATTCTCGTAAATGTGTTTATTATTTCTGGACTGTGAGTTTCAGCAGGTGATTTTGAATTCTTCGTGGTTATTGAAGAGTTAATATTTCAGATATTATTAGACTAATTTACTTAATTCTTGCAATATTTGTTAACGATAGCAATTAATATTGTATCTGCAATCAAGTTAAATTACAAAATATAGATTGGTCAAGTAATTCTAATTCAAGAAAAAGATTTTCATTTAAATTTTAGCAAAAATTGTTTAGAATTTATTATTAATTTTGACCTCAAACGTCGGCCTGTCGGTGTAGAGGTTAGTAACACTGAATTGTGATTCAAAGATAGTGAGTTCTATTCCGACACAAAATATTTCTTTGTATGATTCACACATTCATTTATTTTCCGAGGCTGTATGTTCAATGTGTCCGTATTTTGGCGGTTAGTGAGTGAGATAGCTTATTGTCTTTGAAACAATATTTTAATATAACCTAAAATAATTTAAACTATATCATTTTAAAATCAACTAGTTCATGCTGAATAGAAGTATATACTGTTAGTAAACTATGTCTGAGCCCGTGATCTAAAAGCGTACGTGTGCGGTAAACCCAAACATTATTTAGATAAAGAAATTTACAGCCAGCTTCAAAGAACAGGTGTCTTCCATACGTTGACTTACGAAACTTCCAAGTCAGCTGCAAAAGTGCTCTGAAGTGATAAAAGTCAATTAAAATATATACTGTATTATCTCAACGTATGAAGTAATCGTTTCTTTGTATTTTAAATTTATTCTTCTTTGTTTTTTAAATTCATTCATCTTTGTTTCTTTTTAAGCTGCGTTCTCTTTTCCTTTTCTTTTTCCCTTTCCTTTTACAAAAGTTTTTACAAAACTTCATACAAACGTCACGCCATTTTATAAATTGGCAGCTCCTATAACTTTGGTGACAATTTTGTGGTTATCTGCGTCTATGTAATATATAAAAAAAAATATGTTACATGTATTCAGTGTATGGTTTATAAGTTTCGAAAAGCTACAAATTGGAAATTAAAGTGCTATAAATTTATTATTCCAACTCGTACCTAAATGTTTATACATATAATAAAATGGTTACGTAGTAAAATATTAGCTGAAATGCCAAATCTATACATCAACAATTCTTTTTAGGGTTCCCTACCTAAAAGGTTAAAACGGAACCCCATTACAAAACCTCCGCTGTCTGTCTATCTGTCTGTCACCAGGCTGTATCTCATAAACCGTGATAGAAGGCTGAAATTTTCACAAATTATTTATTTCCGTTGCCACAATAACAACAAACACATTTCAAGACTGGTTCCTTTTTATTTGATATGTCTTGCTCCTTATTTATTTGTATTATAATATACACAGATACCACAATTTAATAAAATAAATTTCAAAAACTAAAATAGTTCTCAAATGCAATTTAAATACTAATATAATATTTGCAAAATTATAATGATGTTACTTTGAGCGACTTTAGCTTAAAATAACATTAAACTTAAATAGAGTTTTAAACTTTAGATGTAGAGTAGATACTGCTCTACACTAAAATACATTTAAAATTTCAAATACTTTGACTTTAGTTGGAATTCTAAGTTTTCTTAAGCTTAACTAAGATTAACTTTTTTGATCCTAATAGTAGAGGTAGAGTTTACAAGAAAATCGTTTTTAGACTCAAATTTCAATTATACATATACAAATATATACATAGATATATATACGAACACTTATATACAGTTATACATTACATAACTTGTTCTAAGTATAATATCTTATAGTTCTAGCTTGAGATAAACTTAACAACTTGTATGAACTTGTAAAATTAATAACTACCTCCAACTTTGATCAAAATAATTATTTTAATTATATTTCTATGAAAAAAACATAATTTCTTTATTAATAAATCTAGCCTAGGTATTTTGTTTAAGATTCATTTTTGCTACCATTTAATATTCGAATTCTTTGAAGGTAAAAAATAAAACGCTAGCGATATATTTACTATATCGTTACTGACTATTAATATTCATTTTAATTTAGATATTTCAATTGAAATGTTATTATAAATTCTAAAATATCTTTATTCAAGTAGGCATTTACATGCACTTTTGAATCGTCAATTACATTACATTAAAAAATGTCAGTATAGTATGTGAAATTGTTCAAACGTTCAAAAAACATTTGTATTTTTTTTCATGTACCATAATCATCGGTAAAGAAAAACTTCACGCTGAAATATATGAAGGTTCGTAAAATATAAATTATATACTACCCTGAAAAAAATATAATAGTATGATTTATAAATATATATACTATACTCAAGATAAGAGCAATAATATTTAATAAAAAAGATATTTTTTTTATATATTTTTTTAAAGTCAATATTAATTTATTTAATAAAGTAATTAATTTATTTATTTTAACAAATAAATAAAATGATTATTTTATTTTAGATAAAGATAAAATAAAGGCCTCCCCCTTTAACCCCTTTAATAAACCGAGAACAAATACGTCCCAGAGATCGCAGGTTCGATTCTGCCGGTTTTAAAGTATTTAATGTTATATTTATTTCAAATATAAATAAGTTTAACATGACTAAACATGTTTATAAAAAAATCTTTATTTCTTATATAATAAAAAAAATATTGCCAACTCTATATTTAAGTTTAATTAAAAAATATATCTCTAGCGGTAGAGTTAATAAAATTGACAAATCCTTAATCTTTTTATCATCTTATCTCTTACGTGTATGGTCTGATAACCGAAAGACATCTCATAGCGTTTTTAGTCGAAGTCACCGCGTGTGAAATGATAGAGTTCTGTGAGCAATAATGTTCCGACCGAGTTGGAAAAGGAAGGGTAAGTGTGGAAAATTAATCCCATTCCTTTATGATATTTTTAGTTCCTTTGGTACGGGTTCAAAGGAAGTTTTTAATGTTTGAATTCTTTGTTCTGCTCTTGTACCTTGTGTTGGTTAGAAATGAAATGTTTTCTAGTTTTGAGAGCAGTTATTTCTATGATATTGTCAAAGTTACGTTTGCAGTTTTTTCTTTCGTTGTACCTGGGTAACTAAATTTCAAATAAATATTTAGTATTTCAAATAAATATTTTCGTTTATACCCATTCTGATAGAGATCTGGAGGGAAGAGTTTACTGTTAAATAAAAAGGCAATTTTAATTTCTCAAGAATAACAAAAACTATTTTAATCTAAAACTAGTGAGGCGTATTAATTTGACATTGAATTCAAAATCCTTTGAAAAACATGTATTCTATCTAGTAGGAGCTAGAGCCACATAGTTGCTATTCAGTAGTAGAGAATAAATTTGATATTTCCTAAACTGAAACTCATAGATATAAATACTCTAACCATTCTTTATAATGTCAAAACATCAGCTCAAATTACTTTCCATTAAAAATAAGAGGCCTAAAGAGATATTAAAGAACCATGACAATTTATCCTGAAAACAATTTCCTCGTAAAATTCTTTTGTATATTATAATTCAATTTTCCACATGCGTATAACAAATACAACATCTACATGTCGCTATGTACAGATTTAAAATCAGTTTGTATGTCTGTATCAATCGTTACGACCGCCGTTGTATATTTTCAGTGACTGTAAACCACGAACTAATTTCGTAAATAAACATTTATTCGCAAAATTTTCCTCACGCTATTATTTGCTTACTCCAAATAAATTATCAATGCTTCCATTACGAAATTTTAAGCTAAATATATACCTACTGTTCACGTCTAAAGTCCACATCTCTCAGTACGAGTTTTGACAGCACGAAACGTTGATAGTTTTCGTTCAGTCACCAAATGATTTCTAGATTGTGATTGGTTGACTAACAATCACAAACAAATAATAACCAATAACATTCAAGATTTCGTTTCGTGACTTCACGAAAACTGTCAACGTTTCGTAACGTCAAAACTCGTATTAGTTGTACTTTTCTATTCAATATCTGAATATGAAAGTAGATCCAGCAACGAAGACTATCACGAGTGAGATATTTTCCATAAGGAGTTATGGTGACGATGCAAGGAATCGTAAAATATATTTTATGAGAATATATTACAATTTTAAACGATTTAATATTTGTTACTCAATAACGCATACATATATATATATATATATATATATATATATATATATATATATATATATATATATCATTTTCCATGTTACTGCAAAATATATTTAAATTCGGTTAAATAATATGATTTCCAATCTGAAGGACAATTAGTTTTAGTGTATTATAGTATAATTATAAGATCATAAAGGACAAGACCATTCCATGTAGCGTACTCCATGTAGTCTTGAGCCTCAGCTAGTTAATAATTTACACTGTTTTAACTTGCGGGAGGTAACTGTAAACACGGCCTTACTCAGCTCACTCACAGCATCTTTATTATCTGTTAAGGTGACTCCAGATTATATAATTTTATGTCACAATGTTATAAAGGTAAAATTAAACTGTAAATAGTTTTAAATAAAATTATCAAATATGGATGTTATACACCACTCGTATCTTGGCACTACTAATTTTTAAAAGTATTTTATTGAAACCAACTAAGTACTAAATAACCTGATGTTAGCATGAAAAAAATCTTATTAAAATTTTATTCAATATAAATATTTTTTATTTCTTAATTTATTTTATTTATAGCAGCGTCATTCAAAAGCGTTAAATGACTGTTAAATATCGTATATCATACAGTGTGGATCCACCTTTACCATAAGTCATCGGCCTCGTGTGTGATTTAAAGTCCAACGACGGCCTTGTCGACACACGACAGCGGCTAATCACACCTTACTTAGTGACAGAATTGAGTTATTGACCATGTGCCTTGCACGCGGCGATGCTTGTATTTAGTATTAATACGCTTAAAAAAGTATACGAAATATCATAATTACTTCCAAAATTATTTGCAGTAAATTCATAATATAATGTATAAAAAACATTATTTTAATTACACTTATTATATATTTTATTTGCATTGAATAAACCTTAATATCAGTTAAATAATCAACTTCCCATAAATCTCACGCGTAAAATCTATTTAATCTAAATATAATAGAAATGTTACTGTTTGACAACATCTGTTTAATCTAAGTCTCATAGAATTATCGATGTTTGCAACGTATTTAATCTGTCTCATAGAACTATTGATATATAAAATTTATCAACGAACCGACCACATGTTAGTAGAGTTGTCTGAGCGGCCATTATCTAGATATGGACCCACGCTCATTAAATTGATTCACGTCCGAGCTCGCTGCCCTAAATACTAATAGCATTGATTTATGGATTGTATATTGACACTTAAGAACGCTTGTAAGAAAATCTGTATGCACGCTTATGTTTTTGTAAGTGCATGTTAATTGTAAGTGCATATAATTAAGTATAAATACAAGCAGGTAATAAGCTTCATTAAATGTTAATAGGGTTTTACTTTGATTAATTATAAAAAAATATTGTAATTTATTTGATGCTAACAACGTTTTAGCGTCAAGACCGTACACGTTATTTAACAATAAATTATTATTTATTATTTTCTTTTTTTTTTAAGCCGTTTAATTTGTTTTTAATTTCATATTAGAGCCAAAAAAGTGTCACAAAGCAGTCCAGTGCGCTAGAAAATACATTTAACCTCCCATATTTAAATAATATGTACGATAAACGTATCAACGTTTCAAAAAACATATTTCTCAAAGATTATATCATATATGTGAAATTAATAAAATGAAATATAGTAAATAACCATCTTTTAAATACTTATATTGATTATTTAATATATGAATCAAAATCAGAAATGTTACATTGTAAAAAATACGTAATTTAAACAGACGAAAACTGCATTTTATGCAAATGTTAGAAGTTCCAATCAATATACTTAGGCCTTAGTAAATTATAAAGTCTCGTCTGGTCTGGTCTAGTATAGGGATAAATGCATGAAACGAGAAGAGTCTCAACTATGAATGTGGATTATAAAAGAATTTAGAAGTATTGTGCTCATAACAGAAAAGGACGATCGAAGAAAAATGAAATGGCAAAGAAGTAAATTGCCACTGAGATGACATGATTGAAGATCGTGGGAGGGATTGACAACGGCCAATAATAGATGGAATAAAAGATTGTATATTAATACTATTATATTTTAAACTGAAAAGTTTTTTGTGTGTTTAAACTGACTAATAGGACTGCCAGTTTTGAGATGTTTCTATTGCATTGATATTCCCTTTATGGAGGATGATTATATGCCATCCAGGTTGTAGAGGATGGTTATATGTCAGAATATGTCCATCCAGTTTTACATAAGTGCCTTTTAAAAGAAATATAGCAAAGTAGTGACAGTGCGTCTCTCCTGTTGCTGTTACTTACCGGTTTCCAATCAGTGGTTCTGATTTCTGAACTTAAATTTGTAACTTGTAACATTCTTCTGTCGCTCACCCGGACGCAGTCGCGGACGCAGTCGCAGACGCAGTCGCACATTATTTATTTTGCGTTCTTAATTCAGTGCTTTTTTTATCAAACTTAATGCACATCTCTATAGCATACATTTTAATTTTGCGATTTCAGACTTATATATTTTATCGGACTCGTACTATATAAATGGTGTAAAAGATTTATTTAGTCTGTGTATCAAAATCACGGTACATAAGTATGTAAAAATACAAATGATATTTACTTGTTGATTGTACTATTTTTTTTTTAATTAAAATTCGGTAATCTGTACATTTTGTCTAAAAGTTAAAATATTTTAATTAAAAGTGTTTGCTCTTACTGCCTGTCTATGAGTTTGTATTTTTTTTATATATTTTATCTGTTTTAAAATAATCAAAAATACATGCTATATTATGTATATTTGCACCGACGCAAATGGCCGTTGCGAATTTTGCAACGCAAGAGCGAGGTCAAAAATCGATTTCATCAATGAAATTAATATTAATCAATTTTTCATTCTTTCAGCCTTAGCTTGTAAATAGCACTTAATTATTTCGCATACAAACAAACTGACAGATAATACAGCACAGAAATTGTGGACAAAGTACCACTCCCCTCAATTTAATATCCTTAATGGTTTAGGAAATACGATTAAATTATAAATTATATGTCAAATTACTGCACATAATTTTGTACTAATTTTCAAACGTCCCAATAATCAGATTAAAACACGAGCTGCCAACCTTAAAAAGTAAAATAAAACTATATTTTAAAATTGTTTTGAGTTATTCCAGACAATTAGGCAATAATTTTGTGTATATCCTTATCAATACCAAGCTTGAAGAGATAAAGATGCAAGATACAGATGCGAGTAAAGTATTTAATAAATTGTTTTTGACTTTAATTCCTGTTCCGATGAGACCAACACCGGCACGCAATTTAAAAATATTCTCTTCACGGTGCTGAATTACATTTTGACATATCATCATATTAATTTTGACACCTGTATCCGTTTAATATAACACCATTTTGTTTTTTAATCTGTTGGCTTTTTGTTAAACGAAATCTCTTCTTGGGCTTACAATGTAACTTTAAAATATTCTGATACCATTTGCTCTTTTGATGGAAAAAAAAAACGAACTAATTACGATATTAATAAAAATATTATTTAATTTGCTAAACCGTGATATTTACTTACCCTTTTGTTTATTTTTTAACAAAAGGCAAAATAAATGCCTAACGGCATTTTCTACGAGTTAAGTATAGTTGGTGAAAACTCGTGTCTTAAAAAAATATTTAAAAAAAAAACCATAATTACTACAACTTAATTAAACAATATATAAGTAGACGTATATTAAAATTATATATATTCTACATAACCTATTATATATGTATTGGAAATGTTATCAATATAAAATAATAAACATACAAATTAAAACTAATTTTTTAGAGACTAATTTATTCTAAATAGGCTCTATTTAAAATTAATATGTCTAAAAAATAAAATGATCAATTAAAAGAAGTTCAAAGACAGTATTTTACGGCCTACAGTTTCTGATAGTACTGGTTTTTAAGACAATTTAAATTTGGAATATCAATAATATGATGTATTCACATTATTGTATAGGAATTTGGCCGACTAGTTCACGCCGCGACTCCGCCTCGCTTCGAGCTCATGAGTAAGAACACTAAATGGGTTCGAAACTAATCAGACATATTACTATACAATTAATATTAATACCTACAGCCGGGTAAATATCTATATATAATACCCATGGTTAAAAAGAGTTAAATATAAAATCAATTATAAATAATAAATTAAAAATATACTTTATATCAATCAGCCTTTATCAATATGTCATTACTAAGATTAGACAAACACACATACATATAAACACATATAAATACACACAGACACACACACACACATATACACACACAAGCATATATATACATAGTAGACTTTTGAGCGTATATCTAACTAATTAATCAAGAAACGAGGTCGATTAAAAGTATAATCTAAAATAAACTCTATCACATTATATTAAAGTATGATATAATTTGCCTCAATTGGGCAAAATAATTAAATCTCAGTGTAATTTTAAGCCGTGTCGAATTAAATTTGTTCTAAACGGATAATATGGTGTCGAGTAATTGTATATTTTGACCCACAAAATTTACATATGTAATATTAAATTGCAATTTCATATGAAGCCACAATAAACTCAAACTATCATAGTTTTAAAAAGTCTTGTTGCAATATTACAATAATATTACTTTGATTTACCATGAGCTCTATAAAATAATATTGTTTTATTCCTGTTTAGTGACGTAAAAGAATGAATGCTTTCTTTAAATGTAAAAATTGTACATAAAAACAATATAACCTTATATTTTTAATGTCAAAACACTTCATGGTACGAGTTCATAATGTTTCCTATAGTAAAGAATGAATGATTTATGATGACGTCATCAAAACAACATTTTTAAAGTAATATTACTTTTAGGGATACGAAATTAAGATTATTGTAATATCAATCAAATGCAGTGACAATAACTTTATAACAAATCAGAATTAAAAGTTAAAATAATTTTATTTATTAAGACTCACAAAAAATCAGTTACTCTTGTGAAATTAGTGATGTTCGAACTCCGAGCTATCTTGAAAGACTCCCTACATAAAATTGCCATGGAGTTGTTATTATAGCTAATTTAATGAGTGGGTTTGAACCCCTCTTCCCTTTTTCATGTCCTAATCTCCTTTATGACTCATTCTTCCATGTTATCAACCCCCCCAATTATGTTGTTCTCGTAATAATATAACATTTTTGAAACATAATCATCATTAACGTTAATCGTATTTACTTTAAGTAAAAAATATATATATTTTTTTTAATTTTAACTTAAAAACGTTTTCGATTTTGACAAAAACAGTTTCATACTGAAAATTCTAGATTAAGAATTTGCCAACGTGATCTAAACGAGTTATGGATAGAAGATATATTTTATGAATGAAAAATATGGAGCAAGCGAGTTACGATGTCGATATTATAAAAGATAAAAGATGAATGCTAAGAGGCAATTATTGGAATCGATTTTATTTATTGCGAGAACACCAATATATTTTAAAGGGTATATATCTATTGAATCATTCACATGCTTTGGCTGATATTTATATGAGAATTCTTAATTTACCTAAATTAAAAACAATACACAACTACTACAAACCTAAACATTATATTAATTATGAATTTATATTATTAATTCGATGCATATACTTGATTGAAAATATTTCGAAGTGTGTTACGAAATTCAGGGGCAATTCGGGAGAATCCAGCTGGAGATGCGTCACGAGTTTATTCTAAAGATACCGTTTGTACGTCGACCCCACCGGTTCAATAACCGCAAGCTGAAACCTGAAACGAGATACTTACACCCGACACGGCAATGTGTTATCTAAATTGTATTTTATGAGCTGGTAATAAAGATCAAAATCGTGGGTTATATAATGTATTTATAGTTTTTCGGAAAACTTTAAGACTTTTGACGAATAATCGATACTAGGATAACATGATATATGAGAGGACGTAATTCTTATCGGGTTTCAATGATGCTTTAAAACTTTATAATTAATTATATTTTTCATTTACTCATAATATTCCTTTGTATTCAATATTGTATTATAAATATATATATTTTTTCGATAAAAATTATTTAATATTAAAAATAAGGCTATGATTATTATACATAGATTATATATTAAATGAGGATATGTATATATAAACTAGTATATATATATATATATATATATATATTTAAAAGTAATGCTTGGAATGTGTCCATAATATAAAAATCTTCGTCTTTTGTTTGTTACAGAAATAAACAAAAGACGAATCACATAAATAATATTGACATAATTTTAGTGTCTTAAGTCAATATTTGATATACATGTATTATAAAAACATTCACTTATATGGCGTTATAATGTGGAGAGATATATGGTTATAAGAGCAGAGGACGTTCGAAGAAGATGAATAGAGTGTGTGATATGACAGACGGGAGATGAGAGTCTGCACTGGGATGACGTATAATAGAAGAGCGTGAAATTATCCTTATAGCTATATAAAATCGGAGATATGTTTAAAATTTATATATATTTAGTAACTCGCGTGCCACTTATTGCAAAAGTATTGTAAATATGCAAAATATTGACATCCGTCCAAACAGCAACTCACCAAAGATTCGTCTGAGTCGAATGAATTATTTAGAAACGGATAAATTCCAACAAACCCAAATTTATAATATTTTTTTTCATATAATGAGAAAATATTTTTAATTATTTTCACAGATTTCAACTTCAAAGGCGATACAGAAATACATTTCTGAAATATATAATATGTTTTTTAACAAATGTATATGTCAATATGAATAAAGCATATTTTTGAATTAATTTTCATCCTTATAAATTATATTCCATTGGTACTGGTATAACACGACTAGTTATTTTTTCAAAGCTATCTGTATTATTTTCAATCCATAGGTTTTCTAATATCTCTATCTCTTTCTAAAGTTACTAATTCAGACAAGTCTTAAACTTTATACTGAACGCCTAGTTCTGATAAAGTTTAATTGTAAGAGATTAAGATCATTTCAGTTTCAGATATTTAATATGATTTCAGTTTTATTTAAAAGTTTTTAAACTGATTTACTTTTTTAGTATATTTAAGTTTTAAAGTTATTTCGTTTGACGATTGAGATATTGATTTTTTTATAACAAGTGGTTGTATATAAGGATGCTACTGAAAATATCAAATAAAAAATAAATATCTAAATATGCAAAAACCAGATTAATCCGAAGTTTAAAAGTCGGTCAAAATCACATACAAACAATGACAGAAAGATACTTGGTACGTATACGCTATGGTACGCTAATAAAATTCTGCTAAATATATATATATATTAGAAATACATTATATTAAAATCACTTAAGAATGTATTAAAACCCATTGATACTTCAATTTTTAAATGGTCTTCATAATATATTTTTTATATATAATATAATTTAATATATTAACATTTTACACTTACACGAATAATGAAAGAAAAACCCAACTAATTGATCTGAATTTTATTAGCTAAAGAAAAAAATATGTGTTCCAAATATAAAGTTGAAAGATGAACTGTGTATGAGACACGGTTTATTAAAAATTGCACGGTCAGAAATATGACATGAGATGGACTTTTACTCATGACGGCTAATCTATACCGGTTGGTAATATAGCATGTGTAATGTAATTGCCGTAATCATGATTTATGGTAATGATCGGTAATCTTGTTTCCGTGTAATTTGTGACGTAGAGTCGATTGTATCTTTGTTTAAATTCATCAAGGGTTTACGTCACATTACGTCAAAACGTGACTGAAGCGTTATTAAAGTTCTTTAGAATTATCACTTACCATCAGAACTATTTAATGTTTGGAATGACGTATGACGTAACTTGATGACTGATGACGTGATTATGTTGCTCTAATTACCTTAATCTAGACTTTCAATAATTCATTAAATTCTTATAGAATATAGTCCAAGATCTCACAGCACAAAATAATACGTCAGAAATCATCTTGACTTCATTAAGCAAATAAATAATTTAATGCAGTGATTGGTACTGTGGTCGAACTTCCATCGTGCCTGTGGTCGTGGGTTCGATGCCCACACTAGAAAACTTGTATTTTTATAGTGGGTGTTACTCGTATGTACGTATTTACGAAAAAAATTATGTATGTATGTTTATTAGTTGTCTACTACCAATAATAGGCACAAATTTTGCTTAGTGTGGAAATATCCGAATATTTATTATTATTGATATATCGTCCGCTAGACTGGATTTTGCCAATTTCAATTTGGATTAGTTTTGATTTCAATATATAAAATGTTAAAAAAAATTAACTTCAGTAATTAACCGTATATCTAGCATTAATATTTTTTTAAACCTCACAGACATTAAACGTCACAATATCACAGATTATGTATTTATTTCTTGTTATTTATCATTGTTAGTCTGTTTCACAAAGGTTAAACAAACGTTAGTAACTGCAATGTATAATTTTACACTATTAAAAAAATGTATTATTACTTTATTTAAAAAAAGCAATTTAAAATAAACAGTTCCTAATAACGTGGGTAATTCCCATTTTCCAAAAGTTATGTTATTTTACAACCAAACAAAATTAATATACCAATTGTTTAATGACGTAACACTTTACACTTTATACTTGAGAGCTTGGACTATTAATATTAAATAACAGAAAACTTCTAATATTAAATATCTCAAAGCAGAATTAAAATTAAATACAAAATATCAAAGCAAAGTTTCAACAAAGGGAGATCGTGACGTGGTTTTTAATATTGCAATATTACAGAACTTCTGATATTTATCTGGAAAAATGACTGATTTATGGGTCCAATGTATCACAACTATTATAACTTATTATATTATACATATTAATAATCGTAATCTGTGGCTCAATTACTTCTCTAGTGGATAAGTTTCGTGTCTAAGTCATTATTGTAGCCTTGGCTCATTCACAAGAATGCAATGTGAAAGGTTTGATATTAAATTCACTTACAATTCCACACGCCTCAGCACCACACGCGACGTGTGCTCGGAAGATGTTTTGAAATCTTATTCTGATTGGTTGGTTTTTAATCTTTAATGACTTAATGATTGATTCTTTTTCAATGAATATTCACTAATTTACCAAAATGAACCAACCTTCTTCATTTTACTCCATTAATAACTGAACTATCAAGACCTCTCATAGTATATTATCCTAGTTAGTCCATACGTTATATTACATTAACCATGTTTAGAAAAGAAGTGTTGATGACGTGTGAAAGTGTGTTTTTACATTTGAAATATTACTGTAATATTGTTTTTATGTCAAATTTTGTCATTTAAAGAAAGCATTCATTATTTTACATCACTAAGTATGAATAAAACATTTTGTTTTGTAGAGCTCATGTTAAATCAAACGAATATTATTATAATATTGCCACAAGATTTCTTAAAACTATGACAGTTTTAAGAGTTCATGGTAGTCCTTTTAAACTAATACAAAGTTAAATTGGTTTTTCGTTGACTCCATTTAAGACCACGTCATTGCAACTTCCGTGGTATGAAAACAGGTATCCATTTGCATTTATTAGGTTTTATTTTTATTAACACAACCAACCGGTGCATTTGAAGTGAAATATGGAAATGGAAACTTTTACGAGCGCAGCGTCGAGGCAGAAATTGTCCACCATTTTCACAAACGCCATCTTTATTAATATGAACGCCGGTTACTTAGGAAAATTGTTTCAGTAATTGCAGTTGTTATTATTCTTAGTTTTTGTTTTATGATAAATATGAAATAAAGCAATCCGGTCTGTCCTTGGAATTTTATAATGCTTTTAATTTAGAATAATGCTTTTAATTTGATTTTTTTTAAGAACGTAGAGTTGAAAGTAAATTTAATTAATATATATATATATATATTAGATATCTGTTGAAAAAAATCTAACATATTTCCGTCCAATTGATGAAAAGTTTTCACATAGTTTTTTTTTCACTTACTAAAATGTATTTGGTAGAAAAACAGTCCTGTCGTAAATTATAATTGATTCAAAGTAACTTTGATACTATTATTTCATCTAAAAATATAAAAATTAATCTGTATTCAATTAAAATAGTCATACAGATTAATTATTTTATAATAATAGTTGAAAGGATTCAGTATTGTAGATAAATTCATATAAAATATAAATATTATGAACAAATTAATACCCAAAAAAAGTCCCATTATAAGTATGTCCAATTTTCTTATTAAAGTAGAAGCTTTAAGTTATTAATATTACTCTTGAAAGCAAATAACCTTTCTATTCCCTATAGTTCCGAAAAACTTAATAATAAAAAGTAGAAGCAAAGAGCTTTTTTTATATATTATCTTAAATTAGCCCAGAAATATGATGGGTATTCCAAATGTATCCAATATAACTTTTTGCTTGAAACCTTCAATTTGATTGGACATTCAGCGGAAAGAGAAAAAAAACTTTTATCACAGTACGTATTAAAATATATTTTTATACTATATTCCTTACAATGAAATGGATGCTTGGTTTTTTCGAGAAATATGGACACTTTTGTAGTTTTTCTTATCTCCAATTTCGAATAGTCTATGTAATAATATTATATGTAAATTTCTTATATATCTTATTTATATATAAAATACAGGCATAGTCTACATAATTTCAAACTGTGAAAAGATTTTATTGACATATAAAAAAAAATTATATAATATTTAACCAATATATATAGATTAATAAAAACTTTTTAAACAGTATTTTTATGTAGTAATATGTAAATAAAGTAATTTATTGTAATTTGTGTATAAATTCATCGACCTTAATAAGTTTAAAAAAAAAAAAAAAAATTACATTTAATTTAAATATCAAAAAAATTTCGTTTTGTAAATTCGATTAAAAAATTTTGATGTTAATTAAAATATTTTGTAGTTTTATAACCGGTTTCCTTTTAAATAATGTTTCTTACATATGTAGGTGCTTCGTCTTATCTTTAAATACCTTAGTATTTATATATAAAGTAGAAGTGTTGGTTGATATTTAAAATTCGCTTTTTACTTTAACAACAATCGTTTTTTCTTTTGTTTGTTTCAAACTGGAAATAAGCACAGGCTGATGAGATATTTTATATTTATATGTTATATTAATTTATTTATCATTAGATCAAGTAAATATTACTTTAATATTTAATATAAAATATTTTATTTTCGACAACTCCAACTGAATATTAAAAATAATGCTGTTAAAAACTTTTCTGTAGTATATCCCGAATCCGAAATTCTTTACAAAGAAATGAAAACAAAATAAAATTCAATTTCAGGAAGAATTGTTAAGAAACGAATCTTCTTTAGGACTGAATGAATATTATTTAAACAATACGTGAAGTTGATTGAGAATATAAAAAATAGCATAAAGTTACTTTTAATATTAATATATTATATATTCTATACTGCTATTAATTAGTGTGTCGTGACGTGACCTGTCATCTAAAGGTGAGAAATAATTTGAACCCGTATTCAATTGGAAATGCTAGAGAATTTTATTCAATCACTTATATTTAGTTTAATTAAATATAAACGCTTATTTAAATTTTTAATCTTGATAATTTAATTTAATTTATATAATGATATATATTTAAGTTCTTATATATATTTATATATATATATATATATATTTAAGTTCTTGTAAAAAATATGTAAATACGGTTATTGTAATAATCCTAATTATATATTTTTTACAATAAACTTAATTATCTGTCAAGATGTATCTCAATCCGGTTTAAATTATATACAGTTAGACCTATTTGTTACTAATGAATTCATTTAATGAATAAATTATTACAATAGTGCAGATAGAATCTAATTACTTAAAAAAACTGGTCTGAGCACAAAGGCGACCAGCAGACTAGTTACGACAAAGTGTGATATACAAACAACAAGAAGCACTAACTTTTATATATAATAAAATAAAATACGAATATCTGTAAACAATTAATTAAAAAAGCATAATGTTTTTATTTGTCATTATATAAATCATAAAAGTAACGATTCCATCATTCAGTGGACAGCTATTTGTCTCGTCCATACATGGAGCAACATGTTTAAAGATATATAATTTTTGAAATGTGTCTTAAAAAATTAAGCCAGCCATCATAAACGACATGATGTATTTTTATTGACATTTCTCTGACGAATCATATTTCGTAACTCCGCAAACAGCACGAATGTTCGCTCTGAATACAAAATAATAAAGAGACAACTGTTTTGTAACTTTCATCAATTTATATGCACATCAAACTATCTATCTATCCAAAGCAAAGTTGCGTATCTCTTCCAGTTAATATGTTATGCTTACTTGCCAGTACACGTCCTACATTCACCCCCCTTCTTCGATACGTTTGACTTGACGGCCATTACCTAACCGGCTGTCTTACAAACTCCCCGCTACACCATCGAAAATTATATCTGGTGAAAGTGAAATTACGCCTAGTGTCATTGTAATAAAGTTAAAAATCACGCGAACAAAAATATGCTAGGTTGTACGAATAAATTGGTATCACCTACCACGCTCTGTTTACATTCGCGTGTCGACGATCATCATTTAATTAATTCGATATTTGAACGTAATACATGCCGTCATGTTATCTCGAGCGCGATTGAATAAAAAGTTTTAATACTCGTTGACATATAAACAAAAATGAATATGTTATCTGTGCGCTTTATTTATCTATGGCATATACATTGTAACAAAGTTGGGCGCGTAAAATATTTACAACAATGACAATATTAAAGCAAAATACAAAATAAATAAGTAAATGTGAATAGTGAATGTGTGATTGAAGTTATATTTAAATATGTTTAACAAACATGTTAGCTGGTGAGGAAGCTAGTATCGAGATAGTGCAGCGCTGGTTGCAACGACGCGGAAGCGATGAAATCGAGACAGGTACTGCGATATTTAATACGAATGATTTCAATGTATTTTATTTTGAGATTCAAATAACAAAGACCATATGCATATATTAAAGCAATATTATATTTTTTTACAGTTTATAAGATATTCGAGTAATATAGTGTTTTTAAACTTACCGTTTTAATTAGTCCGCAGCAAGAAAATTTGTAATATTTGTGAATATGATTATTATTAAATAGAGAATTTTAAAAAAATCAAAATTCAATTTTATTTCCTATTTTTATATTTATTTACTCTAAAAGAGTCAACATGTAACAACAACCGTACTAAATGTACGGAATTATTTATCTCAACCGCAAAGTAAGTATAAATAAAAATAATATACTTAAAAATAATTTAAAAAATATATTTAATTATTTCAAAAGCAAAAACATACTTAAGAAAAAAAGTAACTTCGATATGATTCCTTGTGTATAATTAAAGTTGTTGAATATGAATAAACGTCAGAACATTTTATAATTCTTTCACATCCCGATACGCCTTGAACGCCCATCGTATGGAGAAAGCGATCTATACAAAATGTTATATGTACTTTATAAGACAGTGTGTGATAAATAAATAAAATGGACGAATAAAAAACCATATGGATTTATTTATGGTGTAATAAAAAAAAATAAGATCACATTTTTATTTTTTTTATTGACCGTACAATAAAAAAATTTGTTTAAAAATTTATGGATTATTTTCTTGATAGAAGCCGTTCGATCTCTATAAAAAATCGATTAAAATCTTTATATATAAACATTTTTTTTTTTTTAAACAAATAGTACGACCCTATAAAAATAAACAGTAGCAAAGTGATAAATAGTTTGTTATCAATACTCTACAATAAAGTACGTTATTATAAAGCCAAAGAGCTCCCTATATTAATCCTATAAGTATCTATAGATATGTGGAATGAACATGTTCTGTGATTAATTTATTTATTATGTAACTGTTCCTCCAGAATGGCAGGTAGGTTTGAAACAGGCATTATATTTTAATTTATCGATTTTTTTTAAATATTATAATTAATATGCTGTGTGTAACGAATCAGAAGCTTTATAGTTTTATTATAATTATAGAAAAAAAAATTGTGTGAAAGTTTTCAACTTAGATGATATTTGGTCAGAGTATAATTTTCCTGTAATACAATTATAGATTTCTTTTTATTATTTCCCCAAAAACGAGCCAATTTTCCGGATTGAATTTTTTTTTTAAGTATCCATGGCACAATAACCTATAACCAAATTTAAACCTATAGGTAACCGTACCAAATCAAAATCCGTCCATTAGTTTAAACAAACAGACAAAAAATTAAAACTTTTATGTTATACATTCCGTATCATGGATTGAATACATAGCAATTATTATCATTAATAATGTATATGTTTAATATTTTGCCTCATTTTATTATACTAAAATCTAATAGTAAAATGTTATAAAACACTATTATATTTAGTGTACTCCACGCGCCGCACTCGACGGCCTCGTCTGTTGCTACATACTTGCAAATGGGAGCGTTCACAAACATTAGGATTCTATATAAAAAAGGCTCTTCGTTTGTCCTCGTGTGTAATTTAAAATACATATTATAAATTTTGGTTTAGCACGTCACTGCTATCTTATAGATTTTTTTATTATTTATTTTCCTAAGAAACTTTAATGAATGATTGCAATAATTATTTCATAATACCATTTTTGGTCCCAAAATCATTTAAATGCTAAAGAATTAATGATTATAAAAAAGCTATGTATATAATAAAACACACTGTATAATATCCCTGACCTACCTTCAAATTGAATAGAAATAATATAATTTAAAAAAACAAGGATGATATTGAATTATCATATAAACAATTCAAACAATAATATCAGCAAGAATATTGAAATCAGAATAAAAATAAATCAGAATCAATATACTTAAAATTTTATATTTAAAAAAAAATACGTGAATATTTTAAGTCAACATATTTGTACGAAACACGTTTTTACATGCAACATTTTAAATACAATTTACGATACTTTAATCCGATTAAATTTTCAAAATTTTGTAAAATGTCATCCAGATGCCTGAAGTAGATAAATTGAATTCGCAAAATATTTTCGTGTTTTTTTTATATATAAAAGTATAAAGATTTGTAAGTGATTTTTGTGCCCTACTTATTTATATAAAATTGCCAAACACATATATAAATATCAAACGATATTAAATTGACCGAACGTTTATTTACACGCAAAACAAAATATGTTTTTTTTCTATTCCGCGAAATTTTTACATTTATGATTTCAACCAAAAGCGAAATATGAAAAAGTCTTAAAAATTTATATATTCATTCATTTAGTGTGCTTATTGAGCTTCCAAAGCTAAATACTAAAATAGTAATTCTGTTTATAAACCTACAAATATTTTAATATTTTCCAAAAAACATACCATTGTAATATTTTTTCTCCTCCCTTAAAATACCTTTAAGTGTTTTGAAACATGGTTTCATTTTTGGAACTGATAATTAACTATTTTTTAAATATCTGGACATCCACATATAAAAAAATCAATGAATTTTTTTTTATATTTTTATATTTTCTTGACTCAGGCAAATTCTCATACAATTAATGTGTACCTATTTACATTAATTGTATGAGAATTTGCCTGACTAGTTTCTACCTCATTCGGGGTTCTTACTCATGAGCTCGAGAACTTATATGTTTATTTTATGAATTTGCTCGTTGCAGGCAGTTCAAGCGGGTCGCCAAGCGCACGCGCAGGCAGGCGCTCCTCACTTGCCCTCACACCTGAAGATGAACCCTTAGTCGATGTCGCCGTAAGTACATTATCTTAAAGTTTTATTTTTATTACTGATTGATCTTTTCTTACAATCCTACGTATACTCTGAATGACTATACTATTTTATATATATTTGTATTGCAATTTACTTTAAAAGAATATAGCCTAATTATGCACCATTTAAAAAGAGTAAAATACAAACAAAGATTACATAATGTAGAATGCAAAAATCATCAGACAACTATCAACATGATAGCTCAGTTGGTAGAGCGACGGTAAATGAATTTCAAAGGCCGCAGGTTCGGCTTGGTGAAACCCACATTCTATATTTACTTCAAAACGTATATGTTAAGTATGTACATTTCTGAAAAGAACTTCAATTGTTGTTATAAGTGTACACGATAAGAATTCAAACATTCAATAGGATGCCCTTGAGAGCTTATTTTAAATATAATCAATAATAATTTAATTATTAATTTGATCTAATTATATTGATTTGCAAAACGTGTACGTTATATTATCTTATGATATCTTTATCTCATTTACCTCATGTCCAGCGCGGTAATCTGTCTAATTACATATACATTCAGAGAACAGCAATAACTGACCGTTTGAGAATTGCTCATTGATTTCATTATAGAATGACGTGAGCCTTAACAAAATCAATAGTCGATCATAGCGTACCCGTCGAAGTACTGTTTACAATACAATATTTATTATAAAATTAATAATCACAGCATTGATTGATTGATTGATAACTCCTTAAAATAATGAATCCTTATCGTCATTATCATTGTTATCAATACGCTTGCTACTTATAGTGTCTTAATGTAATTGAATCGCTTGGATAAATGCGACGCGTATATATATTGCCATTCGGTTGTGATATTGTAATTGTGGATACATTTCTAAAATTGTGACGTTTATACCTGTTGAATTTCGAAATTTGCTAGGTTTAATTTCCGCGTGTGACGCAAAATGTAGTGGTATTATCTGGCATGCAGTGTTTCTTTGAAATAGTTTATCGTCAGTGACATATAATACTTAGAATATAATCTCATCACCAGGAACTAGAGGTACTTATTATAAATTATTCCGACAAGATTAATTTAATTGGTACGAATTATCAAAATCAGTGACGTCATCACAAAATGGAGATGGAATCGTTGCTTTTGTAACATTCAGCCTAATTCAATAAAAGTTATGAACGGCAAAGGGATAAGTATGATTGAAGAAAATGAAAGTGACCAGGTGAAGGTAAAAAAGAATGGATGCTGGGCAAGGTTTAGAAGTTTATTTGAAGAGAGAGGTTTTGATTTAGAATTTGAATATAATGGTACGAATCCCGTTAAAGTTTTAAAAGAAAACCAAAGTGATAGCGAAGGATATAGAAGAATTGATAACAGTTCAATTCGAAGAAAACCACAGGAGATAGTGAATATTGACGGGGAGTTGTCGGGAGTTATAAATTTCTATGAGCAATTTGCTTCTTTAAATGACGACTTGAAGGAAGACGTTTTTGAATCTAAGAGGAGGTCAACAATACGACACAGGGTATCTATGAGACCTAGTGTACTCTTAACAAATATCACAGAGGAAACTGCTGATTTTGAGTTTGAAGATGACCAGGTAAATTGACATAGCCTGCCTCAAGGATCAAGCTTTTTTAATTATAAAGACTACGAGTAAAGTATAATTTTATATTAAATTGGAATTATCAGACATCTTCAAATTCCAAATAATAAATCACATAGAAACAAAAAAAAAATAAAGATTATTTTTATAACGTAAGAGATAATTTTAAGCAATTTCCTATTAGAATATCGATATCTTAAAATATATTAGAGATGTAATATAAAAACCAATATCTCTCCGTATAATTCCTCCTGAACTTTGCTAAATGAAATAATCTTTATATATTGAAACCATACATTTCAGCAATTTCATCTTCATTGCAGCATTTCATATACGACGGACAATACATTTCAAATAAAGCCTCTATCAGACCGTTTACGACTACACGACTGAGTCGCTATTTATTATCTGACTTATATACCTTTATTCTGACAAAGTTTTTTGAGCCTAACAAGAAAATAAAATGTCTTACTATAATTAATTGACCTTTGAAGCTGTGTAGTTCTTTATATAAATATTTTTTAAGGATTTAATAATAGAAAATTACAGTATGATTTACTGATATATAGTTTTAGAATACTGGATATTACAAGTAATGCATGAAACTTTACTAAGAATTATTAATTAGAATATAACGCTAATTTATTTATTTTAATTCATTTAAAATATGCAATTCCTAACAATGCGTACTCCTTGATTTTCATCACAAACAAAATAATGAATAAAAACCGAAATCCAAATCTATATGTAAACACAAAAATATGACCCTAAAAAAATTACATGTCGCAATGGGTTTTATCTAAAAAAATCCATCAACGAAATACATTGCAATGGATTTATTCGCTAAACGATTCAATATTTCAAATGAAACAAAACGTGAATAAAACATATAATTTCAACACACCTTATTCCGCCGCTAATTGTTTGGGAACATGTCAATTAAAATATCAAATGCGGCACTGAGCCGGCGCCGCACAACTACGTGATCAGCATCGTATAAGCGAAGCTAGAGACTGTCGGTTGAATTAAAATTTATCCGCTACATTTCGGTAGAGCTTACTGAAATATAACTCACAAATCAATGCGATGTAAGCTAAATCTTCATTGTTACAAAATAGCCGATTGTTTGTAATCAAATCACTGATTTATCTATGCATCGACAACAGGATGATTTAAATCAATATATTTATAAAATTACTGATTTATCAATGCATCGAAAACAGGATGATTTAAATCAATATATTTATAAAATTACTGATTTATCAATGCATCGAAAACAGGATGATTTAAATGAATATATTTATAAAATTACTGATTTATCAATGCATCGAAAACAGGATGATTTAAATCAATATACCTTTTACCTATAATTAAAATTCAACAGTTCCTAGTACAATACGCAATACGTTATATTGTACGTAACAAATCACACGAGCTAAATCTATTAGTGAATTCCTAAGTTAACCTAAATTGAAATAACATTCTACTGATAGAGATCTAATCTGAATTGTAATGTTGAGTATGTGTGTGTACTTAAGACCTGTGACACGGCATACATACAATAATAACCCCTAATGCTATACAATACGATAGAAATTACTATACATGTAGCACTGATAAATAAATACTTCAAACGCATATAGAACTTGTTATTTATTCAATGTATTTTTATATGTAAATATAAATATGCAGTTCTGTTTCCTAATAATCTTTATAATCTTAAAGATATTATCTTTATATTTTTTTATGGTTTTGGGAATTTATGGATATTATTAGAGAATTCTATATTATTAAATATATAAAATATATATATATATATTTAAGGATAAAAAAATATGCGCTAGATTCTACCGTTTTCTTTCAGCATTTAGATTTAGTCACTGTACATACACGTAGGTTACCCTTCCGATACAAGGAATTTCATATTAAATTTCATTATTTCTAAATATTATAATAAATATCTAAATATCCTACTATTCATTATAGAAATCTGTAATACCTTACCAGCTTGAAAGATTTTGAAATGTTGTAGAAACTAGATCCGGAGTTAAACCTGTGACTTAGGGATAGCTTTTTCAAACTGAGCCATTGTGTTGCTAGTTAAGGAACGGTATAAACTCAATTTGACATTTTTTTAAAATAATATTTAAAGTTATAATAATAAAAGCATAGAACAAATATATAAAATAAAAAAATATTGCAAACGTGATATCTACATATATTTTATAATTTACTGCGATGTTTGAATTATTGATAACAAAATGGAAACTAGGAAAAAAATGCAATTACTATCGGCTATTATAATATACTTGCTCTTATTTGTAAATAATATTTTCTGTGGTAATAATAAATGAAGTCGTACAAAAGATACACACTTTGTTTCGTCTTAAAATATTATTTTCACCAATTTTCCAGTCTATAATTTCAGAGCTTAAATTGTCCATCGTCAGTCAGAATGATAGAAGCCTTTTATATACTTTTAACCGATTTAAAAAGAAGATTATTAAACTAATTATAAAGATATATTGCAAGTAAAACTCTACCTTTTTTCTTTCAAAAAGAAACCTTAATGCGAGGCGCGTTCTTTAAGACTTTCAGAGAACAAAATAAGATAGGACTTGACAGTTCAAAGGCTTTAGAGGCGGTATTTTTACAGTCCTCTCATAAACATCATTAATTAAGAAAAACAAGGAAGAATTTAATTTTAATTATTTTTAATCAATACAAAAAAGCAGATACAATATCTGTCTGTATGTAAATATAAAAAAGGTACAAATCTTTGTTGCTCACGAGAATGAAACAACTTTTACCGTCTTACAGTTTTTTTTACAAACGTATTCGAGACAAACAACAGTTATATTTAGTTTAAACATACAGACTGTGTAAGATCATTTACATAAATATTATTTAGATGAAGAGATAGTAAGAATAAAAGAGAAAAGTCAAGTTCTTTCATAACACATCACAGAGATGTAAGATAAATAGGTGTAGCTTGTCTTTTATATGTATTTAAAAAAAAATCACAACTTTTTTTACACTTTTAATATATTATACTGATTTGAGCTTAATACCTTGAATGAAGCGGTTTTAGAGATCAAAATGTATATTATGTAACAACACATATATATATATATATATGCTATACGTATTAAAATCTGAGGATAATAATTTTATTTAATTATACCTATTATTACTATTTAATTTTATTATTTTTTTATATGAAATATATTGAATATATAAAACTATACGTTTCTAAAGTGTTATAAGAATTGTCCTACAAAACATTGAAATAATACTCGTACCATAATCCACAGCCTCACGTACCACAAGACGACAATGAATATAAAACAGGATCACGATAAGCGTTACAGGGAGGGCTTCTTCAAACAAAACATTCCTGAAAATAACTAAAAACATTGCTATTCAAGAACTCTCCGAATATTATCACTGATCCCAGAATTTAAATATAATTTGAATGCAAAATCTTTGTGTATGATGGAAGCAAGCAAACCTATTATAACATGCGAAAACATATTTTTAATCGATTTTTATCGTCATTCTTAATCATTAATGTGACATTTATAAGTGATCGAAACCGTTTTGAATATATACAGCGACGCGGTAGCTCAGTTGATACAGCGACGGTACGGTTTGACAGAGACAGAGTTTACTTTTAATTCTACATTCAAAAGTGTAAATTAACACTCTACGAATATTTTTTTTATGCAATTTTACTATTAATTTAGTAAACTAGAATAAAGCATTTCAAATTTCAGGAATTATTCCTTTCATGTTTATTCAACGTTGTCTTCCAACAGAAATGACTTCCAACGTAAAGGTGAATAATGAATAATGCCTCTATTTAACATTAATATAAAAATAATATAATTTTATAACATTTTCAATAAATAAATGGTTCATATTCAATCTTAATAATTAAAAATAATACATTTCTGAAGGTAATTAATAAATTTTCTGATACTTAAGACAATTAATATTTTGATTGAACTTTATCATATTGTATGAGGTTACTCGTGCTCTTTAAACTGTATCTGTAACTGTAAAACTTCAAACTTGTAAATATCTATAGTATTTTTTATACTAGCCGTTTCCCGTGACTCTGTTCACGAGGATTACAAAAGTAACTTAGCTATGCGTAGCTTATATATAGATCTAACTTCAAGAAAGTTTTTATTTTTTTTATTTGGTTTGATTTTGATTAAGTTTTTCATTAAACTCACGTTGCACTTAGGAAATGTAAGAATAATCTTTATCTGCGTTAGTCATAATTGTAAAAGGCTTTAAATGCTTTGCAAAAGCCTTTCTAAAGCCAAAGCCAAAAACGTATTTCACCTTTATTAATTTGGATCGCGAAATAGACCCGATATTAATTTAAAATGTGTACAAGTCGCGATAGTTTAAAAATAATAACTGATTGTAGATTCAAAAAATATCTATACATATGTATAGCCATGATAAGCTTATTTAAATTTTAATTAATCCTGATAAAGACGAATATGTATAGAATGCTAAATTCACCGGCAGCGATACGGTAGCTCAATTGGTAGAGTGATTTCCCAGAGGTCGCAGCTTTGGATCCTTGCCCGTATTGGTTTATCTTTTAACTCTATATTTAGATAGAAAGATATATATAATCTTTAATGGACACACAAAAACAGTACAATATACAGTGAAATAAAAGAAAGATACACAAAAGGGGTGCAAAGGCGGTCTTATTGCTAAATCAAATATTTATTTAAAATTTGATTGTTCGTTTGTATTGTAATTATGATTCATAGAACTAAATGTTTTTGATAAATCTGAGGTCATTTTATTAAATATTGAGTATATATCATTATAATATAAAAAATAAGAACTCAAGTCTTTGACAGCGTTCATAATATTTTTTATTATTAATATTTTGGCTTCCAGGCTTCGTATAATGATAAATAATACAAAATATTTTGAACTTGACCTTAGGCTATGCAACTGAGAACTGCTTCCAATTTCATTCCGTAGTTTTTGCAAAAACAGACAAACAAACTAATCTCCTAATCATAATTACTTAGATATCTATTGCTCTTGAATAAATTTCAAACATTGTTTTCTAAATATCTCCAATGTTAATAATGATATCTGTTTATCAAAAACATTTGGTTCTTTGAATCATAATTACAATACAAACCTTTCAAATTTTAAATAACATCAAAAAACCTCATTCCAAGTATAATATATATTAAAATTATCTATTTCTTGTTTTTCCGAAATAATTTATACTCTGGAAATTATAACTCAGAATAGTTCTTAAACATTCTAACAAAGAAAGAAACAGACTTATGTTTTATGAAATCCAAGACGATGTTGCCTACAAAGACTTATATATTTAAATAAGTACATTCAACCCGATACCACAGCTTTATTAACAACAGTTTTTTAAATCTTTACTAATATCCTTTTAGTTACTTCTTCCTTATAAATGACGAAATGTAAATATATGTAGAGATATATGAAGATAAACTTTAATTATATATTTTTATTAATAATCTAAGTCTATTAATTTTCTAGTCTATTTTATTCATTTAAAGTCTAAAACCTGTAATCACTTATACGGGAACAATGATAAACCCTCAAACGCTTGACTTATATTAGATTTTAAATGAATGCACTGTATATATTTACTAAGGAATAGCGTTTATATGCAAATGTATGTACATGAATTATAGGCTTGCCAACATTCCTCGGTAAAATGTTAGTTGCTAGACCATTAGGGAATATGTAAGATATTTAGTTTACACTTTTTAAAAGCTATCTATTTTTTTAGTCTTCTTAATAAATTCAATAAATTGAATTGCACATATTGTTCAATTAACCTTCAATTAATTCAATTAAACTATAAAATATTCTATTAGTATTTAACACTTAATATTTTCAAAAATGTACAAAAAAAAATATTTTATAGGACTTTTAATTATTATTAAAGTACATAACTTTAATCAAAAGATATTAAACCAAACTAATTAGGCTTTAAAAGTATCACTTTACGTCGTTATAAAATTCAACATTTTCGTTCGTGTAACGTAAAACGAGTGGTTTTAAGCAGCCACGTGTAGGTTTTCTAATTCTAATTAAATGCAATTATCCCAGAGCTCTACCACAAGGCCATTATTTAGAACTCTACACAAGCTAGACTGGATGCTTTTAAAATATATTGTGAGGACGTTATAATTATCAAGCTATTATGTCTCTACAAATTGAAACAATTTTTTATTAGGACTTCTGTTTTGATTTTATTTTTTTTCGTAATTTGTAGTATTGCTATGATTCATATTTCTTATTGAAATATTGAATACACTTTAATGACCTATAACAATTTTGTTTTAAAATCACCAATTAAATAAAATAAAAAAACAAGAAAGATACTAAAGCTTTTTATTTTCGATTCTAATTGAGAATATTACATTAGGATATGCAGTCAAAATAACTAAAAAAGGCAGGGATTTGAACCCGCGACCTTTGGGATCCCATAGCATCCAATTGCGCTGCCAATTGAGCTACCATATCGCTTTAATGATCCAGTACTGTCCAGTATCTCTGCGAATTCCTACCTGGTTTATTTTTCATTCTATTGCATTTAAAAATTAAACTAAAAAATATATATTAAAAAAATATGAAAATAGGCTATTAAAATAAGTACGTCTGTTAGAGTTAACATGCAAAAATTTAAATTTAATGAAGTTTTCTGTGAAATTCATAATCTTTTTATGAAGATTGAACGTAAAAATAAAATTAGGAGGCAACGAACTCAGCGAAAGGATTAAACGCGCTAATGTAATTTGTCTGTTGTATTTTTAGCTGGTTTTTTAAATAAATAAAAACGTATTTGAAATATTACTTAATTCTTTAAAAGAACTTATTTCTTAAGTAATTTAGTAGATTAAAATTATTTATATTTTGTTTATTTTTATGTATAAATTTTCACTTGGATAAATAAAATAGGTTATTAGATTTTATTTATACTATTATATAAACATTAGATATAATTTTACATAAATATAGAATGAAAAATAAACCGACACAGACAGGGATTCAACCCCGTGATCATTGGGAGACCATCCCGTTGCTAATTGAACAACCGTATTTAGTAGAGATAATTGGTAGAGCGACGGGATGATTTCTAAATGGTCATAGGTTCATTTCCCAGCCTTTATTTATTTAAAATTTAAATAAACTTCACATGGCTCTACATGTTAATAGATATTTTCAAACAAAAATACTATTATTTAATAGTAATAAAAATCCTTCACAGCAAACATTGCATTGTACCAATTTTCACAAATCTCTGTTTACGTAAAATGTAAACGCTTTCAGAAAAACAATCTGAGACCGCATTAAGAGATAAGAGATACTTTTATTATCAATCCCTTGCCTGTTAACGGCTGCTGAAAGAAAATAGTCCCTTATGTATCAACGTGTATATACATTAAATATATATTAAATATATAATAAATATGTAATATGTAATAAATAATATATAATAAATATGTATATATATTTATACATATTTATTAAATAATGGACTGGTTTTATCCAAGTTTATAATATATATAGTTTATATACATATATTTATTTGTAAATAATAATCATAAAATATCTATAATATTAAGAGGAAAGTTAAGTTTGTTTGTAAGCAATAAACTTTTAAATTATTCAACGGATTTAAATAATTTATCGCATTAGAAAGTTTTTTATTTTTCTTAAATTTTTTTTTACCAATAGTATATATGAATGTGAATTGGTTTGTCTCACGTATTTACATCTTTAATTAGCCGATCATCATACGATTCTGCAATCAGATATAAAAAAGACTGAGTCCCCTCTATACCAAAAATTAGTTTGTTCCCAGGTGTTAGAGAATAACTTTTAGACGGCCGGATACATTACTGGTTTTTTTTAACATATTGAGTGCGAACCAAGCCACTGGCAAAAGCCAGTTGTCAATTAACATTTTAAAAAATACAAATTTCGTCGGAACATGTAACAATGTAAATTAATACTTTACAATAATACAGATAAAATCCCAATATATACACTATTATAAAGCTATAAAATATAATTATAAAACCCAAGCGGAGTCGTTATCAAACGCTAGTTTATAATTAATTGAGCGTGAAACACAGAAATCAATCAGAGCTCTTTTAATAATAAATAAGTCTCAGTACTTTAAACCCTCCAGTTAATTATATTGGTTATATCAGTATTTATGAATTCATGTTTAATTAAAAAAAAATCGTAACTGTAAAGATAAATTATATATACTCTTAAACCATATTTTTATACATATTTTCATTAACGAAATTTTATAACAATACAATTTTGATCGATAAAAGGACCAAACCTTTCGTAGAAAACCTCTTTGGCATGATCGTATGATCAAGAGAGCTTATCTTTTTTATCTTTGATATAGGTTACAGAATTCTTGGTTTGTAAAAATATAATATTCTTGGTTTGGAAAAATACGGAATTTTTGGTTTGGAAAAATACAGAATTCTTGATTTGGAAAAATATGGTATTTGTGTAAGATATCGTGTTACGAATATAAAAAAGAAATTAATACATTTCAATATTAAAACTTGTTACTATTAATTAAAATATAGATCATATAGAATTGTGGCACTTATATTGGCCGCATTTCCTTTTTGAACAGCCACGCTAATTCTTTAAGAGATAATAGGCCAGCTCATGCCATTGTATACAGCAAAATATGGTAACATCCTTTACATGTGTGTGTAAATATGTATTTGGTTTATATGTAATTTTTCACTATCGATGCATATAACACAAAGTATTCTCTTTGCAGAACAGGTCGCCCCCGCCCTCGCACCTCCCCACCGCCCTCCTCTACGCACCCGCGGAGCCGCTAGAGGTAACGTATCATCTATCTTTATAACTATCGTTATATAATAACTAGTTATTTTACTTTCATATCTAGTCAAAGTCAAGTTTTGTGTTTACCAAATACGTTTTTGAAATAGAAAGTTGTAGAATATAAATTTTGTCTAGCTACTATGCGTGTTCCCGGAACGTGCTTCCCGCGTCTGCGCCGCCGCATGCGGTGCGGCCGCGCGGTCTGGCGGCGAGTCGCGTGCTGTCCGCAGCGCCAGAGAAGCGCTGGAAGCCTTCCGACGAGATTTGGACGCGCGACAACCACACGTTGTAGTGGTTGACGCGCGACAAACACAAATCATGGATGCTACACTATTGGCACGGTGAGTTATTCGTATTAATATAAGAATTTAAAACATATTTCCTTATAAATTCTATAAATAAACTAAAAACAGATTAAAATATACATTTATAATAACAAAATCCTTAAGATGTTGAATGATACTTTGAATACAGACTAATTAAGAATAATGATCGCGTCTGGTTTGGTTTAATTTAGTTATGGTTCGGGTATGGTAGCCGCCGGCTAGACCGGTAACTCGTTAATGATTTGAATAAAACGAATCAAGTTTGTAGCTAAACTTAAATTAAGATATATATACACATAATTGTTTTATATAAAGGTTTATATATCTTTCGTTATATATTACATTTACGACTAATAAAAGATTGCGGTTACACGCTCAAGTAAGGACGGCCTTGACCGTATAACCTATTTGCGATGTTTTCTGTTCAAAAATGTTCCTCAAAAATATAGTGAAGTGCATTTCCTTTTTGAAGGAGAAGAAGTTATTTTAAAACTTCTTTAAGATTTTCGTTCAATATAAGGTATTTTATAGAATAAATTTTTGTATTTTTTATATGTTATATTACTCGTAAATGTATGAAAGTTTATTATTAGAATTAATTTATTGAATTTTTAGTAAAAAAAAAATTTAAATGACCAAGAAATTTATATGATGCGTGCGTTGAGGCTTATTAAATTTTATTAAAAAAATTTAATATTTATTTAAAGATATGAATTTATAATAAAACAAATCATTATCAATAAACTTATTTGGTGCGTTGCGGCTTATATTAGAAGAAAAATATAAATTTTTATTCAAAGAATTTAATATTTATATTATAAGAAATTAACTTCAATTACAAAAATGTTAAAAGCAACTATTTTTATTTTATATCATCATTTCTTACTTTAAAAAATATTTCCTCTATCATGGAATGAAACTAAGAAAAGTTAATTAAACCGAAGCTACTAGACTATTTAGTAGGTAATTGGATCTTCTTATATATTACATATTTATTATATGAGGAATTATTACATTTTCTTTGCTTTTTTTTATAGCTAACATTGTAGAGCTTCGCCCACGCTAAACTGTACTAAAAAACTATTCTTGTACTATAGACATTATGTACAGACTACAGTTGCCCAATCTCATATTTTTACTATATACTTATTTTCTTTAAGATTGGTCAAGCCTTTTCAATTCTAGACAGACAGACACAAAACTTAAAAATATATTTAATTTTGTGTCTGAAGCAATTTCTATAGTTATCATTAAATATAAATCTAAATACAGATTGAAATACTAATATGTATATAGTTCAATACAATTAATATATTATTAAGAAGAGTACTCACTGAAAGCATTTGAGCTTTATATCAGTGAATACGTTGAAACGAGCTTTACTTGAATATATGGAGTAATGCAACTTCGAAAATCACAGTAGTGTGTACACCGCTGAATACTGACCTTACAGACTTCAATAGTACGCCAAATGAACATTAAATATACATACAATTTCATATTTATGTTTGTTTGTATGAAGCGCATTGTTTGATGCCAGTCGAATACAATTCTCTACGTTATTATCGAGTAATCTTTTTTTTAATTTGGTTTTAAATTCTTCTGTTGTGAAGTTATATTACATGTGAAATTTTTCAGTGAATTCCTTAGCTGGTTATTAAATATCAAACAAAAGAATTTTCATTTCAAAGAAAATAATTTTAAAACATTTCTAGCTGAACAATAGTACCTTATATTTGTAAATAAGAAAAAAATGTACACAAAGAGTTACTCAGCGGCAAAAAATTCAATTAAAAATTTTCAATTATTTTTAATTTATTTTGCTAAAATTCAAAATTATTTTGCCTATATTTATGCTTTTATAAAGTATTTATACCAATGCTTTTGTAATATTTCAAAGCTATTGAATAGTATTCATAAACATTTTCTAAGCTAAATGCTTTTATTTTATTATTTATATTAGAGTCGAATGAAATATATGATAAATTCATTACTACCCAAGATGTCATAAAAATGACAAAGATATTAAAAATACAAAAGTTTTTGAATATAATGAGTTAAGTACAAATTATATTGAAATAGTATTACGCGGTCACGTAAATTTCACCTACAGTAAACTATATCATAAATTTATTTGTCAAATGTAGAGTATTCTCTTAAAAACTTAAAATAACTTAATCATGAATAAGATATGCTGATATTTTCACATGTTGTACTGTTTCTAGAAATGAATAAATTATAATACACTTAAGGGAAAATAAAATAATAATTAATGAATATATATTATATAATTCTATTTAATTTATTCTATATATTTTATTGAGGTACATTTGAATAAAAAGGAACTGGTTCACACACTAGGTGTAGACTTAACAGAGGCGTTTGGGTGTTGACAATTGGAAATCAGATGTGTAGGAACAATTCTTTGATATAAAGTTTTTTTGAGTGATAGAACAAAAAAGTTATGTCTCATATAAAATGTACATTGGTGTGCTTCAGGGCGATGTATTAGGTGCTTTGCCATTTATAACTTATGACAAATTTACAATGATAATGAAATTGTAAATTTTGCGGTTTTGGGATTGTAATTTTTGTTAGTGAATAAATATAATATTTTTCGAGAGTTATAGTAATAATGCTATAAACAATGTAATCAATTGTTTATATTATTTGAAATATTGCTGCAATCAAATAACAGTTAAACAGTAACATTTTAACAAAACAAATATAATTGGAAAATATGATTCAATATTTAAACTTGAACGAACGAATGAAATAAAGAAAATTCATAGGGCAAAATTCTTCAGTCCATATATCGATAAATGCGTAACGTAAAAACAAAAAGAAGGCTCATTTGTAACAAAACTAATTTCATAGTACTGTACTTTTATAGTATATGTACCAAAAAAAGCAAACAGCTTCTGCGTAACCCAAACACTTTGGTACGGTTATAATCTGTGGAAATTCTTCTTACAAAGGCGGAACATTTAAACACCAGAAAAGATAAATAAGATCTATTATCAGACTTCAACTCATTCATCCATTAAGTTTTATTAATCTAAGCACTGACTTGGCTTTATTTTTATATCTATGCCGTTGTTGTATTTTATAGGATGAATGAAAATGTGTTTGAATTTTTCAAGAAAGCAAAATGAAAAAACAATATTCATGTTTGAATATCTATGCCATTATAGCCATTATATTATAGCCTTTATAGCCATGTTAAGCTTATTTCAATTTTAAATAAATATAGAATTAATAATAAACTGATACGGGCAGGGATCGAACCCGCGACCTCTGGAAAACCGTCCATCTACCAATTGAGCTACAGTATCTCTACCCTCAACAATATTTGTCTCATTCAAACAATTTGACACAAGCCTTCTAAACATGCCATGGCCATAAGTAAATTGATAATATTTAATTATTAAGTGTTAGATAGAACAATTGGCATTGTTCTAATAAAATTCAATTTAGTTGACATTCCAATTTCAAAACAATATAACTGTCAATACGTTGTCTCTATTCTATTTTATAATAATATTTATTGGAGTATTGGATACGATATTTATAAGCTTATTGATGTATTAAAATTAGCTTATAAAAATAAAGTTAACATATAAATTAAAAAAAAACCACTTGGTAAAAAACGATACGGCTCAACGTATCGTTTTTTACCAAGTTTTTTTTGCACAGGATTACGCAAACAGCACATATAGATTTGTACTTTATACATATATTTTGCGGTCAATCTTTATAACTTTAAAAGTCATAAAAATTCAAGTGAAATGAATTTTGATTATGCATGATTTAGTCGTTAGTGCCGGTATTATAAAATGATTCATGATGTTTATACATGCAAATTATATAAACTGCTTCAAGTAAATTTTCATTAAAAGTATATTTAAATAAAAAATATTATCATCCTTTTTAGAAAGAATATAAAATTACCTTAATAATTATAACTGTGTTATTTTTAATTCCTTCAAATAATATGATTAAAGATTAACTTCTAAATTAAAAATAAATGAGTTTCTGAGCTTTACAATTTTTTTTTATCCTGCCAGTGTAACATTATTTTGTGTTTCAAAATGCCTAGAAACATTTATAAACTTTAACTTATTTAAATTTAAACTATAAATATAGCGATACAGTAGCTCAATTGGTATAGCGACGGAACGCTTTCCCTGAAGTCGCGGCTTCAAATCCCTGCCCGTGTAAATATTTTTTTCATTATATATTTACTCAAAACATAATTTTGATTTATTAATCCAAATATTTATTTATTTATTTATAAATGTACAGTTTAGTAATATATAACATATGGGTGAAGTACTGTACTCCTAGCTAGGTTATAAAATAATCTGTATTATGGAATAGACGATGAGTCTTCACCATAATATATCCACAAATTTTCTTTCACGTTACGATTTCATAAAGAATGCATCAGCATTAAGCACTTTTCCTCATAAAATATAAAGCGCCATAAAGTATTACAAAATATAGATAAATAATAAAATGGCGGCTTATTAAATATTCTAAACACTGTCCTTATAGACTGAAGTAAAGATTGTAAGACAAAGCCTTTGTCTTACTCAAGATGTTCTTTATGTAAGAGCATTTGACAATCAATATTTCTAAAAGCGCTGACGCAAACACTCGAACATTTCGAGGTGATTGAATAATACCACAGTAAATAGTACTTCAATGTTTATTTGAAAGTTCGTTTGGTCGCTAAAGTTTATGAGATTTTTGAGTCTCCTCGACCAGACAGCTGATATTTTCAAGCAGACATAAGTATACGAAAAGTGATCTAAAACGTCATATCTCATATATATGTCTGCACGTGGTTTTGTCACTGAACTAGCTGAATATATTTTGATATTTTTTTAGATGGACAATTGGTTACAAATTAAACTTCAGTATTGTTTTTTATAAAGAACAAGTAAATATATGTGTACTAACTAATACATAGTATAATACGATATAACTTCCTATATCTTTCTCGTGTATTAACCATGAAAATTAATTAAGAAAAAATACTCGTAAACTGAAAGTATTAACGCAATCAGAACCAGCTCAAATACATGAAATATATTAGCTTAAGAAAGCCAATATCCCATCCGATGCTACACAATGCCAAGCTTGGTCATCTGACATTGATCGAGGGTTGACCCAAATAAACTCGGGTCATTTGTGGCGATGTCAACTCTTCCAATACCTTCGACGGACCCTTTGAGGAGTTGTTATGGATTTCTTTGATTAAACTTTAGTATGAGAATTATGGAAATAAGTTTATTTAGTTGTCTCAAATGTATCGGAAATTTTATTTTGCTTTTGTTAAAATAACAGTACAAGCAGAATAAATAACAGACGAGGCTAACTTTATTAATAACAAAATAAATCTATATCTTGTAAAGGTATCACTTTCTCAGTAATTTTTCAATTATTGAGGCATCATTCAACACACAAACAAATATAATGTTAAATAGTAAAATTCATGATACAATTTAACATCTATGTGTTTTATAGGGTAGAAAAAAATATATAAAATATATAGTAATGGACTCTTGTCATCTTATTCAAATATTGACAGTATGTAATTATATTCATCTGGATATCGTTACGACAAAGATCCAACATCTACATTAACTTTACCAATATAAGTATTTATCATAAAAATATTTTTGCCACATGGGCATCGAACCTGGGGCTGACAATCCCAGACGGCATATCTAGTAGTTTACCCAGGTAATGACAATAATACTATTTTTATTTTAAGTGCCAAAACTTTCTTCTTTCTTTAAAATAAATATTGTTCACGAGAACTAAGTCTGAAATAATTTTAGATTGATTTATAGAGACTTATAATAATTTATTTATTCTCTGGAGAATCATTTATTTATCCTCCAGAGAATATAACACCTGAGCCTGAAATAAAGTTTATTCACAAAGCTTTAAGTCTATATATAAATTGAATTTCAGACGCTATTATACAACTATTTCATACGGATTGGTAATATCCTACCAAAGCTCTACTGAATTCGACATACCTTTGATCGGATTAAATATTGAAATAGTTAATATATATATATATATATATATATATAGTAACAACAACATACAATAACATTTCTATATTGTAGGCTTATTATTACATTATATTTTGATAGTACTTCAAATAATACAGTTTAATGTATTTTTCACAATATAAAGAACGGTGGTTGGTGTTGAGTTTAGACGCGGCCATTCAAAGTCATGTTTCATGTCATTGACAGTGTTTTTATTGGATGGATCGGATTAAAATACTTTGTTGATAACTGTCAATTGTTTGACAGATTTTCGTTATTGATAAATGAGATTATCAATATTATAGATATTCTTGAATACATTACAAACCAGAAACTGGAAGTATTATCAAATATGATTATAGAGCAAACTAATTAAATACCCACTATAATTTGGTATTTCAAATAGGTCTTTCATATACATTCAGCAGAGGTCAATAAAAAAATATCGTACGATATTATAATATATGGATTACTTAGAAAATACTCATATTATTATATTAGTACGTAGACTTGTCTCTCACTCTGAATGGTCATTATAAGTGTTGGAAATAATAATTATATTTGCGACTGAAGCGCTGAAAATAATATGAAATATAATTACAGCAGATTACGAAATCATCAGTCAACTATGTAATAACTTTTATATATAAACTTATATTCTATAGAATCAAAACGTCAAATATATTCCCTGTTTGTATGTCATCTATATAATATATTACAATATTAATATATGTATACAGTGTATATATATATATATATATATACACATGTAAACTGAAGTCTTATAAATGGAAAATGCACTTACGTATCCGTCCTATCGAGCACTTTAGTGCGTCCGTCCTTTATCCCTGTCCCATGTTCGTCCTTGAAAGGAATCAACCTCCCGAATACTTGTCCCGTTCCGTTCCGTAATGTCAAATGTCTGGAACTATGCGGACACTGTAAAAGCTTTAAAGGTTCCATTGCATGTCAGACCACAACTCCATTAAAATATAGCTCTAGCTTTTACTGCTATTATTGCTTTTCCATTTAATCAATATATTATGATATAAATAAATATACAAATTTAAAATATTTACAATTATCAATATTATGTGTTTATAAGGTATAGAGTTTTTTTTTTAATTTCACATCTGAACGTAAGTTTTCTTTTTATAAATAATCTATTCTGAAATGCGATGAGTCCAAATGTAATAAATAGAAGATAAAAAATATATGAAATTGCTTTACACATGTGTGTGTGTTCATATTGTTTATATGTGTGTGTATGTGTTTGTGTATGTGTGTAGCTTGTTGCAAATATCATAAAAAACGCAGTCGTTATCTCCATATGATGATAAATTGTATAATTAAAACGCTATCACGAATAATCATAAATACAGATAATTCAAAATAATCGTGAACACAGTGCGCAGATGGTCCTTGTAAGTTTTTATTTTATAAAAAATATAATTTCTAAGCATTATTTAAGTGTATGTGGTTTTTATTTTCTAAAAAATATTATTATAGTAAAAAATACTTAATTATTTTAACCAATATCTTTTTTAACCCATATATATATATTTCTTTTTTAACTATTGTAGATTGAACTTCAAGCTTAGTGAATATTATAAATTAGATCTATTTACTTAAAAAAAATATTTATCTGTAGGCTATTGAATAATATATGTTAACCAAAAATACATTACACTTTTTTGTTTCAGAGCTATACGGGGAATGAAAAACACTCAGCACGTAATTCTTATAGCAGTTGTTAAAAAAAGGTAAGTCAAAACGAATACAATTAATAATGAGAGAGTATTTTAATTAGATGCAGCCATAGAATTTCTTGCTGATGCTTCCGTGAAACTAGCGTAATATTGTAATAATATAAGTAACGGCTATTTATAATAAAATTCTTTGACTTTTGAATTGACTTTGAATATAACAATTTAATTTATTTCGTAATGACTTTGAATATTACAATTTAACTTATTTCTGAATTATTTAATTTACATTAAATTTCATCTTAAATATCTATAATTCTGTTGTTTCACAACCGCGAAACTAGAGTCTGTATCAATACCTATTTATAATAAAATTCTTTGACTTTTGACTTTGAATATTACAATTTAATTTATTTCATAATGATTTAATTTAATCTTTAATATCTCATAGTTCGATCTGTTAATTTTATCAAAAGCTCGTAGCTATTCATTAAAAACAACTCTTCAGAAATGAAAGTAGTATTCATAAGATAACACAGATGATATCTTAATTATAATATAATAAAAGATTAAATTGAAACATGTTTTATATCTGAGCCGAGATAAATGCGGTTAATATAATAGCGGTTAGGCCGGTATTACTTGCTCTTACAAATTGAAGCGGTCATTTTAAAATGTTTAGTTTAATTACTTAAATATAAAATGTAATCTAAACTGGTTGTTGAAACTTTATGTAACAAAAATGACTTACGGACAGATTATATATAAATTTTATGTTTTTATATATTATGTACTATATTTCTATGACCCATTTGTCACCATTGTAAATAAAAATGGTCTATGCGGATAATTATATTTAATCAAAAGAGAGCGCGTCACATTTGACCTGAATTTCAGTTAACAATGAAACTCCAACTCTACAAAATCCTGACATAGAGTCTGACGTTTCAGTGAATTATATGCCTGTATGAAATAAAAAACTATAGCTTTGGCTTCGTATGAAGCACAGACGTTCAGTCGTGATATTTATCTCGTATTATATATGTATTTAATTTGTCTGCAGTCATATTCCAAATTATTTGTTAAAGTCAAGTTTTATTACTTCGTAATGTGACAAGTGTACTAGTATTTTTTTAAATTTTAATATAACGTTTGTAGAGAAAGTATTTGCTACTAGGAATTTTACTAACCTTCTTGCTTTATTCCATTTTTTATGTTATGTATTTGTGAGATATTGTAAACCAACTTTTTTAATTCATGTCCATGTTAAATATATATATATATATATATATATATATTAAATATTTTTAAGCACTCATAAATGTAAAACTAGTACTCGCGATGTCTGTACAAGGGCTGCAAAGAAACACGATACGGTTGAATAATATACAACTTTATAATATGGGTCTGTTATAATTCAATCTTAATTGTATAGCACAATAAAGATTGAATTATAACAGATGTTTTGTTACTTTAAAATTTTCTGAGTTGTGAAATAAGAAAATATACACACTTCTTGAAATAATGCTAAAATATAAAACAAACGTTATCAAAGAATTGAACAATTCGTGTAACAAGCAAGAACACAATTAAATTACCCGTTACAATATTAGTATTGATTTTCCAAGGAAAATAATCTTCCGGTTACTTAAAAAAAGGAAAAGATAAGCCATTTCTCATTTTTTCTTTTAAAATAAATGAGATAAAGGAGTACAAAGGAAACCCTTTCCGAGTTTTGGATTAACCCGCCCTTACTCGCGTTGTAAATAACAATGCCATTACACAGAAAACCTTAACGAACCGGATTACAATATTCGAGATTTTGACAAATAAGCATTTCGAAATCATATGTCAAGCCAAAGTACATTAAATTGATTTATTACATTACATTTCAGCAAACATACGAAATAAACCATTCCCAAGCGAATGACCCAAAATCACTCAATGCCAGCATACAGGCCTAGTACCTATTCCTTCAGACCTAAATTCCAGGTGGAAGGCATTAATTTTGCTCGTCGATTAAATAATAATAAATATTTGGACATTTCCAAAGATCAATCCATCCCAAAACTAGCAAAGCTATTGGTACTAGATAACTGATGATCATACATTAACTATTTTTTATCGTAATATATCAACCATACCCAGATCCAAAAAAAAAAAAAGTTTTATTAAAAATACTCCAACATGGGGTCGAAACCGCGATCCCCACAAAAGGCGAAATAACGAATGCAACAATAACCTACACTGCTATCGTATCAAAATATATATTTAAACAGAATACGTACAGAGCAATATTAATCAGAGACGTCAATTTCATTACATTAGTCTGTTTGATGACCCCGAGCCTACACAATTAACTTGATAGATGGGGTCGCAAATTACTGGCGTGGTTAAACCACCCCTTCAAACAAAGGCCGAATCTCACTTGATTTCATTAAAGCCGACAAAGATGCGAAGGGTATTTGACTAGACACGTGAAAGTTTATTTTACTTGCCACTAACGCTGTTAGACTGTTGGGTTTTATAATTCAGTTATAGTATATTTGTTCATCAGGGAAAATTTGCTTACTGGAATTTTTTTTTACCACAGCTGGTTTATTTTCAATTTCATAATTCTTCAATATACTTTTTCTAGAGATTTTATGTGGGTATGTCATTTTAATTAATAAAACCATTCTATCATGTATTTATAAATGAAACTGGATATTAAATATAATAAATCCCGGATGGATCAATAACTTCCCGGATAGAATGAAGGTTAGTTTCCGAGATGTACCCGGATATTTTGTTAAGGGTATTTCATATATCCCAATTCTTTGATTAAGTTATAGAAATAAATACTTATTTTCTTTATATATTTGGGTCCATATTTGTCTCTACTTTTTAGATTACAAGATCAACTTTAAAAGTGGTTTAAATTATTTATAGAAGCGACTCATTGAAGGTCGAAATCGGCTTGTTTTCTAAATAATTCATAATAACAATACCACCCAGTACGTAATCTCGATACGTCATGATCTAAAGATAGGTTGAAATGGATCATACATTAAAAATTTAAAACCTTGTCATAACCATTTTACATAAGAGAACAGTACCCCTACTACGAGTTTTGAATTTACGAAATGTTGATAGTTGTCAAACAAACACGTAATGAGTTCTTTTTTGTGATTTGTTTCCTATTAATGACAACCGAATAACATTTTTTTTTTAACGTCTGGAAGCTAATTGCTAAAAGGGAAGATGAGGGGCGGTTATGTGGGACTTTCACCAAACACTAAACCAGACGGTTGCCTCCTGCCGTCATTGTGGGACACCATGGGCATCCTGCAACGAGTGACACCCTCTCTTATTCGCAGGCTTGATAGATTGTGGACGGCTCACTCTACCCCCCACCCAAGCCTCATGCCAACCCAATAACAACCAAGCACAACCATAACTACATAACTTAACTCTTGTGACTGCTCGAAAACTATTACGTTTCGTCGTTTACGTTATTGTTAACGTTTCGTAACGTCAAAACTCGTAACAGGCACTGATCGAACCCACGCACGCGAACCAATATAAAGCAATAAAATTGAACAAGAAAAGTTATACAAATAGCTTATAAAGGTTTATTTATATTTACATATTGCAACGTATATTTCAGTATCCACTTTTTTACGAGTAGCTTTGTTTATTTATTAGTTACCCTACTTTTCAGATATTTTATTATTTTTATACCGTTCATTAATATATGGTTTAAAATTAAGCATATTTCTGATTGTTATTTGTTTACCTGGATCATTTATTACCAAGTTTAAATGTTGAAAGATTTATTTTCATATAGATATTTTAAGGATTCCTTTTCTGTCTTCACAATACTTATATAACAATAGTATTTATATTTTTTATTGGCTGTGGCGATAAATTCCTCAAATAACAAATCGAGTGAATTTTACACGAAATTCTTATAAAGAATTCCTAATTTAACAAAGAATTTCTATAAATTCGACTTTTGTATTACATTAATAATATTTACGACGATATTTTTTTTCTTCCATTGTTCAAAAATCAATAAATTTTCCGTTAATAAAGAAAATTTGAGACGAATTTATCTAACAATTACTGGTATGGCTATAGACTAAACAAAAGATGAAGTTTGTTAGAAGTTTTCCAATGTAGCTACTGAAGATAGAGTTACCACAAACTTCATATCTCATTTAATAACATCGGAAGATCAATTCTCTTATATCCACAAACGAGGTTTGTACAATTAGTTTTAGTTTTAAGAGATAATAGTATCTTGTTATTTTATCTTAATTTCATATAAAAGTAGCCTAGTATTATTAGAAAATACTTCTCGTTTTAAACATCTATATAGCTTATTTTATTGCCATTTAAAAGCTATGGAATAAAAGGTCCATATCGGTTTACGAGAAATTATATATATATATATATATATAGTTTAATAGTATTTCTTGGTTCTAGAACAACGTTCCATATCCTAACACATACCTAGGTACTGCTATTTGAGAAGTGTGATAATTCTCCCTGATCTCTTTGTCGGTCTTCGAAATCCTCTCCATAATATTGAATTCCTCGAAAATCCTTCAAGAGCCACAGACTGAACTGTCGCAGACGTACTCTATTATCGTCTCTACTAAATAAAACTTTAATCCGAGTTAAGTCTAAAAAAATATTAATCAATAGTCTACAGACTTCTATAATTATGTGTCAAAGTTTTAAATAAAAACTTTAAGAATTTAGACTTTTTTTTCAAATAATATGTTCATATTTTTTTGGCCATTAATGTTTATTAAAATATGGCTTATTTTTTTTTTAATATCACAGAAAATAATATAATATATTAATCATTAATGTTTTTAGTCTGTGGCGCTCTCTGACCGTAATTTATTGAGTTATTCGAAATAGCGGCACCTCCGGCAACTCTACACTCTACGTACGATGAACACCCCGTATATCAGATTAAATAAATCAACTATGCGTTTATAAACCTTGCTATAATAAAATACTGTTTCATTTAAAAATAAAGTTTCGTATATATTTATTTAATATTTATCTATCACCTATCTAGAACTATCATCAGTACATTTCTAGAACGTACTTCAAAGGCGGCATTGGTAGGTTCATTCCAAATTTGGTTAGGTAGGGAGAGGAGCGCAACCAGTTGATGGTGAGCGTGAATGCGCATTTTAAAGGGGCCCCTTAAACCTACACTTGGGTCGCAAGTCCCAGGGGCTGTTTGCACTCCTCTCCCTGCAACGCGATGGGTCCGGCACACGCACGATGAATCCATGAAATGCTAAGAAGCTTCTCATATTTTACTCAATAAAAAAACGATTTAATTTATCTTGTTGCCTAGCAACTAACATGCCTTTCAAATACAACAATAAAAAAAAAATAAAAATATCAGCTGAATAATGTCTGTATTTGTACTATGTAACTAATATTACAGTACTATCTGCCTCGTGACAATGTTTTGAGGGTCGCAGCGCGCAAACCGACACATAGCGTGACTTGAATATCGCGAATGACGTCTGCCTCGCTAACGATGGCTCTACACGCTACCTTGTTTTATATGGGCTGATTTTAATTTAAATTCTTTACTTTTTATTGGACAGATTTTTTAAACTGCGTTTAAATCTGCGCATAGAAAGTAATGTCGGGTTACAATTGTTTAAATTTGTTTTAAATACATATTGTTTGTTAAAATCATAAATAATATATATTTTAGATATATAATATTAAAAATCTATAATATTAAAAATCAAAACTTGGTTAAGTTACATAGATATGGTATAGTTGAACTTTTAACGACGTCTCTTCATGCGAAATATGCTCACGTATCACAGAAAACCGCTCAATTGGCGTAATAGATTCGCGTTACATGCGCTAAGCGACCCGATTTAATGGAAATGAAAGTTAAAAAATTAACATATCTACTGAATTTCATTTTGATTTATATTAATAACAAAATTATACGAAAGTCATAAAATATTTCCATTTTATTTAAACTGGTGAATGCAATTTAAAATTCAATACGCTATAGCAGAGACGGTTGCACAATTAGTAAAATCAATATGCAAACTGCAGCACTAAAGATAAAGGATGAACGTATCCTCCATATGTTACTTTTAATTTAGCCCTTTATTTTAAGGGACGGATTACAATCCGTGTCCAATTAGGGATGGCATTAAAAGAACATTGACATGTTTTCAGTTGCCCCCAAAAGCAAAACAATATGTTTAAGTATATAATACTTTTTAAATAATTGTAATAAGCTTCAAGAATTATATGAAAACGAGAGTGAATTAAAATTCCTGAGGTAAGCCTTCGGCGAAACGTTATTAGCCTTATACACTTAGTAACTAAGTAAGGTAAAAAATAAACAGTTTTAATTAAACTAGCTGTAACGCAATACCGTAAACCCTTTTAAGGTTTTAAGTAAACCTCCAAGCCGAGATGTAACGTCAACGTCAACATCTGGTGATATGTAGAGACTTTTTATTTAAATTGTATTTGGTAACATAGAGTCGCATATGCGGTTCGTGGATATGAAAGAGTTTGAAAATTGGAACAATACTAAAGCACAAACGTTTTATATACTAAAATGTGGCGATAATTTAGAAATATATGGTCTCTACTTATGCGAAATAATATTTTATATTGGTTAAGATTAGACTTTAACGCGGTTCATAAATTTTACTCTGAAGGATATAAAAGTTATTATTTATAAACTGACTCAAAATAAGTCAACACACACAACACTTCTCGGCTTCTCGACGCCCCCGTAAAAGTACTTTATATGCGATAAACGGACACGAATTTTGATTTTCTGCCCGTCATCCCATTTCGCGTTTCAAATAAACGTAATATATTGACATTTATCCGTATCCAACTGAAGCGGAGCTGAACAATGGAAATCGATTGATTTCTTTTTTGTTTTGTCAAATTTATTAGCAATTTTTAGTCGAGATACAAAAATCTCAGCGTTTTAATCGAAAATTAAAACATTTTTACTGTATGTCATACGGTAATTGGCAAAATATAAAGTAATATTCGATGGTCCATTGGTCCAGTGGTTAGAAACCCTGACCGCTGATCCAAAGGTAGTGAGTTCGAAACAATTCTGTATGTTGCTTTCTGTATGTTTGTTTTGTGTTTTCGTTATATATATATAAAGCCCTCGCACACAGAAATTATTCTCCTTTACATTTATTATAAAGTTATATAATATGTATTTTATATAAGCTAGATTATATTACTAACGGTACATTAAAACAATTTACATGTAAATAAAATATTATAAAATTTACTCGCATTTCCAGTAAAATACGTTATGAATAATCAACTTAAGTAAGAAATATTAAAATTATTCCGAAAGGGATTGCGTGTTAACCGTTATTAATTTACTGATGAATAAATTAATTAAAATACACAAAAGTACAATACACATATTGATTAAATGATGTTTTATAAAATAATAATTTTATAAACAAGACTAAGTCCGACGCTTATTAATATAATAAATTATTTTTCTATTTTCTCTTCAAAAATAAGGGAAAATCGCATTATGTATTCTATTTGTAGCCAATTACAGAGGCGTCCACATGAGGCAGTAAATTAATAATAAAATGAATCTTATAACCATGAGAGATATATTTTCTTAATGTATTAATTTGATAAGAAAATAATAAAATACTGACATTATTATTTTAAACACAATAACGATGAAACAAATAATAAAAACTTAAATACCTTAAAATTGTATTACTTACAACATGTTTTGAGATTTGATTTTAAATATTTAATTGAGATTATTAAATTTAGTATCGATTTTGTTAATTAAATCAATCTCTAACAAAAACGTATTCTTTACGTAAATAAATAATAAATAAATGAAACGTTTTATGATTATTTATGATTAGAAGAAACTCGTTCCGTATTTTTTTTTTCTGAGGTTTACGATAATGTCTTAAGGAAAAATAAGCTTATGAATGATTTATATATTTTTACTGAACCTACCAACTTTTATATTTATTAATTATTTCATTATAAAAAATTACCGAAGCATGATTCAGAAATATTTTATTGTAGATACCTAATAGTCCATATTGTAATTAGTCCGTGTAAAAGGGCGTATAAATTAACACATACCAATAAAAACATCAATCAACCTATAACATAAAATTAACAAATAAAAAAAATAACACGCCACAAAAAATCACATATTGGTTTATTAAAGTTAATGAAGCAATCCTGTTTTAGTGCCCATAAAGAATTACAAACGGACTATTCAGGGTTCGAATCTGAAAGCTTAGCGGTTTTTACCACCTTAGCCTACCATAAACTCTTAAAGCGATATTACAATAATCTTACTTTCGAATTCCTCCTAAAAGTAACGCCTTTCTATTGTTTCGATAAGTTTTGATGACGTCATCATAAATCATTAATTATGTTACGTCACTAAGCAGGTATAAAATAATTATGTTGTATAGAGCTCATGTTAAATCAAAGTAATATTATTGTAATATTGCAACAAGACTTTTTAAAACTATGATAGTTTTTAGGAGTTCATGGTAGAACCACAGAGACAATACATTATATAATAAATAATCGAGGTTTATGGCACCTACCACATATGGACGAGGGTTACAATTAAATAACATTCAATCACGATATAAAGCACCAAATAAAACACTTTCAAGGTTCCGTTATAATTTTAATTTTATGATATGTTTGTAATTAATTTTGATTTTGACATTTTAATACTTGTTACTTATTTGTTCTTTTATCATTTGTTTCATTTTGTTAAGCATTTTTTAATCATCTTTTTCTATTTACCGTCATATTTTTTTATAATCATGTAGAAAAGGTTATGTTAAATAAAATTCTATGCCAAGAACATCGTTAAAAGATCTACGAATCGTTGAAGAGAATTTCAATAAATTCTGTATTCTTAAATTTAAAAAGTCCAGTGTGGAGAGCACTTCGTTCAAAAATCTTTAAGGTATTTAAAAATTCACTCTTTGGAAATTATTTATTTTAAAAGCATTGGTTTTTATAAAATTAGTAAACGGTATTCTAATATCTTTATAGAAATGCTTAAAAGTAATTAATTTTTATTTACATTTGTTTTTATTTTAATAACCGTCAATCATTAGTTATATTATTACCTTGACTAAATTCATTCATTATTTTAATTGACTAAAACATAAATCATCAGCCTTGAAAATGAAATCGGTCTTTCAAATGGGTTTAAATTAACTATATATTAAATCAAATCATTTACGATTTCAGCGAATTAAACAAAACAAAATTTATTAAACATTAACAATTAATAAAATAACAATAAAAAAGGTAATTATTTTTTTATAATAAAAACAACAATCACCGCATTAATTCAATTTTATCAATATTTAAAGTAAGAGACAGACAAGCTTTAAATGCAATTTTGTTTTACTTACCTGTCACTAGCAGAGTATAGACGTGACGTGACACGGTTTGACAGGGTTTGAACTTTGCCATCCACATGTAATAAAGTTGCCAGACGCTAAAATACTTAGACAGGATAACTAGCACCGGCTCTGACGTGCTGGTTATTAATATTTATAAGTATAATATTAAATAATTAATAGAGTACTTTTACCAAGTCTATAACGGAAATACTTACATGGCTGATGGCTATGTATCACATTAAATATTTGGAAATCGTTACCCGCTAAATATTCTAACATTAAATCTTATCTAAGATTGCAATCCGTATGTAACTTTTAACTGAAATGAAGATGAACCGCTCCTGAAAACCTTACAGAGGCTTTGACTTTAGAACTAACGACATTAGACATTTGTATGTAATACATTCATAAATAAGAAAATTATATTTATATTTAATTATATGAAACTCATACAGCCTTATCCACCCATTTCATTATACAATTTAAGCGACACTTTTTCAACTAGCGTAGATCGCAACACATTGTAAAATGGATGTTAGTGAGTTAGGGCTTCTCTCTAATTAGTGGAAAGCTACTTGCTTTTTTTCAAGGTCAATTAGTGCCGATTTTAATGTAATGGAAGGCATTAACGCTAAATGTGTAAAAGTTTAATCTCGTTTAAATTATGCCAGAATTATAATCGTTTACGTTAAATGATTTAAAACATTACGTGGCTACGTTTTTATATTATGTATAACCTAAATGGTATAAATAAATATATACAATATATTCTCGTTGAGAACTTTACTGATTTCTGTTTATAATTTTTGTTTTGTAACTATAAGTGTTATTTCTTTGTTGATTACCCTCAAAAATAGCAAAAATAAGTAAAAAACAAATATTAATACCAAAAAATATCTACTTTATTAGCTTAAAATATATTTCTACTTAGTCAATTGTCACAATACAGAACTATCTATCTAAAGCACTAACTTTGTTTACTACGATTGCCTTTCCTATTTGTGTGTAAAACGGATTTTTTTTAAATAGAAATATTTAATGTCTAAATAACTATGCTAAAGAGTACATCTCATGAAACAAAACAGATTTCACACTTCTTACAAAATTTATTGACTGAAGGTCGGGGGGCTAAGTAACGGAAATACTTAGAGAATTTAACGTTTGAAGGCAGCATTAAAAACGTTAAAAGCAGCAAAGTCGGTGAAGCGCGGTACGTAATACATTTTTGACTGGATCTTTGCTGCTTTCGCGCCACTGAGCCGGAAGCCTCGCCCGGCAACCCGTTATATTCCGTTTACAATCGCCTGAAACATTATCACGTATAATGTTTTTTTTCTAAGTATATTCGTGGAAAGTTCTATTTCAATATTTGGCTTTGGTAGAGCTTAGCATAGAGCTAATTGAATATACTCACATGAATGTATATAATAATTAAAATATTAATATACATTTGAAGTGAAAAGGTTATATATTTTTTTAATCTATAACTTATTTAAAAGTAATTATTTATGGAAAAGAAATCTAAAATATAAATTTATGATTTTTATTAAGCTTTTCGACTGTAAAATAAAATGTACACTTATGAATTAATCCCAGTCTAAAACTATTTATAAAAAGTCAGTCTGTCTTGAATCTGTATAACTACTAACCCACTGTATAATACATTTTATACGAGTTTTAAATGGTTGCAAACCTAATAATATATAATTAATAACAAATCATATAATACAATAATTAAAAAATTAGAGACACATTACGTCATATTAGAATTCGATAAATTTCAGACACTATATATCAAAATGTATATAATATTGGAAAAAAAATTTTTTTAATTCCCAAAGGTACAAAAATTGTTTGGATTTACGTTAAAAGCTTATTGTTGCTGACGTAAAGTCATTCACGAGAACACGCTTCATGTCAGTACTGTTCGATTTTGGGTCGCTTTTAAAACATCAACCATCAAAGGATACGTAAATACTGTTTGTATGAAATACATTTTCCGTACTTACAAATTGTGACTTTTTATTTGTAAACAAATACGAATATTTCTATTTTTATTTAAAAGTATATTTATTTCATAACGAATATACATAAAATTATACTTTTAACTATCTGGTTAGTTTATTATTTCTACTGAATTTTATAGGATTAAAAAAAATCTAATGAAATTCCCTCAATATATATTATTTTTTAAAGAATACACCTAACTCATTTATTGATTACTAACCTTTGGCCGCGGTTTCACTCGTGATCTAGCAAACAAACCTTATTACACGGCTGTTTGGTTTATTTTTAACAAAAAAGCAAAAGTACTCAACATTTTCATCAAATTTTTCATCAAATCCGGTTTCGACATTAAGACTGTACCAGACAAACAGTAGAAAACAACATGAGATTAGTACGAGAAGCTACTGCAAAATAACAGAGCAACAAACCCCTTTGATGGTATACACTGTACAATTTTGATAATTTCCTTGTACCTTATGAACTAACAAGAATATATGTATATATTATTTTTAGTAGTTGTCAATATTCTTTTAAGTAATAATAAAAAATAAATATACTCCAACATATTTAAAGAACATACAAAATAAAGCCAGAAATGGAAAGCTATAAATAAATAAAAAACATATCGCATATTTCTTAAACAATTTTCTGTATCCCGACACATAGCGCAAATGGAAAATTTTACGGCCATTAGGAAAATGAAAACGACGACAAAACACCACTATAACATGTAGTGATGTTAGAAAATTCTTTGTTATAAAATTACTTGAATACTGGAAATATGATACCAACGCACACATGGACAGTATTCTAAGTTAAAGAGTTTACACACACACACACAATAATTTTAAAAAAGAACTCTTATATCTTGTTCTTTGTTTGATATAAGATAATATTTAAAAAAAAATACCTAAGAATTGTTTTTTTAATTTAGAGGTCTTATAGTAGTTATTATAAAATATTAAACGTTATTTCAGTACATATCTCAAAGATGACTTCGCTGTACTACCGTTCCTGGAAGCTGGCTTCAACAGAGTGAGTCTCTCATTATTCCAAATATAATATAAAAACAAACATTCCTTAATTATCGTTCCATATTAATTCCCTATAGACTTATATCACGTGTACGTTTATAAATAAAATCGCTAATATCATAAATGTGATATTTTATATTTAGCATTTATAATATACGAATATCCATCGATCCATCGCACTAAAGAAATTTATATGACATTTTCACACAGACCTTGATCTGAAGTGGGACTCAGTAAGTACTGAGTAAGAATGAGAGGGATGAAGTCATCCCTGAAAAATATCCAGTTTATGTGAGATAGACCATTTCTTATGATATTTTTACAACCAAGAGCTAAGTGACTCCTAAAATATATAGCAGAGTATAAGACGTAGGTGTTTACTGACGTCGTTCAGTCGATTATTCGCAAGATACATTATGTTTTTTACACAAACAAAGCTTATTAAACCCTTTTAACAAAACTCCATACAAACCCAACAAAAGCTTGTCCATTATTAAATATCCATCCATTAACATTTAAATATTATTACAATATCTGGCAGATAAATGTATCCCTTTAATAAAAATATTTTCTTTATAAAAAAATATGTACTGCAAAGTTAGAAACATTGATTTTCTAAACAACTTCTCGAAAAAAAAAAATCGATGGGTAGATACACTGTAGCTCATTTGCAGAGTGAGACGGGACAGTATCAAAAAGGTCACAGATTCGAGTCCTATCAGTGTTAATGAAATATTCATTCTGTATATATAAAAAAAAACATGGATAAACATAAGACATTTCAAACAGAATTAATCATATTCATCAATCGTTTTAAAATACTAAATACAATAATAGTTTATACATATATTTGTTTTACAAAATAGTACTTTGAAATAAATACAAATAAAACAATTTAGTTACATATGGGTATTGGAATTCAAAATGTTTTTAGCCCCACTTGTCTCAGCGGGCTATCAATAATCGTATTACTATAGATAAATGTCCCGTTATCAGAACAAGGCAAAGCTTTTACAAAATTATTTCACATATACTCGGCTTTCAGACTAAATTATTTGTGAGAGCATTTTAATTAAAATATTTCAATTATCCAGAGAATTTCATCAGAATCCATGGTAAAAATACAATAAATAAATATACAAACAGGTCTGAGACAAGTAAATGTAAATACATTTCTAAGAATAATTCTTTTAAGTGTACATACTTTAAATTAAACTATCAATACTGCAAGATATTCCAATTATAATACAGATCGACGTCATATCTATCTCTATGACTTAACTTTAGGATCTACCTTCCTTACCTTTTCATTAAAATTTATAGCGAACTGAAAACTTCAGAACTTTACGCTTCACAACTTATATAAAAGATTTGTAACTTAGCAGCGTCAAAGGCGGTAAGGCGTCAACATGAAACAAGCGTGTGATTATTCCGAAATACTAATTTATACAGACGTTTACATTAAATACATTAATCTGTAATTGTATGATGAATTATAAATAACTTTGTAACTCCAGTGATTTAAATAATAAAATGTATCCCTAACTAGGGCGTTCTATATACCTTATTTGGAGCAGTACCTCTAACACGAGTTTTTATAGTGTACGAAACGTTGATAGTTTTCGAGTAGTCACGAAACCAGTTCTTAGTTGTCTGCTTGTGATTTGTTTATGATTGTTAGTAAACTAATCACAACCAAGAATTCGTTTCGTTCCTGCTCGAAAATTATCAACGTTTCGTAACGTCAAAAATCGCACTTGAGATATAAATATCCAAAACTGCAATATAAATAATGAATATATATATATTAGGTAATGGTAGAAACACTAAGCGCTACGGCTTGGTGTGCGGAGATGCTACAAGCTCGTGCAGCGTCAGCGTCGACGCGTGCGCAGCTTGGAGCGGTTGCAGCGCTTGCAGCGGCTGCGGAACGTTGCAGGGACCTCGTTGCCGTTACCGACGACCAGCAGCGAATACTTGTTAGTATTTTATTATTTCTATGATAGAGCCATTGTTTTGTAAGAAATCTTAAAATGTTTAAGTTATTTATTTTAACGAACTTTGAGCGAATTAATCATTTCAAGTATTTTTTTCTAAGCTTACAAACAAATCATGGTGTCGTGTGGTGGGCTGGAGACCAGAGGAAGGCCCGCGACCTTTGACGGACGCGGTGAGCGGAGAAGCGCTTCGTCTCGCTTCTAGCGGTGTAAGGGAATGGGAAGCGCCGGTTATGCTGCGCCGTCGAGCTGGACCAGATTCTATACTCCTACCTTGTCGAGGCTCCTCTGTGGCTTTAAATAGGTGAAAACTACTTGTAAACTCATAGGCCTCCAATTTTTTAGCAATGTATACTTTGCTTCATCTGTTTGTAGTATTTTATATAATACTTTTAGTATTATAGTGTTTTAGAATTGTTAGTATTTTTCTATACACTTTTTCAAAGTAAAAATATATATTCCGTCAGACGAAATGGCATCCTTTGTTTACATCAGTTTTTTATGTTGGCACTAATATTCTGGGTTATTAGTGAACCTTGAGTGAAATGTGATACTGTCCCCAGGAGTACGTCCCACGTGGTGCTGGTGTGCGAGGGGGGGGGCGCGGAGTGCGAGCGCGCGCGCGGCTCGCTGCACTCCATCCGGCGCGGGTCGTTGGATGTGCGCTCCGTCGCCTCCGACGGGCTGCGGAGGACCTCCCTCGCCAAGTTGCAGGGACTGCCGCTGGAGGCACCCATCACCAAGGTGACCAAGAGGGGTTCCTTACTGGCTTATTGTATTTAAGTTACATTCCATATGAGCTAATAATGATATAAATTCTAATTAATTGCAGTTATTGAAAATATCAATGATTTTTTATAGTCAAATGAGGTGGACAAATATAACATCACAGACGCCATTAATATTTTTTTATAATTTATCTGAAGCTGCCATGAATCTTTAGTTTTATATACTAGTGGAAACTGGAACTGAGTTTATATCAAAAATTGCCCAATCCCAGGTGATATCCCTGCTCTCCACGGCGACGGAGGGCGCTCCCCCATCGACCGTGGCGTGCATTGAGCGTGCGGTCGATATGCTGCGGACCTCTGAGCTGTACTCCCCTCAGATGCGAGAGGACCCCAAGATGAGGGCCGAGGACCCCATCGCCACTGACCTCATTGGGGCTTTATTGTCGGTGAGTTTGTAAAAAAGTTTGAAAAAAATATTTTTGACTTATCATGTGTTTAATATTGAAATTAATTTGAATCTATATGTAATGAATTCAATTATTATTATATAATTATATTACATGATCAACCATTAAAATTATAAATTCAATTTTCAATAACAATATATTTAATTATTTATTTATTATCTGTATGTATAAAAAGCAGAGACAATAAAGGAATTTATAACAATTATTTATCTGTCCATGATCGTGTCCGGGATAGCGGGATCAAGTCAACACAAACCTTTTCTATATGGTAGGAGGTTTGATATTAAAACAAACTCTCTTCTACTGTGACGTCCCGTACCTCTAATACGAGTTTTGATAATACGAAACGTTGATAGTTTTCGACCAATCACGAAACGAGAATAACAACCAATCACAATCAAGAAATCTTTTCGCGACTGCTCGAAAGCTATCAACGTTTCCTATTAACTAAACTCGTAGTAGGGGAACTATTAAATCTTTTCTGCCACGTAGTTTAGAAGCTCCTGTTTTCCTAACAATTGTACGGAACTCATTTTGATTGATAGGTTTCATACTTGGCAGCTGTAGACTATCTATCATATTATTTTTATTATTATTATTTCGTATTTTGTCTGTTTTAATATAACAAAGTTTGGTTTCAATATATTAGTTAAGTTGAGAATCTAATAGATAATAATTAAAAATTATGTTCGTACTTGGATCGTGCTTTTAACAATTTCCTGTTTTTAAGCGATCTCTCAAAATTCTGTTTTACTCAAATTTTAAATAACCACATCTCTGTAAAACTTCACCTTTAAAAACCATCTACAAAATTACGTCAAATTGTAATAAACACATGAGAAATTAATATTACTAGAATATCAAAACCACATATTTACCTCAAATATTCATAAGCAACGTTTTCATCATAATGAAAAATATTATTCAGTCCGTTGAAGCTTGATCTTATAGATCAACCGATAGATCTTGAACCTTTATAAAAAATACTTTAGATTTTCGTTGATTCTTTTAACGATATTGAAACCAAAAATTATTTATTCATCATTTAATATATAAATAAATATAAACACCATTATTATCTATTATAGTACATATATCAAAATGATTTCTTACCAGTCTTTCTCTATGTATCTTACTCTTTTTATGTCGAAATGTCGATAGCTTATATATAATATAGTATTAATAACTTATTTATTTAGTAATATTACTAGATTTAGTTTATGAGTTGAATATTTGAAACAAAGCGATGACACGTTAGCTTAAACTGGCTTTACTTTTGATATTTTGAATTTTTAGCAGAAATAATTATTGCAAAAACTTTCATGCACACTATAAAGTCTCTTGTATTACATATACTTTTATTAAAGAAATACTTATAATTTAACATTAGTATGAGAAATTATATTAAATGAATGTTTGTTTGAATTCCAGCAAGGAGCTACCAATGTTTTGTCCTCACGAAGAAGCAGTAACGATTCCACAGTCGTCAGGTCTCAAACAGCCAGAACCAACATGAAACACAAGGTAACAGATTACCAACCATATTGATTTTGACTTGCAAATCAAACAAACCTTATCGATTTCAATCAAATTCATCAGAAACATTACCTTTTTTATAAATTTTCTATCTTTGACAGAAAGATTTAAAAAAAAAAGATCAAAGATATGTATTTAATTTTAATGAAAGACCTTAGTAATAAGAAAAATTAGATATACTTTATACACCTGATTTTATGAAAAATCTTTAGCAACTACTACATGTATCAATAATTACAAATTATTCAAAAATAATTAAAATAGTAGTAATTGCAAAAACTCACAGGTATCTTTTGTGATCTTTCTAAAGCCTTTGACTTATTGCCCACAATACCTCAATCCGTTAAATTCACTATTCGTGACCAGTGGTCTTGTAACCTCGTATTTATCAAAGGAACAGTAGAAAAAAACGTGTAAATGGTGCTGTTTCCTTGGCAGTGCTTTTTACTTATGAAAAATGAGCATTCCTCAAGGTTCACTTCTTGGTCCTTTTTTGTTGTTGGCTTATATTAAGGATCTACCACATTCAATCACCATTTAAAGATAATCTTAATGGTAAAAAATCTTGTTCGCTGATGATACTTGGCTTATTTTTAAAATACACAAGATACTGTACCACAAAGATGTGGAATGGACTTCCTTCGGCGGTGTTTCCAGATCGATACGACATGGATACCTTCAAAAAAGGCGTTTATACCCACCTCCAAGGCCGGCAACGCTCTTGTGAGTCCTCGGACGTTGCAAGAGTTCGTGGGCGGTGGTGATCACTTCACACCTGTGATCCGCACGCTCGTTTGCCCTCTTATAACATAAAAAAAAAAAAAAAAAAAAAAAAAAAAAATACTGACGTTTCTTTGTTTCCGTTTCTAAACAGTTTTTCAAAAAGGGTTTGCGGCAAATATTTTTTTGTTTAAGAATAATAGTACAAAATGCCCAACTTTTCTTTACCTAATATTAACAAAACAAACCAAATTAATTCTATAATTTAACGTAATTTAAACTATTAATTATAAGAAAATATTAATAAATAAGATTCATAATTACAGTAGGGTGCTCATATCAGCTCTCTAGCTAGCATTTAAGTTTAGTGTATGTAGATAGGAAAATTAGACTAACTACATCTTAAGTTAACTGATACCGTCTCAGCTGGGTTAGTTTACTTTCCCGAGACTGCCATTTGTCGTACACACACTACATATTGAAATTCACATTCATTCTGGTCTGAAGACAATTATATCTTCTTTATAATGATAGTGTTTTATCGAATATAAGAATTTATCGTTAACGGGTCGGTTGGTCCAGCTAACTTATCGGTCTGTTTGGTCCAAAAACGGCTAATATAATTAAAATAATATAGAATAAATATAAATTTGGCCTCATCCAACTCACAGACTCACAGAGGTCAGGCTCGTTTAATTGGCGGCACAAATTAAAATATATCTATAAATATCTAACGATTAAATATATCAGAATAAAATACAACTTCACGACGTGACAAGCTCGTTTCATCGTCGGCACAGTTATGATCAATATATCTATGTACGATTTATAAAAAAAATAAAATCAACCGCACCTATACTTCCAGACGACAGGTCAGCTCCGCGAGATCCTAGACACGGCCCTGAGCTGGGACTTCGAGATCTTCCGCCTCGAGGATCTCACCCGCGGGCGCCCGCTCACGCACCTCGGCCTCACGCTGCTGAGCGGCGGCCGCCTCGACGTCTGCGCCACCCTCGACTGCGACGAGCGCACGCTGCTGCACTGGCTCACCGTCGTCGAGACCAACTACCACGCCGTCAACACCTACCACAACTCCACGCACGCCGCCGACGTGCTGCAGGTGGCCCGCCATTACATACCACTCATTTAGATGATTCCCTCTTGAAGTAAAACTTCATTCTCATGGATCTTCTCTTAGGCGGTAGCGTTCTTCCTGGAGAAGGATCGTCTGAAGTCTGTCCTAGAGCCGCTGGAGGCGGCGGCGGCGCTGATATCAGCGGCCGCTCATGACATCGACCATCCCGGCACCTCCTCCGCCTTCCTCTGCAACTCGCGGCACTCCCTCGCCATCCTCTACAACGACGTCTGCGTGCTCGAGTCACATCACGCCGCGCTCACATTCAAACTTACTCTTAGTGAGTATCTGTATCTGGAAACTTTGCTCAATGAAACTCTGAAGCCAGTAACGCATTGATTTTACTTATTACATATAAGGATGTATTGGAAATAAAAATAATATATATATATATATATATATATATATATAAATAATTAAACAAGAGAGTCATGCTCATTGGTTGATTCAGCTTGAGACATAATATTGAATCCCAACTTGTACAACACACATTAATCCGCAGACGACGACCGCGTGAACATCTTCAAGAACCTCGACCGCGACACCTACAAGACGCTGCGGCACAACATCATCGACATGATCCTCGCCACGGAGATGACCAAGCACTTCGAGCACCTCGCCAAGTTCGTCAACGTCTTCTACGCCAAGTCCAACGGCAGCAAGGAGGACGGCATGCAGACTGACGTTAGTGACCTTTATATGACTTTGATATGACACTTGCTTTCATAATTTATTATAATTATATCTAATTATCCTGAGTTTGTCATAAATCTGTTCTGAACTTTCTGTCTTGGCAACATTTGTTACTGTTTTAGATTTTATTTTCTATAATTCTCGAAGATTTACATATTATATTTCTCTTTAACAGTTTTAATTATAATTCATATGAAGTGTAGTTTCAATAACAAATAAAATGTTAGCATTCCATAACTAATAAATTCTAATAATAAAATAATATTTAAATCTAAATTATTCCAGGAACCATTGTCTCTGGATACAACAGCCTTGACGTCACCAGAGAACGTGGTGCTGATAAAGAGGATGATGATCAAATGTGCTGACGTTTCTAACACTTCTCGACCACAGAAATTGGCTTTTGAATGGGCAAGGAGGTAAAATTAAATTTAACTTCTCGCACACATAAAGATAATAAGAAATAAAACTATGAATTCATAACTATTATATATTATATTCCAAATATTAGAATTCATCTATCAAAGTCAGTTTCTATAGCTCAGTTTCGACCACGCCTTCACGATACTTGACAAGTTGCAGGTTCAATACACACTAATCATTTCTCAAGCAAATAAACTATGACCAAAGTTACATTTTCGAACAGGATCGCCGAAGAATACTTCCTGCAGACAGACGAGGAGAAGGCCAAGGAGCTGCCCGTGGTGATGCCGATGTTCGACCGCGCCACGTGCTCCATACCACGGTCACAGATAGGCTTCATCGACTACATCATCATCGACATGATGGAGGCTTGGGCCGGTGAGGGAATTAACCTGAATGTGGCTCAATTCAATTATATCAAGATAAAAAGAATATTTAGATTTACAGATTAGACAAAAATATTGATGCATCTATAAATCTAACCGCTCCTGTCAAACATTAACAAGCATTGTTAATTATTTTGTAAACAAGCAACAACGTGACCTCTCCTCCCCGCAGCCTTCATCGACATGCCGGAGCTGGTGTCGTACGCCCGCAGCAACCACGCGCGCTGGCGCGAGCTGGACGAGGCCGGCGTCACCACCATCGCCGACGTACGACGCGCTCAGAGGCACGCCGCCCTGCCGCCGCACACCACCGAGGAGTAGCCTCCGCCTCACCGGACTAGTACCCCGTTGTAGCTCAACGTACGCTGGACAACGCTAGGAGCTCCCCTGCCGCCGCACACCACCGAGGAGTAGCCTCCGCCTCACCGGACTAGTACCCCGTTGTAGCTCAACGTACGCTGGACAACGCTAGGAGCTCCCCTGCCGCCGCACACCACCGAGGAGTAGCCTCCGCCTCACCGGACTAGTACCCCGTTGTAGCTCAACGTACGCTGGACAACGCTAGGAGCTCCCCTGCCGCCGCACACCACCGAGGAGTAACCCCCGTCTCACTGAACTAAAACGCCGTTATAGCTCAATACACGCTGGACGCACACCACTGAGGAGTAGCTCTGCTTTCCTGACATACTTCCTGACATATCCTCTGCCGTCCCCTGAAGTAGCTTCATCACTCCCATTTCGTAACTCAATTGTAGTTCTACTTATGCTGGTCTAGCCGCTCGTTTTCCTCGCACCGGTGATCAGCGGTGGCAGTTTGATCGCTCCTCGTTTTTGGTACAACTATAGTTCACCTTAAACTGGTCTCCAGCAACGAGATAGCTTTTATCAGAGACCGGCGCGTTCAGACGTAGTAGCTGAAATGTCAGGTGTCCTAATAACAGTTTAATGGCTTCAATGACCAAGATATATTTTCTCGATGCTTTTATCACAGCTGTTACCAGACAAATAAAAATAAACGTCGTCTGTGCTACCTTTCTATAAACATTAAAACTACAATTCGTTTTAGCGTCTATTTTTGCTATCTATAAGTTAGCATTAGCATAGGGAATGCTATAAAATAAAGACAAGAAATGAGATCATAAAGGGGTCACAACTGGGTCATCAATACAGCTACTTTTGACCTAGAAAGGACGGTAGTTTTAGATTTATCGGCGTCTAAACGCCATAAGTGCAGAGTTCGAGGCCAAAATACTTAGAAATGTTAAACAGGAAATGACTTAGCATACGGGAGGTGTTCCCAAAATGCGTTTCGACGTCAACTCTAAAAGTCTGAAACGGATCATCGGCGACGCCGCAACGGATGTGTCCGAAAATACGCTTATTTTATACCTATTGGATCAGTGTTAGGTATGTATTGTTACCCGGGTACTGTCGCTGCAGGTAGCGGTAGATACCGTGTATTGTATTTCATTGATATATCCGGATGTGGTCCCGCAGTCGCCATTTAGACGGGTATTTATTTGTGTATTAATTTTAATCCGTGATAGAGTGCCATATGTAGTGGCCAGCCGTCTTCGTCTACTCCATGACAGAGTATCGTTCGCCGTTCTTGTTCATTCACCTGCGTTGGTCATTCGACGTATAGATGCAGTTCGATGACCTCCTTGGGTTTGACATTAATTTAATCCAAGAATAAATATTTACTCGTGAGTAAAAACTTACTCTAGAATATGTCGAGTTCTACTGACGCAGTGTTACGGCGAGTTTTAATAGTTTGTTGTATTCAATGTAGCTTTCTTCTAACTATAAATCCTATAATAATTGATTGGTCCACATATTATACACTTGAGCTTTGAGGAAATTCCTATTTTTATATATAACTTTTATAGTACCTATATACCGAAACTTTCGGCCGCCATATCAAAATTCCAAACATTTTTTGACGCATATTTAACCTCTTTTCTAAAAAAAACTATATACCAATACTTTTCTTTTCTTGGGCAAGTGTTTTATAAAATATATTTACTAAAAAAAAATCTATAACCTATTTCCTAAAGCCTAACTCGTTACTATTAATTTATTATATTCGAATAAGATTTAAAATGTTTATACTAAATATAAAGTAGGACTTTACTCGTCTATATGACGCTGGTACGTAAGTTATTTATATATATATATGTGTATATCGTTACGCTTCCTTGTGCTCAATGTCAATACATAGCGGTCTAAATATAGTCGTCTAATATTTTCTAATTGTCGTAGAATGTATCGGTGTTCAATCTCATATTGAGCGTTTACCAAACCACGTGACGCCTGCTAACAAATTACATGTACGCTAGTTTTAAATATAAATAATAAATCTTTTGCTAGTTTTTCACCTGAATGCGATATTTGTTTTAGAAATATTTCTATTATCTCCTCTATTCTAATTAATGGAAGTAATCTCAGATTGTTACGCCGCCACCCGCGGACAGACGACGGTGTTGCCATGTATTATTAATTTAGTACTAACCTTATCGTTGGGTAAATTACCTTCATCTGGGCTTTGGTAGCGAACGATCTTAGTTGTCTAGAGGAGACTTTAATATTAAATGTTATATTTATGTTTAAAAATATATTAATATATTTCTTTTAAAAAAAGGCCATGATTAATCTAATAAATGTTAAAATTTATGTTATTTGTAAGGTTTGACTTTAAGGGGGCTGGTCCCCGATGAGGAGTATATTTAACATAGTTGTGAATTTTATATGCAGAATATGCTGTATAGGGACGGAATAACGTTATTAAATAATATATTTGTTTGGCACTCGATGGTCATATGAATAAACTTTGACGCTTAAAGAAAATCATATAGCAAGTTTTTATGCTAGAACTTATAAAGGTGTTTGAGATTACAAAAATATACATACATGTATTGTAATATTTTCTTAATTAACTAATGTTTTAACTGAATTCCGAGTATTATTTCTCCTGTTAATATGAATGACATTGTTAAGTGTTGTGTAAATAAAGAAATACTTACATTATCGTGTTTTACTTTCAAATATTACTCATTCCTATAATATATATAAAATAAAATAAAATAATCACCGTAAAACATTTTATTATAAACAATAATTTAAAAAAAAACATGTTAAGACAGGCTGTTTCGGAACAGAAATCTTTAAATAAGAAGAAATATAAACTTGATTGTCATAAATTAACTTCAAGTGAAATCTGTTCAGAAACAGGCATATAACGCAAAATACCAACATTGCTTTATAAATTTATAAATGCAATCCAAATACCCACTCGAAGTGCTTACAATATTTATTTGAGACGTAAACGATAAATAAAATATAAACAGCATTTCGAAACTTATCAAAAGAAAGACTTAAAAGTATTTTAACATTAACTGGAGTGAGGCGAGTCAGTTTTTTTATTGTGTTCCGTTTTAAAACTTTGCGCTTCTTTCGACCCAAATTCTATTTAGCATCCAAATATGGATTTTATCAAAATGGGTCAGTTATCTTGTGACCCAATATTATTATGGATCATACGAAACAGGAAATCCAAAATGGCGGTTGCCGGAACTATATGAATAAAATATCGTATGTGGGAAGATAACATAAATATAATTAAATATATATCGCATAAGAATAATCCAAACTGATAATTTTCGTTAAATTAAAAACAAAAGAAAATGTCGCTATCCTAAACCTTGTTAATAATAATTTGGGTATTTAATGCATATATTGTTGTGTAAAACATTTAACATCAAATTGGAATGGAATTAAATATATTTTATTTTTATATTTAAAAACAGTATAGTGTATTGTACGCGTGCTATTTAAATAATCCCTATTAATGCAAAATTAATCTATAATTATTTTTTAATTATATATAAATTGTGTATTGAAATTAACAATAAGCGATAGGTTTTCGAATTATATAATATATTTTAAAAGTTTTGCATTGATTTTCGAAAGAATCAAATATTACTTTCAGGTTATTTATCATAATATTTAATTTACTGAATTATTTTTCAGTGATGTAATATAATTGCAATACTCGGTTTTTGTTTAGTCTCTATAGATATATATTACATTTATACATCTGCAGTTATTATATACTAATATATTAACCTCTCTTATATAAAATGAATTTTACTTTGTCACGTGCAATTTTGTCACCAGAATATATATTATAATAAACAAAACGTAGCAAAATTGTTTTGCAAAATAAACATCTCTTTTTAAAATCAAATAATATATAATTTCAAAAATATGTATTAGAATTCAGAGACAATACTTTTAATGCCAGATAATAATAAAACCATCAGTATCCGCCGCTCACTCGGCACATACACATTTCTTAAATTACAGACATCTTAGAATTTTTACATGTATATAAGGATTTCTGTACATAGAGAAATCTTTACACTAATTACACAATAATATACATACAGTATGTAATCTAATACAAGAGTACAACGCACCAGACTTCGAAAACTCGCTCATCATGGAAATCCATAATATGTAGTGACGCGGACGGCGCTCCTGCTACATCACCAGCGGCTTGTCCCGGCACTGCTCGTGCACGTAGCTCGTGAACCGCTTCAGGAACTTGGGGTACTCGCGCTTGTACACCGCGCGCAGCACGCCCGCCGGCGCCCAGCCGCCCGGGTTTACTGGGGGGGAGGGGGGGAGGGGAATACTATTAAAAGTTTCCTTAAACAAACTTTCAAAAATTTTTAAAGTACAGCATGTGTTTAATTATTATCTTTTTATTTTTTAAATTAAACACATGCTGTAGCTTGTACGACTTGTACCAGGAAGCAGTCATCGAGTTATAACAGATTAGTAAACCGATATGTACTTATATAATAGTATTATATAATAGTGTTGTAGCTCATAACTGGACCTGAACCTCTTCTTTATCCTTTGCTTTTTATATATCATCATACTGTTGCCCTTATATTTATTTTAATTTTACCTATACTTTTTTTAATTTATATTTTATTTTTTGCATTTATATATACCTAACTAATTTTACTATAAATACATACTATTAGAATGTTTTTTTAATATGATTCTATAATGTGTTCAATATATGAAGTTAAAATATATCAAGTTCATTCAAAATGTTCTCTATTGGTCTATATTTTCATATATTGTTATAGATTATTTGACAAAAATACGACGATACGTTGGCGCAGAGGTCACAATTATCAATTATTAGATGAAAGAAATTCAATAATAGTATTATTCGAAACAAAAATTATACGTTACTTTTCAAATAACAGGAAATAGTAACCGACTGTCATCAGACATGAATAGATAATTTAAACAACCGTTACTTTTTGCTGGCACTATTTACTATTTTGCATAATTTGAATTTTTGTACATATGTTATAGATGGGAATATTTTTGGGACAGTGTTGTAAGTATACCTTCTTCATAAAAATATTTATACCAGTATTGATTTTACATATTTCCATTTTATCACATTTTTGTCAACTATATTCGATTTAAATATAGAAAAGTCACTCAATAAGAATAACGCAGTAATTGGAACTTGAAATTACCAAATTTTCTAAAACTCATAAGTAGCTAAATAATTTATTATTAAAAAAAATCTATTATTATATTTGACACTTTTTGAGCTCATTGTTAAATAATAATAAATATTGCATGTTGAATATTATTATTTTTTTCAATCAACCCTATGATTGTCTAAAACTTGAAATATAAAACGACTCGGAAAATATTTATTAAAAAATTCTTCCTCTGACATAAAACAAAATATACTTTACATGATAATATTACGCTATATTTTTGCCCAGTTCTTTATACCGGCCTTATAACTGCACCCCACGTGGTGGTGGTGTTACCTGTGCTGCAGTAGGCGATGTGGGTGGTGATGTTGTCCCTGGTGGGCTGGCAGCCGGCCGGCCACGAGCTGCGGCACGCGAGACACACCGTCACTATCAGACGGATACACGCACCCGTGTTGGCCTGGAACAGAGAGTTTATTAGCTACCTTATATTGACAGGCTGGAACGGTCAGCCTGCAGACTACATACTTCTGTACTTAGTTTTGTTATTTTTTATATATATCAGGTATGTAAGGTTGATAGTGAGTGAACAAGACAGAAGATCGAAGATCGAACAATCCAGTTCAAATGACCAAATTAATTTCTAGTCTAATTAGTAATGGTGCTAGTTTGCTGTGTCTTTCAATACTCATCGGGTAATAGAGCTAGTCCGATGTGTCTGTCAGTGCGCCCCGGGGAGTGGAATTAGTCCGATATCGCTGTCAGTGCGCCCCGGGTAGTAGAATTATTCCGATGTGTCTGTCATTACACCCCGGGTAGTGGAATTAGTCCGATTGTGTCTGTCAATACGCCCCAGGTAGTGGAGTTAGTCCGATGTGTCTGTCAGTACGCCCCGGGTAGTGGAATTAGTCTGATATTGCTGTCAGTACGCCCCGGGTAGTGGAATTAGTCCGATGTGTCTGTCAATAAGCCCCCGGGTAGTGAAACTAGTCCGGTGTGTCTGTCAGTACGCCTCGGGTAGTAGAATTAGTCCGAGGTGTCTGTCATTACGCCCCGAGTTGTGGAATTAGTCCGGTGTGTATGAGAGTACGTACCGGGTGGTCCAGGCTGGTGGTGGAGTGGTTGGTGACGGCGTACGTGTGCAGAGGCGCGGCTCGTGCGTGTGACCAGAACAGTGCGTCCCGCTGCGAGGCCGGCCAGATGCGCTTGAAGGTCTGGTGGAACACTATCGCGTCGCTGGATATCGCCTCCACTATACTCATGTTCTCTAGTGTCGCTGGAATTTGTTTAAACAGTTAGCTTTAGTTTACAAATATAGTTATTGTATGGCCATCGATCGTGCGCTAGAAAAACAAACCCACGTTCTTTTGCAACATCAGTTATAATAAACTTTAAAAAATATTAGAATATTAAGGTTATAGATTTATATACAAAAACAATAAGAATATTAGATTGTTCAGAACTAATTACTGAAAAAATACTAAATATCAAGATAACTTACTCTCCCACTCGTATCTATAACGCGGGTTGAAGAAGTAGTGGCACATCTCGCGAGCTGACACGCCGCGTACCTTGTGCATCGCCTTCAGTGGGTCCATCACCATGCCGTCCACCTCCACCTCCCTGGAGACGGATTAATAGGAACCATTGTTGAGATATCTGAAGATGTCCTACTTAGTTATTATTCTCTAACACATGGAAAGCTAATAACATATTTGTAAAAAAGAAATCATGTATGTTTGCTTGGCATATTATATTTGGTTGCGTTCTTTATATATTAGTTTTACCATGGAGGTTTATTATAAACTTGAGTTTTCTAAATAGTTAAAAAAAAATAAACCAATTATATTATCAGCAACACTATATATTTTTAAAACTCTTATCGTTCACTAATTACAGACGTAATATAATGAGTGGTGAAGCGTTGCGCATGAAACCATTTTAAAATCAATGTCACGCTATCAACAAGAGACTCAGCATCGATTATATACTTGGCTGCCGTTAAAAAAATATTTACTAGTAAATATAAATTCTCAAAATCGCAACCAAGATTTTTTGTTTTGTTTGGCTTATATTGTCCAACTGGTAGTAAGCGCTCATAAACAGCATTTTTTGCGTCAAGCGATTCCTCCACCTGATGATAAGTTCTCTTAGACATGCAAAATAAGTATCTTTCCTTATTTTTGCAGATTTATTTACCTACCTTCTGTACATCCTCATGTCCCCCTCCTCAGCAAACAGCTGCCATCCTATTTGACCTCCCACTCCTTCAAAGGCAGCCTGTATCTGCTCTGTGGATATCCTGTCAATCTGGAATATAAATATTATAAGTCTACTAATACATAGTTTGAAGACGATGTAATGAAAAACAATTCAAAAGCACCATCAAATGATAATTTAATGGTCTCATTTCATTATACGATTTTAGCCACTCTATCTCAACTAGCATACATCACTTCGGATATCGAAATGGCTGTTAGTGAGTTAGTGCTTTTTTCTGATTGGTGGAGCCTATAAGATATTCTTCAAGGTCAAATCGTATAATGAAATATGATAAGAATGAAAAAGTTTTTTAATTATCATGTCACAAAATAACAAGATTTATATAAAATAATTACTAGATGTTATAAATGTTATGATATTAAATATAAACAAACTGCTAGCCTCTATTTCATATTGCCCAAAGTATCATTTCGCGTGCATATAATACTTAACGGTAACTTTCTGAGTTATTAACAATTTTGTGTCAGGCTCCGAGGTAGGAGGAGTAGGAGGAGTAGGAAGAGTAGGAGGTAGGAGGAAGCGGGGACAGGTGCGAGGTCTCATACTGTTATAATAGTTTACTATCATGAGGGAAACTTAGTCATAATTAAAGTTAAAGATAGCTTTACTTATTGACTAAGACGGGATACCTTAAACGTCTTGCTCAGACCGCAGGTATCGATTATATCGATTATATCGTATCCTGCTTGTATCGATTATATTTTCATTATATATTTATTTAAAATATATCTTCTAAAAATGCTTAGACTTTACGGAAATTAATTTTCGAATGCATTTTTATGTTACCCACTAGGCAGTGATATTTAACTAATTTCAAAATGAAGTGTCCGATTCATACTTTGTACATATAATCTTCATAAAAAATATAACTTTAAACAGTTCATACACAGACTGTATCATATATACAAGAGAAAAAGAATTATTAATACCAAATTGTTACCTCTGGCCACAAGGGATGAACTGTGAGTCGGTTGTCAATAGCGGGCGGTGGCAGCTCAACTTCGTCGCGAGTGACCTCTGCTGGTGGCGCAACCCGCGAACACCGCTCCTCCTCCATCTTGTCGAAGCCCGTCTCCACAGCATCGTAGAACTCGTCGTCCGGTAGCGTCGAGTGTGGTCCTTCCTGAAAAATGTATGCTCGGAATAACGCTTGATCTGAACGCCTAATACGAGCTTTGACGTAACGAAAAGTTTTGCGAGCAGTCATGAAACAAGTTCTTGGTTGTGATGCGTCAAAAACTTGTTTCCTTACTGCTAGAAAACTATCAACGTTTCGTGACGTCACAACTCGTAGTAGGGGTATAAATAAAAATACATTTTGTCTGCTTTTAAATTATCAGCCTTGTTCAAAAACATATAGTGGGAAAATAAATATATACATAGTTGTCGAACTCGAAAAACAAAGTGACAAAGTTGAAACGTCTTTTAGGTACTTAGGAAACCTCTTAAAGTTTGTGCAACACATTCCTTTATCATTAAGTTAGTGACAGTTGCCTTCCTAGTGACTTACTTAGAAAACTAGGGTATGGAGCCTTGGCCATAACTTATTATATACAAATATAAAAGCAAAACAACACAACAGAGAAAAATAACATCATGACAATATTTAATTTTCTAATTGCAGAATTTTAGATAACCTTACTTAAATAGGGAGAAAACATGACTTCAGCGTCCAACATGAAAACACATGTGACATTAAAAAAAAAAAAGAAACTTTCAACTCGCACAATTCAAATTAGAACGAAATAATATAACCAAATCATATCAAGTATAAGAACAAATTAATTCACACAATATACAGATTATATATATAACATATTCTGAAAAATATCCTTCCATCAGATCGATCTAAATAATTAAAAATATCATAAAATTCATAATAAAAAAAAACGTGGATATTTTTTTTTTACAGGTGATTGTTAATAGTAAACAAACAATAGAAAGTGTATTGCGTTAAATGGAACGTGGATAATAAATAATTAATTCTATTCATAGAGACGCCAACCTACATACGATACGATAGCTCGTGCTAGGACGAGACAAACAGTTATATTACTTATAGATTGTTCATGGTTCATATTTAGTGTCATATTAGAATTATTTACATTATTCTGACGACGGAATACATTAAAACCTATATGATAAAAAATTTATATATTCTATTTAAGCTATTCTGACGTTTCAATAGTTTTGTGTTATCAAAATATTTAATATCAATTACTATTATTAATTACTTTGTGAATCATGCATCGATTCGTTTTATGACTCCTAATGAATCACTAAATTACATAATAAATCAAGTAAGTATCAAAAAATTATATTAAATGTAACTTATAGCCAATTTTATTTTATAGTTTATCATTCCTTATAAAAAAAAAGTACAACAATTTCGAATTGCACTAACGATTCATTAATTCAGTAATAAATCGCAATACAATAAATTTTACGAAATTCTTTAGGGGCAATTAAAATACTCAAACAAGTAAATAGCATTGGAAGGCATGCGAAGGGTAGGTCGTCACTCCCAGAATAGCGTGCACGGAGCATTTACCCGCTGACGTCATCGCCACACCCCTTCAAAGAAAATTGACATATTCGATACACAGACACCCGTCATTTATAATTATGTATCCCCGAAAGGTTAAAGAAAAGACATTGATTTATTTTTACTTCAGTATAATAATAGAAAATGTTTTTGAATACTGGCTACACTTATCCTAACGAGCTAACTTTTAATATGATATGTACAAGTCGAGAACAAATGATAAACGATACATATTAAAAAAAAAAAGAAACAATTAAACATTCAACTGAACTAAATGATCTTGACTAATGACAAACTCCTGACTTAACTAATCTGTGCAACGCAAATAAAGTAAAGTACAGATAAATAAAATAAAATCTAAATGTAAAATTCAATAAAAAAAAAAACTATTTTACTAATGACAGTTTTATTAATTAACCCCCCCCCCCCCCTCCTCCTCCTGTATCCCCTCAGCTTAGCTGGTAGTCGTTGGCATTAATCCCGCCTTTATTGCATTTATATATTTTGCAACAAATAATTAAGTATATAAATAATAAATATAATCCTGACGTAACTAATTAGTCAATTCCTATTTATTCATCTAGGTTTTTATAAATAGTACAAGTTACGTAGACTTTAACACACTGTAATAAGAAAAAATAAAAACTAAAACCAGTAGTGAAAGTGAAATGTCTTATTCGTTGGTGTGTTGCCTCTTAAAACAATTATTTTAAAAAATATTATTTGTTTATCGCGGTTTTAGATCACGCTATTGCGTTATTATTATATTATTTTTTGTTAAAATGTTTAAAAATGTTAAGAACTTCGATATTGAGGTTAGCATCGTCAACTACGAATTTAGAAAATGAAATAGAAATGGAGAAAAATTATATTGAAACTGTTATTTTTTTTTTAATATTTGCAAGCAGTTTTAGTAATGATATTTCATCATACTAAAAATATTAATGAGCAATGTTTTTTTTTTTAACAAATTCTATCGGACAATATTTTAACTTATAGATCTGGTAGATAAACTCCTTCCAGTCGTATATATATATATATATATATATATATATATATATATATATACGACTGGAAATTCGTTATATATATATATAACGAATTTCATTTTTATGCGTCTATTTTTATTATACAATTTAGCCACAATATTTGACCTTGAAAATTAGAGAGCACTTTACAAAATAGCGTCTCCACCAATCGGAGAGCAGCACGCTCTTCACTACACATTTTCAAAGTCAAATAGTGTGGCTAAATCGCATAAAGTAATGCGGCCATTGGAGCTAGATAGACTGGCTGGTAATGGTTATATGTGGAATGCAACCTCATTTAGTGAGAAATATAACAAAATGAATAATTCGAGATATGAAACATTCGCATGCCACAGACCTATTTATAGGTAAACTAATTTCGTGGACGATTGTTTAAACAGCGCAGAGAATAAAGCTTTCAAACTGAATGAATGTATAGAATTTTAACATACATATTTATGAAAGTACAAAAATTATTTCCTGACAAGTACGAACACAGCAAAAAAAAACTAAAACTAAAATCGTTCTCAGGATACGATCTTTCAAACATACTGCAAATTATTGTAATCAAAACGTATTCAGGTATTAGCTATTTTGTCAATAAAAGCATGAATCACTAACTGACAAGGAGATAAAGTAATATAATATCTGTAACATTGTTACGTACAAGTAATGTGGTTATCTGTAAACTGTAAACCGAGCGGTTGGTTGTATAATGCCATTAGTGGATCACAGCACAGCGCTAAGGCGAACAAAAGAAAACATTCGGTCTTTGTTCAGGACGGAGTGGAATTAGCACGTTAGAACAGCTCTCAGAACTAAACCCCTATTATGAGTTTTGATAATACGAAACGTTGATAGTTTTCGAACATTCACGAAACGAGATATTAAGGCCTAGACGCATTGACGATAGTCGAATAGAATGTTAAATGTTTGGGTTTAATATAAGATAGTAATATCGTTTACGTCCATACATTTAAACAGAAACAATAACGAACTCTTGCCATTTAGCAATATTGGCTTGTGATTGGTTGTTATTTAAACCAATCACAACAAGAACTTTTTTCGTGACTGCTCGAAAACTATGATCTCCACGTCAAAACTCGTATTAGGAGTACTGTACAGAAATCGACGATCCAAAATTAGTTAAAACGCTTAACACGAACATAAAAAAAAAACAGACGAACGTCCAAAACAAAAACCCAAAATGTTTTGTTTTTGTTCATTGCAAGAAATAATATCTTAAATCTTTGTAAAGCAATTTGAATAATACTAGTATTAAAAGAAAAAACGTGGTTTTCTTACAGCAATAATTATAAATGAATCGATACATCAGAAGATTTTTTTTAACGACAATTATAAATCAACAAGTAACTGACATGAAATTTACGTTAAAATCACAAAATACTAAATCAGAACATAATACATACCAAAATTACATGACGCTAAATCACCAGACTGGTGGGAACAAAATGCCGGATGGACGGACGAGGTGGATGATGACGTCATTACTAGCGCAGACCTATATCTATCGTAACAAAGGTTGGTCATAACCGTCTTCCCTATTACCGGTGATGACGTCACGGCGCACCCTTCTTTACGAGGGAGTTCCAGTGTTAGAGCTCTATGGGGAAGAGCAAATGTTTTGGGTGACCCAATTTTGGATAGTGCAATGTGGTTCGAAAAGGTCGCAAATAGATTGTAATATAAGTGATTGTTTTTCTATAAGGCAACGCATTTTAACATACACCCCTTTGAAAAAAGATGTGTATTGTAAATGATAACGCAAATTGATTATGAGTTGTTTATAAAAACCGTGCAAAAACTGCTAAATACATTTACTATACATAGACCGGAAGTACATTATTTCGTTCAATTATTTATTCATCACACTTTCCTTGGTAAATTGCGTAAAAGTGAAAGATAACATAATGACGGGAAGCGAATAATAATTACGTGCACAGATGATTAAAAAAAAATTGCACGTATTTTAGACACTTATTATGAAATGATAAAATATTTTGAAATATAAACTGAATGCCAAAGATCTAAACTGTCGAAGCTATTCTGCGTCATGATTTATCTCAATTAGATATTATTAGGAAACTGACTTCCGGTTACCAGCTTCCGTTGCATCCAATAATAAATCGATTCCATACTCAATTGAAAACATTTTAGTCGTTTAGAGACTATTTTAAGATATAAGTAGATAATACCACTCAATAAATATATCACAAATGATTTACAACCTTTCGATGTTCAGAAAGAAGGAACTTAAAAAAAAAATTACCATAAATATTTAAAAAAACTTTGAAATTATCATCAATTATGACAAAAGCACGTCAAGCAATGACCTGGCGTGTTATGCTCCAATCAATACGCCCTTCGCACCAATCCCAAACAGACATATCATTGATTTATTTTAGGCTTACATTATGACGAACTTCGTAAGGGTGTATACACAGTGAGAAACAATGCACTGAATAGATAATATCGTACGTATCGCTCGACCTTTTCCGTCAGTGTGTATACATGCCCTATTATATAGTTTATTTATTTGTTTGGGAAACAAGCAATACTCTGAAAAACTTTTTAACATAAAATCAATCAAGTTGCCACTATTACTAGACTAAATATAACATGAAGTCTAGAATTACAATAAACAAAAATAATATTAATTTAATTATAAATTGAAATAATAAAATATATAAATAAAAAAAAAAGTAATACAATTTAAAAAAAACATGCACCATCAAAAGAAAATTAAAAAATTAAATAATAGCAATAAAATGTAAAAAAAAAAAAATATATATATAAAGTTAATATTATTTAAAAATATGCGTGATTATTCCATTACTCTAATATTTTGTATCAACTCGATCTAATACAAATTTATGTGTTTATTAAATTAAATGTATTAGAAATCCAAACAGTGTAGTGTTTCTACGTGATACCAATGTGACAATCATACCTGTACCCCTACTACGAGTTTTGATAGTACGAAACGTTGATAGTTTTCGAACAGTCACCAAAACGAGTTCTTGGCTACTATTTCTTTTAATTGTTAGTAAACCAATCACAATCCAGAACTCGGTTCGTGACTGCTCGAAAACTATCAACGTTTCGTAATGTCAATACTCGTAATAGGGGTATGGAGTTATTTGGAATTCATCATGCATCGCAGTCACCGATAAGTCAACAATAATAGAAAATAGATACACGCTTTTACAATATAACACAATAGGTTCCATGGTTATGCATTCATACATTTACTGCCATTTTAACGGAACTACATTAGAATAAAGGAATTTATAATTTTTACATTATTTTTTTAACATATTTTAATATATAAAATAAGATTAGTATAACATTTATTTATTTACGTATTTTGCAATTATTTTTCAATTTACTTTAGATTTAACTTGTCTTACAAGTTGAGTAAAGTTAATGTTTGTGATTGTCTATAAGCATATCAGCCGCGTCATGTTCATTAACATTTGAAAATAAATATAGTATTACGAATACGAAAATGATAGTACGTTTTCTGGGATAAACAGTGGCTCAGTTGATAGAGCACCAGGACCATCCTAGAGGTCCTAGAGGTTCGAGTCCTGCCCGCTTTTTGGCACTTTTAATTTTATATTTAAAAAAAATATATATTATTTAAAATTAACAGCATGTATCAGACATTTAATCTATTTAAGAATACTATTTAAATATGTAACGTGTTGTTTTTTTTTTTATTTTTATTTTTTGATGATAACTATATTTTAATCGGCCATAAATAATAATAATAAAACTTCAAAGTTTTTAGTTAATGCATATACGTAATTTAATGCACAAAATGCTAAAGTATTTTGAGACAAACTATACAATCTTACAATTTCCATTAGATGGTCCTAGGTTAGATATACGTACCGAACTTATATATACATATCCTTATGTATATTTTTAGAAACATATCTTTCTTCGAGGTTAATCTTTAGTTTCTTAAATCTCATGTAACTCTTGGGCTTATCAGACGTCTCCTCGTCGTTTACACTCCACTGACTTTGACGTAGGCTTATTTTTCACAACTGACATATGTTTCTAACTCTTGTACCTACGATTATTTTTGTTTGATCAAGAAACAATTCAACTTACAGTAATTTTATTCAAATCTTCAGAAAATCTTTTAGGATATTTAATACTTGTTATATTTTTCCTGATGTTTGTAATTAATTATTATCGGACTTGACATTAAATGACCTATTTTAAAAAAGATTAGAAATATATTATATCCTTTATATTATAGGTTATATATATAACCTTAGTTTGGAGGTATTATCAATAGATAAAAATAACAGAGAACGGGCATCCTATTTGGTTTTTTCACATTATAAACAAACAAATATAATAATAACGGAACAGTTTCCCAGAGATCGCGGGTTCGAATCTCTGCCCGTATCGGTTTATGTTTCATTCTACATTTATTTAAAATCTAAATAAGCTTAACATAGCTACAAATTATAGATATTTTCAAACATTAATTTGGTACTAAATTGTTTATATCAAAAAAAAACTTTTTTTTTTGTATTATGTATATATAGGAGAAAATTATTAATACGAAAAAATTTAAATTTTCAGGTTACACATAAGTCAAATTAATAAAAGTTATATATAATTGAAATTCAAAGGTTGTATTTCAATAACACGTGATCACGACCGCAGATGTAGTCTCTCTATTAAGCTAACGACGGGAGACACTCTACCGTTACCATGACAACGTAACAACATTCAGGCGTCACTACAGCTATTAAATTATTATTGCTTTCACTAACTGAATACTATTATTTATAACTTTCAAGTCACTTTCAACTCGTGACAAAATATATACTCGTTAATTATTTTAAAACTATACAATAATATGTTACTTAGTTGATAGATATTAAAGCATGAGTTGACTAAGAAAGAAAGAAAGAAAGAAAGAAAATGTGGCCTGTATCTTAAACTATCCTATTAGTTTTTAAATGTTGGCTAGAAAACATGTTTTTTTTTTTTTGAGAAAGAAATATTATAGACTCTTTATGTAAGTCTATAAACACTTTTTCTTTTAAATCTATAAATAGATACTCCTTCGCTACAGTTTATTAATGACACTTCAAATATGATGAACATGTAATAGACATATTAAAAAGATAAATAAAAAAATAATAATCTTAAATTATGATGAATGATGAAATTATGAAAATGATGGTTCATAATCTAGACAGAAACTTGAAACAAGTATAAAGTGCACCGAACTGAATCAGACTGAGTTCCAGGAACCTGTTCACATATATTATGTTACGAATTAATTCCGCGATACCATTCTCGACATACTGGTGTTACTGACAAATATTTGCTGAGTTTATGATACGAGATAAGAATATAATATAATATTCACATTTACAAGAACATTGTCGTATTTACGATTGAAATATTATTTCCAGATACAATGTGAAAACTGTTCAAGTGTAACTGAAGCAATTAAATCTTCAGTATTTATTGAAATGTACTGACCATCTGTATACATAGTTTCAATAATAAGGAATGACAACATACTCTAAAATGTATGTATGTGTGTATGTGTGTGTATGTGTATGTGTATGTGTGTATGTGTGTATGTGTGTATGTGTGTATGTGAGTGTATGTGAGTGTATGTGAGTGTGTGTTAGTGTGTGTGTTAGTGTGTGTGTGTGTGTGTGTGTGTGTGTGTGTGTGTGTGTGTGTATGTATGTATGTATGTATATTTCAAACAAATCATAATTCATTTTCAATTTAAGTATTTAGCGTTTCAGTACAGGATATTAAAAAAAAGTACGCGATCACGTTAAATCGTTTTCTATGCATAAAATTATATATAAGTAAATATCATTAATTTTATCTCTAAATAACAATAATATTTTTCAAAAATATTGCTATATTTAATATTGTATTTTTATAGGTATCTCACATCACCAATGAGATATATCTCCCAAGTTTCAGATACAGTCATATATAGATAGCGTTGTTGTAGACGGTTAAGGCCATGAATGCATGGGGATTGTAGGTCAGACCAAACCGGCTTTACAAAGCACATTACTGACCGTGAACTTATCATCTGCAGCGAATTATGTAAAAAACTAGCCGACATGCATTCCCATACTGATAACACACAGGAAATTCTTATATAAAATGTTACAGCTGCAAGGTTATATACTGAAAACTGATAAGACTTGTTTCCATTTCATTATACGATCTGAGCCACTCTATCTCAAGTAGCGTACATCGTATCGCATAGTGAAATGGCTGTTGGTGGGTTAGTGCTTCTCTCTGATTGGTTGAGCCTATTAACTATTATTCAAGGTCAAGTTGTATGGTTTAAATTATATGTTATGTTAAAAATAATATAATACAAGTTCAATTATTTTAGGACGAGTATCTGATTTTCAGTCAGTTTCATTGCTGGAATCACTTCAATCGTTATCACAATTAATTTACCAGAAGCCAGACGTTTGGTCTAAATTAAAAATGATGTAATATCATGAGACGGCTTTGTTTATGTATCACGAAAGTTAAAATAAATACACTGTATCCAATTACAAACATAACAGATGATTCAGAAACGTTTATCGTGGTTTGTGGAAATGCTACGTTATTCGTCATTATTTTTGGATAGTTTTGTTTTAAAATGTGGCGACTTAGTTTCAATTTTAAATATTATAATACAAATCAGAATGAGATAAATTTAGCTGGATAAACTAGTCTAGATCTAGCCTTAGATAAAAACATTCCCTGCTAATCTAATCTTATATATGGTGATATTTATATAAGTGATAAATTTTCTAATTGCTCAATGAGAGGAGGGAGATTTTGACGCGAGTACTGAGGTTTAATTACGTCTTTATTTTCACCGGTTACTCTGCTTTTGCAACAATACGTTGAATGCATGGCGAGAAATTCCTTGTGTTACATACGTATCAGTATCGACTTCTGTATTTAAATTTATATTTAGATAAATAACTATAATTTAAATAATTGTAACAAAATATTATTCTTCATCAAGGATTTTGTAAAATTATTATAATTATGCGTTTATTCAATATTAGTATATTTATTTTAATTATACACTATTTATATGCAACAACCACTATAGTTTAATATTTTTCAAATTATTATAAATATTATACATTATATTTAAAACAAATAAATTTAATACAAATTTTTAAAGTAAAAATAAAGAATCGATAAACACTATTATATTCGTTTTATGAAACAATATGTTACAGAAAAAAAAAATATCTATTTCAAAACATATAAACAAAACTTACCGGACGCGTGAATTTTTTAAAAATTTTAAACTTCATCCTCGCAAAAATGTATAACAAACACACAATTAACACATCAAAACTAATCCACGGTGAAACAGCGAAGGACACAGTTTAAATTCAAAATAGTAACAGAAATAGTAATAATATTTTGAGATAAAATAATAAACACGACGCGTCCGTAAACCGCCGCGGTCCGCTACCGTCTGCTGTGCTGTGGCATGCGTGTGTGTGCGTGTGCATGTGTGTGTTTGAAGAGAAAACTACACAGAAACAAGTTACCTCTACAAATGTATCGGATAAATTCTTTACTCGTTTCACCGCTACGAGTTTTGATCGAGTTTATGGTGACATTTCTTATTTGGTTGCAGTTTTTGTTACGGTTAAATTATAGTATCAAATATATTTCTTTTTAAATATTTATTGTTATTATTTAGATTATTAAGTTCTAGATTTATTTGTTTCAAACAGGAATGGGAACCCGTATAAAGGTCAATAGTTATATTTTTCTAATATTTATTCCAATAAGAGTTGTTTTCTTGTAGCATAAAAATATATTGCAATCAGCATTATCAATTAAAAACTGCTAGAGCAGGCAAAAAACCAAATTAGCTAACCGACTAGATGTCGTAAATTATCCTAACAATACAATTCAGCTAAATTTAAATTGCTCACATGTCAAATATATTCCAAAATAAAATGAAAAAAGATAAAAGAAATGCATGTTTATCGTGCACTACATAATATACAAGCGAAATCAAAACATCAAAATTTTACCGATAAAAATTTGCAAAATATTTGCTTTTTATAAAACTAAACATTTCTAGTGATATCGAAATAAAACAATCGAAAATTCTTATTTAAAAACATTCTTTCATACGTAGAAGATTAAGATTTCGACCTAAGATATGATCACTAATAAAAATTCAGGTTTTTTTTTTGATCGCCGAATTTCGAATGGCCATTTCGAAATTGTCAACAAAAACCCTTTGAAAAAATCTTCATAGACAACAAAGAAGTTCGCAAAATTTTTGATGGACAACTTAATATCATAGACCAATCATATTTCAATAAAACTTAATTTATTATAGAGCCAAGTCGATACAAAAAAATAGAGTCAAATGTAGAGTATTTTAGTATTTCTAAAGCACTAGTAATTTAAATGTCATTGTTGATCTAATCGTAGGCTCAACAGTCAACTATGACCTTCGTCTTTTTTTTATCTTCTTATCACCCGTGTAAAATATATATATGTCGGAAATAGATGGCGCTACTGTGGCAAATTCAATGATGAGTGTCGTCATTTATTCTAATTGATATTGTTATTTCATTTTTTTTTTTATTTTATGATTTGAATAGTTATTATTTGATTTCAATTCAGTGATTGTTTATAATCTAATTGGTATGTCGTTTGACTGTTAATACTTAATTAGTATTTTATTTGACCAATTGCTATGTGATTTGACTCTTTAAAATAAAATTGATTACACATTACCTCGATGGGGTTGGTATCAAAGATGGGCAGTGAATTACTGAGTTTGGTAGTGATCGGACATTCATCGAGGCCTTGTCTGTAATATTATTAATATTGCAAAAGTGTTTTATTTTCTACCCGAGAACAAAGACAAAAAAATAAAAGTTATGAATAACGAAGAAAAAGATCATACGATGTCGCGCCCGGCCACCTCTGACGCGACATCAGAAGTGGGATTACCACAAGATACGCCCCAGGAACAATCAAGGTTAGATGAAACATTTCTCCATGCTTTGTTGGAATCGCAAAATCGTAATTTTGCGTGCTTAATCGATGCATTGAAGATACCGACTAGTAATGAGAAGATCTCTCTTCCTGAATTTAATCCGGACAAGTCTGATAACGACGCACGTGCTTGGTGTGATACGGTTGACCTATGTCTATCGGAACGTAGCCTCAGCGGCAGTAGATTAATAATGGTGATCAGTGAAGCATTGAAGGGGAGTGCATCGCGTTGGCTATCGCAAATATCGTATGGAGGTATTACTTGGCCAGAACTCAAGCTTCTTTTTAAAGCACGATATGATTGTGTGGAAACTCCGGCAGCTACGTTACTTAATTTTTGCAATGGCCGACCAAAGGAAGGTGAATGTTTAGCGGCTTATGCGTCTCGCTTAATGACTATGCTAACCTCGCGCTGGCAAGGATTGACTATGGAACAGATTGCCATAGCCATGGTGCTTTCTCACATGGCACAGTTCGATAGCAGACTGCAACGCCTGGCTTTTACGACGGATATTTCGACGCGTGACCAAATGCAACGCGAACTGCAAGCATTCTCATATTTGAAGAGGAAGGTGAATGCTCCGCCTTTGGTTGAACCAAGTGACAGCAAGCGACTCAAGCCACATGTGCCATATTATTTGATCCGTTGCCAGAACTGCGGGAGGATTGGACATCAAACGGCCAACTGTCGCAAGCGTCATGAACTGGATTGGACTTCGAGAAACTTTCCGAAACCAACTACCACCACGGAATCTGTACGAGAAAGGAACATCGACGTGACGTGCTTCAAGTGCGGGATCAAAGGTCACTATGCTGTAAGGTGTCCACGCAACGCTGCGAGCAGCAACGAACGAAGTGTTTCCGGCAGTGGAGCAGCAGCATCTACGGCTGTTGGTACAGCAGCAAGTGAGAAGCGAGTCAATGTCTGTTTTGTTGGCAATCCTCAAGGACAACTGTTGCATGACGGTGAGTCGTTTCCTTTTTGTTATGATTCCGGAGCTGAATGTTCTCTCATGAAAGAAGATCTTGCCTCTAAGTTTTCGGGAAAAGTGTACCACAATACAGTTGCTTTAACTGGTATAGGTTCGGGATCAGTCTATAGTATAAAGCAAATTTTATCTAAAGTAATAATTAATAATATACTTTTGGAAGTCCTTTTTCATGTTATTCAAAACAACCATCTGCAACATAATATCATGATTGGTAGGGAAGTTTTACAGAATAACTTAACTGTAACCATGTCTGCTTCAGAAACAATATTCTCTCGTAAACATGAGGTTGATGTATGCGAGGTAGACCATGGTTGCAAAGAATTTAACGATTTTAGCGACATAAAAACTAATATTCCTAATGAATTTCTTACAAAGCTGATTGAAATCTTGAGTGAGTTTTCAAATTCCTTTCCTAAAAACATATCAAAGTCAAGGGTGTCAACGGGTCAGCTAGAAATACGTCTGGTGGATCCGAATCGGAGGGTTCAACGCCGCCCTTACAGGATGAGTGCAGAAGAGAAGGAGATCATAAGACTGAAGGTAAGAGAACTAGAAAGTGCAGGTGTGATCCGGCCGAGTTGTTCTCCGTTCTCAAGTCCAGTACTTCTGGTAAAGAAGAAGGATGGTTCGGACCGGATGTGCGTGGACTTCAGAGAGCTGAATGATAACACCATAGCAGACAGGTATCCCCTTCCATTAATTTCGGATCAAATTGATCGACTAGGAGGCGCCAAATGGTTCACATGCTTAGATATGTTAAGTGGCTATCACCAAATCCCCGTTCAGGAGGATTCTATCGAGAAGACATCGTTCGTTACTCCCGATGGGCAGTGGGAATATCTCACAATGCCATTCGGCCTTAAAAATGCAAGTTCCGTGTATCAGCGAGCTATTATTAAGGCTCTTGGTGAGTTGGCGCATGATTATGTCGTATGCTATGTCGATGACGTCCTGGTACTCTCTTCCACGGTTGAGCAGGGTCTCCAGAGGTTACGTCATGTCCTGGACGTATTGACTCGTGCAGGATTTTCCCTGAACCTGTCTAAATGTTCATTCCTCATGAACCACATCGAGTTTCTTGGGTTCATGGTGGAGAATAGTCAGATCCAGCCTAATCCAGGTAAGATAGAATGTCTAACAAAACTACCTCCACCACAGACGATTGCTCAGCTTAGGCAATTTATTGGATTAGCATCCTACTTCCGGCAGTTCGTTCCCCAGTTCTCCAAAATAATGGCCCCACTCTTTAGACTTACATCCAGTAAAGGTAAATACCTTGATTGGCAACCAGAGCATGAAGCAATTCGACGTGACATCATACTGAAGTTGACGAGCGAACCAGTACTAATGATTTTCAGCCCAACCCAACCCGTGGAGCTCCACACGGACGCTAGCTCAGAAGGTTATGGTGCTATGCTCATCCAAAAGTTGGAGGGTAAGCAGCATGTTATTGCATACTTCAGTCGACGTACTTCAGGGCCTGAATCTAGATACCACTCTTTTGAACTGGAAACGTTGGCCATTGTCAATGCAGTTAAGCATTTTCGCCAATACTTGCATGGACGGAAGTTCACTGTTGTAACAGATTGTGCAGCGGTCAAGGCTTCAAAGAACAAACCTGACTTATCGCCACGAGTGCATAGATGGTGGGCTTATTTACAGTCGTTTGATTTTGACATTATTCATAGGCCGGGTGCGCGTATGAATCATGTGGACTTCTTATCGAGAAACCCTGTATCAGGTAATTCCAATATTAACATAGCTCGAATCGTAGAAAAGCGAGTAGACATTGCTGAGCTCTCAGATGGTTGGCTGAAAGCTGAACAAGAAAAAGACGAAGAGATTTCCAAGATCGTGTCTGATTTCCGTAATGAGGTAATGATCGAAGATCTTAGAAAGACATATGAAATCCGCAAGGACGTGTTGCATCGCGTGATCCAGCGAAATGGACGTACGAGATGTTTGCCCATCGTTCCTCGAGCTCTAAGATGGTCAGTAATCAATAACATTCATGAGTCTGTCATGCATCTAGGTTGGGAGAAGACATTGGGGAAAGTATATGAATACTACTGGTTCCCAAACATGGTCAGGTATGTAAGAAAATTCATTGACAATTGTATCACATGTAAAATCGCTAAGCCGAGTACGGGTCGTATACAAGCAGAACTTCACCCTATTCCAAAAAGCGCGATCCCATGGCATACCATCCACATTGATGCCTCCGGTAAGTTGAGTGGCAAGAACGATATGAAAGAATGTGTTCGTTTTAATAGACTCTTTTACGAAATACATTTTACTGGTTCACTCCAAAAACATTGACAGTAACAGCAGTATACGAGCTCTTAAGCACAGCATATCCTTGTTTGGGAATCCGGTTCGCATCATTGCAGATCAAGGGCGCTGTTTTGCAAGTAAGGATTTTTCAAATTTTTGTATTAGCCAAAACATAAATTTACACTTAATTGCTACGGGTGGATGTCGAGCCAACGGGCAGGTTGAGCGCGTCATGAGCACAATTAAGTCTATGCTCACATCTGTTGAAGTAAGTAAAAATCGTTCTTGGCAAGACGCACTCTCAGATATTCAGTTAGCTATGAATTCGACTTTAAATCGTGTGACAAAGGCTAGTCCTTTGGAACTAATGATTGGCCGAGTAGCGCGACCTTATGGCTTAATGGCAGTTAATGATGAGGCGGAAATTGATCTATCTTTTGTGCGGGAGCAGGCAACTCGTGGAATTGAGGCAAACGCAGCTTATGATAAGAAACGTTTCGACTCTAATAAGGCTAAAATTAATAAATTCACTAAAGGAGACTTTGTACTAATTGAAAATGAGGAACGAAATCAAACTAAATTAGATGCTAAATATCGAGGTCCTTTTAAAGTAATGGAAGTCTTAGAGGGTGATAGGTATCTCTTAAAGGCTTTGAATTCGAATAGAACTTACAAGTACCCTCACGATCGTCTAAGGAGTGTACCCGATCATCAAGTTCCCAAAGAGTTAGACCTAAAAAGTTTGCAATCCGATGATGATAATGATGATAGTGACGCCAACACCAACCATGACTTTTAAAAAGTGCTTCCGATGGACCGAGTTGCACTAGTGGCCGATGGACTGTGCCATATAGTATCTGATGGACTAGATACTTTGTGATAGTGATCAATGGCCGATGGACCGTGCCATATAGTATCTGATGGACTAGATACTCTGTTCGATGGACTGAACAGTTGTGATCCTTGACTTAAGTATTGGTTGTAGTGGCTATGTGATAATATTTTGTAAATAATTAAATTTAATTAATTTAGTCTCTGGGAACTTGAAGGTTCTGTTCTTTTTAATATTATGTCCATAAAAATTATTGTTGAAAGTCTATTTAAGGGCATTCGTCTTTGAATTCGCTAGGCCAGAGTGCCGAACCGTTAACTTTTTCAATTTTTTTTTTAATAGATCCCACATCCGAGGACGGCTGAACATCAGAATGGCCGTGTCGGAAATAGATGGCGCTACTGTGGCAAATTCAATGATGAGTGTCGTCATTTATTCTAATTGATATTGTTATTTCATTTTTTTTTTTATTTTATGATTTGAATAGTTATTATTTGATTTCAATTCAGTGATTGTTTATAATCTAATTGGTATGTCGTTTGACTGTTAATACTTAATTAGTATTTTATTTGACCAATTGCTATGTGATTTGACTCTTTAAAATAAAATTGATTACACATTACCTCGATGGGGTTGGTATCAAAGATGGGCAGTGAATTACTGAGTTTGGTAGTGATCGGACATTCATCGAGGCCTTGTCTGTAATATTATTAATATTGCAAAAGTGTTTTATTTTCTACCCGAGAACAAAGACAAAAAAATAAAAGTTATGAATAACGAAGAAAAAGATCATACGATGTCGCGCCCGGCCACCTCTGACGCGACATATATTTTATTTGTTTTTGGAACTCTGCTATTGGCCGAAATTAGTAATCCAACCACAATGCGAGATCGAGATCAATCTCAAATTGCTTCCTAGAAACTATAAACATTTTGGTTATTTGACGAGACAACTCAAGAAAAAATTTATAGATTGAAAACATAATATCTTCAACTTTATCTTTCTGTACAACATTTTTATAAAAAAAAAATTGATGTGATTTGTGATTACATATATTTTTATTACATAATTAAGATATAAAAGCTGTAAATTTAGTCTTAAAAATGTTTAGAACATTTGATATATGAAGAAAAATATTTTAACTTAAAACATTACATTCGATTATATTGAACATACTCGTATAAATAAATTAACAGGAAATGGAAATTCTGCCGACACAATCTTAGCTAATAAACGGAAAACCTAACTAGAAAGGATATCATAAATGTTATCCTTAAGTTAATCATCTATTACTTATATATTTGTATACCGGCTTTAGGCATAAATAACATTTCTGATAATTTAAATATAATTAGTGTGCAATATAAAGCTCAACAACAACGACAGCAACAATAACAGCATCAATCTCAACAACAACAGTCTCAACGGCAACAACAGTATCACGCGCAAGAATAAGAGCATCATCCGCAACAATACCAGTAACAACAACAGCAACAATAACAGCATCAATCTCAACAACAACAGTATCACGCGCAAGAATAAGAGCATCATCCGCAACAATACCAGTAACAACAACAGCAACAATAACAGCATCAATCTCAACAACAACAGTATCACGCGCAAGAATAAGAGCATCATCCGCAACAATACCAGTAACAACAACAGCAACAATAACAGCATCAATCTCAACAACAACAGTATCACGCGCAAGAATAAGAGCATCATCCGCAACAATACCAGTAACAACAACAGCAACAATAACAGCATCAATCTCAACAACAACAGTATCACGCGCAAGAATAAGAGCATCATCCGCAACAATACCAGTAACAACAACAGCAACAATAACAGCATCAATCTCAACAACAACAGTATCACGCGCAAGAATAAGAGCATCATCCGCAACAATACCAGTAACAACAACAGCAACAATAACAGCATCAATCTCAACAACAACAGTATCACGCGCAAGAATAAGAGCATCATCCGCAACAATACCAGTAACAACAACAGCAACAATAACAGCATCAATCTCAACAACAACAGTATCACGCGCAAGAATAAGAGCATCATCCGCAACAATACCAGTAACAACAACAGCAACAATAACAGCATCAATCTCAACAACAACAGTATCACGCGCAAGAATAAGAGCATCATCCGCAACAATACCAGTAACAACAACAGCAACAATAACAGCATCAATCTCAACAACAACAGTATCACGCGCAAGAATAAGAGCATCATCCGCAACAATACCAGTAACAACAACAGCAACAATAACAGCATCAATCTCAACAACAACAGTATCACGCGCAAGAATAAGAGCATCATCCGCAACAATACCAGTAACAACAACAGCAACAATAACAGCATCAATCTCAACAACAACAGTATCACGCGCAAGAATAAGAGCATCATCCGCAACAATACCAGTAACAACAACAGCAACAATAACAGCATCAATCTCAACAACAACAGTATCACGCGCAAGAATAAGAGCATCATCCGCAACAATACCAGTAACAACAACAGCAACAATAACAGCATCAATCTCAACAACAACAGTATCACGCGCAAGAATAAGAGCATCATCCGCAACAATACCAGTAACAACAACAGCAACAATAACAGCATCAATCTCAACAACAACAGTATCACGCGCAAGAATAAGAGCATCATCCGCAACAATACCAGTAACAACAACAGCAACAATAACAGCATCAATCTCAACAACAACAGTATCACGCGCAAGAATAAGAGCATCATCCGCAACAATACCAGTAACAACCACAGCAACAATAACAGCAACACAATCATCAATTTGCCTTACCACCTACGACTAGACTACATTTCCACTTCACATCAGGTGGAATGTAGTCCAGAAAAAACTTAGTTAAGTGTAAAAAAAACAATCGCATTAACAACACTCTCAATCGCAACAACAACAGCGACATATATTGATACGTCAACATTTTGTTTGTTATTTACTTACCTCGTGATCCGGGCCGGGCTTCGACGCTAATCTGGCTTCAGCTAGTTGATTCTTCAGAGCCCTGTGACAAGGAATTAATATATATTTTTATAAGTTGCAAATGATCAACAAGAATCTTCTTCTGTATTTGTCTTTATAGTCTGTGTATATTTTTACATAAATATAACGAAACTTATTAATAGTAGAGTAAAAGAGAATAAAAATGCATTATAATGTTGAGTTACCCTTTACTCACATGTACAAGTCCTCGGCGTGCCTCGCCCGCTCCTCCCCGCCCCACACTCCCCCTTTACTCACATGTACAAGTCCTCCGCGTGCCTCGCCCGCTCTTCCCCGCCCCACACTCCCCCTTTACTCACATGTACAAGTCCTTCGCGTGCCTCGCCCGCTCCTCCCCGCCCCACACTCCCCCTTTACTCACATGTACAAGTCCTTCGCGTGCCTCGCCCGCTCCTCCCCGCCCCACATTCCCCCTTTACTCATATGTACAAGTCCTTCGCGTGCCTAGCCCGCGCCTCCCCGCCCCACACTCCCCCTTTACTCACATGTACAAGTCCTCCGCGTGCCTTGCCCGCGCTTCCCCGCCCCACACTCCCTCTTTACTCACATGTACAAGTCCTCGGCGTGCCTCGCCCGCGCCTCCCTGCGTCGCAGTAGGTCCGCACAGGTCTGCGCCGCCAGCACGGCGGCAGCACACGTCGCACGGAACGACGCGCTCGTAGCGCGGACCTCCTGCGAGTACTGGTTGAGGTTTACACCTGGGGGAGGAGAAATTTTGATAATTATACTTAGCTTTATTTTAGCAAACAAATATAACATACAGAGAAAACACAGAGGTATAATTGTATAAATTTCATTTATTCTTTCAGTAAAATATTATATTTCTGATAATTTATAAGACATGTAGGATATCAAGCCTACTTGAACTTGTATTTATTTTACTTTTATTTTTTTAATAAGGATTTTGTATATCATTTTGAAAGCTGAATCATGATCCAACTATAATGAATATTTAAAAAAAACACTTGATATTACACAATTGCAACGTCTGAATGAGTAATTTAAATAACTTTGTGATGACTGGTACTTTATATTAATAACATACAATAAATATATAAAAATAATATTACGACTGAAATTGTCGGGACATGGTCACATTACTCAAACAGATACAATTTAAGAATGTATGATGTTAAAAAATAATCCAAATACTTTATATGAGAGTATTGTATGTTTCAATGTAGCGTTAATAAATTTAAACTACGAAAAACAGTTGATATTCAATAAATTTAAATCAAAACTCTGATACATCAATACTTATGAGTTTTAATATAATTTACTAATTGCAATAATAATAATTTTCTTATTGCATACCCTTCACAATATATGCAAACCTACGAGTATATTACTTACCGTCGGCAAGTTTCACGGCGTCAATAGCCTCATCATCGTTGATTTGAGTTGCGCACTTGTCGAAGTAGCCCTGCAGAGTGACGGCCTGCTTGGACAGCAGGTCTGTGTACGTGTCGAATTCCGCAATCTTCTCCGCCAAACGACGGGTTGTACGACCTGGGAGTTTGCAATGATAGTATGTACAATACTGTTTTTTAGTACTAGTACTAGTAGTTACTAGTAGTAGTAGTAAAAGTATTAGTGGTAGTAGTGTAGTTTAAAATCCTTAAATTTCTGAAACTTATGAAAAAACCTCATCGGATAGGGTTATAGTTTGTAACATGTAAAATAAAAATGAAATATAGCAATTATGCACAATTCTATTTCTCTTTTCTTTCTGAGTTCGTAGAGACCTAAATATTACCTTCTGTAGTTCACACAGGCGGAGAGACGCTGAAAACAGCTAGTAAAGGTAACGTAATAATAATAAAAAATGAGTTATTATCTTCTAATTGTTGGACAAACCTAAATGTAACCCAGGCATGCAAGGTAAATGGTAATAAAGAGTTAATTTTTATTGCTTTTGTTGTTTAATTCGGCTAACTTTATTTATATATTGAATGAGGGTCATCTGATGAAAAATGAACATCGCCGGAAATGAACTATTGCACCAATGTGGATTCGAAAGCGTTACCGGTCTTTGAGTAAAAAGTATACGCTATTGATAGTAACCCTGAACGATACATCTGTAAATATCACTGACGTAAGTTTATGCCATATCTTTCAATCTTTAAAAAAAAACATTGAAAACATAGTGCCATCTGCACTAGCGCCACTGATGGTAGAAATTATATTGTTTCTCATCAATATCAAACATATCCTTGGAACACTCCCCATGGAAAAAAAACTAAACTGGGCGAAATTAACATTTATAAAAAAACAAAGCTTTGTTTATGGACTCCCCCTAAAGACTCAGTTTTTTTAGCATCCATAATTCCGATATTAAGTTATCGGCACAGCATTCATTCTATCGGTAAGTGATAACTAACAATTAATTATAAACATTAAAAACTATTGTATATATAATATTTTTTTTCGTTTCATACTGATAATATAAAAATATATTACATATATATTGTAATGTGACTTCCGGATTTGCTCCTCTGTGACACACATTTTACATATGGCTTGATAATATTCATACAAAATCAAACGAAGTCCATAAATAACTTATTGATAAACCTCAAACATTCTATTTGTAATAGAGATAATATTATAATAATTTAGTCGTTTCTTTTTCACATTTTAGGATAGATTTGATTATCTCATTATAGCACCAAAATCATATACACTCAGACAATATTCACATACAATTAAATAATGAGTTAAAATCTGCACTCTCAAAAAAGTTATAACAGTTTTAACCAAAACATTTATCATATATACAGGTTGGTAAATAGTTTCAAAGCTTTTTTTTAAATTTGAACTATAATGAATTAGGATTGCTTTAAATCATCACATCAAAAAAATCATTGTATAAAATAATAATAGTAATACTGACCGATAGACCCAGTAGACTGCAACGATGTAACCGAGCCATGTCTGCGAAGACCGCTTCCATTTGTGCTGCTGTCAGAACTTGTGCCATACCCTGATTCCAACTGCAAGATAATACATTTATTTTTGCATGTATATACTATATTTTTAAATAATTTAAACTTGAAATTGTTATTCCATTCCAATAACTTACAAATTATTGCACTAACAGCTAAGAATTATATTCTGATCAATATCTTTTAAAACGAATTTATTAGGGTTGAAAATATTTGTAGAATATTCATAGTGGGTGGGTTCATACCCCACAGTAAGGAGACTCCCACCAAGTTAACTAGCCAAGTTCAGCAAGACTATGTTTAGCATCCTGAACACCCTGCCAGCAACCTACCACAGAACCCTAATTATCACAGATTCTAAATGCGATTCAATCACTTTGCAGATATAACAACCGGGATGGCCTCTAGGGACTTAATATGCCTCAAACACACAACACATGCCACATTTCCAAGGGATATACAGTCTCCTCACTGACAGACCAGAAAAGGGGTCTTTAGCCACTTGTTATAAGCTAAAACTTTTGTACCCAAAACAAATAACTTTTTGCAAATTCCTGTCAGGCGACCAAAAAAGGTTTTGCTATTAATTTATTTATTTTTAACTATTAATTGAGTAATGATGTTCAGGAATTCCTACAGACAGGTGGCATTAGATGCCTATAGTTAATTATTATTATTATTATTATTATTATAAGGTAAAAAATAAATATTAAAATTATGTCTTACAAAGTTTTATAACCGAACAATAAGTAATCTTATCATGATTCAATTACAACCATCATATAATCACAAAATGATAGCGTCAACATAGAGATTAGTATTTTGATAATGTATGGATGATTCATTTAAAAAGAACCTCAAACTTTGGAATTTTGGCATTTTGCAATTTGGCATTTTGGCATTGGCATTCAGTCCGTGCATTGAAAATTATGCAAATGATCCCGGTAAAATTGTTTTTCTTTATTACAGTAAACTTACATAAGTTATTCTTATAACTATACATACATATTATACATTATTTCTGTACATAATAGCAACTATAATATGCCATACAGTAATGAATCCTATCTAAATTACCAGACTTTTAGATTATTTTGCCAACACAGAATAATTATTAAAATACTATAATAACTTCACATCCTAACCAGATGTGACTGATATGATTGGACAACAAACAAGGTCCTTTTACAAAACAGATTGCCCTGTTCCAAAAAAATATACAACTGGTCAAGTTTATTTAAAGATAACATTTTATTTTTAATAATGTACATTTATTTAAAACAGGTTGTACTGTAGGAAAAGTTGTAGCTAATACCAGTTTAATTACTTAACTTGTTTATCCTTATTAAGAGATGTTACACCTAAATTATAAATTAACTTACTTTGAATGACTCCAATACATCAATCCACTGCTGCTTTTCTTCTGGATTTGAAGCTCTTAAGTACCACACGCAATCATTTACTGATACATCAAATCTACAGTCGTCAAATTCATGAGGCTGTAATAATAACAATACAGTTATATATTCTTTAGGGTTAATTAAACATTAAAAAAGGATTTAGTTGACATTATAAAAAAATATATACATTATCCAAGAAAACAATGGTGTTAAATAAATCACACCATAAATTTTATTGAGCTCATCATTACCATCTTACAAGCCACGTTACAAGCAATTTATCAGAACGTATCGTCTATTGAAATTAATTAAAAAAGTTATAGATACGAACTTCGACAAGGACAAAGTATTTTTATATATATTTTTTTGTTATGGTTGATTTAATAGTGAAGATATTTACCTTGACTTTAGCTTTTTTTAAACATAAGGCTCCACGGCATCCCAGATTACTCTCTAACTCGCTTTTGTAATAGGATAATGTAGATTCCTTCAAAACAATAAATCTATCCTGCCATCCATGTATGTAGTTAGTCCATTTACTTAAATATCCGCGAAGTTCTGGGGTGCTACCATCTTCCAAATCCGAATTATCACTCACAGTTATATTTTCATCAGTCATATTAAAAATATAAATTCGATCTGTGTATTTAACTAGTATTTACAACAAAACAAAATAAAAGAGACACACAAACTGACGTTCCCAAGGCAAATGTCAAAATTCAAAGAAGTTAATACGAAATAAACGTCAATTTTGACTTAGGGCTGACATAAACGGACTATCAAGAATTTTTGTAATAGTAATTGATCAAGAAAATCTTTTTTTATCATAATTCTTTTTTAAAATGTATTTTAGTAATCATAGATTTATCGTTCTCTGAATATAAATTAAGGAGGTTAGAGGTATGGAGAACCATATTATATAGATTCTAGCCAGAAGAGCAGCATTCCGAGCTAGCGTAGCTTACTCACGGGACATGGACTGAGTACACGGAGAGTTTTTAACGTAATAGTACACGATTTAAAATGCGTGTAAATGACTACTTTAATAAAAATATGTTGAATTTTTTATGTGGGAAGCAGGTTGAAAAAGTTTCCAGCAGGATTCTTATACTAAAATTTCTAGTAGCTTCTCACAATAGCAGTAGCACACGAGTGTTACAATATGCAGTTGGCTACTCGGCTGCTATACTGAACAGTTTTGTTATTTTTTTATCTGTACTAAGTTCAAAAAAAATAAAATTGTGAATTGAGTAGTAATTCACCTCTTAAGCCTTTCAAACCAGCCTTTCCAGCCTTTTTCTTAAGTTTTTCATTTACAAACATAAGCAAATCTTTTTGTATATTATATTTAAAAAAAATATTAATTACATATCACTTAAGTGTTTTCCAAATATACTTTGTATTTTATACTAGGTTTATTGTAGTACTCTATAAATTGACTCTATGAAAATTTTACCATTGTTTCTTTAAAGTTTTAAATATTTCGAACCATAGATCTGTATTACTTTATATGGAAAACCAAAATATCAACTTTCTTATCTTCACTTTATATTGGTTGTAAGGTTATTTAAAGATTTAATGTTTTTGAACATGATTTGTGAAACACCATGCATGTCCCATGAAAAAAAATATCTCGATATTTCGTTGAATTTATGAGATTATTTTTATTTTTTGTCTATGATTCTAACTCTGTGTATGTTGGCATGACATAATATTATGAAATAGTTGCAACATAAATCGATTTTAAGAATTTTTGTTCCTATTGGTAGATATTTGCTTACCGCCAAAAATCAGTCCATATGGCCAATAAAAGTAAAGCTAGAAGTTTTGGTGCGCAATTTCCGTTCAAAATGGCCGACAAAACTATGCCTATTTCTGTTCCATCAGAAAAGCCTTTAAAACTTATAAAATGGAAAGTTAAGGAAGGTGTATTTGTGTCCCATGGCCAAATATTATTTTTATACAGTGATTCTTCAGGTAATATTACTGAAACAAAGAAATATAAAGCCCTCCGCGCTGGTACTATTGTATCCATCAAGGTGAAAGAAGGAGACGTTGTAGAGCCTGGGTAAGTGACGTCATATAAATTGATGTACTTTTTAACCCCTTTATTTAGCATTGTAATTATTTACAATTAAATTATTGACAATTAGCCTATAGAGACCTTAATAACACTTTAATTCACGGAATGCTTGGTTTACAAGTCGTTGTTATTAACTTAAATATTATACGATCGATTTGCGCGCCAATCTAAAAGTTGTTATTGTTCTGCAATATACGATGTCATAAAATATTATTTACTCAACAAATTTTTAGATTGTATCTATTAGGAATATAAACTTTATAATATTTTACTTTCAGAGGATGTTTAGCAGATCTAGAACAATGTCGTCATCCAACAGTAATGAAAGAAATGTGTGCAGAATGTGGAGCCGATTTACGCGCTGGGGATTCTCAGAAAAGAGATGTAGCTGTTGTTCCTATGGTACATTCTGTACCAGAACTGAAGGTTTTCATTCATTTTACGATACTTCTGTTCGATATTAACATATGTTTACATATTATCATGTTAATGTAAATAAAAACATAACCTCTAACTTAACTTCAGGTATCCGAAGAATTGGCTCAAAAATTAGGGCGTGAAGATGCTGACCGCCTGCTGAAAGATCGCAAACTGGTGCTTCTTGTCGATCTTGATCAAACATTAGTGCATACTACAAATGATGAAGTACCTCCTAATCTTAAAGTATGTTTAACATTTGTTTCCCATGACAAATACTTTTAATTAGAATAACAATTAAGTATCTTAAAAATTCATTGGATTAATTTTAAAAAATTGTAATTTCCAGGATGTCCTACACTTTTTTCTTCGTGGCCCGGGTAACCAAGGCAGATGGTGTCATACTAGGTTGAGGCCTAAAACACAGGAATTTTTAGAATCAGCAGCTAAAAATTATGAGTTGCATGTATGTACATTTGGTGCAAGACAATATGCCCATGCTATAGCTGAATTATTGGATCCCCATAAGAAATTTTTCTCCCATAGAATTCTATCCAGAGATGAATGTTTTGATGCAAGAACTAAATCAGCAAATTTAAAGTGAGATATATTTTTGTTAATTTTTTCCTAGATTTAAATTTTTATTGATATCATTACAATTATTCCCAAGGTTACACTAATTTAATAAACAAAATATTCCTTTAATTTTGTTGTATAATATAATTTAATTGAAGTATCACTTTTATTGTGAGACAGATTTTTATAATATTCATGTTATACTCTCCAGAGCACTATTCCCTTGTGGCGACAACATGGTGTGCATAATAGATGACAGAGAGGATGTGTGGCGGCATGCAAGTAACCTGATCCAAGTGAGGCCTTACTCATTCTTTCAGTCCACTGGGGATATTAATGCTCCGCCTCCATTACGTATGTAGACACTTTATTATATTGAGAAAAATTTTATAATAACTATATGTACAAAGAATAACTGTATAATTAAGATTATTTGTTAAATAGTAACATGTTTTTATATGTATTTATATTGTCTGGATTAAAATACAAGTTACATTATCCAGTATATTGGTAACTCCACTAATATCCAAAGATTATAAGTCCCTATGAAGACTTCTATTTGATAAGCTTAAAATGGAAAACAGATACGGGGATAACATAAGTATCTTTAGCTTAATAAGTTAGGCTAAGCATAATGTGAAACCAACATTATTTTTTTATTTCAATTACAGTTGAAGAAAAAACTAAAGTTCTAAGTGGTAAGAATGGTTCCCAAGTGCCAAAAGATAATCAAATGCCAACACTAGATGCGGAGCCAGAGAAAGAGAACAAAGAAATTAAAGAAAAATCAAATATAGAAAAAAAAGATGGGGAAAATGGTAAAATAAAAGAGGCTAAAGATGAAAAAATAAAAGAAGACAAACTAGAAAATGATCCACTTGAAAAAGTTGTATGGGTGGAAAACACCGATGGTCAAATAGAAATAGATGATGCAGATGATTACTTAATTTATCTAGATGATATACTGAAGAGGATTCATAAGTGAGTTTAAATTATCATGTTGTATTTACATTTTTTAAAAGTATACATTTTTTTTTAATTGTTTACTATTTTTAGGCATTTTTATGATATTTATGACAAAATGGAAAGTAATGATGGTGATAAAAATATACTAGATTTAAAATTCATAATACCAGATGTTAAGAGCCAAGTATTAGCTGGATCCAGTCTAGTATTTAGTGGTTTAGTGCCTACACACCAGAGATTAGAAACATCTAGGGCTTATCAAGTTGCTAAAACCTTAGGAGCAGAAGTCACACAAGATTTTACTGATAAAACTACACATTTAGTAGCCATGAGATCAGGTAACATTTACTGAAATTAGCCTAAAATTACAGGTGTTTGAAGAAATATCAATGTTTTATATTTTCCACTTATAGGCACAGCAAAAGTAAATGCAAGTAAGAAGATGGGCGAAGGGAAATCAAAGATACATGTGGTAACACCGGAGTGGTTATGGACGTGCGCAGAGCGCTGGGAGCGCGTTGAAGAGCGACTGTACCCGTTGCAGAGGGGGGGACAGGTAGTATTGTAGCTAACATAATTTATTTATTTATTTTCCCAAACATAGAGAACAAAAAAATATACAACACATTTAAAAAACAGTGCAGGGACAGGAGTCCAAACTAGGTAGGCCCTGTGATATGGATCTCCTGGTCTCCCTTACCCTCTAGACATTAACAAAATAAAATAAACTAACATAATATTGGGTTTGAAACAGTAATAATAATAAAAAACAAAGAAAAATTATAAAATTCAAAGAAACAAAGTAAAAAATAACAACAAAAATGCTTATTAATTTAATTTGGAATAAATTAAAATAACTTTGTTAAGGTATTGAAAGGTGTGTAAGAATGTGAAGAATGCTTTACGCATCTATGAAAGATTAATTAAGTGTAACTTGAGTGCAGGAGTTTCTCAGTTTTCTCATAATTAAGACCCAATAGAAATTTCGTTAAAGATCTTTTTATTTGTCGCCTCGTGTAAGAGCTAATAGAAAACAGCTTATTTTATAGTTTCGGGCCTTGGAAATCCGAAAAATTTTGCCCGAACCTAGTGCCTGATCGTGGAATCTTAAATGTTATATAATTTCTTCTGTTTTGAAATTCCAAATATTTAGGATTATCTTTTTTATATTTATGCTGCTTGAGGATCGTAAACAGGATAAATAATTGTCTAACAAAAAAACATAATTTTATATAAATCTTCTGTTGGATTCAGATGTGGTTTAGAATAACAAATTTATATTAATAACCTTTGAGTTCATTCTAAATGTAGCATGTACGTCTTTGCTGCTTCGCCCCAAGAGGTAACACAGTAAGATAGAAGTGACTACTAATGAAATATACACAGTTTTGAGCACATCACTATCAACTACATGCCTTGGTTGTTTAAAAATGTAGGAGAGAGTAACAACTTATTCTGTTGCATTACATTTACTTTCAATTAAATGAATGCTAATAAGAAAATAGGTGTTGGTTTAAGACATGTCATGATATGCAATCATTATAAGAGTGAATCCAAATACTATTCAGAAGATATAGTTTTGGTAAATTGTATCAATTGCTACATAAAGTTTAACTACATAATAGATTTTAAACAACACTATTTTATTTTTAAATTTTGGTTTATAATTCTTATCATATCTAATAATAATTTTATGCACAGAGCAGTCTAAGACGGCCTCCGGCGCACTGCAATAGCCCGCCGCCCGCACCCGCACTACGCAAGAGAACACCATCTGGCCGTTTTATGGATACCATCAACCCTCTGCTGTCTTTCTCCAGCGATGATATTGCTGATATGGACCGAGAGGTAAGTTAAAGACTTCAAACCAAATATAATAACTTCAGATATTGAATGTCAAGATGATTTAAAGTGCTTAATACAAATATCATGGTGTTTGATTTTTTAGGTTGAGGATATTTTTAATGAATCTGATGAGAGTTCCTCAAGTGATGAAAATAAAGATCAAGATGATCTTGATGATGAAGAAAACTTTACTGAAGACAGACTACTTAGTCTTGAAACGGAGAATAGTCTTCAGGAGAGGTATATATGTCTGGTTATATTATTTCTTTGAAAAATTAAAGCTTGCTTACATTTACATTATTACCTACATACTATCTTCAAACACTACCGATTTTGGTTTTGGCACTTTAATGCATATAATTTATAAGTTTTTCAAAATTTTCATAGACCTTGTTACTGAACTACATTTTCTCAAATCCAGGGTTCAGTAAGTTATATTGTCACCAGAACCGCAAAAGGTAAAGAACTACGAAATACACTAAATATTTTCAAATTTTGCAGGTTACAAGAAAAACAAGATGAAGATTCTAATGATTCCAATACAGGTACAGTCATAAATCATGTAATAAAATACTAAGCTTATATTGTATTTGCTAATTTAAGAATGTTATTTTTATTATAGGAGATGGAGAGAGACCTTGCAAAAGGCCTAGACCATCAACACCACCTTCAGATGATGATGGGCCGCCCGATGATGATGATAGCTCCTGGAACCTCATGGGAGCAGCGCTTGAAAGAGAATTCCTTGCACAGGACTAATGAGATATTGTACAAATGTTATGCCTTTGTTATAATAAAATGTTTTATTTAAAATTATAGTTTATTTAGTTCAAAATCTATTCTAAATAATAATAACGGCATCAATAATCTAAACAAAAACTTGTTAAAACTATTTTTAAGTATTTATTATTATTCAAGTTTTTATATCATAATTACCAGTCTGAAGAATTAGTGATTTTAATTTTGATTGACAAAACTATATTCAAACAGAAAGCTAAATAGTTTTCAATTAAGGATGTACATTTTTTTAAGCCATTTAAGCATGTACAATAAAAAGAAATGGATACATATAATAACACTACTTTATTACTATTTACAAATACTAACTATTAAACTGCATAAGGATCATTTTCATCAAATACATGGAATTTGGTATATGTTGGTTTAGATGTAAAGTCTTTCTTTCCATCTTGCCATCCCCTTGGAGGAGCCTTGGTATAATCAAAACCAGATTTTATTTTCCCATAGAGTTCAGTTTCTTTTTCAATATCTTCTCTATACCGTTCCTTGGCTACCTTTTTGCCTGTAACTGGATCAGTTATGTCACCAAATGGATATACAACTTCTTTTATTTCATGGGTAATCAATTTTGTCATTTTATGTGGTAGTGTTTGTATGAGCACAATGTCTCCGGTTTTACAATTTTTATTAGGATCATGGCAATAGTAAAATTCGTCCTTTCTGAAATACTAAATAATAATACTTGGTACATAACGGATGCAATTTCATTTCGAAATGAACATATTATTCACTATATATTTTTTTATACAAACCATCAATAAATTTTCATCTAATTCTAACCTCTTCACGCGAATTTTTCTTGCATTTTGTTTGACTGTTGGCACACATTGACCAAGAAGCAATAATTTTTTCGCTGTTTCAGCAATATTCCGAGACATAGTATATTTACTTTAATGCTAAAACCTAAACTTTAAAGGTTAATTTTAATACATAAATAGATGTAAATTGGGAACTTATTTCAGTTTGACATCCAGTATCTTTCCAAAAATCATCTGTCAAGTTTGCTGTTGACATTTCTTTGACATATCATGACAGATTCAGAATGTTATGAATAGTCCTATTTTTTAACAACGCGTTCATATATGATTACAATGTTAAACACCAGTGAGACTTATTTACTTTAACCATATTCTTGGTGTGATAATTTATTTTTAAAAATAATAAAAAGAAACTACTAATTTGGAGAATCTGAAATTCCTAAAATTGTTTAACAAAATAAACATATAACAATGTTGACGAAAGTCAACAATTCAAACGACATTTCACGAATTTAATATATTTTTATTCCATTTCTGCTAATAACTAAGACAATGATTGTACAATAGTAGTATTGAAATGAGCCCTTTTTCTACCATATTGAATAGGACCAAAAAGGACGTATAACGGTGTTTATATTATTTTATTCATGTTAAGAATATGGTTTGATTAAAAGATAAATATTTATGATAAACAAATATTTAACAAAAATTCATATATTTAAATATTATCTGATATTTAAATGTTTGTGTATTTTTTACTTAATTTAATTAGTTTAATATAACAATTGCCTTTGCTTGTGTATAGTTCTTTTCAGCCATGGTTTAATGATATCCATGTTAACATTATCTCTTGTTACAGAACATTATTACAATGGTAAATAGATGACACTAACAATAGTATAAAATGTGAACACTCAACAGACATTTTCGTTAAATTGTTGAAGGTCCTTAATCTTACAATTAGGAATAGGAAAAGGGTAAATAATAACAATACTTAACGTTTAATAAATATTTCCTTGGTAACAATTAGGTCCTAAAAAAAAGTGACACTTACCCTAGTTCAACGTTACCACCGATTCCAGCAACAAGGAAGATGTGTTTTGAAAGCAAAATTAGTTCTATTTAATGAATTTGAAATTGTTATTTTTGTAATTATAGAAATGAGGCTTTACTTTAAAAAAAAACACACAGCAAACTAATAAAAACATTGCACAAGTACAAGATCTTTATCAATAACAAAAATTTCTTAGACTAGGAATTGACAGTAAGTCGACAAGTTGCGCTATCCATGCCCTTTAGACAAATCGAACAAATTAAAATCATATAACGTTTACCTCAAAAGCCAAAACTACAAATTAACAAAGTAATAGAAATAATCGTGCTACAACTGCTAAATTATTGGCAAAGAATATTTCCAGCAGTCACATGTATCGATTTTATGTAATTTTATTATGCTTAAAACAATACACCTGTACTTTGAATGTAATTCGATGTTATCATAATCTTTGATAAGCACTATCGCGTCGTCACATCATTTGAAGTTACGACGAAAACGGGGGGTATTTCTTGAAACATGACTTCTTTTTTTTATTTACCTATATACAAATAGGATAGGATTCCTCATGTTTTGATTAGTGCTAAGCTTTTAACTTATTCCGATTTCCTTTTTCAAATGTTTAAACTTACATCCTTTGTTTCCAGTATCTCGATAATAATTATAGAATATGTAGACAATTTTCGAAAAATAAATGAAAAATGTCTCATTTCCTCCACATAATGTCAGTTGCAAGCTTACAGGTTTGACAGCTGATTCCATGACAACTATATAATAAACAATTTTTATAATACGTAATTCCAAAAAAACATTTCATACAAAAACCCAGACCATAAAAAAGCATAAAATTATATTTCCCATACCCTTTATCAGTCTTATCTAATTAGGCTGGAACCAATTTTGCTATTGGCTGTATTAATGTTACTAACGCTGCTAATGAAGACATCGCACCTAAGGCCCCAACTGTACTGGGACTCAATTTTGTGATTCCTAAAGCAGTCAAAGGGATAAATAGATCACAAGAATTTTTCAGGGTATCTAGAAAAATGTCTTTATGGCAATATACAATTGTGTACACATGTCTAATACTCCGGTGTAAATCAAAATGGGAAATTGAGCTACTCAACAACTCTGATGATTTGAGGAGTGTAGTCTTATTGATTTCTAATATGTGTAACATCTCATACATATCTCTGGCTAAATTAGCAATAATTGACAACAACCAAAATCTATTAGCTGTCTTATTCCAGCTTTCTGAATCAGTTTTGAGGAATCCACTCTTTGTCAGCCAAACTATATGATCTGCATACAAAAATAGTGCATGGGCCAATTTGCTAACCGTCAGTGAAATTCTTAAAAATGGATCTTCTATGTGCATTGTATTTAGTGCCATGTAGCAAATGTCAATACACCTCCCTAATCGCAAAACTGAAAGAGATAGAACAATATTTTAATTATTAAATAGAAACTAATAATCAATTAACTAAAAGAGGAAAACTGAATTATATATAAAGACTTACCTTTTCTAAATGAGCTTAAAGCATTTTCTAAACTTTTTATTCTGTCAATTGAGTATTTATTAGCATTCCTAGACTCGAGTTGGTGCCACAAAAGCCGACTAGTGTATTGAAATAATCTAAAAGTAAAAATTTAGTTAACTTTATAAAAATACATTGTTCATTAAATTTTTTTGTATTAAAATGGTAACACATACCTGGCCAGTTTATCTCTTCCATTGGACTGATTATTTACTTTTATGACAATATCCATTTTGTTACTTATTGAACTGTACTTATGTAACAGCTTATAATATATATATATGTATTAGGTACTATTTATTGTACTAAATCACTAACCACAAGAAAATTCTAGCAACCTGCAAGTGAATTAAGGATAATATTACAGGAAAATATTTGAGCAAACACTGAAACCATAGCGGTTTATCATACTATAAAACAGCAAGTTATGTAATAACAAATAATAAAACATTATCAGATAGCAAATAAAACACTAGGGGTTATTAAGATTAATTATATCTTGATTATAGATTATTACCAAATTATATCAGTACATAACAATTATGCACTTAGAAGGTATTTTTTTTATTTACGACTTTTAGAACAAGTTTAGTCCACAATAATCGTAAAAGATTGAATAAGAAACGTACAAATACGTGATAATGAAGTTCCTGATTAGTAGAAGATCCGATTAATTCGTCAAGTAAAAAGTCAATATTCATGTCTGTTATCGTATCACTTATTCAATAGAATTATTTGAACAAGATATTCCAAGCATATATATTGGTATGTAAACTTCAATTGCAAATACAAATATATATATACATATATATTTGATGTCGGTAGTACCATTTCGTTTATATACTTTGGACTGTTATTTATACTAAAATTTAGTTATAATTTTAAATTAATTTGAAATTTAAAATTATAACTAAATCTTTAATTGAATTTTGTGTATTCAAAAAACTTCATAACGACTTTCACAACAATAACAAATAATTCATTAAGTTTCCATATATAAACGTGATGTTCATATATATATATATATATATATTAATCGCCTAAAATAAGCTGCAACACAACTTCTTTATTGGTAAAAAAACTACTTACTTATCTCTGTATAGGCATTTTTAATTTATTTCCATACTGTCTAGAGGCTACAACATACTCAAGTAACTACAGATAACAGACTACCACAGAGTACTACAGACACGGACCGCGGCCGTCCGACACACAGAGCACTATTAAGTCCGACATCAAAATTTAAAAATAGTTAACAGGGCTGCCATCAGAACCAACAAATTTATAGCCCTGGGCTCCGGTTTATATAAATTAAAATTATTTAATTATGCAATCCACCTGAACTGTTAATAAGAAAGTATAAGAAACACAAAATATATTATCTTTTTGCGATTAAAAATAATACTTACTTTTAACTAACCATTTACTGAAAATAATGACTTACTTTTTCGACTATAATGACTAACGATTCTCGAGTTTACGAGAAATCACAATAATTTTCATCTATTAACTTACCAAGAAACCAATTACATATGAATACTTATTTATATATTCAATTGTACGGAGCAGAAGTTGTTTTTGCAGAAAATAATTTTTATTTTACATTATAGTATACGATTATATGATTTGGCAAGATAAACAACTTTCCTTTATATATTCTAATTTATTAGTATATTATTATAATTAATACAATTAATGGACTCTAAATATATCTAAAAATTAGTTAACTATTATAATTTTATTCTTTCGGCCACTATTTTTGTTGATCCGTGATATTTTCAGAGATTTTATTATATCAAACAGTTTTATTCAGAGTTTTTATTTTACTATTACTAAATGCATTACATTTAGTAGGTGCTAGATAGAACTACTGTCAATATTTGAACGGATTTGGTCAAAGTTTCTGATGTTAGCATTGATTTTTATATAGTCAATGATATTCTCATAGCATAGAGTACAGAGTACACAGAGACATGGACTCTCACTACTGACACACACTGAGTAGAAAATACATTTTGTAATTCGTGTTCACGCAGCCATTTTGGAAACTCCTTTCCGGTCTTGAAAACGGCAAGTTATTTTTATTTTGTGTTAACATTTTGGTGTTATCGCAGACAATAGTTTATTTAAAGAATATTGGTGTTGTGATTTGGGGATAGTGGTTTAGATTTTGGATTTATTGATTGTGGTAAGGCTGTGATAACTTAATATTGTGCGGTGAGATAAAATTACTCTTGAACAAGACGACATTTTGAAGTGACGTGTAATGTTGTGCATTTCAGATAGTGGTCCACTGTACTGAGCTTTCATGATTGGATTACCGCGTAGCGATAGAGATCGTATTACGGTGAAAATTCGTAACATGAAAAGAAGTTCATCAAGGGATAGTATGCCGCGTTCGAAAAGGACGCGTAGTAGTATAGGAAGATATGACGATAGCTCTGACGAACGTGTAACGCCAGAAAGGGTGCGGCGAAGGGTGCGTTCGCCAAGTCCGAGGGGCCGTTATGTATCGCCTCATCGCGATGATTATGTGCGGTCTAGAGAAGTAAGGGAAGAGTCGGTACGCCCTTATTATAAAGTATTATGCGTAAGCGCTCTTCATCCTAAAGCATCTGATGAAATAGTAAAGGATACCTTGTACAGGGAGTACAAGAAGTTTGGTGATTTTAGTATTAAAATTTCCCACGAATTGGACGAACGGGTTGCTTATGTTTGTTTCCGTAGTGCTGAAGATGCAAGGGATGCTAAACATGCAAAACCAAGGATTATTTTGTATGACAAAGTGGCCATTGTAGATCCCGCGTATGAGCCAGTACGGTCAGAATATAGAAGCAGACCGAGAAGCATCACTCCTCCGGATTATGATCGCCCATATTCCTATGCTTGGTCACCGGTACCAGAGAGACGCCGGCCACCACCGGACGATCGAGCTTACGGAATACCACCAACAGTACCGCCACATCATAGAGATTTTAGACCACCTATGCATGAGTATCCAATGGCAGGACCGCACGGACCGCCAATGCACCACCGTCCACCCATGCATCATCCACCGCATCCTCATTATATGCCACGGCCATATATGCCGCGACCGCATCATCCACCTTTTGAGAAAATGGAGAATAAAAAAGATAAATTTCCTAATTATTTACATCATGTTCAGCCTGAAGATGATCCTTTAGCAACAAGAACCTTGTTTGCTGGCAATTTAGAAATAAATATATCAGATGAAGAATTACGAAGAATTTTTGGTCGGTATGGTATAGTAGAAGACATAGATATAAAGAGACCTCCACCTGGCACTGGCAATGCATTTGCATTTGTTCGGTATCAAACTTTGGACATGGCTCATCGAGCCAAAGTTGAACTGTCTGGACAATACATTGGTAAATTTCAATGTAAAATTGGTTATGGTAAGGCTACACCTACTACTCGTGTGTGGGTAGGAGGTCTGGGTCCATGGACTTCAGTAGCTCAATTAGAAAGAGAATTTGACAGATTTGGGGCTATTAAGAAAATAGAATACGCCAAAGGTGAACCCCATGCATACATATTGTATGATTCAATAGATGCCGCTCAAGCTGCTGTTAAAGAAATGAGAGGATTTCCATTAGGTGGCCCTGATAGACGTCTTAGGATTGATTTTGCTGATGTTGGTACGGGAGGTCCATATAGACCAAAACCATATGCAGCTCCTGCTGGGGAAGAAGGCCGAGCGGCGGAAGGTTATGAAGGGTATGAAGGAGCATGGGAAGATGGGTATAGCTATGGAGGATCTGGTTATAGGGGTAGGGGTGGCCACCGTGGACGCGGTCGTGGTATGTATCGTGGGGTGTATCACGGAAGTGCAGATTATAGGGACGAAGAATGGAGAAGAGCACCTGATGCAGAATATGATGGTAGAGTGAGACGTTCCGGTTCTCGGGAGCCTGGTGTGGACAGGTCTCGTTCTCGATCTCCACGCCGCCGTTCTCCAGACAGTGATTCTGATGGATCTCCACGTCGTAGTGGTGGTATGCTCGCCTCTTCTAGAACTCTCCCAGAGGTTGTTCGTAAAGCTACAACAATCTGGAATGGAGCTCTCATACTCAAAAACTCATTATTTCCAACTAAATTTCACCTTACTGATGGTGATTCCGATATTATAGATAGTTTGATGAAAGATGAGGAAGGTAAAAATCAATTACGAATAACACAGAGACTTCGCTTGGATCAACCAAAGCTGGATGATGTACAAAAACGCATTGCAACATCAAGTTCACATGCTATATTTTTGGGAGTGGCAGGTTCAACAGCTTCCATTACAAATGAAGATGCAAGCATACAGACAAGGCCTATGAGGAATTTAGTATCTTACTTAAAACAAAAAGAGGCTGCTGGGGTTATATCTCTGTTAAATAAGGAAACTGAAGCCACTGGGGTTCTCTACTCTTTTCCACCTTGTGAATTTTCTACAGAACTACTCAAGAGAACTTGCCATAATCTAACCGAGGAAAGTCTTAAGGAAGATCATTTGGTAATAGTGGTTGTTAGGGGAGGTTCAGCTTAAGCTGATAACTGCAGTGTTAATTAAACTAGACATAGACATAGCTTAAGATTTTTAAACAGTAATATTTCCAGATAAAAAAAAATAATTTTTATTATATAATTCTTGTGAATGTGTAGTGCTTGTGAGGTGATTGTAAACATTGTTTGTGAGGGTTGAGTTTATTTTATGTGCAAGTGTATATTTTTCACAGATGTTTAAAGCAATAGTTGTTATTGCAGTATAGGGAGTTCCATTAACTAGTTATTGCTAGATTGTCTCCATGAAATACACTTGTGTACTGTATGATATATAAACAGTTAGTGGTAGCTTAATCAGTGTATTATAGGTGATGTGTAGTGTGTGAACACAAATAGAATATTATATTTGATGTTGTTGTTTTTTTATACCTTGTGTGAACTGGTGAGTTAAGTGAAGTTACAGTAAGTGAATGCCCTGTGATTATAAATGTGTAAAAACAAATCAAACATATCTTTAGACTGGGGTATAAATTAAAGTGAAAAACTTCTCATCACATTAGTGATATTGTGTGATAGGTATAACTCATCTTTGTGTTCTGTGATGTGATAGTGAATATTAAAAATTGGGGTGTTTAAAGTTAGTGTTGTGTTCTCATACTGAGTTAACAGTGAGTAGCCACAAAATAAAACATCACATTTTAAATATGGAAAATTACTTAAATTTACCCTTAAAAGTTATGTCTATTCAATAATATAGATTTTAAAATATTTTTTTTGAATTTTCTTAATAATAAGTAAGTTGCCTATGAATACTAACTTAGGCAATTATATAAACTGCAAATGGGCAATATTTGCAGATAGGTAAAATCTATCTAGTTTTAAGCTTTTTTATAGCACAAAATATATAGATACTGGGACCACAGCTGTAAGGAGCTATTTAAGTACCTGATGGGCAAAAATAGTGTAAGTATAAGTAAAAGAGGTAGTATGTATCTAGTAATGATAATATAGAGGTAGTATGTATCTAGTAATGATAATTTGACATTGACATTTAACGATTATTCAAAAATAAATATATATCATAAAAACTAATCATTAACGTAACAAATCGTTTTGTAAAGCTCAATACAATTTTTTAACTTAAATAAAAATATTAAAATAAATTTCTGCTTTTCAGTTATTCCACAAAACATCTGTGCCTCCAGAATTCGTCATTTTTAATGTTCAATATTTTAAACAATTCATAGTATTTGGTTAAATATAATAAATTTCGTTAACTAATATGGCCTTTCTGTTTTATTGTCTCTTAATTTAATTCGTTAAATATGTATTCATGGTTTTGGAATAGATATAAAAATTATTCATTTGTATAACAGCCAGAAATAAATTTGGAAATGCTATTTATTTATATAATGAAAATAATATGAAATGACAACCTCTTTAGTTCGATCATAATATATGTAACCTATAATCTAAAGCCTGACATACGAATTCTTAGGTCGTCAGTACATGTAAGAGGAGTTGCTTTAACTGAGTAGTATTGATATTTAACGTCATTGAAAAACCGTCTTGGTTAAAATATTGCTTTAGATATTCCTCATTTTAGAAATATGATTAAAACAGAGATAAGTGAGGGTACGAAAATTTGCTATTTCATTTGCAGTGTTAAGATTTTTAAAGTTTTAATGGGCTTTAATATTTAGCAAATTTCAAAAGTATGTTTACAGCTCATTCTTTTATTGAGAATTCATTTTCATTCATTCCTGATAGGCAATGATGTATATCTTATTAGAGATATAATACTTAAAAGAATATCGACTTGATTTAGGAGACGAAAAGTCATATCGGGCTTATTTGACTGCTCTGAAGCAACTTCGTCGGAAGTCACCGTCTATAAATATAACTACACCCAGAGAGAGATACAGACACCAGGAATCCAAGAAACAAGCAATGTAAGTATACTTAACATACACTGCAGAAACTAAATAGGCAGATAGTTGTACAAATCAATACAAGATTAATAATGATATCATTAATTAGAACTAAATAAAGATCTACATAGTTATCAATATATGTGGTTAATAAAAGTCCAATGAGGTAATACAATTCATTAATTTTCAACAAACAATTAGGTATACTGAAGTAAAAAAAATATTGCTTCTTATAAGTTCTTGACACAGAATTCTAAAACAACTGTTTTATTTTTTGTGTCTCGTAGTTTGCGTATCTCGCAAAAACTGGTTGGATGTTGATAAAAAGGGCGTGTGGTTTATTATTATTTAATAACACAGTTATCATATCATAACATACTATTACAATATTTGAAGTCCGCACAATAATTCCATTTTTGCTACCATGCATCATTTCAACTCAGCGGAAATCGCCCATTTTTACAACCATCCAAATTCATACAGATGACTCGTTACATTTTACGCCTTTTAAAGTGACCGTACGGGTTTTGACGACCAGCGATGACTTCTCGTTTTTTTATCACCGGTGCAACTTTGAAGCTTACAGTAACCATTTAGATTTATAATGTGTATGACAACAAAACTACTGGACGGATTCTGAAACCGAAGTTTGGAGTTAGTTAATTATCTGAATCGATATATTTCATTCGGGAAGTATATTACGTTCTCGGGAAAATACGAAAATTGGTTTGGGTTACATATTACAATAAAAGTAAAAAAATATAGGTTAGTATAACTATATTCATAGTGATGACAGATGAGATATTCTTTGAGTGAAGCGAAGACGCCTAGAGGACGTTCAGAGAAAGAGCTACTCTATAATAAATATCTAAATAAATACTTCTGTAATGACTAAAACGAGAATAACATATTAGACCAGTTCGAAAACAAAAATATTTCCTAGATTGGATGGTGTATCAGGAACATGGAGTACCGTCCAACAAGCGAGACGAATCGCAATTATGGCTTCGTTGGTGCCAGATGAAATTATCTATAAGCATTCTGACCATTCAGTAAGAAGTTACGAGACTGCACTCATGTTTATTGACGTTTCTGGTAATGTTATTTGTTATTCAAGTCAATTAATTATCTACACAAAACCTTTATAAAATTTGTAAAAGTAGCGGTTGAGTTAGAGCAACAGTAGCGGTTGAGTTAGTGCAACAGTAGTGGTAGAGTTAGTGCAACAGTAGCGGTTGAGTTAGTTCAATAGTAGCGGCAGAGTTAGAGCAACAGTACCGGTTGAGTTAGTTCAACAGTAGCGGTAGAGTTAGTGCAACAGTAGCGGTTGAGTTAGTGCAACAGTAGCGGTTGAGTTAGTTCAACAGTAGCGGTTGAGTTAGTTCAACAGTAGCGGTTGAGTTAGTGCAACAGTAGCGGTTGAGTTAGTGCAACAGTAGCGGTTGAGTTAGTTCAACAGTAGCGGTTGAGTTAGTTCAACAGTAGCGGTAGAGTTAGTGCAACAGTAGCGGTTGAGTTAGTGCAACAGTACCGGTTGAGTTAGTTCAACAGTAGCGGTTGAGTTAGTGCAACAGTAGCGGTTGAGTTAATGCAACAATACCGGTTGAGTTAGTTCAACAGTAGTGGTAGAGTTAGTGCAACAGTAGCGGTTGAGTTAGTTCAACAGTAGCGGTAGAGTTAGAGCAACAGCACCGGTTGAGTTAGAGCAACAGTAGCGGTTGAGTTAGTGCAACAGTAGCGGTTGAGTTAGTGCAACAGTAGCGGTTGAGTTAGTTCAACAGTAGCGGTAGAGTTAGTACAACAGTAGCGGTTGAGTTAGTACAACAGTAATATTAACATATTTCCCTGCTCAAAAAAATAACTTCTACTGATATTAAGGATGATGTCAGTTTTCAATAGCAATTAATTGTATAGATTAATAAAATGTATTCATGTATGTTATTGCAGGTATTTTTATACGAAAATACTGCTTAAAAAACATGTCTGCTATAACTTACATTTTTAAAAAAGGTTTTACCGAGCTCTGCGAAAAATATACTAGATTCGGAGGTGGTCCTTCGAGACTCACAGAAGTCCTTAACTCGTACATTGGAGCTATGATCCAAGAAATACTTACTCACAAGGGAGACATTCTTAAATTCTCTGGAGATGCCTTTCTGTCTATGTGGAAGATGTCTTCGGGATTAAATATGCAAGACATCGTGCACACCGCAATTGACTGCGGCCTACTTATTCAAAAGAATTACGGACGATTTTTGACCGATGTGGGAGTTGTATTGAAAGGTACATAATAAAAAATCCATAAATGTTAACTTAACGATATAAAAACACAGTTATAAACTGTATATATTGATCTTCATTATTATGAGGCGCTCTTTTACAGCTATTTAACACAATAAATTAAATTCATTGACAATATTGCAGACCAATTCACAGAATTGAAGAACAATTGGATAAATAAATTAATAATTGAGTAGACATATTCTTGGTTCTATGACAATTATATTTTTTTCAGTCCCTTAATTTGTTAAAAAAAGATAGGTTAAAAAATCGAATCTGAACTCTAAATATATTTTTCGTCAGAATTTCCAATGCGTTTATTTCTAACATACTAAATAAATTTCCTTTATTCGGATATTTCAGTAAAAGTTGCTATATCTGCCGGTTTATCCCATTTTTCTATAATTGGCGGCGGAAGTATCCCGCAGGCGCATTACGTGATTGTCGGCCAGCCGGTGTGGGACGTCAAAATGGCGGAGTATATGAGCACTGCTGGCGATGTATTGACGTCAGCGAGCGCGTGGATGTATGTCAATGAAGCGGAATACTGTACGCAGCCGTGTGGAGATGGCAGGCATACTAAGGTTAATTGGAATATTCCCGGTCACCACGTCCAATTCGGTGGATAATCTATTTACAAATTAACAGATTATTTTTCAACCGCGACAATCTAGTAGTATTATGTATGTACGTACATAAAATAAAAATGTAAGGATTATATTCTTGTACATTGAAGATTTTTTTACAAAACATTTTTGAGTAGGTGGTCAGACAAAAAAACATTTTGCTAAGGATTTTTTTTTAATTTTCTCGGGAAAACACAAAAAAATATTTGTGTTATAATATTAAAACTAATAATAGAAGGATTTGTGAAAATGGTGAAATCATGATAGATGCTTTATCATTTTAAGGGTTATCAAATATATTCACTGGCTACTATTGTAAAAGAAATATATATGTAAATCCAAGTAATCAAATATAATTTAATTAGGTATTGGGAGTAGGTGCTTCATGGAAAAGAGTAGAGAAATTGCATTCTTCGATGGGATTGCTCAAAGGTAATTTTTTTTGGCTTTGGATTGAATAATAAATCTCTATGTAGATATATTATTGATTTCGCCCTATTAATATTACAGAAACGGGAGTTTTCACTTCAATAGATAATTTGTCTAATGAAGATTTCTCTGGATCTGGTATTAATTACAGAGAGTTTGCTCGTAAGTGAACTATGATGTTGTATGTGGTATATAGTCTATATAAATTATGTTTAATTTTATACAAATGTAGAATAAAAATATATCTACCTATATGCTCTACCAATTGAGCTACCCGATGTATTTAGCATTTTATATATACTGTCGTCTTTATCAGGACGGTGGTAACTACGAGGCTTCTTTAGAAAACCCTAACTCCTAATGCCTATTTTTCAAAGCGATGGGACGGTTCTCTTTAAAATGTAATAAGCCTAACATTTTTATAAACATTTTCCACCTAATTGCATTGGACATCGAAATAGCTTATTATACAAATAAGTTATTATACAAATTAGTTAAATAGTAACTTATCCGGAACATTATCGGAAACCCCAAAAACGGTATTTATATTTTGTTTGTATACTTGATATACTTTGTTTCCAAGACCTACCAAAGAACCGGAAAGTATATTACAAATGACATATAAAATGTATCTGTTAATTTTGTATCTATATATCTATACTAATAATATAATGATTCCGAATACCGAAATCTGATATATTAATAATTTAAAAAAGCAAATATTAGGGCCAAAAAAGAATCATCGGTTGTGGCTATTCCGACATTTTAGTTATTGAATAGACATTGACTTCAAGAGACATTTAATATACCTTCAACTGGCAAACATATACTTGCTATACTATCTTAAAACCAGAGTCAAACTGTTTTCGCGTCTTCATTGATAGATCGTCCAGCTGTGGTGGCAGCGATGCACAGCAGCTCGTGGAACACCCTGCGCCGGTTCATGTTAACACCAATATTACGCGCTGTGGACAACGATGAGCCGATGGACTTCCTCACCGAAGTCCGACATGTTGTCGTCGTTTTTCTTAACATAATTACCCGGACGGTTACCGAAGACGTTCTTATCGATGTTGCTGATACAGCTTACAAATGTGTCTATAGGTAACGTGTATTTAAAAAACCATTCTTAAATATTAGGAAGCCCTTACATTTACCGTCCCTGAATGTAGACACGACAAGCATAGACCAAAATATTGTTGCCTACTAACATTTTATGAAAACAGTCACAATAACAGATTTATTTTATTTATTTATTTATTTGCCAAATTAACAATTATATGCAAGGTACTTATTAAACATTGACTAAACAGAAAAATATATATTTGAAGCCCCTGTTGCTACACTAGGAATCCTGTATTGCAGCATACAGAGTCCTCTCCTTTTTTTTATTGACAAACAGACAAATGTGTCACATATAAGAATCTGCTACCTTATTATTTTTGAATTTGCTATTAATGAACAGTATTTTCTCTTAATTTGAAGCTCAATTAGTTTATATTGGACTGAGGTCACAATGGTGTCCACACCATAGGTCATATGGTAGTGTGTTTCTCCAGAAACACAATACCATGTGACCTAGACCTTTTAAATTTGCTTCCACTTTATACAATGGCTCTCGTCGATTTCCTTTATATTTTTTAATATAACAATAATTATTGTATAGATGCCTATAGTAAATTATAGTTAAATTTATTATTGCCTTTTGAGTGTTGATAAGAATGTCTCTGTTTTTATACCCAGTCAATTAAGGCTTTTCCATTTGGCCTCATCTGCATGATTTGTTCGATGCCTGACATCCGCATCACCAAAATATAGGTATCTTTGTGTAGTCTGGATGTGAATAAATAGCCTGATGATATACCAGCAGTTCTGGAAGCTTGCTACCGTGTAATAAGTGTCCAGAAAGGACACTTATTACAAGATCCTGCCGGTTACAAAACAATCTCAATCACCTCTATTCTCTACAAGATTATGGAGTATGAATTAAACTGGCGCCTTTTGGCATTTCTAAAACGTTTTTCAAACCCGATATACATGAGTACGCACATGACAGTACTATAGCAGTTGGGGAAAGATATCTGCCATATGCTCGGGCAAACAAGGATCAATTACGGACTGAAAGTCCAAAATGCAGCGTATTACTAACAGACTTCAGGCAACCTCCACATGGGGAAGTGCCAATCTTGTTAAATTCAACCCCACTAAAGCGCAGACGTATCTCTTTACCGCCAATACATTTTTGAAATACAGTTTCTGCTCACAGTTGTTAGGGATAGAAATTACTTCGAACCTTAACTTTGCATGGTTTTTTGAGACCGGAGATAGAGTAATTGTAAGAAAGCTTAGCGTTTTTGTAAAGTTCCGACAGTACTTACCGGGACAACTTCTAATAATATACAAAGGATAGTTCCGGTCGTGTGAAACATAGCTGGCGATTATCTGAAACATAGCCACCACAGTACATCCTTTCTTTTTTTTTTTACGCTACGGATACTCCCGGCTAAGAAGGTGATGACCGGGTAGTTATGTGGGACTACCCGGCAGCATAGGAGACGCGCCATTTTTAAGGCTACCTACTAAAAAACGAACGGTTTCCCTCATCGTCATAGTGGGACGCCACAGGATCGCTTTCGCACTCATCATGTCGCCCCGACCCACCACAGTATCCTAGACATAGCATCTGTCCGAACGAAGTGCTTTGCCTCCGTCTTTTTTATGCATAAAGAGTGGGGCTGATACAACTAGCCTGCATCGGCATTTCAATCCCATTACAGTTTGGGTGTCTTCGAGGCTAGGGTGAATAGGCTATTACAAAGTTAATGCCCTTTAGCACCTACGACTAATTTACCTATTACCAGTGGCGTAGCTGGGGGGGTGCGAGCGGTGCAGTCGCACCGGGCATCAAAAGAAAAGGGGCATCAAAGTCGACGATCAATTCTTCAACTTTTTTCAATCAAGAATCAAGAACTGTACAAGAAAAATGAGAGAATGAAAATGAAAAATACAATCTAGAGGCAAATAAAATAAAATTAAGTGAAATGTTGATTTTTTTGAGCCATTTTAAAAGGCAAGTCCTAAGCTGTACCAGGCAGCAAATACCCTAGCTACGCCATTGCCAATTACCATCAGGAGGAATGTAGCTTTGCGTTGACTTATAACATATAAATATTTATTATCTGTATACATATAGTGTTACTGCTAAAGCTGGTGGTCTCGTGAACAAAATATCCATGTTCGACAAGGACATGATGCTGCTTGTTGTGTTTGGTCTGAGAGGACTCAAACATGAGGATGAAGTCCAGAGGGCTCTTGAATGTGCTTATCAACTAAAACAATTGCTCACTAATGTCAATATTTGTAATATCAGCATTGGAGTTACTTCAGGTTAGCATTCATGCATATTATATTAAACTTTTAATCATACATTTAAAAATAATAATGTATAACGTCCTTAAGTAATGTTGAATTAATCTGGTTAAAAGTAATAATAATCGTTGGGTTGATTTTTTCTTCAGGGTCCACATACTGTGGCGTTGTAGGACATGTTCTGCGCAGAGAATATACTGTCATAGGATCAGCTGTTAATAAGGTATATCATTGTTTTATCTTCAACATACCGTTTTACTCAACGGCTTATAGCCATATAATAAAGGGATATCGCGGTCACAAACGCTCAGCTTACTCTTTCTTAACGCCCCAGTGCAGATATCACTCACAAAAGGGTTCCCCGAACACTTAACTAACTTAGAACATCCCTAGACCTGTCAACTGCTATATACGTTACCAAACCTTACAACGCTTACAAGGTACAGAATTAATACATATTAGTAAAATATTTCTTATCCAGGCTGCTCGCTTGATGATGGCATATCCTGACAAAGTAACCTGTGATAAGATAACATTTTTGAAGAGCAAGCTAAACCAGGAGTGTTTTGAAATATTGGAGAGAAAAGCTCTCAAGGGATTTAACGAACCGGGTCCAATTTATGAATTCAATTATTCGAGGTAAATTCTCTTAATTTGTGACAAAAGTATACGTACGTAACCCTACATAGCATATATTATATTTATAGGCAACAATCCATACATGTAAAATAAACGCGGCATTTTTTATATCAAACGAGTAAAATAGTGACCCTTACTGATAAGCTTTTCTATCAACTAGCAATTTTGAACGTTCATAATTGTTTTTAGCGCCTATTTAACACGTATTTTAATGTAACTACATTCGGCCACTTGGCCTATTATTTAGAAAGTCAGATATAATAAAACTATCCCGTCATCCGATACTGGGACGGAATGAAGAGTTGCGGAAATATAAAGTAACCCTGCACAATGCCCTGGAGGAGAACAAGAAGAAATTTACACGATACCGAGATCATAAGTTTGGTGTGTCGTTGATTGTTAGTACGCTTTTGATTATAACATTCTGTTTGTATTAAATATATATATATATATATATGTATTAGAATATAAGTCGAAAGAAGGTCATAATTAATGATATGTCTATATTTTGGATTGCCATTCTGGAGTGTAGGACTGACTTTTAAATTAACAAATTAGTTTAAACATATACCTTATACATTCGATGGTTTGACAGGTTTTCTGTAGAATATTTATCATATCAAAGTTATTCTTAGTATAGTAGTTCAGTTATAAATCCAAATTGGCCTCAGAAAAAGGTATATTTACTGATTTCGGAATGAGAAACAAACGTTGGTTTGACAAATCAAACACAATCCTGTTGTAATACTTTCTTTATCTTGATCAGGGACCGAAGATGGTAGGGAAAAAACGTCTGATGGCAGAGTGTCTTAATATAACACCACCTTACGTAAATGTTAACCGTTTTGTATTAACTGAGAAGGATAAGGTTCGTATGTTTTATTGAATTTTGATTTAGGATACTGATTTTTAGAATATATATATTTTTTGTTTTTAGTTACCGTGTAAACTTATACATTTAATGGTGCTGACACTTTTAAGTGGAAACGGTAGACTTCGTAGAGAAAGCCGCGAAAACAGAATACTAGCTACGTAAGCATATTTTTATCAAAAAGTAAATATCAATATGTTTGATCACTTTCATAAAAAAATAACTATTTAATCTCCCGTAGAATCGATATGACTTCATTAACGCCGTTGGAGATTTATGCCATTAACACAGTTTTCGATTGTGGTTTTCCTTTGCCGGAGAAATTTGAATATAATAGTAAATACCTCGATGATTACAAAGTTAAAAACCTAATAAAGAACATTTTTAAGAATGTATGTAACTTAATAATGAAAAATCATTTATTATTATACTTCGATAATAAGTAGAGAATGTAATGAATCATCATGGTCTCAGAATCTAGACGGTCTGTCCGTGATAGCAGTTGCAGGGGGCCAAAACATGGATGATGATTCCTGGCGTATTCTACTCCTCCTGATGGGAGATAAGACTGTATTCTTACTTATTACCATAACAGATGAAGTTCCACTTTCAGGTACAGTCAGTGTGAACAAGGTTTTAGAAATGTGGTTTCTTCAAATACACTAGTTGTGCAAAATAAAGATGATTTAGATAAAAAGTTTTTCAAGTTTGATCGTTCTCGAGTTACGATTTTTTATCTTGAGTTTAGGGGTATAAAGCATGGGACATTGCGAGTAACATAGACCCCGTGCATTGTTCCATTTACATTGTATGTTGCTCCTTATGTCAGTATCGCTGACCGGTAATTATAGAACACGAATCCAAAGTTTCATCAAAATTGGTTGAGAAATACGATCTCTCCTCGAGTAGGTAAACTTTGTTATTTGTATATAAACAAACTTGAAATTTTTAGTTTCGAAGCAATTGCCTTCACTCGCTTTTCACGCTCAGTCAATCATTAAGATTTTATTATTAATTTAGTATTAAGATTACCATATAATATAGGTTTGATTGTCTAATAAATATTCATACGATTGACATTTTTTTAAAACATTTAAAATATTCTAAAATTGTTTATACCAAACATGGTACAATTCCACTTTATTTAAACTAATTATTTATGTTTTAAAAAATGGATTTCATACGTGATTTAAATCTCATAAAAAAAATCTGCAATAGTTTGTTAAGTACCTAAAGAATTAAGATTTCTAGTTCTCTTCTTCTTTCTCTATTCTATCTCTGTAGCCACAGCAACAGAATGTCTTTGCAACGCCATGATAGTGAACCTTCATCTGACGGGGATTGATCGCTGGTACCACTCTGCGCTGGCGTGCCAGCTGCTGGACGTGCAGGCTATACAGGCGGACTTAGAGAAGTATTCTTCAACTATTTTTTATCACCACGTATACGATTCCCTGGTGGAATTAGACCAAGTTTACAGTTCTGGAAAAGCTGTTGATTAATAAACGAACGCTGTTATTTCTTTTACTTACCGACAATATCATAGAAGTTCCTCAAAGATAAAATGAGTTTATTTTTACAACGACCAGCCTTAACAATATACTATAATATGTACAATGATTTTTGTTATTTCACGGGACTCATTCAATATCATTTCAGTACTAGGGAAGACGATTGAAATAGACTTATTTATAATATAATAATTTGTAGGATTATAGAGAGCGCAAGTGACGGTATGCCTGGATGGATTCAAAATTTCGTGATTTCGTTAGTTCAGAGAGGTCAACTCACAATGGTGTCATTGCCTCGTTTGGAAGCGCTGGAGGCTGGAGCAGTTATACCTTCATCAGCGTTACTGGAGACCGATCCTACCAAAGTAACTTTGGATGACGATTATGAATTGAGTAGAGTGAGTTCAAAGATATTTTTTAAAGAGTTATTTTTTGCAACATATTCAAATTTATATATTTATTGTCAACTGTTTTATTGCTCAGGATAGTTATTCATACGATCTTAGTAAACATGGATCGGTGAATGAAAACGACATGATACAGATGGCGAGACTTAGTGGAACATATGATTTTGAAAATATAACTGTTGACATAAAAATGGATGGTTAGCATTTTGTAATGGCTTTGGAAATATTAAACGATCGACCTATAGTTTATAGCCAACAATAAAGTATGTTCCAGCACTTATTTTAAAGACTTATGATTCCCTGAGTCCATTCGAGAAAATGTTATTGAAATGCGCTTCCGTTCTCGGTGAAGTATTTTCACGTAACATGCTTCTTCATTTGTTGCAAAGCGATTCGCCAAGAAAAGTTGCTCAAGGTTGAAAATGAATTGTTTTACCTACAATTTAATATTTAGGACTTTATTTAAATAGCCAATTTATGTTACCTACTAAATTTCAGCTGTGGCAAAATTGTTTTCAATCCGTGTGTTGGAATGTGTAGGCGGTAATTTTACTATGAATAACTCGATGGTGTTAGTGCATCCAGTGTCCTCTGAAGTAACAACGAAGATTCCTCACTGCTCCTGTGTAGGAGTGACACGGCTTCGTAAGATGTTAAGCTTTTGATAAACTGATGTTCTTTTTTTTTAATTGGAAAGGATTATTTATATAAACGTTATATCTTTCCAGCATACTGCCTCGACCTTCCAAAGTATGCATTCTGTGGCTATATGAAATTTAGACACACTCTGTTCAGGAGCACTACGTATGATTTATTAACTGAATCTCAGAAAGTAAGTACCTTTTAAAATTTTATGTGATTTTGTGGGAAATGTGCAGGCGGTACAGGTTGAGACCGTTTATCGCGTTTGGTTTACTCAATTTTAGGTATTTCGGTTAAAGAAAAGGGAGGTATCCTTTTTCTCCAAAATAATGGAGAGTAATATCAACCCCCATCCTCTTGGGATACCTAGAGGATGGCGAATTGTTTATTGATCGGAAATATGGCTTTCTCCATGATCGATTAGCTGGTGGTCTCCTCTTATACACCGATAGGCAGCTGTGATTGAAAATACTGGAGAGGGCCTGGTAGTTAGTCTGCATTTGAATCTTGACCGCTTTTTCTCAGACCCCTAGAGCGTGATCGCTAGTTTTCCTCAAGGATGCGTGCTATCCCCGATACTGCTTCTTCTGCATATCAATGATATGTTGGATACTCCCAAAACTATTCGTTATCTTTCGAAAAGTTGGGTCTTCCCGAGTTTAAATTTCCCTACGGAAGGTTTGGGAATGGATGAGATTAAATTCAACCAGAACCTGTATCCATACATGGCTATCTTCCAAAACAACTTGCCCACTTCTTCCTAAAAGACTGGCAACGCTCTTGTGATTCCTGTGCTGTTGCAAAATATTGGGTTATCATGTGACCCGTAGGCTAGTTTGCCTATCTATAACATAAAAAAGCAATGTTTCAATATAGAACGAGCTTCATGCGCGTGCGTTGTTATATCTGGAGCGCTACACGCGGCGATGTGCGTCTTGCGGCGCTGGCTGCTTCACCCGACTGCTGGGACTGAAGTGCGACGATGTGGGTCATATTGAATTTGTTTTAGGTTTTAATTAACATTTAGTGTATGGAATATTTATAAAGTCCTTCAAGATATCTGTTGCTTGATTAAACTATCATTCATACATTTTACTGAGGCTTTTTAATCCCTTGAATATATTGTGGTAGAGTTTGCTTGTCTCGTGTGCATGATATATAATATTTTAATGACTAATGAGATGATTTTCTACCATCAGGGTTTAATTAGGGAAAGTGAGGAATTAAAACGAACCCGTGAACAAATATGCGCTTTGAATGCAGAAACTAAAATAGCAAGCGATTACGACATGACGAAAAATGGATTTTTGCCATATAATGTACGTTTATTATCATTCAAAATCACGTTTTACTATTAAGGTTCAAGCTATAACAGCGATAATTGCCAGAAAGTAACTTATCCAGCTTTAAATTGTTAAAAATTACATATTTTCGTTACGCTCGACCATGAAATGTGTAAATGTAATAGATAAGTTTTCTTAACGAAATAAATCACTATTAACACAAGTTTTTTTTAAACATATGAAGTTTAAATCATAATCCAATTATTAGAAAATAATTAATCTGGATAAAGAATACCACTGATAGGTATCACCTGACTGTTCTTTTATCCAGAGAGTAACTTTGATACGGATAACGGAAATTTGGATATTTATTTTCAGATGTCAATTAGAAGTGAATCTAATATTCGGGCGTTGCTGGACTCGGAGGGTATATAAAACTTTAATGATAGAAATATAAATAATGATATAACGAAAGATGAATTGTTTATAATATATATTTCATTTGTTTTTTTTTTATTTGCACAGAGTTAAGGCGATTAACCCGATCCATGCAAATATATAGAAAAGATAAGCGCATTAGATCATTTTCGTCTCTTGAGCTCAGCATATGCGAATGTTTACCAATACTTTTGTCAGCTTACTCGCAAGCTATTGACCATTGCCACGGAGCCGGTATTAAAATTATTTAGTGATTGAATTTCTTGTTAATTTTTAAGCTTGTATTTTCTTTCTTCAGGTATATTTAATATTTTTTTAAAGTGGTAAATGGTATGGTTCGGTTGGTTAATATTTAGGTAACCGCCTTGATATCTTATTGCGGAATTTATTTGTTTTAGGTGAATTTGAAAAACTATTCGAAGCCTACCTAGAATACGCTGACTTGAGTATTATTAACATGAATATTCCACAAGCCTTACATTTATTGTTCAAAGTTGAGGAATTCATTTCGGTAAATGCCATTAAGTTTTTTATCGAACTAGTAATTTAATTACCACATATATTTTGTATACTTAGGTAATGATTATTTTAATTAAAATATTAACTAAATAGAGCGAAGAAGCCCACACTGCAAAGGATTCATGCAAAATTAAATGGATACAAGATTTTAAGCTAGGTCGTATTTTGTCTCTGCGAGGCGCGTGTTTGCTTGAATCTGGAGACTTGCAAGAGGCAGGGAAGGAACTAATGAGAGCCATGGAACTGTTCTGCGACCCGTTCCCTACTTCCAAGTACATCTCGTCTTGTTATGTCCACTTTAGGACTTTTAAATTAACTTAAGTACCTACGTATTTAGTATTTGATTTGCATTTTTACTAATTCATTATGACGAAAGTCATTTCTAATAACTTTTTTAATATTGCAAAATTAAATTAAAAATCACATAATTTTAGATTCGCAGTGCGTATGCGAGATATTAAAGCTTCATTCAGTCAGATGCTAGCTCTGTTCGTAGTACCACAGATGTACGTAGCGACCAACAGCGGACTGGTTGGAGATTTGTACGAGGCCATAGCTTGGACTCTTAACAGAATGTATAGATTATTTAATGTGAGAACTCGGTTATTATTTCAATTACGGGATTCAATTCAATTACGGAATCATAAATGCACCGTCTTAAATCCGAATATAAATGAATGCCATTCCATTTTTAAATGTTTTGGAGTTTTTTCTGGCTAGTCTTTTTAGAATTCCGTCTCGGTCCTTTACCTACTTTCAGCTTCATTTTCTTATCAGAAACAATTAATACTTTATAAACAATTAAATTTATATCAACAAGAATTGACTTTAGTGAATTAATTATTTTAAATATACTTTTAAGGAGAATAAGGAGACATCAAATGCTGCTTTAGCGGCGAAATGGTCCATGAATTATGCTTTGCGTACAGACTCCAATTTTAGATTGCTATGTATCAGTTACGGCAATATGTTGTCATCCTGCCGACAAAATAAAAAGGTATTTACTACAATGAACCGGTAAAAGTAATAGTATACATCACTCAGCGTTGCCAGACGAGTCGATTTTGGTGGGACGTTCCGATTTTTAGTTCAAAATTAAATGTTCCGCGTGGGACGAGCTGTCCCACTGTTCAAGGATTATTCGGTACCACTGCACAGAAATGGTACCACATCTCTAAACTCTTAAAAATGCCTTTTAGATTGGAAAACATTATTAATTATTTAAATGGATAAGTAATAAAACTACTACTATTACTACCAACACTTTTTCTTTAATGTCCCGCGTGTGGGCGAACGAGTCCCGCCTTTTTTCCTCATATTGTTTAAAAATCCCGCTTTTTCACTCAATTTGTTTAAAAAGTTTCTATCCGTTCATCAACCTAGACCGAAAGGTTATTTTTAAAATAAGTTTATAAGTGGTGGTTGCTTAAACAAATATCAGTATCCTTTGTAGCTTAAAAATTTTCCTTTTTACGTAAATTCACGAGAAATATAATGTTGTCATTTGGTTTACTTAGTCACAGACGATTATTTAGTCATAAACTTTAATGTTTGTTAGTTTTGGATGTGTCAGAAGTTAGAAAAGCGTTCGATGGAACTATGTCAACGCAAGCTTGGTCAAGTAGATGTTATGGAAGTGCACGCTGTTGGATATCTTTACATTAGTATATTTTTATTTTAGTAAGTTTCATGCTAAATGCTGGTGCATTTTATTTAGTTTAAATACAGTCAGTTATATTCAGCTATTTGAATTTAAATAAGAATAAACTGTCGTTATCGGCAGGAAAATAAAAGTTGACTTCTTGTTTGACTAAAAAAATTTGCAAAAATAATAGACTTTTCAATGTCATTTAGAAGAATGAACTCTTAATCTCTTAGCTAAGTTGTAACCTTAGAAACCGTGGCATAATATTGTAAGTAATTAACAAAAATAACTCGAAGCGTGGAGTTCGGGAAGAAGATGGAAAGTCTCGAATTCGGTCTCTCAGTTATGAGTATAATGACGACACTGACGGACTTACCGACGAGGCAAATACTTATACTCTGGATCCTCAAGTTACTGCTCACTGAGATGCGTCTTCAGCAGATGGTTGCTATAATGAGAGAATTCTTATATCTCACTGATCATTATGATTTGAGTTGTGAGTCAGTTATTATTTTAGTAGCATTTTATGGTTATAATTGTTGTAGATAATTGGTAAAGGAAAGTTTTTTTTTTCTCATGTGCTATTAGCGGAGACTTGGTACTATTATAACGCCATAACTATTCTCCTGGACACGGGGTATAGTGTTGAATCTTATCGAACTTGCGAGAGATTTTACATTAAAAAAGGAGAAACCATACTACGAACCAAAACACCGGAAGCTCCTTGGAACTTCTTTGTATGCATGTGGCTTGTGTAAGATTCTTTAATTTGTTGAAGTTAGAGTCCTTACCTAGCCTTATGGACCCATTTCATTACACGATCTGAGCCACTCTATCTCACTGGCGTAAATCGTATCGCGTAGTCAAATTGCTGTTAATAAGTTAACAACAATTTCACTACGTAACTTATCTGATTGGTGGAGACGCCTAATAGCTGTTCCTCAAATTCAAATCGTATGTTATAGATCGTATATGTAATGGAATGTGGCTATTAGATTAACTTTTTTGGGGCAATTATAGTTATATCTCATGGCTCCGTTTTATATTGCATCTTCATTTCAGAACTGTTCGAACGGGTGCATGGGAGAGAAGTATTATTTGGGAGGACAGGATTAAAATGTTACAAACTACCAAAATTGAGAAACACGAATATAAACTGATGATATTTGTTAAATTGGCTGAAGGGTTTTTGATTATGCTAGTGCGGGAGGTAATAAAAAATATAGCATGAAATGACAGTATTTTTTTTTCTAATTCTCGTCTGTTACAGATCGATAATCGTAATATTAAAAAGGTTCAACGTTTGCACGTCGCCCTTAAGTCCATGTTTCGTGAAATGAAAACATCGTGCAAACATGCCTCTATATATAAGCCTAGGTAACTATCGAATCATTTAAAATTTAATTTATTTAAGATATTATTTAATGAGTAACATTTCAGATTCTTTTTTCTAAGTGCATACTATTACTTTATAAAAGGCAATAAGATACGTGCCTTCAATTACCTTAATAAAGCGAGCGAATGGAGTAAATTTTTCTCGCATGGAACTATACTTCTATGGATTGAACATACCAGGGATGTAAGTGTAGAAAAAAAATAATAATAAATATAAAAATTTATTTGTTTTCTACTCCGACAACACAAACGGTTAAATGTTTAATTTACCGAAATGGTCATCATTTTCTTTACCGTTGGACTCTTGCAAATTATACAGCCGCTATGACAACCTCCCACATTCGAAGTCAGTGCCCCTGAATTTTAATTCTCTTTGACAATGAACCGCGCCATTATGAGTTGTATCTACCGTCATTAATCATTTAAGCGGCAATTGTTATTTTGTGAATTGTGATTGTATGAATCAGTTTAATTGTAAAAGGTCAATAACATCTGACAGAACATTAATAAGGGTAAAGAAAAAAGTAACAATCCTTGCTTATCCTTGCTTATAGTAAATACTAAATAAAAATATATCAATATATACTATCAAGGTTCAAAATATCAAACCAATCAAATTTCGATAATAAAAATACAATCGAGTTAAAGCAATGTCGGTCCAGAATCTTTATTCAAGTCGGCATTTACATGACTTTTGAATAGTCAATTATTAGGTACAGTATAAAAACGTCAGTATAGTCCGTGAGTAAGGTACGACCAGCTCGGAATGCTGCTCTGCTGAGAAGATCTGGCCTGAACTCAAAAGTTGCTTTTTTTTAAACATTTTTACAATGTTTGATGTATACATTAGAATATCCTGCAAATGAGTTAATAAGCAAAGCTCCACAACCTAACCTTTTAGTTGATCGAAACAAGATCTATTTAACAGTATACTTTTAATTTAAGAATAAAAAGTAAGGAAAGGAAGGTCTAAGATATCAAAAGAAATAACCACGTTGAAAAATCATTCCATAATTGAAATAAAAATGTATTAGTATTTAGCTTATTAATTACAAAAATTTTAAATATTATTATTTTTTAGAGCTGGAGGGGTACTCTGAACCCAAAGCTAGAAAATTATTGGGTAGAACATATAGAAGCTGACAGTATCCTTGACTATAGAGATTTTGATTTTGAGAAAGGGACGCAGATTATCCCTTACACATTACCACTACCAAAGGAATTACGTATTTGAATTATTTAAGTTTTATCTAATACATATAAACAATAAAATATTTTAAAAAGTTATGTTTTTTTTATGTAAAATCTGTACACACTAATACCGATTCAGTATATGAGGGAGCTTAAAGTGATTCTTTTTCATATTTGGTTTTTTGTTCCGTGTATAGCACGCAATAACTTAACGGATTTTCATGGAATTCGGTATGGCCATAAGGTTAATATAGAGGATACCTACTTACTTCGAAAAATATGTTGTATCATAAAATATAACAAAGCTACTGATGAAACGAAGTCGCTGGCAAGAGAAATAATTGAGGCAACAAACTAGATGCACTTAGAGTATCAAATAACTAGTGTTGTAAGTAGACTATAAAATAAGTAGACAGATTATAAAATAAAACTTCATTAAAATATCAAGATAATAAATTATAATTGTGGTAAGAAGCAAGAATCAATATTTTTTCAACAATAAATAATTATTAAAGTTGAAGAGAAATAATTTGTGACGAACACTTGGCTTATGTGGCGTTAACAGTTTATATATATATTAATAAGATACAAAAGAGAAACATCACAGGTGTTTGGATATTAAAACAAGATTTAAACTACTCTACTAAGCAATTGAAGAAGCAAATACAATCAGGGGTATTTGAAATTTATTTAAACTGTTGCTTTTTTATTATTTATTTATATATATTTTTTTATTTAAATTTTCTTTATCAGATCAGGGTTAAAACATACAAAAATTAGTTTAAATTTTCTGTTTTTGCATCTCTCTCAAGTATTTCTATATGAAACAAACAGTGCATTGCGGAGTCATAGATCATTTATGTAGCATTATAACTGATATAACATATTATAGTATAGGAAAAACACAGATTTAAGTTTAAGAACGAAACTTCATAGTTTATACTTCAATCATAAAATTACCTAGCATGTAAACTCAGAGGTAACAAGTGACCAAAAGGTAGCGTTTTAATTTTTTTCAATATGTATATACTTTTATAATATAACAATTTTCTGATCTTAAACAGTTGCAAACAAATACCCTATCAATAAACCCATTTTAATGAATTCCCAATTCATTGTCATACACCACCTGGAATATGTATAATAAAAAATTCTTCATTATTTGAAAGTAAAAAATAATTACAAAATGAACCTAAAACAAACTACATATATAATTTACTATCACAATAGTCATAATATAAACACTTATAACATCCTAAAATTCTCACATAACAAGTAAAGCAGTAAGATTATTAACATTCATGCACAATATACAAGAAATAGTTATAATTTATTATATTTTAGTTAGCTAGTGTCACATAATATTTCCTTCTACCATTCATAGGTATTGTATGAGTGCTTATCAGTAAAATATAATAGATTTTATATTTTTGGCACACTATTCCTTGTACATGCATGTGACACACATTTAACAACTTCATTGAACTGAGTGAATTATTGTATTATTAAAAACACATATAATCTTTAAAGGATATCTCACCTACCTTATGTATTGCTATAAATTTTCTATGAAGTTTTATTTTGAGTGAAATCTATTATAATTTATGTTAATTAGCATTACACTTTATACATAATATATTTTAAAAATATATATTTTCCAAACAGAATTTGAGAATAGACTTGCCATCAAAATATTTCTAATAAAATTTGTTTTATTTGTGTTTTAAGACTTAGTTTGTCTCACTCTGGCTCTGGATCAAAAAACACAACACTTTCACATTATCTTTATGTTTCAGAACTAACTATTTTTATTTATTATTAAGATAAGAAATATTATTTCATTAAAATTTAACAGTGAATACATTAAATATTTTTACATGCATCATTTTAGATCATTATTGTTCCTTTATAATTAAATACATACCACATATTTACATCCTTTAGAATACTAACACCAAAATACCAATGGAATTAAAATGTTCAACAACAGCCTTATTGTCATAACAAAATACCAGATTTACTCCAAAACAGTCTATGAAAGCAAGTAATCCTTCAAACACTGGGGCAATGGCAATGATTTAACTGAATTATTCTTGACATATTGAAGAATTGCATCCCTACATATATTTTGTAAGCTATTCACTGAAACAAAAAGTAATTTATTGGTTTGATGGAATTTTGTATTCATAAACATAAACAGCCTATAAGATATTACTCATTATACTCATAATAAATATTCAATATTGATAGTATAAAAAAACTTTTTTTTACACAAACTAAGTTGATGCTTGGCAACATTTCACCTGATAGGTGGTGAAAATGTATTTGTAGGTGGTAAGGTACATCAACACAGTAAAGCCTAAAAGAAAAAGTAAATAATACACTTACCTCCATATAATTGAATAATCTTTACTCGTTTTGTAGTTCCATATACATCTACCACTGCATGCAAAGGACCACTGGTGTAGGGAATGGCCTTAGCACACGGGCCTTGCTCCTCACCATTAATAATAAAGTGCATTTCTGCTAAATCAGGCTCATCTTGTCTAGTTTTGGGGCATGGAACATACATTACGCCAATACGACTGCCTGCATCCATGGGTAAAATGCCTTGTGGGGAGCCTTTTTGTGATAAATTTTGAGGCCTCAGTATCATTTTAGAAACATATCCTCTTGGGGTTCGGACACTGTGTCCACTTCCGAGAACTGATACTCTAGATTCACTATCACGACGAACTGTCCCTTGATTTACGAGTTCGAAAGTACTTATTACATTGTTTTGGGATTTAGATATAGGAAAAATCCATGACATACCCGTATTGGCAAGATCAGGTAACGCGTATTGTGGCAGACCTTTGTCGCCAAGAGCAGCGGTATGTGGGTCAAGCAATGTTAGACCAAGGCGCATATGACCGCTCCACCCTCGTTCTGTCTTTTCTATCTCTACTAGAAATATTTCACCAGGCAGTAAGGGCTTTTCACTAAAAGTCAGGCCATGAGCAAAACTCGTTTTTCTGTAAGCCACTGTATTGTCTTCAAATAAAATAATATTTGAACCATGATAATGGTGAAACCGGGACAACATATTTTACAATGTTATTTATTAAAACTGCAACTCTGACAACTCACAAACTTTTTTATATGTACGTTTACTGTAATTACTTGTTATTTAATAATGTTGTCTCAAAGCACAATTATTTAACGATTTCATTTTTGTTCTAAGCAAATAAAAATAGTATTGCTTTCAAACAATACAAATGTCAACGCTCATCTGTCATTAATAATTTCTTAAATTTTGCTATGCTGAAAGAGTTAAGGGTTTTAGAGACGACCAAGTGTCAATATATCAATCAGATATCCTGTTTTTTATTGAATAAACTGTTTTTAAAATTTGATAATAGTAATATTCTAATATTTACTTTCGGAAAATGATTTGAGTAAATTGAGGTATTTGTGACCGAAAAAGTCTAAACTTTATTCTCCAAGTTATTGCATGAAACTGCAGGTGTAGCATATATTTTTTGATAAAGCGTCATGCAAGCAGTGGCTTGAGTAGTTAAGCAGTAAATGATCAACAAGGAATGAGAGTTGAGACTTGAGTCAGTTCAGAAAGATTAAGTAAGATGCTTACTTGTCTTAAAATCCAAGAACAGACATTAACAACTAAACAGACATTGTGTGTTTCGATCAAAAATAATTTAAGAACAAACAACAGCATAGGGCACGCCTTTGATTGTAGCTTTTCATATTTTTTGAAGCAGCAACGGAAAAAAACGATACGAAAATGATAACATATGCGTAACTGAGGTGCCCTACTAGTTATTTCTTGGAATATTAGCGTACAAGGAATTTTTACTACTCTCCAACAAGAAATGTATATATCATAACTCGACTCAAACATATTAATCAATCAGTTGTCATATAATAACTGACAAATTGATAATTGTCAGGAAACAAAAATGAATGTCATCGGGAAATTGGTCACGCGGCATATTCGTTTGCCGCTGCATTTTTCAGTTCTAACAAATAAACAAAGAACATATTCCATTCTAAGCTACAAACAAAGCTTAGACAAATTCAATCTAACTAAACAATATCTAAGAAGCAATATTTATATCAGAAGTAGACATTTGTGTACAGTAAAAAGGTTGGTCTATCTTAGGAAAACATATTTTTATTCGGAATTCTAAAAGGTTCAGTGATTTAAAGATTCGTGCATATAGATTATGTATTAATTAAATGAATAATCATCATAAATTAAAGTAATAAGTAAAATATAAGTTTCAGTCGAAATTAACTGCTTAGCGATGCATTGCCAAATAAAATTACTTCAATTTTCCGATGTAAATATTTCCTCTTCAATTTCTCAAAATAAAAAGTATTACCTGAAATACATTCTAAAAATCATCTCACACTTAAAAAATAATAATAAAAATAAATAATAACGGTAATGCCAGTAAAATATCTTATTTATTTCAAATTAGACTTTATTTGTATTAGGATAGGGTTTTATCTGTTACAAACGGAAATCAAATAGTCCATTTTATATAAAAGAGAAACTTGATTATATTCAATCTTGCTCCAGATGTGATTGAAGTACAACCTACATTGGGTTGCATTCACTCATCATGAATAGATATATGACATTGTTGTTATTTATGTTTGGTTTTTGTTCCAGACAAGTGGAAATTATGGGTGCATTGAGTCCTTTGGATCCATCTTCTTTTTCAAGACCAGGTAGGTATATTTTTATATTTTCAATCTTGTGAACATAAAAGACCATACATATAAGTTACTTGAATATATATTTTTTAAACATAAATATTTAAAAAACGTAATATGCCTTGTTTGCTGTTGAAATATTTTTATTTCGTAAAGTTAGGCATTTAATTTTATTATTAACAGCAAAATTATATAACTTCTCAACAGAGCAAGTACTTATCAAGCATGTGGATTTGGAATATGATGTGGATTTTGGGAAGAAAATTTTGAATGGTGCTGCTGTTCTTACCATTGAAGTATTAGACTATATTGAAGATGTGGTATGTAATATTTAACATATTATTAAAATATAAAAATAGTATCATTTGTAATATTTAACATATTATTAAAATACATAACATAAAATTGCTCTTGTAAATGTTATAGATAATGTCATTCAATCATTTTAATATAATAGTTTATCTCATGACGGAATAAAAGTTTATCTTATGATCTTTGATTATATTGACAATAGTGGTACATGTTGAAATGTTTGATGATTTAACAAAATATGTATTATATGTAGTACATGTAATATTAACATTTTCATCTAAAAAACATCCTGTAGATTAGGACATATGATACTGTTGCTATAATATATGTGTCTAAATAATAATGTATAAAAATTCTTTCAGATATTAGATACAAGTGATTTAGATATAAAATCTATTCAATTTAATGATGGTACTCCACTGAAGTACAAGTTAGATAACCCAGTTCCCAATTATGGGTCAAAATTGACAATTACTTTGCCTCAGTCTGCTGCTCCTGAACAGAAGTAAGTTTCAGTATGTTTTTAACTAAGCTAAATATTAGAAATAGAAAACCCAGCAATACCAGTTTAATAAAAATAGGTCAATTATAACTTGTATCAACTTAACCAACTGTTGTCCCTTTTCATACACATTCTATTAAAACTGATAACAAGTCAAACCTTATCTGCGTTCAAAGACCTATTCCTATCACCAAACATAGATTTATAAAGAAACAAGAAGATTCTGTTATAGACCCTCCACTTAAAATACCGATGACATTTACTGGGTTCATGTATAAGCCCAGATCTCCATACTTTCCAACAACGGATGTTGAAGAAACTTGTGACGATACTGAACCAGAACATATAAGTGCCACATGTATAGAAATGAAGATGGTGTTAAGCAATGTACCCTCTGAGTTTTTTTTGAGACAGAACATGTGAGGTCATTTCGAATAGTTATACTATTGGATTTGAAATAGTCTTGTCTTAAAAATTATGGAATTAATGTATTACTAGCATCAATTAGGTGTTTTTGTTGTATACAGAGGACATTATATTAATATCGTTTGTTTCTTTTATATCAAACTAGACCGATATATCATTTTACATTTAGAACGATGACAGTGTTCATTTATCTCAACATGCCGTCACCCAAGTCATGACTCTAGATTATTCTTACAATTTTAATAAACAATTTATAATAAGCAATTGCTTGTTATGTTTTTGTTGCAGGTTGCAAATTAAAATTAAATATAGCACGTCTCCAAACGCCACGGCTTTGCAATGGTTGGACGCCAATCAAACATCAGGAAAAAAACATCCTTATCTTTTCAGCCAATGTCAGGTATTACAGTGTCAATGTATGAATAATTTATCTAATATGTCTTTATGTATTGAAATGACTTTCATAATAAACAACTACCTGTGGCTGTCCATCCATCTTGCATAAGCTCTGTTCTCCAAATACCTATAATACAAAAAAAAGTCTTCACATACTATTTTATCAAGTATCTATGCACAGCTTACCTTGCCAATAAGAAATTTATATTTTTGCATGTAGTTTTAATTGACATAGCCAAGTAGGTGACAAGTTGAAATATAAAGAAATGATAGTTTACTTTAGGTACAGGTACGAAGGTAAAATCTGTGCCTACAAAGAAACGTCACTAGTAGAAATATTTTTGCAGCCAATCCACGCACGCTCGATCCTGCCCTGTCAAGACACGCCAGCAGTAAAATTCACATATGAAGCAGAAATAACAGCTCCAGAAGTGTTTACAGTGCTAATGAGTGCTATTCGTGGAGAGCAAAATGCTAGCAAGACTAAATTCAGCCAGCCTGTGCCAATACCTTCATACCTGTTGGCCTTGGCCGTTGGCGTGTTAGAGTCCAGGGAGTTGGGACCAAGGTTGGTTTGAATTCATTAGATATTGCATGAATAATAAATACTCTAAAACTATTACCAAATATAAAATTTAAAAAAAATATTCCTTACCATAAATTTTAATAACATATATTGTTCTATATATTTTTTTATTCTGTAATTATTAATATTTAAAGGTACAAATGAGACTTGATTCTAAAATTTGGAAAAAACATTTTAATAATTCACTTCTAATCCCAAATATGTATTAATATTATACCTACAACAATACAGATCACATGTATGGTCAGAAAAAGAAGAAATAGAACGCAGTGCATGGGAGTTTGCGGACACTGAGAAGTACCTACAAGCAGCTGAAGGTTTATGTGGACCGTACCAGTGGACGCAGTACGACTTGCTTGTACTGCCACCATCCTTTCCTTATGGGGGGATGGAGAACCCTTGCCTGACTTTTGTTACCCCTACTTTATTAGTAAGTTATGAGCAAAGTATACTTTACTATGTCACTACCTATTATAAATATATTTAATAATTAGTTAATAGAACTATGATATTTTATAAATTTAAGATTTTTCATAATATCACATGTGATGTTTTGAAACTATCTCTATGTAATAAGCAGGTATTAATATGCACAAATTAAAAATAACATTGATAATAATATATTTGATAACATTATATCAAAAACATTTTGGAGCTTGAAATATTCAGCAAAGTCCGATTTTGACAGATATTGCATATTATAACAAAATGTACCTTTCTTAATAAATGTATATATTTCGGACCTTAAAATAATTCTGGATTTATTTTGTATGTAGTCCATTATTGCAATTGTGCAGTTCTTACAAATAAAAAAAAATGTAAAATTATAATGTACAAGTAACTTTAATATGTAGTAAGTGTACTATACATAGAGAAGCTTTTAAGGACAGATAGACATGAAACCTTCTTATTTTTTAGGCTGGAGATAGGAGCCAAGCAGATGTGATAATTCATGAGATAATGCACAGCTGGACTGGAAACCTGGTTACAAATAGGAACTTTGAGCATTTCTGGCTTAATGAAGGTTTCACAGTGTTCCTGGAGAGAAAAGTGGCTGCCTCCCTCATCACTGACTCTAAGAAGGCTAGGAAAAGTAGGGACTTTGAGAGCTTGCTTGGTCTGCAAGAGCTCAGTGAAACTGTAAGTATTGTTTTTTTGATAAAGAAAATGAACTAACTCGGCTTCAGCCGCTATATTGGCATATAAATAAAATGTATGATGATATCTACTGCTGATGATTTTTTTTGTAACTTATCTATTATTCTCTTTACTGACAAGTAACAATTATAATTTGTTTTTGAAAAATCTTTCACCAGTTTCTAAATTTAAATAGTTTTCTAAATGATAAACATAAATGATAAATAAATATTTTCCCTCTATAATAGTAGTACATATAAGTAAATACTTCGATGGCTGAGTTTGTGAGTCAGTAATTGTCAAGGTCTTATGTCCTTTTTCTTTTGAATACATGCCTATAAACATGTAAACTGCTCAAAATTATTGTTTATAACTTCAAAACTGAAAAAATATGTTTGTGCCAAAATTGCCTATTATTTCGGTATACATTTTAGATAAACGCCGACCTGGGTGCCGAGAACCCTCTGACTAAATTAGTACCGGACCTTGACAACACTCACCCTGACGACTCTTTCTCGCGGGTTCCCTACGAAAAGGGCTCCTTGTTCCTACGATACCTCGAAGATTTAGTAGGAGGGCCAGGTAATACATTTTAATAAATGACTGTTTACAAGGTAAACGGTCGGCTAGGAGCAAAAAACCCTTTAACACGCTTAGTTGTCCTTTTGGACGACGTGAACCCTGATCACGCGTTCTCAACCATTCCGTATGAAAAGGGATCGCTTTTCTTACGTTATCTCGAAGAGTGTTCTGGAGGGTCTGGTAGTATATTTATTTTCCTCAATAGCTAGAATATGTATATTCTATTTTGAGAATGTCTTTCTGTGGCCTCTTTGATTTCACAACTTAATTTATTATTTCTTGTTACAGCCATATTTGATAACTTTATGAGATCATATCTCAATCATTTCCAAAGGAAGTCTCTGGACACGGATCAATTTAAGGCATATCTCCTAAACTACTTTAAAGACAATGAAAAGCTATCACAGGTGGACTGGGACACTTGGCTATATAAGAGTGGAATGCCACCTGTCATACCCGAGTAAGTATTTATATATGTATTTGAGAATTATATTTCTATGAAGGGAGAGCTTCATACAAATATATCTATATTTTAATTTTCAGTTATGATACTTCTATGACAAAGTCAGTGAACATACTTCTTGACAAGATCAATGAACCAAATGCTACATTTGAATACATCGACATTGGGTCATTTTCTCCACATCAGAAGATAAATCTATTGCAAGCATTAATTGACCAACAGCCCTTGGAGTTGGAAAAACTTCGCCAACTCGGCAAAACGTACAAAATAATTGAAAGCAAAAATACTGAAATAACATACAGATGGCTGAGATTGTGTATCAGAAGCAGAGACGAAGAAAAAGTAGATGACGCTTTGGCATTCGTCAATGAACAGGGAAGAATGAAGTACGTCCGACCTATTTACAGGGACCTCTACGCCTGGGAGGAAGTAAGAGAACAGGCCATAGAGAACTTCCTCAAAAATGAACCCTACATGATGCACGTATCTGCGTATACGATAAAGAAAGATTTGCATCTCAATGAACCGGTAGTTTTACAAAAATAATCTTACAAAATATTTAAAATTATCTATTTTACAATTTATTAAAACATTATTATTATGTTAAATAGTCTTACTTTATTTACCAAAACTATTCTTAAATTATATTATCAAATGTATTAAATTGTTTTAAGAGGATATTAAAATATAAACTGAAGCTTGTTAGAATAAAGGATCTTACTCGTGACTTCCAGGCTTAATATGCAGAAAATAAAACTTGCACATTTTAGCATTTTTAGGCAAACTGTACTTTTTTAAACACCTTTTAACCGAATTACCTACAATCCCTCTGTTCATCAATAATTATAGGAAATATTGCTGACTAATATGTATCATAGAAAACGATCATCATCTAACTTCATGTTTCCTGGCCACACTGGGTTTTGAACTGCAGTTATCTTGTGTGACCAAAGGAACAAAAATTGAAGCCTTGTGTGGTTGTAGAAAACGTTCAAATCAATAGGTAAAGAATTGAAACAAATACATACTCGTTTAGGTAAGTTTGACTATCAAAATAAATTACTACTGACAGGATAGGTTTACATACTGGAGTACCTTTCACAATTTCCTTAATTATTAATTCTGGAGACCATCCAATATGGACATCCTTTATTATTCCCACTCGGGTAATGGTAAATAATGGTTTGCCGACCTTCATTTTATTAAGAGACAATAACTTATACCAGAATGTATCAGCATAATTTATAATATCCTACTATTTTTGTACTGCCATTGATAATATTATTAATTTTATTCCGTTTAAGGATCTTCGTGAATCTTGCGTGAATCATTATTTGGTGATATTCTTTACGTAGTCTTTATATATGAATACTATAGGGAGGTATGTCATTATGATTAAAAATCCTGTTGGTGTTGGTGTTAAAGTATTAATATTAGTTTTTAGATAAATTGTAAATATTTGATAATTTGTGGGTATAAGAGTGAGAAAAATGTCCTAATTATTATTTTTCTATTAATAGCATCATTACAAGTCGTATGTATATCTAATGTCACAAGTTTTAAATTAAAGCTCTTATTCGTGAAAAGAAAACTCCTAATCTTGTCAATAAACAAATCAGAATAGGTTTAATCCTTTTAGTGTCCGAAGTTTTCGGCGAATTTCAAGTAATAAAATCAATACCTATCACTTTCTAGATTAATAGCGTATTGTATGATCGAAAATCAATTTCAAAATAATACCATCTCGACCATAGTTCATAACATTTATAATCAGATTGCTTTTTACTAACTGAGTTTTTAATGTTTTTTATGTAAAATGAGTATACTTTACATGTTTTACATCATTTTCTACGCTTAGTGACGTTTTCAAACTGTTTATTACCTATAAAATCTATCAATGTATTTATGTTCACTATTTCATCCCTTGTAGATTTTACCTCCTGCGATGATAAATAGCAACTAAACTCGTCCTTAACTTTACACATCTCAGAGTCAACAATATCTCTAAGTCCGCGGTGACTTCAGAATCTGGTCGGTATAGATACGGCAGGATGTGTAATAGGCCAATAATAATAATAATAGGCCAATGCGATGAAAGTAGTCTGATTGTTGTGGCTGATGCCGACAGTAACTCCTAATCAGCGTATTATAATTATTTGCGTATTTTTGCTGTTTAAAGTTACACTCAGCACACGACTAGGATTTTTTTGTTTCAATCTTTTTATTCCTTTTAGATAAAGGCATTGAATATGGGAGTTTTCCTCGTATTTCTGACATAAAAGTATACCATTGTCTCTGTCGATCTTTATAGTACTCTGTCAGTCGATCTGAAACATTTAAACTTCATTCTCCTTATTGACTATCAGGTTTCTACAGTATGTTTTATTGTTATAATTATTAGTAACAAAAAAAATGAAGCAAATATTGTACATAATAAAAAAATAAATCAAAATGACAATTTTTTTTTTTACAAAATCGTTGAGGCTTACACGTTTACACTTAAGACTGAATGACAACTAGGTAATTGCTTTAATTAACATATGACTATTTTTTAAAATTTAAATTTTTGAATTTTATTAAGTAACTAGACGTTGCCCGCGACTCTATCCGCGAGAGATTTAGAATACAGAGCTCGTAAGAAGCTCGTTGAGCGAAATCGAGCTTTTTTTGGTTTTTGGAATAATAGTAGAGCTTTCTACTATTATTTCAAGGGAGATCCTAGATTCACCGTGAAAGTCATTTTTTAATATTTTTTAAGGAATTATTAGATTTGTATAGATTACTTAGAAGATTACCTCTAACAAATTAACTTATAAAGTATAAACTCACAAACAAATAAACTTTACCTCACTATACTATTAGAAAAAACTAAAATCAAAATATGAAATTTGTCATAGTTCAAGTTTATATTAAAAAGGAGTGCTGAAAGTTGAAATTTTATTATAAATTCCTAATGTAAAAGTTCATTGTTTACTTTCACACTGTCATTGTCAAATATATATATTCTTCTGGTGTTAACGAAAAGAATTAGAAATATGATATATTGACATTAAATTTCACAGTATTACATTTCCTATAATATTTAAATTTAACACATACTTTATCCTCAGTAATACGTGGTCAGTTTTAAATTTTAGCGTATATAAAAGGTTTGCACATTAGCAAAGCGCCATCTCTTGGATACTTCCTCAATCCGTTCAAAAAATACTGCCATCTGTTAGAATTGTGTAGAACTAACATAATTGTTACTATAACTGTTACTTGTTAACACTGTGACGCGTAATTTATATATATTAAGATGTTTACGTTTGAAATAAATATAGATATAATGTCAACATTAAATGTCTGCAATAACTATATCGTTACACGGTAGATCAATTGGTAGAGCGACGGGACGGTTTCGATGAGATCCCAGGTTCGAATCCCTGCCTGTATCGGTTTATATATCGTTCTATATTTATTTAAAATTTAAATAAGCTTAACACGGCTACATATGTTCAAATATATTTTCAAACATTCATTTGTTTTGTGTTAAGTAGACGTAGGTAGGAAATAATATATATATTAATACTAATTAATATATATATTATTTACGTTTTTAACAATCGTTCTTGAAATTTATGTTTGTTTATTTTGTTCGTTCACTCTTTAAACAAAAGTACAAAATGGTGCATTGAGATTAATTGGAATTCTGTTAATCAAAATCGAATCGTATTTTTGAACATTTAATATTGAATTACGAGCAATAGTATAATTTTTCTTATCATCTTTTTGATTTACGAATGACAATCCATCACGTAGACTTTCCTCATACCCAAAAACATTAACGAGAGAAAGCTCACTACTTTCAATTTCATCACCGGCAGGAAATTCTACAATCACCACTACCATAAGTAAACGGAACTTTTTCGTCCTCACCATGCCTATTAGGAGGAACTTTTTTTTCTGAACCGGAGAGATTTTTTTGGACATCACCTTCTTGATCATTGTGTTTCGAATTTTGAAGCATTGGATGCCTATTCGGTCGTTATTGTCATCACCATCGCTACTTTTATGATGTATAATTTGAATGGTATATAGGTTATCATTTATAGATCTTTCTTGCTCTTCGTTGTCGTCTTTGAGTCATGGTTTAACCTTTATTAATTAAATTCTTATATAATTACTAATTTAAATAACTAAACCTGATGGTGTCTATTTTTATGGGAAATCTGTCCATCTATTTGAAGATCTTTACGTGGTCGGTGACCAAACTACCATGACAGTGCCGAATCAAAAGCGAGTAACGCAAGGAGAAAAACATTTTTTAATGTGTCTTAAGGAAATAATTATCATGCGATCAGTTTTAAAAATAGAAATATTTTTAATTCATGAAAGGAATTTTTATTTTATGGAAATATGTTTAATTATTTTATGGTATCCACCTACACTTAATGAAGGACTCCGCGATCTAAATTAATAAGTTAACTTACCTGTGAAGTTAATTGATCCAATTCAATTATTTTAATACATTACAATTTCTGATCTTATATGTAAGTTAATTAAATTGATTTCAAATAGTCTATTTCATATAAGTGAGAAACTATTAATTATGTATATTCAATCTTGCTTCAGATGTGATAGCAGTACAACCTAAATTGTGCCGCACTAATTCACCATGAAGAAATATATGAAATTACTCTTAATTATGATTGCGTTTTGTTCCAGACAAGTTCAAATTAACGGTGGATTGAGTCCTTTGGATCCGTCTTCTTTTTCACGACCAGGTTATATTTTACTATTTTTTAATCTTGTGAACAAAATAGAACCATTCTTATAAGATGCTCGCATACTTTTTTTTCTTTAAATAAAATATTTTTAAAAATAAAACGTTTAATTGATATTACTTCTGTATAGAGAAAGCAGTTATCAAGCATGTGGATTTGGAATATGATGTTGATTTTGAAAATAAAGTTTTGTATGGAGCCGCTGTTCTTACCATTAAAGTATTAGACTATATTGAATATATGGTATGTTATATTAAATATATTGTTTATTTTTGATTACATAGTCTTGTAAGTATGTTGATAATGTCATTAATTTGTATACAATAGATTTATCTCATGACATGTTGTTGTACATGTTGAAGTACATGACATGATTTAACATGTAATAATGAATCTTCATCTTAAAAAATCCAGAATTTTAGAATATATTTTTTTAAGCACCAAGTAATGAATTTCGAGAAATATAAAGACTACAAGATGTCTACTAATTTATTTATTTCAATAAAAACGAAAAGCAGAAATTACATTTTGTGTCTTGGTGGACTGGTAGAACTAGAATAGTAGGACTGGTAGAACTAGTCTGCTGTTAATATTAAATAAATAAAATACCTACCCTGAAGAAAGGAACCAAGATAATGTCATCATTGAAACGCTTTTGCACTTCAAGTGTATAGTTCTGATTTCATTCAGAGAATATTGAAGAATAAAATATATACGTAACGTTATTTTAAAATAAAAAAATATATAGGTATTAACTTTAAAATGTATATTACTTTAGTTACAATGAGTCATATATTAAAGTACTACTATTTAAATATATGGGTTCTGCTCTTGCGTTTAATTATTCGTAAAATTTTCTGATAGGGATTTGTTTTTTTTTTATTTCTTGATGAAAACTGGTTAATGGTAGCGAAGAATACTGCATTACACTATTTTAGGTTGTATAAGATATGATATTGTTAAGTTTAACTAAAACTGTGCCTTCAAAGATATTATTAATAAATAATATACAAATTCTTTCAGATATTAGATACAAATGAATTACATATACAATGTATTCATTCAAATGATGGTACTTCATTGAAGTACAGGTTAGATGACCCAGTTCCCAATTATGGGTCAAAATTGACAATAACTTTACCCCAAACCGCTGCTCCTGAAGAGAAGTAAGTTTCATTGTATTTTAAAGTAGGCTACTAGAAATAGAAAACCCATCAATGTCCCAATTAATATCAAGCTTTGAAAAAATCCAGGCTTTTCAAAATAGGTAAATTATAATTGTTGTATTAACACAACAAACTGCTATTTCTTCTGACAAATATTCTATTCAAACTGAAATCTGCGTTCAAAGACCTATTCCTATAATCAAAAATAGATTTATTTTATTTTTATTTACGCGGCTGTATTCACGCAGAAATTAAATCGGAATGTGCCGGAATGAATCGGCAATTGCTTATTATAAACAATTTATAATAAGCAATTGCTTGTTATGGTTTTGTTTCAGGTTGCAAATTAAAATTAAATATAGCACGTCTCCAAACGCCACGGCTTTGCAATGGTTGGACGCCAATCAAACGTCAGGAAAAAAACATCCTTATCTCTTCAGCCAGGGTCAGGTATTATTATAATTATTTCAATTTGTAAACAATGTATTTAATATATGTTTATAATCATTCAACGGCTTGGAAATGCCCTGCTCTCCAAATATATTGCAAATAATAATATAGCTATATGTAAAGAGACTGAACTTACTGACTGAAGGGTTCCTGAATAATGTGAAAAAGAAGTCTTAAAAATCTTGAAACTTATCAAGTATCAATCAGCGTAACCTGCTGAAACAAGAAACTTAAATTTTGCATGGAAGAAGGGATTATGATATTTTTAAAGTAAAAAACATACAAATATACAAATGAGACTTTGGATACACTTACTTAGGTGAAATCCGTGCCGTCAACAAAATATATTTTTTCAGCCAATCAACGTTCGTTCGATCCTGCCCTGTCAAGACACGCCAAGAGTAAAATTCACATACGAAGCAGAAGTAACAGCTCCGGAAGAGTTTACAGTACTAATGAGTGCTATCCGTGGAGAGCAAAGAGCTAGAAGGACTACCTTCAGTCAGCCCGTGCCAATACCTTCATACCTGTTGGCCTTGGCCGTTGGTATTTTGGAATCGAAGGAGTTGGGACCAAGGTCAGTTAGAAATAAAATAAAATTGCATCAAGAAAAAACACACCACAAATATTATAAGAAATAATAAATTTGAATAACATATATGTATTTTTTTTATATTTTTTATACATTCTATAGTTAAAACTTAAAGATACAAATGAGACTTGTTACTAAAATTCGGTAGAAACATGTTGATAATTTATATTAACAAAAATACAGAACTCGTGTATGGTCAGAAAAAGAAGAGATAGAACGCAGTGCATGGGAGTTTGCGGACACTGAGAAGTACCTACAAGCAGCTGAACGTTTATGTGGACCGTACCAGTGGACGCAGTACGACTTGCTTGTCCTGCCACCATCCTTCCCTCATGGGGGGATGGAGAACCCTTGCCTGACTTTTCTTACCCCTACTTTATTGGTAAGTTATGTGCAAAATGTTTTAAAAATGCACTTTCGATTATAAATATGTCACTTTCGATTATATAATATAAGTAATAGTTTATTAAAAAGTATTTTATAGAACAAAATAATCTTTTTAATTATATTAATTATATATTTTTTTATTTTATAACCATATTTAATTCGATTTTTTCATAACATTACCCAAAACGAATTGAAACTGTCAATATTTGATAAGCAAATTCTTAAATGCACTTTTTAACAATAACATCGATAATATTAATTATATTTTTAGATAACATTATTTTAAATACTTACTAATATATTTATGTGACAAATATTCAGTCTAATTCGATTTTAGCCAATTTTGAACATATTCTTATGATATAATGCTATTTTTTCTATTGCATAAATAAATACGCAACAATTTAATATAATGGAATATCGAAATGCAGAATTTACACATATAACATTAAAAAAAAAAGAACATGGACTTAAAATGGACAAACAAAAACCTTATTGAAATTATTCAGGCTGGAGACAAAAGTCAAACAGATGTGGTAGTTCATGAAATAATGCATAGCTGGACTGGAAACCTGGTTACAAATACAAATTTTGAGCATTTCTGGCTTAATGAAGGTTTCACAGTGTTCCTGGAGAGAAAAGTGGCTGCATCCCTCATCACTGACCCTTACGACGCTAGGAAAAGTAGAGACTTTGAGAGCTTGCTTGGACTTCAAGTGCTTAGTGAAACTGTAAGTAATTATATGTTAAAGAAAAAAACATGCAATCAAAAAGTTTATAGTACTTACCGTTGATGGTTTTTTCATGTAAGTAATTTATTATTATTTATTGAGAAATAATCATTATACTCCTATTTTTAAACAATCTTTCTCAATTTTTAAATGTAAAATATTTTAATGAGTTTATCTATAACAAGCAAACAAACAAGTCTTTCCTCTTTATAATATCTATTAGTATAACTTACTTCGATACAATAATTATCAAGTTTTATGTATTTTTTATTATTATGAAAACTATAACCTGCTCAATTATTATAATTATTATCAAAATTGAAAAAAATATAGTATATTATTTGATTTCTATATACATTGTAGGTACACAGCGTACTTGGTGCCGAGAACCCTCTGACTAAATTAGTACCGGACCTTGACAATACTCATCCTGACGACTCTTTCTCACAGATTCCGTATGAAAAGGGCTCCTTGTTTCTAAGGTACCTTGAGGATTTAGTTGGAGGGCCAGGTAAAAAATATAAATAAATAAAACAATAATAATAATAAGGGAAATCTACCTGCATCTGTGTATGTTTTTTCTATGTGTGCTCAATTATTTCTTGTTACAGCTAAATTTGATGACTTCATAAGATCATATCTCAATCATTTTCAAAGAAAATCTCTGGACACGGATCAATTTAAAGAATATTTTCTAAACTATTTTAAAGGCAATGAAATAATAACACAGGTGGACTGGGACACTTGGCTATATAAGAGTGGAATGCCACCTGTCATACCCGAGTAAGTAAAATATTTATAGATTTATTTCGGAATATCTCTCCCTTAATAGAAATATATGAATAATTTAATTTTCAGTTATGATACATCAATGACAAAATCAGTGACATTACTTCTTGACAAGATTAACGAACCAAATGCTACATTGGAATACAGCGACATTGGGTCATTTTCTCCACATCAGACGATAAATCTATTGCAATTATTAATTGACCAACAGCCCTTGGAGTTGGAAAAACTTCGCCAACTCGGCAAAACGTACAAAATAATTGAAAGCCAAAATAGTGAAATAACATACAGATGGCTGAGATTGTGTATCAGAAGCAGAGATGAAGAAAAAGTAGATGACGTTCTGGCTTTCCTCAACCAAACGGGAAAAATGTCATTCGTCCGACCTATTTATAGGGACCTTTACGCCTGGGAGGAAGTAAGAGAACAGGCCATAGAGAACTTCCTCAAAAATGAACCCTACATGATGCACGTATCTGCGTATACGATAAAGAAAGATTTGCATCTCAATGAACCGGTAGTTTTACAAAAATAATCTTACAAAGTAACTAATTTACAGTTTATTAAAACATTATTAATATGGTAAAGTTAAGAATATGGAAATTAAGAAATTTATTTATCAAAACTATTCTAAAAGTTATTGTTTTTTTTAAGAGGATATTAAAATATAGACCGACAATGCTTGTTAGATTTATAAGGATCTTGATCAATATTTATTTTGTATACTCTACTTATATGAAATCCAGGCTCACTATGTAGAATTCAAAATTTTGCACTTAAGAATATTTATTTTCTCTTTCTCTCTTTCTCTTTTAACATTTCATGCGGTGTTAGTGAAAAACTTTACTTTTTACAACCAACCACGTATCTTACCATCCAATTTAATCAATAATTATAGGAAATATTGCTGACGTTTATAAGTATCGGAGGAAAATATCAATAATTGGATAATTCATGATCATAAATAAAAAAAATATTAAAGTAGTGATGTTATTTTTAAAAGAATATTTTTACACTATTTTTAATTATAAAACGTCTAGGGCAACATTTTCAAAATCAGTTGTTACTTGTTACTTATAAAAATTCAGACTGCCACGAGGGTTTCAAGACAGTGGACGGGTACACCTGCGCTCCTACATGACATTGACCATTTAATGGTTGGGGGTTGAGGTTAATGAGAAAGATCTTCTGGGGTTCCGATTGATATGGGGGTCCTTTAAGTTTCTTAAAGAAGGGTAAGATGGGGAGTTTACAGTTAGTAACAGTAAATAGAGTCTTACTCTTGTAAAGGGACCGAACACCAGCTTGCGGAACACCTGCTCTGAGATTGCAATATATTGATTGTTTGGTTTCGAGCCGCATGCATTGCTTAAGATTATACAGATAAGCTGAACTACTCCACAAGATTAAAACCAATATTATCTACCATATTAAACGCATTAGAAAAGTCTGAAGAGCCATAATAGTAATTTTCTGACTGTCGATTCCTGATCTAATATCAACGTATACTTTGGTGGGTGTTAGTGCTGTAACCGGATCGAAAGCCAGATTGCCAAGGAGATAGATAGTATGTGGTTTTCAAGGAGAGAAAATATAAAATACTAATATATAAAGCAGAAGAGTTTGTTTGTTTGAACGCGCTAATCTCAGGAACTACTGGACCGATTTGATAAATTATTTCAGTATAAGATAGTCCATCCAGGAATGCTATAGGCTATATAACATCACGCTAAGATAAATAGGGGAGGAGCAGCAATAAAAAATGTTGCAAAAACGGCAAAATTTAGAGCTTTACTTGCGTTCGCTAAGTAAACGGTGAAAGTTACGCAAAAATCAACTACTACAAAATTGTTCCCCTCTAAAAATTCATCAAAAAATAAATATCAATACTTTACAAAGTACCTTAAAAAATAATAATATAATTTTTATTATTTACACGTTTTTGTAGTTGACACATGAATCAAGTTACTGGAATAAGGTTTATTTTACTTGTATTTTTGTTGATTCTTTATAACAAATACATATTTCTAAAATTCCTACATCACCGCAGTCGGTCTAAGACTGTTGTCGTGAGTGGTTCTGTATCTCTTTGAAGCAAATTTTCTGTTGACAAAGATCACTGTACGAATACAAAATATTTTATAAAACCTAACTTAATACTTTACAGTTTATACAATATTCTATTATTCTTCCGTTGGACTTGATTGAGTGACCTTGAGGCATACTGGTGGACTGACGGTAAGATACGTTTTTCGTTTATGTATTCTTGTAAGAAACGGAAACGTTTTTCTTTTACGTATTCCTGTTCGAAACGAATACGTTAATCGCTTACGTTTACCTACACGAAACGTATACGTTTTTTGCCTAGTAGATCAAGTTGCAGCCTTCAACGTTTGGACATTCAAGTAACAAACAATACTAATATCATATAACAAATGTCTCCTTGCCATAAAGTAACAAATATATAGGGTATAGAGTTTAAAGCCAGCACCATATTATTTTAGTCATGAGATTTAGTCGTGGGATCTGACGAAGTCGCTAGCATCAGCTAGTAAAATATGCAAAACAAATCCTAATATGTAATAATAATCCTTAGGCTTTTTTATTGTATGAATTTAAAAAAAAAAGGTTATTTATAAGGTTAAATATAAACATAAATAATTGTATATAATTATACTGAGTATTTTATACTCGTATATAGTTATATATATAATTATACACTTTCATATAATTATATTTGTTGCAGTTATAGGTTATTATTAAAATCTTGTCACATGTTTCTGCATAATTCTTCCACATTATTTCTTATAATTATAGCAATAGCAAGATCTAAAATATCATATTTCTAAAGGCACCCAGAACTTTCAAAGATTTGGTCCCAGAGAGATGGATGACACGGGTTAATATTTAACACCAAAAACAAAACCGTCAAGCTTAAGATTCCCGCGCTTATTTTTGATAGACGGGAAGCCTTCAGCATCTTTTATGTCATCTAATAATGATAAATTGTAAAATGTTTTAAAATATTTGTAAGTTTATATAATATAGATTATACTACACTATACTGCATACAGTTATGTATATTTAACCATATTCTCTACACTCATTCGTCTAATACTCCGTTTTACTGATCATTCCATGCTCCAAATTCCCTGTTTCGTATACTGTTTCAAATTCAAATTCAAATTCAAAAATATCTTTATTCAAGTAGGCATTTACATGCACTTTTGAATTATCAATTACAGTACATTACATTCAAAAATGGCAGTATGTCAGTCCGTGAGTAAGCTACCACCAGTTCGGAATTCGGCTCTGCTGAGAAGAGCTGGCCAGAAACTCAACAGTTGCTCTTTTAAAAACAGTTTAACAATGTTTGATGTATACATTAGAATATCCTGCAATTGAGTTAATAAGCAAAGCTCCATAACCTAACCTTTTAGTTGATCGTAATACGCTCAACTAAAAACTCTTGTTTGCCATAATAAGCTCTTTTTAATGGTATACTTTTAATTTTACATTTTAAAGCAAGAAAAGGAAGGTCAGAAATATCTTGTGGAACCTTATTATATCTGCGTACAATGCAGCCTATAAAGGATTTCTTAAGTGTTTGAAAATATTTCCACGTTGAGAGTTTACTTTTATTTCTTGTATTTATAAATATGTCATGCATGCATGTCTGCCACTATTTTATACATATGTATCCAAATTGTGACGTGAAAATATGTTATCTTTAAAAACGTCTCTTAGGGAATCTCTAGCTATTAAGTTATAAATAGCCCGCACAGCTCTTTTTTGTAAAATAAATACAGAATTTAATTCAGCAGCATTGCTCTATAATAAAATGCCTTACTTATCCGTTTTCTATTCCGTTTTTTTTTATAATTTGCCAAGAGTCCAATATCTTAAAAAAAAATTTTGACAGATATCTCTTTTGACATTATGAAATAACCTAGAAATATCTGTACTGAACTCTATTTTACGGTATTTTTGTTATTAACTAAATAACGGATTTTTTTATAAAGTATAACTTTGTATTATGTCTGCAGCAAAAAGAGTACAGGTATACTACGGTTCATTGTTATCATTTACAAAAATACGGTATTGCATATAAAAAGATAAGTAAATGTAAATAATAATAGAACGATTTTATTTTCAGCAATGGGCTACGTTTGCGCGAACTTGGCACATATTTGACTGTAAATGGCAAGATCCCTACCAATCCGCGGACCTTATAAAGAAATATTTAATGGGCAAGCATAAACCCATCTACCATCCTTTAAACGACTGCGGAGACGTTGTTGTGTGTATAAATAGCAGAGATATTGCGTTGCGTGGTGATGAATGGAAGAAGCGAGCTTATTTCCATCACACTGGTTACCCAGGTGGTGCAACATGGACTTTAGCTTGGGAAGTACACAACAAAGATCCTACGATGGTATGGGTTTTTATTATAAAAAATAAAATTTTGTTAGAAGTATATAAATATATAAAAAAGATACTCATATATTATTGAGAAAATCATTAACAAACAATGTTGAATAAAACTAACATGATATTTAAATTAAGTAATTGTAACTATCTTACATTAAATTTGAATATGTTAATGTATGTTTTCCTAATATTGTTCATGGAGAGACAAGATGTAAGTTTCAGATACCTAGATAAAATGTCTCGTAACTATAATCTACGGTAATAGATGTAGTGTCATGATAAAATTTAATGTTAGGAATTGATTTAGAATATTGGTATTACAGATAATTAAAAAAGCTGTGTACAGATCAATGAAAGGGAATCTTCAAAGACGTCACACAATGGAACGGCTTTTCATCTACCCAGGTGAAGATGTACCAGAGGATGTTTTGCAAAATGTTACAAATCAAATTCGTCAATTAAGATTAGTTCCCACACGACTTGACCATATACCTGAAGATGAGGTGAAAAAATTCCCCAAAGTTATGGAATATCCAGAAGATTATGTTCTCAAATAAATATATGAAAGTAAAAAGCTTAGGGTAAATAAGAATTGTAGATAATAAAATGTTATTAGTAAATTATACTCTTTTAATTGTGTTTTTTTTTTTATTTCAAGTCAGTCTATGACTGCCATCAATCCATCTCTTTATTTATCTTCTGGCAAGTCAAGTAGAAATATCACCAACAGTTTAGTTCTAGTATACATGTCTTAGATTAATATTGTTGCCATAAAGACAGTGTTGTAACATAACAAAAGTAAATAGCAGGTACAAAAATAACATGATATTATTTTGTTTCTGCACTATACTGACAAATCACACGCTTTTGTTTATAATTAAAAATATTATATTATGATTACTATATGATAAAAATGACATCAATTCGGTGATAATTACATTTTGAAAATGTATTTAGCATCATGAGATAAAATACAAGGACAGACTGTAGTTAGGTTTGTTTTTTTTTTATGATTTAATGGCGTACCATCCCGTGCCTTGTATAACTAACAATCCAAGCTATTATTGCGATAGGTATGAAAGAAAATAGAAATAAAGTACTGCTTATCACTTAACTATCAGTTAGCTAGTAATAGTAGTTAGGTATTTGAAGTTTTTTTTAAAATAACTAACGTAAGAAGACGTGGCATTTACTTTTTATAAATCATTATAAAGATTGCACCAAAATCGTTTTTGAAAAAGACGTTTGTCTGTTTTAATGATCAAGCAAAAACGTACATAAAGCAAAAACGTACATAAAGCAAAAACGTACATAAAGCAAAAACGTACATAAAGCAAAAACGTACATAAAGCAAAAACGTACATAAAGCAAAAACGTACATAAAGAATTTCGATGCGAGATGAGATTATATGAAACTCTGTATAGGTTATTAGTATAAAGCTATATGTAGAAGATTTATTCTTATTTTTACGGATACACAAAAACGGTTTTGGATTATGAATGCAATGAAACAAGAAACTTATGGATTAAACAAGGAATTTATAGACGGAACGGATAAAATCGCTAAAAACAGCTAAATAGGAATATATAAAAACAAAGTACATAATATTTGGATATTTTTGATTATTGTGAATTGTATTGAATAATTACCAAAATAATCGGCAATTTTTTTATGAAATCTAAAACTTTTATCTTAATTGTTTCTTTGTTGTAGACATTGCTTATTTAAGGAAATTAACATTTTACAAGGCAGGTACTTCATTGTCAACGTTAGAATTATAAACAATACTAATATGCTTATCAACCTTATCACCTTTTTGATTTCTGAATGATAACACATCATGGTCACTGTCATCATCCTCAAAAACATCAACGAGAGATTCACTACTTTCACTGTTATCACCGGCAGGAAGATCATCAACGACAGAAATTACTTCATCTTTGCTAACATAAGCAGACGGAACTTTCTGGACTTCATCTTGCTGATTAGAAATTTCATTATCTGAACCGGGGGGTTTGTTGGGGACGTCAGCTTCTTGACCATTGTTTTCAGGATGTTGAAGTATCGGAGACCTATTATTGTCATCGCCATCGCTACTTTTATCATGTATAATTTGACCTATGATATTAATGGTATCAACGATATCATTTATAGCGCTTTCTTCCTCTTCATTATCGTCTTCAGGGAGATGGTTTAGGCTTTCGATTAATTGTTTATATACTAATTTAATTAAGTTGACCTGGTGGTGTTTATCTTGAGAAGTAGGTCCATCGATTTGATGATCATCATGTTGCTGAAGATCAGACCCATGTCGCGGAGGCAGTGCCGAAACAACAGCAAGTAACGCAAAGGCAATAAAAAATTTCATCGTGTCTGAAAGAAAGAATTTTCCAATGATTGATCAGTTCTAAAATTAAAGTACTCGGCAAAGAAGTAATTTTAATTCAAAAAAAGAAATTGTTAGGATTTAAAAAAATGTAATACGAAGGACTCCGCGATTAATAAATTGTTTACCTGATGGAGCTAACGGATCCAGCGCAATGTTTTAATACATTATAATTATCTTATTTTATATGTAAGTTAAGTGGTTTATCTTTACAAATGATGATTATATACGTAGTTGTGATTTACCTACCTTTAAGTATTCTGATAAACCCTTGCGTTATTGGTAAAGATTGCAAACACTCGACGTTTAGTTGGGTAATTATATTTTGCGCAATTTTTTATTATTATTAAAATATTATTATTTAATTCAATGTAGAAAATAAAATATTTATAGGTACTTAGACTAATATTTACTCCCTTTTCTTATTTCTTCTCATATATTGTTTGAAAATAATCTGGATGTTAAAGTATTTATTTAAAAAAATATATTTTAGTTAATCTAGGTTTTCTTTGTTATTGTTTATTTGGGAAACATTTTCATATATATAGTTCGTTTTGGTTTCAAATAAATATTTCACAACACCTTATAAAATATATTTAGGATAATAAGTAGTTTATATAATGAATTCCATGCTTTGATTATTTGAAGCACATGAAACGATTGCAAACTTTAATTTACTTTTATATAAATATATAAGTACAACAGAAAACATTATCATGCCACTACTTTTGGTTTATTTTTAAATAAATTCTTGGGTTTATTTTGAAGAACTTTTGGGGTTTATTTTGAAGAACTTTTGGGGTTTATTTTGAAGAACTTTTGGGGTTTATTTTGAAGAACTTTTGGGGTTTATTTTGAAGAACTTTTGGGGTTTATTTTGAAGAACTTTTGGGGTTTATTTTGAAGAACTTTTGGGGTTTATTTTGAAGAACTTTTGGGGTTTATTTTTAAAGAACTTTTTCCTTAATAACATTATTCGCAGTTTTATTCAACAGCGATTAGTAGCGATTTATTTATTATGAGAAATCCACTTTAGTTGTATATTGTTACCCTGATTTATGAAATGATTCATTTGAACACGATAAGACGCACTTGTGTCAATGATAAACGACTCTTTAGTAACTATTGTATAGAACCAAACAAATAACAATGGCCATGGTCTTTCTCCTAATTTAAGTTAAATTTATCTTTTGTCACCAATATTTCAATAATGGTACTTTAAAAATACTTATATTTTTAATAAATTTTGAATGGAAAAATAGTACGGGCAGGACTCTCAACCTTGGACTTTCGACCTTCCCTGTGACTCTTTCAACTGAGTTACAGTGTATACCATTAGCTACTGTCGTTAAAATATTAAATAAGCCAGACATGACTAACATATTCAAGTATAGTACATATACATAAATATATGTTTAGATTTTCAAAGGACACAATTAAAACATCATCTAATTTAAGTAATAATTATAATCGGAATAAAGTACAATTTCTATAATTCGAAATCAACATTATTTATATTTATTTAGAATTACCTCTCCTACACTCCAAAATACCACTATATATATTTGGCAATATAAAAAATAATCAATACATTAGACTCGAGATTTATAACCATACTAACTTATGTATAAATAATATATAACTACATTTTAACCAGAATATCTATTTGAAGAATAATTCAGAAATTTGATATTTTTTTTATATACAAAATCAATATTTCAAATCCATATTTGTTTATTTTACATGAAGATCCATTTACAATCATAGCTTTTTCATTGAATATTCTAAATATTTATGAATGTTGAAAATAAGTGGTTTATTATAAAGTGTTATAAATGTTTTTAATTCAAATAGATACTCTGGTATGAATGTATTATTTTAGCTTATCTAATTGGAATACATTTTTAACACATTTAAAAAAAAACGAACAACTATAAAAATACATGAATATAACAATTATATATTCTTAAATAACGAAGCAAATGACAATTTTATTTTTACATGACCTTGTCACACGAACAAAAGTGTTTGTATATTAATAAAATATTCATCTTTTTATTACAAAATTGTGCTATTTATCGGTGAGACAAATAAGATAAGATATTGTGATAAATTGTGTACTTTAAAAAATTCGCTGACAAGGTATATACATACAAATACAAAAATGAAAGTTTTTTTCAAAATATTATGCGTCCAGGAACTATAACACATAATTAGTTACAGAAAGTATAATTCACAAATATATTTTTAAACAATATGAAGGGAATATTCGACTAACGGTAGCTTATAAATATTTCCTAATAAAAAATGTTTTTCTATACATATCTGTAACATGAGGTGATCTAATCTAGACTCTATCTAACAATCTAAAGGGAATGGGACAGAAAAAAAAGAGAAGAAAAAAGAAATCAGACTTGTCAATGTTAAGAGTTAATTCTCTATACACAGCCTTTATACGAACTTTACTGAGGAAAAGACGCATGATTGAATTATATTTGCAATTAATGTATATTATATTAGTTTTCAGTAAATTTGTTCTCTTATAAATATTACAATACTTTTTTTTTATTAATTATGAGTCATTGGTGCTATCTAGGCTACAAATATTATTTTTTATATTATAATTTATATTAATTTTATTATTTATTCATTTAGTGTGTCTCTTCCCTTATATCAGATTATTAATACTTTTGACACCACATCTTATTTACATAATAGATATTTAAAAAGAAATGCAAGAAGTCCCAAACAATACTTTGATGAAATAAACTGAAAAACAAAAAACTTAGGATACATCAAAAATCGTAATATAAGAATGAAAAGTCAATAATCAACCGGTAAATACAGACTAAACACATAAATTTTCAATTATATATATATATATATATTTTTAAATTAAAAAAAGTAAGGAATAGGCACTTAAGTTCGTAATATTACAATTATGTAGCTCTCACATGTTTCTATTGTCACTGGTCGTAGATACTAGAATATAAAATTCAAGAAAAAGATAAAAAATAATAATATAAAGTCTGTATATACCGACGTGTTTAAAATACAAATAGTAGGTGCTAAGTTTGGCGTACTCTGTTGCTCCGCCGTCTCACACTCATTTGATGGCGCGGGCTTCAGGCAGGAATGCGTCCCAGTATCGAACAGCCTACAAAAAAACAAACGTATTTTTTTATAACCGGTATGTTCGGTAATAGTAGACGGAAATTCATTGCTCAGAGCAATGCGTGCACGCACATTCTAACACGTACACGGACACTAACACGCACTCACACCCACACGTGCACGCATAGACTTGTAAAAATAAACTCACGTATAGCCATAGATTGAACTACTGTGAATTTAGTACTGAGTAACGAGTGTAACAGTTCGAAATAAAGAGTCAGTTAGTTATGACTAACATTTGAGTTTTATTATCAATTACAACTATTCCAAACATCCACACCTACGCATGCACACACTTATCCACTCACACACACACACACATACCTGCGCCTGGTGCTTCATGTGTTCCTCAAGGTAGCGCAGCAGGTTGTCCCTCAGCTCCTCGAGGCGGGTCTCCTCCCACCGCTCCAGCTCCTTCTTGATGACGCGAGACATCGTGTCGAACTCCTGCTGGCTGCGCTCTACTTTATATTCCCACTGAAAGAAAGTATTTAACCATTACGTATGCATTCATCAACATGTATTATTTTAGTGTGATAGTTTTAGAATAACTTTTCCTTTAATTATGTTTTTTTTTATAATGGAAGAGCAAACGAGAATACGGGAACACGACATACGAGACAAGTGATCACCGCCGTCCACGATCGCTTGCAATACTAGAGGAATTATTAAAAAGTTGACAGCTAGTTTTCAAGCAGCGGCTGCTTTAAAAGACGCAAGGCCAAGGCTGTGATATAGCGCCGAGTGGTATTACAGAGCTTGGCAAAAAGTATATATACCCTGTAGTATGATTTGAAAATCTGTAAATTTAATATATATAAAAAATAATTTATTAAAAATGTTTCTAAACTAAACTAATTTGGCGTTGACTTTAATTACAATACAACAAAATTAGTAGACAGATTTTATTAAAATTGTAAGTAAAGTTAACGTATTATCTAAGTATAGGAGGTTTTGGACCCTGAAAAAAATATTTTATTTTCATTTGAAAAAACCAAAAAACGGTTTGTTATAATAACAACCAAACAGAAATTGTTGTTTCTTTCTATCAATGTGCAAAAAAAAAAAAATAGCCCACCATTTCAAGAAGAAGTATTTTCTATAACACTCTTGTAACAAACCTCAGTAATTTCATTGGCAGCCTGTTCAATCTTCTCCGGACGGTTGGCGAGTTCGGCCTTCGCTTTGTTTTCTCTCCGCTTCGTGAGCTGCAATTGCGAGTGTTGCCAGTGTTGGAATACCTAAGGAATAATATTATTAATATTACATAGTTCTTGTATAAATTACTGACGTAATTGATGTTGCCATATGAATGTTTATTTACCTTAACCCTTTCGTGAAACACGTCTTTGATAGCCCCAATCAAACCCAGGTAGTCTTTAATGTGTTCCGTCAACACATAAAAATCTGTGTTGGCTTGCTCATTTCTTAAATGCTCGATCTGTAAAACAGAAAATAATGATTATATATTTTCAATAATAAATATTTCTTATGATTTGATAATAAATAAATAAATAAAGTATAATATAGAAGTGCGACCGAAAGGGTAAATAACTGAATAAATGATACTGGGTAAATGTTTGAATTTCAATTCCTATTCGATTTTTTCTTACCCTCTAGCGGGGAACGGACAGGTGAGACAGAGAACAGGACTGTGGCGCGTACAGGCGTCTACTCTTGCACGGTCACTAACCGTCTACCTCTTTCTCTTACCTTCTCGTGCAGGTCGGACAGGTGCGACAGAGCACGCAACAGTGGCGCGTCCGGGCGTCTACTTATGCTCAGTCACTAAACAATTATCTCTTTCTCTTACCTTCTCGTGCAGATCGGACAGGTGCGACAGAGCACGCAACAGTGGCGCGTCCGGGCGTCTACTTATGCTCAGTCACTAAACAATTATCTCTTTCTCTTACCTTCTCGTGCAGATCGGACAGGTGCGACAGAGCACGCAACAGTGGCGCGTCCGGGCGTCTACTTATGCTCAGTCACTAAACAATTATCTCTTTCTCTTACCTTCTTGTGCAGATCGGACAGGTGCAACAGAGCACGCAACAGTGGCGCGTCCGGACGTCTACTTATGCTCAGTCACTAAGCAATTATCTCTTTCTCGTACCTTCTTGTGCAGATCGGACAGGTGCGACAGAGCACGCAACAGTGGCGCGTCCGGGCGTCTACTTATGCTCAGTCACTAAACAATTATCTCTTTCTCTTACCTTCTCGTGCAGGTCGGACAGGTGCAACAGAGCACGCAACAGTGGCGCGTCCGGACGTCTACTTATGCTCAGTCACTAAGCAATTATCTCTTTCTCGTACCTTCTTGTGCAGATCGGACAGGTGCGACAGAGCACGCAACAGTGGCGCGTCCGGGCGTCTACTTATGCTCAGTCACTAAACAATTATCTCTTTCTCTTACCTTCTTGTGCAGATCGGACAGGTGCGACAGAGCACGCAACAGTGGCGCGTCCGGGCGTCTACTTATGCTCAGTCACTAAACAATTATCTCTTTCTCTTACCTTCTCGTGCAGGTCGGACAGGTGCAACAGAGCACGCAACAGTGGCGCGTCCGGACGTCTACTTATGCTCAGTCACTAAGCAATTATCTCTTTCTCGTACCTTCTTGTGCAGATCGGACAGGTGCGACAGAGCACGCAACAGTGGCGCGTCCGGGCGTCTACTTATGCTCAGTCACTAAACAATTATCTCTTTCTCTTACCTTCTCGTGCAGGTCGGACAGGTGCGACAGAGCACGCGACAGTGGCGGGTGCGGGTCCGCGGCGGCGGCGGCGGCCACGGCGCGGGCGGCCTCGTGCGCGCGCCCCGCCAGCTCCCTCCGCTCCGTGGCCAGCGCCTCGCACGCGCCGCACAGCCGCCGCAGACCGCTCTCTAGCGACTCTATGCGAGCCACGCGCTCTTCGAACCACTGGGAACAAAATATATAAGATTCAATTTATCATTCTGTATCATTTTCAGACATGTCGGAACACATGGATAACCAAATGTGAATTGATACTTACAGGATCTGACTCGTCCATCCTGTAAGTGATCTTGTTGACAGTCTCTCCCATTTTGTTGAACAGACGCAGCATGCCGGCACCGCTCAGAGCGGATGTGCTTGTGGCTTTGGGTAATTCCGTGTCTGTAATAATGATGTTAGGTTAAGTTATGATGGAGTATTAACAATAACTTTTAGTTTTAACTTGATATGGTCAAAATTCAACAGTGCCTATAATACATGTCGGTTTGAATTATTTGTTACTAACCTGATTCCAAAAACTTTCTAAAGTCCGGATCAATACACAGTACAGGATGTTGTGCCACTCGGTTCAAGAATCTCTCCAGAGCTGCTCGTCTCCTCTCCACAAACTGCGACTGCATTGATGGGGAACCATTAGCGCTTTCCGTAGACGGCGTGGACGACATCTTGAGCTTAGTTGTACCTGTAATTTAAATAATTTATATATAATAATGAATGACTCTTGATGGAGGGTATTTCAAAACTATAATAGAAAGAGCCAATTTGTAACTAAAAGTAAAATGTTTTTAATCAACATAGGGATTATTAAATAATCCAATTGTTCAGTAGAGATGGTAACAAAACTTACCTACAATACTTTTTTCCGGAGCTGGTGGTATAATTCTACCCGTGCGCAAATATTTCTCTGTTAATTTCTCATGAAGTCCTAGAAAATCAGAAAACCGTCTAAGAACTGCAAACTCATGTCTACTGAAGATTGGCATGTTTGTTTTAGTGATGACTCGATAAGCCACATATGAGCTCATGCCTTCACCAATTTTTTGAGGCTCTGTTATTGTTATAATAATATTGTTGGAGCGTTCTGTTGCTATCTGTTAACAAAAAATAAGTTTAATAATTCATTATATGCGTTGTATTACTATAATCATTTTTATAAGGTTTTTTACCACAAAATGAAATATATATATATATTATTACTATAAAATCATTGCAGAAGTAGAAATAAGCTTGGAATAATTGATATATTATATTTAACAAAACTATTTCATTATAATACATCTAAGTGAGAGTCAATAGATATTTTTATTGAGTTGGTAAAGAAATGTAATACAATGAAAACACATAAATAAACATTCAGTAATAATGTATTACATACAGCTAATGGCGCTGTTTAAAATAAAAAATATTGGCTGTGGGCATAGACTAACAAAAACAATATGCCTATAGATATGGGAAACTACAACTTGTTTCTGATGTATGTTTTTCATTACAAACAACAAATATTAATAGAATTAATAGAATCAGTATAGTTTTCACTTTTCTGCTAACACCCATTCATGTTAAAATGTTGATTAACAATAATCAATCTGATAAAAGTAGATAAGATTGCTTTCATGTATATTAAATCCTTTACTAATGAAATGAATTCTGGCTATGATATTTCAGCAATAATGACTCAATAAATTATATTACTTCTTCCATTATCGAACTGCCAATAGTAGCAGGCGATGATACAGATATGTCATCTATAGCTGACTTTTCTAATCCCTCTTGAGTACCATTTAGTTCAGGATCAAGACTGACCTCCTAGAACAAAAAGTAACAAAAATAAATTTATTATTATCCATCTACTGCATAAAAATATGCTAAAGCTTAGAAAATACACATCTTAAATAATTTCTTGCATTCATTATTAAAAATAATGTTAATGTATTCATCTGTAATAACATTATTGGTTTAAATAAAGCCAATGATATTTATAAAGCAATGAACTGCATTGATAATAGTGCACTTATTAATATACATCTTCAAGGTGAGCTAGACAAACAAGTTTGACCACATAAAGATAAACAAAATACGTGTTGCTTGTGAGTAATCGAATTATCGGATAAGAATTAGTGTAATTTATTTACTGACATTGATTAATTTAAAATATATAAAATAAATTAAAATATAAAGGGGCGTTAATCAGGGACGTTGACGCCCCTGATGAACGCCGGACGGATGCGAGTGTAATTAAAGCAGATTCCTATAAGATACCTGTACCGCAGACGCGAACAGATCTTCATCCTCCCTGTTTTCATTAGAAATTTCAACATTGTTGAACGGTGCATCGGTCTCCGCCGACATGGTTTGATGCCTTTGTTGAGATTTCGAAACAACTGTTAAACGTATTAACGTGACTTTAAATCAATTGTAAAAACAGAGAGTTATCTTTACCGAACCGACAATGATGACTGTTGACTGATGACATGAATGACATTTCATTTCACTGACAGATTGTTATTGCACAGATTTATTATATATTTTATTAGTCAATTTATCACTGTAATATACTTATATGCTATATTTATAAACATTATTTTATAAATTTAGGAGAAGACTCACAAATAGTCAAACAACATCATATTCTTAACATTAACTAATTAACTAAAATGATGGGTTGGAGGGTTTACTGTCATATAATGTTTGAACACGTAAACAGTAAATTGCTGTTTGATAAATGTTGACAGATTGAACAACATTGAACATTCAAAACACAGCTGTCAAAACAAAAAATATTTATTTTTATTGTTAAACTTAAAGGTAAAATGCCGACTTTCATACATAAATAATGATAATGTCCAATATCCTGTCTTTCAATATATAAGTTTTAGATTATTTATATGATACATTAGGTTTAGATACTACCATGAGCAACGCTGATAAAAGAAGTAAGATTCCTCCTGCACCGACTTTCACCACGAGTGGTAACCTTTTATCCAATGTAGCACCACCCTCTCAATTGCCGAATTTTGTTACCACTACTACAACAGTTTCGCCTGTCAGTCCAGCACAGTCTGATACCCAAGCTCCACAATTAGTAAGTAAAACTCTTACGTATATCAGTTTTTTAATAAGCGAATTCTAGAGCTAATTTTAGTGTTACTTTAATAGTTATCTCAAATTTCATCCATTCCATTGGATCAACTGCCACCACCACTAGTCAAAAATGAAGAGCCAAAACCAATACAGCAATTGCCTGAAAGTCCAGAAAAGTTCAGGTATCACTTAAGTTTGAAATATATTTTATTTAATATATAGTTCCTTTTAAATGAAATATGATTTTATAGCCCAGCAATACCATTATCAAAAGGAGAGCCCACACTGCCCATCCGATCCCCTGAAGACTCTTTAACAACACTGTCACCAGAGTCCTTGCCTGAATCTACACCAGAAATGGAAAAAATTGGTATGTACAATTAAGCACCCCCTTTCTCTTCTCTCTAGAAAATATCAATGTTATATAATTTATATTTAAAATAATAATTGTTACTATTAAAATTTATTTTTTGTTTTTTAAATAAACAGGTGACATAATGCCGGGAAGTGGGATTTTCACCTGGATGAAAGGTGCTGTCTCTGGCGGGGGAATATTGCAAAAAGTTGCAGAAAAAGCAAAGAGCTCGGTAGACTCTATGATCACTACACTTGACCCACAGATGAAGGAGTACTTAAGTGTGTTATTAATAATATAATAAAAACTTATACTATCTATAGAAAAGGTTGAACTCTTAAGAATCCTATAATACGGCCTGAATCTAAACTATCAAAACTTCTTTGCTAAAAACTTCATGTTTGAGAATTATTAATAATAAGTGTGACATTCCTAAAGAAATTAATTAAACAGAAAAATTTAAAATCAATCTTCAGCAAGGACTATTAAATTTTATTCATTTATTAAAATATAACAAGCACGAAGTATAACAAGCACACTTGCATCTGGTTTCTCAAAGGTATTATTAATTAAAAAAAATGCTGTAAAACCTAATTCCAGGTATTGTCCATGTTGTAAATGAAGTTGCACTTTAATTACTATAGAATGCTATAGCAGCTTTAGAAATAAAATTTAATGTAAATAATTATATAGATATTAAATCGCCTTTTAGCACAAAAATGCAATTGGCACTCATGTCTATAGGTGTTCTCTTTTCTCTACTATTGTTTATGGATTTTTAAAAGTTAAATAACAAGCATTTGTGATATTCAGCTTTATAATTATTGTAATATTTTTCAACAACACCTAAACACTGATCTATGATATCTCCTAAATATTATCTGTATATTAAAAGCACTTTTTAGGATTTAACATAATATTATACATATTTGTTACAGAAAGTGGAGGTGATCTAGTTGTAGTGGTGGCATCTGACAAAGATGTCAAAGTATCACCAATCAGAGAAGCTTTTCAAACAGTTTTCGGGAAAGCAACCGTAATGTATGTCAATTAAATATTATTTGGATAAGGGACAACACTAAATAATATAAATTGGACTAAATAATAAATATAGGAATTAAATAGGAAATATTTATCTCAATATTCTTGATAAAAAAACATGTACTATATTATATTTAAGTAGTAAAATTTGATATCTGGCTTGGAACAAGAATACGGTTTTAGCTTTACGCCAAGTTTAAATCAACATTACACAAGAGCTTGGCAATTTTCACACAAAAAAAAAATTACAAAAGTCAATCGCGAATTCTTTTTGTTTACATATTTTAGTTAATCTGACATTACTATAATTATTATTATTATTATTATTAAAATCTTTATTGTACAAAAAAAAAACAATTTCATACAAACGGCGGACTTAATGCTAAAGCATTCTCTACCAGTCAACCGATTAAAACAAAAATATACAGAAAAATACAGGCTAGGGGTATAATAGGGATATAATAATAAAAAAAAAATTAGAAACAATAAACAAAAAGATTAAATACATGATACCAAATGATCAAAAAAAATACGTAATATCAATAAATAAATAAATAAATATAAAAATACACAAATTGTTAATACATACATATACATACGTATACATACATACACATACATAAATATATAAATGTATATACATATACACACACATACACATATATACATATACAAAGCAAGAGTAAGACGATATCGTGAATTAAAAAAAAGTTAATAATGATAATAATAAAATAGTAGTAAAAACACAAATGTCACTACGCAAATTAAAAGTCAAAAAGAAGATAAAATATTATTATTTTTTGTGTATAAATACTTACGGATATGATTTTTAAATACCTTCCTATTTGGGGCACGTCGAAGCAAATCAGGGAGACCGTTCCAAAGTTTTATAGCGTGTACTGTGAAAGAGTTAGACAGAAAACCAGTATGGTGTGAAGGTACAAATAAACTTAGGTTAGAAGCTGACCGGAGATGCAAATCATGAGATGACCCCAGTAGTTGATATTTAGATTTCAAGTACCGAGGAGAATTTGGATCATTTAGAATGGAATATAACTGACATAGAGTTCTAGACTGCCTTCTTTCGCGGATAGGTAGCCATTTAAGCTTAGAACGGTACTGAGAAATGTGATCAAATTTACGGAGACTAAAAATAAAGCGAATGCAACTATTAAGAAGGCGGTCCAATTTATTTAAATGAGCTTCAGAGATGTTAGAGCAGCATACATCAGCATAGTCAATGAGCGGCAGGATTAGTGACTGCACTAACAGAATTTTGGTTCGAATAGGTAAAAAGTTTTTGTACCGATAAAGCAAACGTAGTGAATACGTTACTTTTCGGCTTACTTCGACTATGTGGACATTCCAACTAAGAGTGCTATCAATATGAAGACCTAGATTTTTTACTGATGACATAAGCGGTATGTTAATGTTGTTATATACAACGGGTGGCGCATTACAGCTTTCAAATTTAGCCAGCCCATATTTGCTACCAACAACGATTGCCTGACATTTGTTGGGATTTACATTTAATCCAAATTTAATACACCAGTCTCGTATGTGCTGCAGATCATTATTAATACTACTAATAGCCGAATGAATGCATTCCGGCTTCGCGTGGGCATAAATTTGTAAATCGTCTGCATACAGATGGTAAGAGGAAGAAAGATCATTGGTGATAATATTAATAAATAAAGAAAATAGAAGTGGGGAGAGAATACCACCTTGAGGGACTCCAGCTTGCAAGTCACACCAGTCAGACAAGGAATTGTCAATGTAAACGGCCTGCTGGCGATCCCGAAGATAAGAAGAGAACCAGTTTAGCTCCTTTGACGAAATATTTAGGTGAGTTAGTAGGGCGATGAGTATGTCATGGTCAACTGTATTGAACGCGTTAGAAAAATCAATTAATACCAATACAGTTAATTCACCATATTCCATCGCATGCCTCATGTCCTCCGTAACCTTAAGTAACGCTGTGCAGGTGCTGTGGCCAGGACGAAAGCCAGACTGAAAATCACTGAGGAGATTGTTCTTGAAAACGAAGTAAGAGAGTTGCTTTTGAACAATTGCTTCAAGAACTTTTGATAAGTAGGGGAGTATAGAAATAGGGCGATATTCGTTATAGTTAGTGGGATTGGGAACTTTAGGTAAAGCCAGGATACGGGCTTTTTGCCATATTTTAGGAAATAAACCGGAAGATAGAGAAAACTTAATAATGAAGGATATAGTAGGGAGAATTACATCCAGCAATGTCACAATCATAAATCGGCCTATTTCGTCATCGCCAACAGCATTGGATTTAATTGAAAGCAGCGTTCCTTTGATTTCATCATCAGAGACTGAGGAAAATGAAAACGAATCAGTATTAGAGATTTGCAGGGAAGATATAAATGAAATAGTTTGAGATTTTACATTGCTGTCAAAAATTGAACTTGAAGAGAAATGACGATTTAGTTCATTAGGTGAAAAAGAGGAGACTGTAGGGAGTTTGGTTGCTTGAGTGACACCTAATGTTCCGAGAAACTTCCACATAACTGCAAACGAAGAATTTAATATTTTGTTATGAATGAATTGCCTTTTGGCAGCTCTTACCACCTGATTGCAACGATTTCTGGCAGCTTTGTAATGGCACCAGTTGATTTCGCTGCGATTGAGTTTAAATTTACAGAATGCTTTGTTGCGTCTACGCATTGCTGAACGGACCTTTTCGTCAATCCATGGAGAAGGGGAGTGTTTTATTTTAACTGCCTTAACAGGTGCATGCTTATCATAGAGGCCTAAAATAATCTTATTCAAATATAATATCATGCAATCAATATCTGTCATACTTTGAATAGCACCCCAGTCGACAATTCTGGCATCTTCCAAAAGGCTATCAACATTTAATTTGGAAAAACTCCGCAAGTGCAGCACAGGGGGTTTAATTTTAGGAGACTTCAGGTTATAGGATAGAAATAATAAGTCATGATTAGAAAATTCGGGAGCAGATAACTGACCATGTGTTATTACGTTGTCTAAGGAAGAGGTCGCAATCAGATCGATCCAAGTGTCAGCAACGTTTACATTGACATGGGTGGAATTCAAAGGTAGGATATTGAAACTATGTGAACTGAGTATAGACTTTAATTTGTGAGAAGAAGGAGAAACTGACAACAGATTTGTATTGAAATCACCCATAACTATATGATGTATATGCTCTGAGCTAATAATTTCGAGAACTGACTCTAGGTCTGAAAAATAGTTAGTAGAAGGAGGACAGTACACTACTCCAAGAACGGCTCTAATTCCTTTAATACTGATTTCTAGAAACAAAAATTCAGCTGTGGCAGAATAAGGATTTTGTGAAACACTCAGAATTTTGTAGGATATTTCGCGTCTCAAGTATATTGCGACTCCACCACCACGTTTGCCAGTACGATCACAACGAATAACCGTGGGAATCATAGAATTATTTAGAACTTATATCTTTCTGAATCAAATTTTGTCGTGACACATACAATCGGAAATTGAAAAAAAAAAAATAATGAAATAAAACAATCCATCCTGTATATATGCGTTCGTCGGCAGTGGCTACGCGGCCCAGAGCGACGTGACGGCGGCGCAGCCCGTGGGCTACGCGGCCGCCTACGCCGCCGCCAAGCAGCGCATCGCCTACCTGAGGGCGCAGGGAAACCTTACCAATAACGTGCCCATCGTGGCCGTGGAGGGGTTCATACAGGAGACCCTCACTGACAGGTGATTCTTCTTTAAATATATATAAAATACTTACTATAAGTAGGAGTCGATCCTGCGACCGTTGGAAGTCAACGTCGTTCTGACAACTGAGCAATCGAATTTTTACTCGCAATATTTCAAAATCAATTATTTTTATGTTCCAGATGGTACGAGGTGTCTCTGCTGGTGCTGTCACAGCCGTCGCTCGGCGTTGAGCTGCAGCTGCAGTCCCAAGGCGCTCCGCTGCCGCCTGCCGTCATCACAGCAGCCCGCGCCGCCACCAAGGACTACCAGCACGAACAGACAGGGTACAGTGTCACTGTTGGATCCATCATGGCCGCTAATTTAAAGGTTAGATATATTTGTAACTAGTTATTTTGTCTTCTTCTACAAGAAATACTATGAATTCGATTGGGAAAAGTAATTTTGTTTTATCCCCAACGGAATACGCTTAATTCTATTGAGCATTTTCAAATCATTTATTAAAAAAAAAACAAAACAAGTGTACACAACCATTATAAAGCTTATTAAAATACTGAATACTATATTGAAGCCTCCTTGGCTTGGAAACTTGTTGACATTGCTTCACTTGTTGTTTCACTATAACCACTTTTTAGGTAATTTTTATTAGAATTCTCTCTTTGAAGTTCAAAATTAAGACTAGGAAGACTAGAATTCAAATAAAAAAAAAATTGAATTGATGATTTTATTAATTAAAAAAAAAAAACTAACATAAATTTTTAGCGTGTCTATAAGGTATAAGGAGATAAATAATATTAATTAATATTTACAAAGGTACCACACACACAATGGCAGGAAGCGTCAACTGGAGTGTCTAGGAGGGAGATATTGCTGTTAGCGGCCAGATCAGTGGCTGGATCATATAAAAAGTTACTAGCTGTGTCTGCGGCTGAAGTTTAATTATAAGAATGTATTCCAGAGTTTATAATGTAAGTTCTTCTCATATATTATATTGGAAATAATTATGCAGTTCTAATTGCAGTTCCTGCAGTCTCCTGCAGTTTCAGGAAAAGCTTTAATTAAAAGTTATATATATATATATATCTATAAAACTTTTAATAGTTTGTGGTCTTATATTATATAATATGGTTTTTGTTTTAAAGAAATAAATTTAGATATTCTTAAACGGCTACATCGATTTTGATGTAACTTTACAGGTGTAATTAGAAAAAGTCATTAGTTATTTTTCATTAATTTACTTTTCTAAACAATTTTTTTAATACGTACTAATTCAAATAAATTATTAAATAAGCAATTAATACATCAGGAATATTAATTATTTTTAATATCTAACAAAAATGTTAGTACAAAAGATGTAGAATGAATAGATCTAATATAAACAAAAAGAAAATATTTCCATAGATTCAATAAAGGAATATTACAAGAATATTCAAATAAAATCAATTTATTACAAGCTTGGCATGCGATAAATATATTAAATATTCCGATATTGGAAAACAAACACTCTTGGAATGACGCCAAGTTGATACTAGCCTCTTGTCTCAGCCATCCAACTGTTTTAAAACAAGTGACCCTCGTGTTTTATGATCTTGAAACTGAAGTATTTTTCAGTATTTATTTAGTTTATTTTCGTATAAAGATAAAGAAATTTCTTGAATACTATGTTTTGTTCACTCTGTCTGTGGACAAATAATTTGATATCTCGATCAGAGTGTGATAAGTCGGTTCCCAGTTTTGTGATTTTTTTTTCCATTATATTTATGAACAAATATGACCTCTCGATAAAACAGCGAAGCAGCGCTTTTTCATTATTCAAAAATATCTAGATTTCAACCTGAACTTAAAAAAAAATCCTGTCAGTAATTTGAAAGTTTATTCAAAACAAACAAATATTTTATCGTCATAATATTAGTAATATAAATTATATCTCTAATTAAACCTTGTGCGCTGCTCTATTTACTATTGTTTCAAATATATTCATTACATTTTAAAAGCGTTAATAATTAATTTGTTAAACCTATTAGTATGATTTAAAAATAAACAACATAATAAAACCTTTTTTATCACATTTGAGTTATTTAGCATTAGTTGAATATTTAATTATATCTTATAATACATATAAAGTATTTTTTTAAATGGTTTCAGATCGACGAAATGAAGATGTATCTACTTATATAGTTCTAAGAATATTGTAATATAAATAAATATATTAAAAATATTAAGAGCTAATTGATATTTTATTTTAATTCCAAAAACATATTAAACTATTTAAAAATTACCTATTTAGTTATGAAACTAGTATGGATGTTTAAAACATATTGTTTTCCTATTCTAAAGTTTTTTTAAGGGAATATAAACCCATTGAAGCTAGAAACCAATATCGGGTGGTCCATTTTGTGGTCGGGAAATAGTCTCAATATAGTACAAATATCCAAACCTTGACAATCATTTACATAAACTATAAAAATTAGCTATCCAGAAATTGAATTCGGTAATTGTAATGCATCTGGAAGTTACATACACCAGACCATTCGTGACTCACACACGAACACTTGTGACTCACACACACTTTGACACACAGACACTTTTTTATATTAGATATATTATATATAGATATAGATATTAAACCGTTCATTATAAAGCACCAGCGTTTCATGGAAGATATTGTTAGTTTAGTGGCTAAAATGTCCCTATTATAACCAAGGGTCCTGAGTTCGAATCTCGTATCTTTAAAAGGGTTTTTGTATGGTTCTATTTTTCAGACATGGTGGTGGCTTATCTACCTTTTTATAGGTGGGGACATCAGTGCTTTCAATTTACCTCTACTGACCCGCTTCTGGAGAATTTTTTGGTCAATGGATTTATACTGTTACGAACAATTACTAATATTAAAGAAATATATATATATATAATTCTTGCCTTACATATTAACCTAAAATCAGGTTTTTTTTTGTTGACTGTTGTTGAAATGAGTTTTATGTTTTGTTATGGATAATTGAACTTGATCATAAAAAATATCATAAATTTTATGTAATGATAATAAATAACAACAATAATAATTAAACGATACGGAGGTAATCTCCAGATATCTTGATTTAAATCTACCGAATTATAGTGGTTAATGACAGCATAGCTTAAGGATATTGACAATCTTTTGATAATTTTAATATGAAATTGAAAGGATCTATGCATTTATCATGGGAACGTATCGGTAGATCTTATCAATGAATTATCAGATTACTATTTTTTTTTCATGAATTTTCGCAATCATTAATTATATTGTATTTTTTTTATGGTGTAGGGAGGCAACGAGCACACAGGTCTAAGCCTAAGTGACTGCTGTCGCCCATGGACACCTGCAACTCCGGGGCTACAAGTGCGTTGCCAGCTTTTTAGAAGGGAATACGTTTTTTTCTTGAAGGTTCGAATTGGTCCGGAAATACCCCAGGCGACAATTTGTTCCACAGATTTGTTGTGCGAGGCAAAAAGCGGACAATGGCGGAGCGCCAGCTGTTGAGGTCGAAGGTTTTGTCAAGATGAACGATGGCGAAAGCTTTGTTTTGTTATAATATTTTTTATAATTTATAGATCTGTTAATCATTTTGTGTATTTTTATTTCATGAGTTCCAATTAGACTAGCAAGGAATATCCTACTCTGAGGAAGGAATATCCGACTTTCTAAGCTAGGAATTTTCTACTCTCTGAATTACTGATCTAAATATATTATCGATTTGTATTTTTTGCATTTAGCTTTATATAACTCAAATATTTTGATCCCAGTTGTGTAAAATTAAAAGCAAAAAATGTTGATTAAAGTATTATTGGTTGACATCAGTTTTGGCATTATAATATTTATACTTATATAAGAACTTTTTTTAAATGCCGAAATTACTCGCCTCCATGTTTAATACAAAATAATAATATTTTGTTTATTATCAACTAGCTATAGCCGGCGACTTCTACTGACCCCTTTCTCTCCCGCTCAAAATTATAAATATTCTAATTTTTTAGTTTTATTGCAATAATACCTTCTAAGTGAAAATTGAGAATTTTTCGGAGGGCAAGGCATTCTATATGTTAAATTAGGTAAAAAACAAACTCTTCACTACATTTAACTTAAATTAGCATACGGCTTCCAAATTGCACAGACAAGGAGATAAACAGATGAAAATTAAAAAGTGAGATTGAAAAAAGAGATTGGAAAAAATGCAATATCCTAAAGACTAAAACATTTACAAAATAAATTGTTTGCAAGGTCCTCAAGGCCAAATTGCTGGTAACCTGAAGATAGTTTGTATATAGGTGGTGGAAATATTTCAGAACAAATAGTTTTTATAATCACTAAATTATAGCGGAGACAACACGCCACCTTGCGGGATACCAGCATTGACCGCGTTTCAGGCAGAAAACAGATCATCTAGCCATACACGTTGTCGGCGCTCAGATTATTCATTCACTCATTGTTACTAGTAACAATGAAACCAGTCAGTTGCTAATGGAGATATGTTAATACTATCTAATACCGAGATATCTTAATATCAAAGTCGAAAGTATCACACGCATTACTCAAGTCTAGCAATGTCAATATCGTAACCTGACTATTGACAATGTCCGACTTTGTCCTCGGTAATTTTTACCAAGGCCGTAGTTTTTCAAATTTACCTTACTAAAGATTTTAAAAATTACTAAATAAAAAAAGAAGAACGAAATAATTTTCTATGTAGATTATTTATGGTTAAGAAAGCGCTTAATTGAAAATGTACTAGGCGCTCAAAAATTTTTGATAGGAACGGATGAATATTTTTTAGGTTGAAATTCTGAAGAACCTTTTTTTTGAAAGAGAAAAAAATAAAAGTTTTTTTCCAGAAGGACGAAAGTTCACATATTGTAATGGAGTCATAGTTATTACTAAATAATAATAATAATAATATAGGGTTTGGAGATACTTATTATTATGAGAAGATACGTGGCTATAATAGCTAAGTTAAGATGCCCCTACATCATGGCTAACAACATACCTAAACATACATATAGCATACTTAAAAAATCCTACTTTAAACGTATTTATGAGTGGTATTGAGATACAATAAAATACGATACCCACTATCTTTGGTAATTTATGAATGCATTTTTTTATGAAATTGAAGGGTATAAATAAGCATTATTTCGATTAAAAAGCCACTCGGTAAAGTTCGGTGAGTAGAGCAGTTCTTGATTTAAGCTTTCTATATTCACGTTTCTAAATATAAAATAAATTTGTGGACTCAAATAATTATTTTCAGGTAAGAATATCAAAGATGAAATATTTCGCAATCTTTGCCGCTGTCTTGGGAGTAGCCATGGCACTGCCAACCCCTTCCGTCTGGACCCTCCAGCAATTATCGGATGCTCTTGAGAACCCTCACACCGACCAATCTCTGATCCCATATCTTGAACTTGCTCTGAACAGCCTGATGTCTAGCATCTTCGCTGGAAACAATGTGGTAAATATTTATGATTTTGTTATACATTTCTGGCGAAATAGAAATAATCATCATACAATTTGAGTGTATTAAACTAAAACGATAGAAGGTAGTTTTATAATAGAAATTAAAATCTTGTCAATGATGTAAAAACTGGAAGGTATCAAGGCTTTTTTGGTCGGTTAACTGCCTGTAACCATTGGAAATTTAAATTAATATATAATACTTTGTCTAGAACGCCATCATTGTGAACTTCCCCGAGGAGTCTGTCAAACCTACTCCCGTTATTCCTGAGATCGTGCCTACACCTTCAGCTAACTCTGGCCCTCTGGTTCAGCTCATCGTCAACATCAACAAAAAGAACGAGGTATGCTATTATCCTTAAATATTGTACTATTTGTTATTCATTTGTCTTTAAAGTGTAGTAAATACATTTGGAACAATAAATCTATATACAATCATATTAATCATGCAATATTTCATAAAATATTCCAGGTCGTTCCCACTCCAGTGCAAATAGCTGAAAGTCCTGTATTTGATAACATTGCCGTCGGACCCGTCATTGTTGAGCAGAACCATTACTAAGAAGCAACCCCGTTGACATCATGAAGTCCGTAGCCGCCCCAGTTACTGATTGAGATTACGGAATAATGGTCTTCTAAACCGAACTTTATAAGAACATTTGCTAATAAATGTAATATAATACATGCAATGTTTTATTTGTAGTTGTAAATGGTCACATTTGTGACTTGCCGACGACATATTTGAAAAACATTTTCATTTTAATAACCTGTGGTAAATTGTAATAAAAATAGCATACTTGTTATTAATCTAAACGTATTTAAACTTAGTAGGTATTATTGGACGGAAGCAACTGAAAATTGCTTGTACTAACTAAATAATGCGTAACTGATAAAACTTGAAACTAAAATTGAACTATTGTGGCATTAAGAACAATGGTCTTAAACTCTAGATTTAGTACTTTTGTGATTCAGAGGGTTGGAAAGAGGGGTTCAGGTAAATGGAAAGAGATAAACTGAGGTTCCTATTCATTCAATATAAAATATTCAATCTGAAAGTTCAATCATAGGTCCATAATCAAATATGTTGAGTATTTATATAACTGATCTGGGTTCCTTTCATAGTAAAACACTATAAGACTCTAGTTTTTCGACATAAAATATAAAATTACATTTAGTTCTGCCGCACATACTGTTAAAAAAAGATTTCTCCAGTTTGTTAAAGTAATTTTGACAACATAATGTCGTATTTTGTCCGACACAAAAATCTACAAATCTTCAATCAAATTTTCAATCTACAAAAGAGTGCTATCTGTGCCATTTACAATCCGCGTCCTAGAGGTTCTTTATGAGATAAGTTTAAGCAAATAAATATACTCACTAACGTCAGTCTAAATATTTTTGTAAATGTTCTATGTAAAAGAATACGGAAAATATAATCAGGCATAATCATATACACAATATAAATATGAGAAACAAACACAAGCTCGTGTTACGGGTCTTTCAACTGAAACTTTGATGGGGCAATGTATAACCTTTTCAATAAGCTCCCATCAAATGTTCAAGTATTATCCTTCGACAAATTAAAAAATGTTACGGAACGTTTGTTTGCTTACAGGTACTAGAGCATTTCCTAATATTGAGAGAATAATGCTCATTGGGTATAAAGCGATCGATGCGAGGCTACTTCAGAATTTATTACAATGTATAAAAATAATGTAGTTTTTAAACATCGTTTTAAAAATAACTTAAATAAAAGCAAGCTTAGAGTCTGTCGCTAGCTTGTAGGAATTAAGTTTCCGAGCGGGTGGTAGCTTTGGTAATGAAAAAATGTTTTGCAGAAAAATTACTTCCAACAAAGAATCGATTCTTATTTATTGTTTCTTCCTTCTGCATCATTTTGCCTTTTTAATTTTTTTTTCAACATGCAATATCTTTATCCGATTCGTATCCAGTGCAGTTAAATTCTTTCACTTAAAAAATACAGGTTCGTCTTTTGTATATGGGAAAACATACAAAACCAAATCTGGTCTCTTAAACATCTTAAATTACACAATGGTTGTGAAGCGCGGCAACCGTCGGTAATATTGAAGATATTTTCACTGTGGATAGAGTTTATCCTCATATATATCAAATTGAGCCATTGAACGACAATTACCAGGAGTCCATTGTCATCAGGACGCGTTTTAGCTTTCTCAATATCAAACATTCAACCTGGAAATCACATAATCTAAATATAGCGACCCTGTTAGAGCACCCGAGCTTAAATCAGGATTTCGCCGCGCAAGTAGAAACTTTCCAAAAAGTTATGTTTAAATTGTAAATGAGGAGGAAAAAAAGAGAGTTGATACGGATACTTCGTAGGACCAAAGCCATGGGTGATAATCAACTTATTACCCAACTGTCTAGGGCATTACGGTCAAGTCTTAAACTAATTCAAGGTTTATCAAAACAAATAACAAAAAATCTGGACAATTTTGACAGGGGAAAACATGAAGTAGATTTCGATAAAAATCCTTTTTAGAACTCAAAAAACATTTTAAAACAAGAAAAAGGTAAGCTTCTCTTGAACAACGAGCAAATTAACGATCACTAAAAAAACACTTATAAATTAATAGAATAATAAAAAAGAAACCAACTAAATTAGCACCAGGTCCTAATGGTATTTTCTACATATCCGTTGGTTCGTAATAATCTATTAAATGGATTCGGTAAAATCTGGTCAAGAAAGCAAATACTGAAAACATTCGGAAAATCTATTTTTGTCCTCATTCCAAAAACAGACAGTGTCACAAATCCTAAAGACACTAGACAGGAAGCTTTAACAAACACAAACTACTTCAATAGTACAATGACATTGTAGGAGAAGTAAGATAGGCTTCATTAATTTAAACTCTATTTTCATCTATGTTTTTGGTTTCACATTGTCTTTAAACAAATATTGTCAAAGGTTCGTAATCTTAGAAAAACTACGCTGGAAAATTTTGTATTTAAGTATCTAGTAACTGTAAAAGTAAGTACAAGCTATAAAAGATTACAAAACTGCGAACTGCCATTCAATACTTTTTATTGTTTTGAACTTTTTAGTTGAATGATATTTAAGTTTCAAAAGCATATCTATAGTATCATACCGCATGTCGCCGCCAATTGCTACTTAGGTAGGTATTATAATCTACCCGTATTAGTCATACATTTTATTCATATTATAGCAAATAATATTAACTTAATCGGTGATATCAGTAAATGCGAAATAGCAGCGTGCTATGCGTGCATTGCACGCATGAAGGAGAGTGTAAATTAACTTTTTATATTTTCTGGTAGTGACTGACAAATGAGCAAACAGCCCTCCTGATTGTAAAAGGAGCACATGAAAACGTGCAATTACTGAGAGTTCGACGATGGGTAGACATCATCGAGAGAAATGGGTCTCCTCATACAGTTTTAAATGAAGATTTAGAAAACTAGCTATTATAGTTACGTCACGTTCTAAGGACCGGGCATTTTTACTTCTTCTTTAAATTTCAAGTACGCTCCGGCTCTCCCACTTAATATACCTGTTGTTCCATACTGCAAATATTGTACTTTAGACGTAATTATGGGTCGTATTGTGATAGACTATCTTTTGTGATAATACATCTATAAAACAAATTATTATAAACTTTTATCTAATTGAAGGGTATAAATTGGCAGTATTTCGATTAATAAACCACTTGGTAAAGTTCGGTGAGTAGAGCAGTTCTTGAATTAAGATTTATATTTTCACGTTTCTAAATATAAAAGAAATTTGAGAACTATCAAATAATTATTTTCAGGTAAGAATATCAAAGATGAAATATTTCGCAATCTTTGCCGCTGTCTTGGGAGTAGCCATGGCACTCCCAACCCCTTCCGTCTGGACCCTCCAGCAATTATCGGATGCTCTTGAGAACCCTCACACCGACCAATCTCTGATCCCATATCTTGAACTTGCTCTGAACAGCCTGATGTCTAGCATCTTCGCTGGAAACAATGTGGTAAATATTTATGATTTTATTATCAATTTATCTCAATAAATGACATCTTTTCTGCCGAAATATAAGAAATCCGAAATCATCATACGATTTTTAAATTAGTGTTAAACTAAGTCAGCTTTAGCACTACGATAGACGGTAGTTTTATAATAAAAATTGAAATAGTTGTCAATGACATATAAATTGCAAGGAATCAAGGTAATTGCTGGTAATCATTACAAATTATCATTAATGTCTAATATTTTGTCTAGAACGCCATCATTGTGAACTTTCCCGAAGAATCTGTCAAACCTACTCCCGTTGTTTCTGAAATCGTGCCTACACCTTCAGCTAACTCTGGCCCTCTGGTTCAGCTCATCGTCAACATCAACAAAAAGAAGGAGGTATGCTATTATCGTTAAATCTAGTACTATTTGTTAATAATTTGTCTTTAAAGTGTGGTAAATACATTTGGAACAATAAATCTATATACAATCATATTAATCGTGCAATATTTCATAAAATATTCCAGGTCGTTCCCACTCCAGTGCAAATAGCTGAAAGTGAAGGCATTGCCGTCGGTCCCGTCATTGTTGAGGAGAAACCAGAAATAATAAACAACCCCGTTGATATCATGAACCCAGTACCTGCCCCTGTTATTGATGGAGATTTCGGTGTACTTGTTTAAGCGGAAACGCATAAGGATATTCACTAATAAATATAATATAATGTATGCAGTGTATTATTTTAAAGGTGTCGCCACACTTGTAACTTGCAGACGGGATATTGGACATACATTTTGATTTATAGGTTTAAAGATATAACTTGGAATACTTGGATAACTGAAATAAAAAAAAACCCTTATAAAAATAAGCTATAAATAAAAGCATATTCAAAAACAGGAATCTCATTTTTGCCTCGAAAGATTGCTTTACCAAATAATCAGATAAATTTATTTAATTTTAGTCTTATTAGATTTTTCGCTCGTTCTCATTTATCAAACATGGCTGACAGAAAACTTTTCTTAGTTTGACTACGCAGAGTGTCGTTCAGAGACCACAGTCTAACATACTACAAAGGAAAAGTAAAAACATAATAACCGTCTAGTGTTTTTTACTTGAGGTTTTCTTCTTTTAAAGTATAATTTGCGGAGGTAAGGAATAGGCTAGCTAAAAAAAAAAAATTGTTAATACAGCATTTGAAATAAAATCATTTATTTGTGGATCATATATCATATTCTCTAACATTTTTATTGTTGAATCTAGCTGTGGATAATGATAAAAATTAAAAAGAACCTTGTTCATAACTTTGTAAGTATGAGATCTTAAAAAAGCAGTCTGACTTGCCGAGTAATGAATTCCAAAACCAACGATGAATTCAAACCCGATGCACCAATTTTTTGTTAGTGCCTAAGAGTTTAGTAGATTAATTCATACTGTGCCTGTTTTCTGCGTTATAAGGCAGCCACTTTTGTAAGTGAGTAGGAGTTTATCCTTCTTTTTGAACCAATTGCTTGTGACAGTCAAGTCAAAGTTCAAAAAGCTGTCTCCAGCAAGGCTTATCATGACGATTATCGAGATCATGTACTTTTTCATAATCATCTTTCATACTACCCACATGCCTTTTAAAAACACCCTCCAGGTATATCTTTTCATTTTCTGTAACATATTTAACCACAGAAACAAAATATTCCCAAATAGTTGTATTTTATCCTATCACCGTATCCAATTTGAAGAACATTCACAATATAGTCAGAATTAATCTATCAAACATCATTTTCACAGCTATTCTATCACTAAACTCTCTTAACCTCAATCACATACTTATACTTTAGCGCAATTACTTTCTTGACACCATTACTTTTGCAATTACCACCGGTAATAATAAAACTTGTACTCTTCACCAATCTCTCTCTTGCTTTCGATCGTTTCCATTTCATCTCCTGTAAACATGATACATTAATTATTTTCTGGAGCATGTTCGAATTTTTTTTTCCTGTTCCAGTAATCTTACTTACATTCCAACTTAAAAACCTCAGTCCTACATTCCTTTGGTTCCGGGCGAACTTCTTTCGTCGTTCCCCACCAACTTGGTGCGAAAATCCGAACTCACTTCCCACAGAGACCAGATGCACGTAACTTACAGGAAACACCGCAGCCCAGTCGTACAAATCTATTACATTTGTCTAACTGCTAAAGACAAATGTAATTTTTTTCTATTGCCAACTCTCCTTGTAGTACAAAAACATATAGGTTTAAATATTTAGCGTTTTGCTTAGATAACTTGGTTTCGTTTACTATCTCTAATTGTTAAAAAGATAATGCTAGATTATGCTTTAGTAGCTTTTTTAAAAAATATGTAGCTATCTAAAATAGTAGGAAGAATATTCAAGGAATATATACTGAATGGAGTTTACTTTTTCATACGGTTATATACCCGGTACTAGACTGATATTTGTCCATTTGTCTGGTTGTATGAATGAATTGACGATATATCCGAATAGATTTTGACGATATTTTTTTGCAGGCAGCTAGTGAGTTTTGTAAATTGTGATCTAAATTGACTGTTTTGTTCTGAGTTCAAATAACATAAAACTATAGCCTATTTTGTAACGTAATAAACAGGTTATTTAAAATATATATTTTGAACGTACAAAGTTATGAGGAACCTAGTTTTAAATAAGCCGCAATGCAGTCAGCAGCGAGGGGTACGCTTCATATTTCTCTCAATAATAAAGCGCATCTTTCCCACCTGCGGGACTTGTTGTGGAAATTCTACAAAAATATTACAAATATAACAATTTATATACTAAAAGTGAAATATATTTTTAACCTGTTCACCACTGAGTATAAAATTAAATCTGCAACCCGTCGGCATCGTCCTATTGCTTTAAGAACTGACCTACCGAGTATTGCCCGTGTTGATCTTTATATTATTATATTTTAATTAAAAAAAAGAAACATAGCTAACATGTTTATAGACAATATCAAATTGTATAGTATTTTTCATACTTTAATGTAGTCCGTACCGTCGAAACAGTTTATTACATAAGTGCTTTATAAAAAATGTAAAGCGCTTGCATTTTCAGGGTGCGAAGCGTTTCCGTAGCGACAAATATATTCACAGAATGACGTCATACTGCTCGATTTAATGTAAAATAATGCGAAGAGCTCGAGTTGCGGTGAGGACACGTATTGCAACAGGGTTCGGGCATTATTATTATGATATGTTCTTATATTTTTTTTATATTGTGCCATAATATAATAAGAATTAATAAGTCCTATTCATTAATTTGTTTGTGTATAAAACAATACATAGTCTGAACACATTTTTATTTAAAACAAGATGTCTGTACGAGGTGCAGCTTGTTTTTTAAGACAGACAAGCAGTAGACACATATTAAGGTCTAATTAGATGAATATTTTTAATTTTTTTTAAATTTACAAAGTAATTTTACAAAAAAAGCGTTGCTGGTCTATATTAAGAGTAATGAATTGGTGGTGGCGAGTGTCGTTCTTGTTGCGATCGTATTTCAAAACGAATCTCGATCGAAGAAATCGGTATATACTTTTTGTCAAAGCTTTGTCATATTTGATATATTAATTGCATTAAACAATGATAATAAAGATACAATTAGGGGATTATTTAGAAATTATAACACTGATATTTTTCTACGTGGTATGTAATAAATCATTCGTTCATTCAACTTATAAATAATCTGAAATGTTATATGACAATATTAGGTTATTATCTTAATGCGATAAGTGTATAAACAATGGAATTGAATAAGTGTTGAAAAGGAAGGTTATTTTTTAAAAAATACCTACAAAATTCTCGTTACAAGAAAACATTGGAATCCTATAAATAAGTGTCTCATTTTTTAAATAAATATGGAATGAAAAATAAAAAGAAAGACCCATAAAGATAGGTGTTCACACTTTGGGAAACCTTTCGGTATATTTTTTTTTATGAACTTAACGTCTGTTATACATGTTTACAGATATTTTAGTTTACAATGTTTAGATGATAAGATATATTATGTATTCGGATGATAATATAATATAATAATAAATCTCTTGTAAGCATTGATGATATTTCAAATATCATGATTTCTTAAGATTGTGAAAATTTTCGATTTAAATTTACTCATACATTGTTTTGTTTATAAGAGTTTAAATAAAATAATTATATAAAAGGTCGTTTTAACAAATTGGGCCTTAATAATCTCAAAATGTACGTAATTCACGTACATTACATAATGGTTACTAAATACTGAAACATAAAATATTGCTGAATGTAATGGTTTATGTTAACAGAATATATTAATTACAAATTGCTAATATTACATGTCTTTCAGTGACACAGCTAGCGTTAAAAATATGCTTTATTATACACGAAAAAATATGCTTTATTATACACTGCGCGACGGTTATCAGTAAAACGTAAAAGTAAAAATTAAAAGTGATAATGTATAAAGAAGTGTTGAAAAGTGCTGGGATGCTGAAAACTTTGAACCATATGTTATTTAGGTAAGAATAGAAAAAAACTTTAGAATCTCGACAACAGTGCCAGCTCTAACTTAAGTTAGGCACAAAATAACATAAAAATCGAAGAATTATGAAAATAATTTAACCGTAAATTTTAAAATATAGATTGTATTTAACCGGAATTTTGTAAATAAAGATTACACTTAAACTGAATTTTGTAAATAAAGATTACACTTAAACTAAATTTTGTAAATAAAGATTACACTTAAACCAAATTTTGTAGATAAAAATAATAATGATTATTGAATCAAGTTAAAAGACCGCTTCGATTGAAATGAATCACTCGTACGAGGATGTACGGAAATAGCAATGGCCAAGTGCAGGGAATAATTATTTTACTTCAAACGAGAATGCGACAATCAAAGGGGGTTACAAATAAAAGACTTTAAACCTTTGTATGATTTAGGACTCGCAATGAGAATCGTGGAAATAATCATTTTGTTTCAGTAGAATCGACAGCTTATAAAATATTTTATTTTATGTAAAACGTAAAATTGTTATTATAGTGGAAGTTTTTTGAATCTCACTTGAACTGAATAATATCATAAAAATTTATATTATTTTTTTTCGTCTTTTTATTTTTTCTATATAAGAAGACTTACAAATCATGTAAAACGACGTCGTGAGGCATTTTTCCAAACTTAGTCACTTTTATAAGTCAAACAGTCAATAGTCACAAAAGTGACATAAAATAAAAAGCCAAAAGATAAAATAAGAAGAATACGTGTCTTAATTATTTTATTAGCGTATATTAACAAATATAAGCTTTATTTTAGTTTTAAAGGGAAAACTTTGTTATACAAATTGACAATTTAATCAATTCGAACAGTTAACTATTCATTATTTAAGTAATATTATACTAGAAGCGCTTGCAATTTCAGATTTCAAAGCGCAGAATGACAAGTGAATTCACCATTCACAAGTGACGTCATGTTGCTTGAATTTAAAGCAAAGTAATATGTTGCTGAGAAATTCAAGCTCTAATATCATACATAGCTTACATTTTAATATAATATTAAAACAGTAACAGTTGTATAAAACAATAATATTTGTGTAATATAAGCCAATAATTTGTGTACCGTCACTTATCTGAACTTTATTAATATAGGCATTTTTTTTTGTTTATTTACTGTTTGCAGACCTACCATAGCTCTCTCATGAACCCTAAATTTGGGTGGTGGAGAATGCGTTTATTACAATAAGCCCGCCTTTTGTGTATTATTATTTTATACTGTGCAATAAAGAATTAAATAATAATAAATAATGTATGTGTACTCATGTTCATATTTTATTGTAAGTTTTGTTAACGTAATCAGGTGAATGTTTCTTGTTATTACTTAAATTATTTAAGTCTATTAAACGTACACCTGGGTAGCAAGTCCCAGGAACTGTTTGTACTCCACTCTGTAACGCGATGGGCCCGGCACCCGCACGGTGAATCCATAGAATGCTAAGAAACTTCGTCTCTCTTTATCGCAGTTCTTTCACTGAGAAGAATCACATATTTCAAAACAGTTAAAAACAAACACATTTGTCTGTATAAGAAATTGTTTTTTAACAAATCGCAATGACTTGCATCTATTTTTGAACATAAAATAAAGTTTTATTTGTTCACATTTACGGTTGTTTATCTAAATCCTGAATCACTATGAGATTTAAATTCATCCATTCATCACTCGATGATAAATATATTTAACTCGTCATTTCTTATTATTTCGATGAATATATATTTTTTTAACTCTGAGTAATGTATTTTTGGAATTGTATATTATCTTGATTTTTATAAGATAGAATTAAAGGACATGAGAATAATGAAACCAGTGGAATAACGGTTGATTTTAACAAATAATCTAAGAATATTAAAACTTTATCCATGACTCCATTTTCATTGACGGCAGAAGGCTTTTACAGGGAAGTAAGAAACAATAATTCATAACTACTGATTAAACTCGGATTAGTAACTTCTGTTGCTGAATGCAAAAAGCAGCAACAGTAGCAATAAGCAGCAACACGCACAGCAACGCACTGTCACTAAGATATATTAAAAGGATTATTTTCTAAAAATATTTGTATCGATCATTTCGATGCTTTATAGCTTACAATCGTAATATCCACATATCAAATGTATAATAAATAAACTTTTAAAATCTAGCGAGTACGCAAACAAACACAAAAACTGTTAAGTTTTATAATATTATTATAGACAGATGCACAGTAACACTTGATTTGGTTATCTCATATTGATAAACATCTTTATCTGTATGCACTTCAGAGTCACATACATGAATGATATAAAATATGTGGGCTAGCATATTTATTCTCCCAGCAGTCAATAATTTATATATTATTTATATGACTGGAAACAAAATGACGCCTATAATTTCAATAATGATTGTCAGCTGTTTGTTAGACGTGTTAAACAACTGTTTCTTTTACCGTTTATTTTATTCACCACACCTTTTTTTCATAATGTTACAGCGAAGATACGAAATATGCACAGACGTATTAACGAATTAATGAATGAATTATTACGTCAATGTTACACAGTCAGGAACTTTTAAAATGTTTTCATATCTTGATTCAATTTGAATCAGTAATTTAAAAATGATCTCTAGTCAAAGTTTATTAACAATCTAAGGCACTTCTAGCAGACGTAAAAGCATCAAAATTAGAATACAATTAGTGTTTAGTGTACAAATCAAGGGAAAACTTAAATATTTTGCGATTTAGCGGTCTAGTTTTCTAGATACACCAACTGCATTAAAAACTTTTTGCATTTTAAAGGGGCACCTTAAACCTACACCTGGGTCGCAAGTCCCAGGAACTGTTTGCACTCCTCTCCCTGCAACGCGATGGGTCCGGCACTGGCACGATAAATCCATGGAATGCTAAGAAACTTCGTCTCTAATACCAAGTCAGTTATTAATTTATTCAGTCCCTACTTAAGGGACCTTCTGTCTTATGTTGTAACGTAATTATCTAACCTAACAACATCTTATACTGACCATTTCAATATCTATTAATAATCTTTTATGTTTTAAATAAATAAATTGACTTGGCAATTGCACTTAACATTCTACTTCCTATACCTATACCTATACCTGTATATATACCTATACCTGTACATATACCTTCCTATCCCTGTATTTACATTGTGTCTTCATGCGATGGACTGAATAAATTAATAGCCGACGTGGATCTTACAACTTTTTACGATAGAACGCACTTCGCGTTGCGAAACTTGTTTTTTTTAGAAGTATTGTTTTTATGGGATTAACCATATCTCTGTCTAACTAAACTGAGCTACTGAAATTTTTAGCTATTCTTAATAAAATAAGAACTATTAATACGTTAAAATATTATTATTAATACAGCAGAATATGATTCAGGAAAGTGTCCAATCGTCTAACTTTATTGGATATTTAATTATTTTTGAATGATTTGATTGGATTTGAATACGCATATTTTAATTGGGTATAATGTTACTGAATATTTCAAATCACCTCTTTCTTATGCGGGTATTTTCAAAGTATAAATACCGTTTGTGTCACAGGACAAGTCATTAATACCCGTCGTGACTGACCTGTATATTATAAACGAACTATCAAATAAACACGTGCGTGCGTCCGAACACGTGTGTCAAAATGATATACCTACATTAGATTTCAACAGACGTTTTTAATCTCCATCAAAACTAAACAAGAATAATATCTATAATTTATTCTAGCGGTATTGCTATGAGTATTCAATATTGATATAAAAATAAATGAGTTTAGTTTTGGTTGTAAATTGAATTATAAAGTAAAACAAACCGTATGCATCGTTTAGTTTATGAAAAGTAGTTAGTAACAGCACCGGACCAGATATTCAGCGACGTATTTAGGACATTTTATCGCTGTTTCCTGCAAATGTTATTTAGCAAACGTGTGAAACTGATAATGGCCGTTTTATCAGCACTTTGACGGACCAAGCCCTATGCTATCATAGACATACAGATTGTTGTGATTTATAAAGCTGAGACATTTGTGTTTCGCCATCAGTGACTCCATTGCGTTTTATTGCATCTCACTGCTGACTTTATTACAGAAAGTGAGTACATTTATTTCCATCAGATTTCATTTCAACATATTCGTATTTCATATAATATTTTTTTTAACATTATCGTGAGTACATTTATTTCCATCAGATTTCATTCAAACATACATGTATCTCATATCGTATTATTTTTAATATTACCGTGTGTACATTTATTTCCATCAGATGTTATTTAAACTATATGTATTTAATACAGTATTTTTGTAAAGATTATAACCTGTTGTAAAATTGTTTTTACAATGGAAAGAGCTATAAAGACATATTTTATATATAATTTTGATAACTATTCGGTAATGTCAGTGCTTCCCGTGTTTTATTTGTTGGCAATTCTTATAGATTAGTAATGATTAAGATATATTTTATCAGTTAACATAAAACATTCGTAGTTTATTAAATTATCACAGATAACAATAAATAAATCATTTGTGCTATTTTAGTATATTTGAAGAAAAAAAATTGGTAGTTTTTTTTAATCTATTTTTAATCTATTATGTATAAATATTTTTTTTAAGGAATAAAAATGTCGTATTATTTAATAAAATAAAACATTTCTAACAAACAATATTAGAATAATCTTACGTTTTAAAGTGATTTTTTTGTTTTATATGTAACGTTGGTACTGACGATACAAAATGAAAGAGTCCGTCCAGATATTCATATTTGTTAATATCCAAGTTTCATTCATTGTTACATTTAATATATTTTGCTAAACAGTTTAAATCTCTAATGAAACATTGACAACCAGTAACCAAATTTACTTTATTAATATCTCAAATGTATTGTTACAGAGGCAATGTCTGTTCCCACGGTGACCATCGACGAGTTGAGTCAGGGTATTGAAGATTACTCAAATGAAAGTATTAAAAGAGTTTTGGAGGGAATCCTAAATGATTTTATGGACCTCCAGTATTCAAAAGAGACTCCATACACAACGGGCAAACAAGTCATCCCCTCAGGATCCTCCATTGAAGACGTAGACAGTGGTAGTAAGATTGTTGAAGGGAAATTCAAGGATATCTTTGAGAAAATTTCCATTACATACAAAAGCGGTGATTTAAGTCCCCAGTCTATCAACGATGGCTCTTGGGACGAAAAGCTCAAGCCTGTGTTCGTTTTTGTTACACCTAACCCTTAATTTTAGTTCTATAATATTAAATTGATGATTCTTAAAATAAATTTTAATTTTCTATCTAAAAAGATTTTAACTGTGTTTTTGTAAGAGAATCCCTTATATATTAAGATTTAAAAAAAGGAAATAAGTTTTTGTATAGATAAAAACAAGACAATGATATAGATAATTTGAAAGGTAAATAAATATTATAATATATTACTGACAACGTAAAGATAAATATAAGAACCACATATTATGTATAAGCCATGTAAGTGCCGTAATAAATTTGGTAAATTACTTAAAGCTTAAGATATGGACAGTAAAGACCAATTCTGAACATTTAAATAAAACATATTATCAAGTAATAATAATATAAGTATTATTAAGACCGTAAAATGTTTATTGTTTGTATTTTACTTTGATGTTCCGTTGAAATAAATTCGGCCAAACCTATCGTTAATATATCATTCTACATAGAAGTTTGGTTAAGAACACAGGTAAGCTGTTCTATTTAATTCATTGATATCTTTTTTGTTTGATATTGTTTGTTTATGAAGAATTATGATAAATCCATGACGTTTATTTGCGTTACGGACGAGGGTCGTCTGTGTGGAGCCAGTGGATGATTTTGTGATATAAATTGTGTATTCTTGTGTAAATAATATTTTGTTCGTATATTTGGACTAATTCCTAAAATTCTGATACACGATTATTAATCACTGTAATGTTATTCTAATAATATTTATGCACCAAAAATATATCTTGTCTTTTGAGTAATGTCCATGCTTTGTAAGGAATTTTGAACCAAATAATTAAATGGCTACTAATTTAAGTATACGCATAGAAGATTTTACATTAACAGCCTTGTATTTTTTAAATATCTAAAATTAAAATCTCCGATAAAAAGGTTTTATATGTTTGATAATAGCTTGAACTAGAAATTCAGGCAGATTAGGTTGTCGATAAAAAGGATTCAGTTCCGTTTTAGATTGATGTCTTTATGTTGCGCAAGGAGTTAGAACTAAAAAGGGTTTTCTTGAAAAATTAGTCGCAATTTGTATATGCTGAGCTGACAGAAATATATGTCAGTTCCTATTATTTAAGTTACAACATTACGTTACGTAACAATACAAATTCTAATTTGACAAAATTTTATAGACAATCAAACAACCAAAATGAAATTCGTATTATTGGCTTTATTCGTGGCGGTCGCTGCTGCAGTCCCATCTGCGAAGAATAGTAAACACGTGGAAGTCAGCCCTGTTATTATGCCCGAGCCAGCATTCCCAGAAGTCGCTGAAGAACTGCCCGTTCCTCAAAGTAACTTTGGTGAAATCTTCAACGATGGCTCTGTGCAAGTATCAGTGAATGCTCCCGAAGATCCCGGCATGTTCTCAACTCTGAACTCGTGGTTCAACATGGTGATCAACTACATCAGCAACGGCGTTGAATCATCATCCCAACAAATTGTTTAAATGTTTTTTTTATAATTATACTTATTTGTACATGAATAATATTGTAAATATATATATATTGAAAGAAAACATATTTTAATTTTGAGTCGACATTTTCTGTTTTATCAGAAGAAATACTTAAATCGCTTATATGAAGAATTTGATGTTTAGTACTCATTAATTATTATGGAAAATAACCACTCTTATCTGGAATCCTTTACATACACCCCGTTCATGCAAAGGACGGTACCGTTATGTGGGACACTATAATATTATCTTAGATTATTATCTATGTCATCTTATATACATTAGGGAAACGCTTTTTATTACCTTTTTTTATAAGCTTTCTTGAACAATTGGTAGCATTTTATTATATAGAAAGCATATAATATTAACAGAATATTTAGTACATAAAAACAATATATCCTCGTCAAGTAATATAAATAGCGAATTTAATTTATTTGAATTTGAGAATACAGAGAGATTTATTTTAATTCCAAAGACACTGACTTAGATAATATACGGTTAGATTATATTAACTGACCGGGGCAGAGGATCCACAATGTCTTCAAAGTACCTTGTTCACGCTGAAGGTCTGTAGATGAATCTACTTTCGTTCACAAACCGTCACCTAAAAAAGTACATTATACACCAAGCAACCCACCGCGAAGGTCAGACCGCCGCGCATCTCACTTCTAGTCATAAATATGGGTACTACCTCTCATGGTAGAACCCCGTTCCAGCTAATCAGCAGCTCACTAATAAAAGATCATACAGAAGTTATAAGCAGGCTTCTGGGCCAACCGGCCTGATGGAGGAATCCAGGTTTTTCTTTTTTTTTACATACAGCCTAATATATTTTACTTATATTGTGCTTAGATTGATTTTATATTGATTTTGTGCTTATATTGATGTTAAATCCCTTATAACAAAAACGTTAAAATACACACTGGAAATAAATAGACCAAATAGTTTTAATTCTATGTTTATAGAGTACTCTTCACAGATTAGTCAGTTTCATATTCAATGAATTAATATTCAGTAAACGAAGTGGCAATTACAAGTAACCTGGCGCCCGTCCAGAACAATAAGCAAGGTAGTTTTGAATAGTTTACAGACTCTGTACCTATTAGTGATTGTTTATTTTCGTCCAATCTTGATCAGCTCTCATTGCTCTATAGTGTTTTTTAAATATATTTTTTGATATGGTCAAATACTTGTATTGTCATAATTTATAAATTATTGCCAGTTATTTATCTTCATAGTATGAATTACACAATTTATACAGACTTCCAGAACAGGAAGTTTTAACCTCAAAGGACATATATTTAATTTGTATTGAGTTTCAATTTAATTGATCCCGCGGAAACTTAACGAATTTGTTTGGGGAAAATTTACCGTAAATAGAGGCTTACAACACATAATTAATTAATCTTACTGACTTACACATACACAAACACACAAACACTTACACATACACACACACAACGATTCCAGTACGCTTTATCCTCCATGCACTTGGTTGCCTGGAAGAGATTGCTTTTTAGAGAAAAGGCTGCCAAATTTGTACCATTAGTTTTTTCTGTTATTTTATTTTTTTTGTCATTTTTTACTCAGTGTGTACAATAAAGAATATTATTATTATTACTTAATACAATTAAATATAACGAACAACTTAAGCATTAAATACTATATAAAGTTGAATATAAATTCAAAACTTATTTTTCCAGGTTGCGTCCGAAGCTCATTTGAACAATCTGTCCTAAATAAACAAGATTAGTTAAGCTCATGTTGAAAGTTAGACTTGGGAAAATAACAAACTTATGGAAATATTTATTCACTTTTTTTATCTTTATTGCACATTTTTTTTTATTAAACATAGAAGTGTATATCAGACTTAATGCTAACCTGAGGTACAAGAAAGAACTTTTAAAGACATATAAAAATAAAAAGATAATAATAAAAAATTACAAAAATCATCAAATATAATATTTATATACATTAGAGTGTTTTCTTTTTATGTAATTTTCTAGAGACGTAGCGAGCAACCATCCTACAATTGCATGTTAAGCTAGCCTTTAATTGGGGTACATCAAACTTATATACATTGATTTTTTTTGCGAGAGGAAAGTTATTCATAGTATATCACGATGGCTTTCTATTCAATAAATAAAAAAATATATATATCTATGTATAAATCTATACATATCAACATTTCATATATATATATATATGTGTATGTATATATGTAATACTAACATATAACAGTTCTTTATATAAAAAGAAATATATGAAACAAATAAACAGTTATTAACCAATGCTGTCAGTAAAGAAAAACTCTTTTAAATGGTTTTATAAGTTTGATAAAGCCTTACAAATCTATACTAATATAATAAAGCTGAAGAAATATGTTCTAAAACGATTCAATCGTAAAAAAAACATATACATTTATTGAGAATGGAGCTACAATATCACAATACTACCGTTACGACACGTATTAGAAAAGTACCATTTAAAGAGAATGCAAAGTGTTGGAATCGCGTTTCTGTTGTTGCTTACTTTCTCGGTTTTATCAGTGGTTTTTAATTGTTAAACGATTTATATGTGTATATTTTTAAACAGGTGATAAATATTTAATCACTCGCTATTTCATTATGTGTTTATTTTTAAAACAGGTCTATTCGTGATAAATATACAAATAAGGTTATAATTTACCTTCCATATTACCGATTTCTCAATTTTTACGGGTATATTGGAAAACGGTTATGTACTTACCGTATATGTTTTTCTATGTCCACGCAAACGGAGTCGTAGAAAACGGTTAGTATGTTATAAATTATTGATTGTCTAATTACACTAATAAATGTTCCATTATTCTATAGAATTTGAAATAATATTCAGGCGAGACTGAACTTGCAACCTTTAGAATACCGTTAAATTGATTTTTATATTAATTTAAAATTTATATACTGTGAAAATATTACTTTCATAAATATGCATAAGGTCTATAAATGTTACTTTTTCAATATCACGTTTGTAAAAAACAGGTAAAATCTAGAATAACTTAGTCATATTTGTTTTTAAAAACAAAAACTCATTTACGTCCCATTTCTCGCTTGATTTATATCATTTTTAACTTATGTATCCATGTTTAAAAAGTGTATGAATAAAACCTATTCAAATGTTTTCATTTCAAAAAGTGAATGTTTGGTGTTATAAAAAAGTTTGATACTTTTTAATGTTTGTGTTTCCGAACGTTTGGATGTTTAAGTTTTATTCAGCTGGGAACCTTAATGCCTTATGTAACTACATTTTAAATACATTAATTTCGTCATAAAATGTGAAACTACTATACCAGGTGCTCACATGAGGATCAATAACCTATAAAAACGTCCTTGAAACTTTGTATCTTAACGGTTGTTAGTTTAATGTGATGTGAAAAATAAAGAGTACAAAAATAAATACAGTACAAAAATAAAGAGAGTATAAAAATAAATTGCCATTATTTTAATATATGTATTGTATTTTGTTTGTTAGCCATATGTATAACTGATTACCCCCCACCCGCGGTCTCCTACAACACCAGAAAGATCACAATAGCGTTTCTGGCCTTTAATTGTTTTGTTTGTCTTGTTGTTTTACATTGAAATAATGTTTTATTAGTATATATGAAATGAACTTAACAAACATGCCCAAGTTAAACTCAAATTAGGGGTCTACAATCATTAGTAATTCAGTATTCTAGTTCATGGAATTGTGGCAACGTATATTTTCACTAGCCTGTCCGAATTAAATAAAAGAATTATGAAAGTCAGTTGCTGGTGTCTTTCTATTGTTTAAAAATAAGAAAAAATAAACATATTTTTCATAAATCCATATGGATTAATTTTAAGAAGTTGAAATACAAGCATAAAAGTGCAAAATAAAGTATAAATTCAAGCACTTTTATGCTTAAATTTAAACAATTTTATTTGTTTTTATCTTATATTCATATTTTCTTTATACAATATTTTTATAACATAGCATATTTATAGGGTATTTGGAGGGTTAAACTATACTATTTACACATTAAAATAAACTAAAATAACATTAATAGCTAATTATTTTTAATTATTTGCTCGTCTAAAAGACAAAGTAAAAGCATTATCCATTACTTTCAAGAATATCCCGATAAAAATAATGTCTTCCGTTTAACGAGTATTTTTTTTGGCCGAAATTTGTGAGATGAAAAAAATTGATGACTAAGCTCGAATCTCAATCGAGTATCAAGCTGTGTTCATCCGAAGTTTATGAGACTTAGTAAAAAATTTCCTACTTTGTGATTAAATTAAGAATTTAATACATAATTCGCATTTCATGCGATAATAGAGTTTTATTATTTCGTAACAATAGAAATATTGTTTCAACTGATTCATATTACAGGAGCTTGAAGTAAAATGTCAATTATTTGAGAATGTTAGAATTTATAACATACGGTTGTATAAAAGTAATTATAACATCTGTTTTTCATAATGTCTAATTTAATGATGTAAGCCCAGCAAATTGGTAATACAGTAACACTTTGACCTTTGACGTGTTTGAATTTCGTTGCTTAAAATTTATGCTTAGAGAAGGATGGTGGCGTTGGACCCGTTGAAAAACTGATTCTTTAAATGGTTTCTTAACAACTACATCATACATACACTCTGGCATTAATTAATGACATTGGTTTTTCTTATAAATCATATTAATTAGAATTATACTATCTATATTCTTGTTATATTTGGGTTAGTGGTTTTATTAGCAACAAAAAGGATCTATTGTAACATATATATAATATCTGGGCATTCTCAGTGCGGTCATTTTATATATTTTTAAGAATCACGAACTCAGCACGCACAGTAGCCACGCAAGCCTAACACGCGGGTCAAATCGACCGCAGCCGGACGATCGCGCCGCACATATCTTAATCTGAGTTTTGAACTGAATATTTAGTTATTTTTAGTTTTTAAATGTTTTTACGGCCTCCGTAGCTTTCTTGAGGTTGTATGATATTTAATTCTGCTCTTATGTATGTTAAAATACTGATGTCATAATGACATTGTAGGTCACATTCTAGGTCATTATGAAAATATTTTTACATTCAATACTTTTATTGTCTTCACGTATGTGAGTGAGAAACTTGGACGTTTGAGTGATTTGATGTAGAGACTTCAAGATGTTTTATCGTTTGTACAAACTTATAAAGGGTTGTGAGACATATTTACGAATAGATAGAGTTTCATATGAGTAAATAACTTAGTTTATAAAACTCCTACTATAGTTACCAACTTGTGAGATTGAAGCCAAATCTTTCGAAATCGTTGTTTTTATAATGTTGGTAGCCCTTTGACCATTATTAAGAATTTTGACAGTTTTCCTGCCTTATGCCTTTGTACCTAATAGTTAGGGCTTGTTAGTTTTTGTACAAGACGTTTAAAATATAATCCATTACAAATTTCCATCATTATCATGTCATTATGATGTCACAGACATCAAAACTTGTCTCAGTTCAGCTGACATGAGGTGTCTACAATCTCTGTCTACAATCTAAATTTAATATATATTTTTAAATAAAATAAAATAAAATTGCTTTGCATGAAAAATCACGTTCGGAATAAATCGACTATTACTTTTAAGCCTTATTAATAAAACATAATTATGATTTAATTATCAAAATTAATTTGTGCTATGCGCTACATTTTAATTAATTATAATAACAGCAAATTAATATAACACACAGCAATTTTAATTTTCATTGCAAAAGATACTTTCATTGCATTGTTTTAAAAACACACACAATGCCGCATTACACCGAAATTGCTTTTAAATTAAAATTGTTTAAGTTAGGGGTGTCAGTGAATGCGCAACTCGTCGTAGAATATCGTTGACGTAGTCGCGTAGCATGTTCGTAGGACGTCACGCGTAGACTTTGTGTAGGCGGGTTTTTCTGCATTGCGCGAGTCGTTTTCAATAAGCTTTTTGATTAAAATAAAATGATGCTGTAAGTTTCGGTTTTTAAATATAATTAATAAAATAATATTTTATTGCACGACACTTGAATGATGATGATATTATTATATTTCCTTTGTGTTTAATAAAATAAAATATTACAATAATCGATTATTTTTTATTCTCTTCATTTATTTTTTTTAGAATTTCACTTTTTATTCTTTACATATTTTTTTGTGTATGAATTAACGTCACGAAGTAATCGATATTTACTTTTAAGCTATTTTGTGACCTAGAAAATACATCGCGTTACCGTACCGACCGCATTGTATTCGATCGAGTTAACTTTTTACTTTCACGAAACGTACACTGAATCGATAGGCGGCCGTCGCGGTTGCAGCTTTACAATTATTGTGCCGCTTGTAGCGCGAATTTAGGGCAATGAGAGGCGGCGGCCAACCCGGCCAGTACGCCTCGCGCCGCGCGCCGGCCGCCCGTGTGCTCCAGTGACGCCCGCCTCCGTCACGACGCCGTGTCGCCGCCGTCCCGTCGACCCGTCGTCCCGTCGTCCCGTCGACCCGTCGTCCCGCCATCTCTCTGCCATGCGCGCCGCGCACTGACACAGCACGCCACACTGTTGCTCGCGCTCACATCGATTCTGACACATGACTCTAGTGAACCCGTGAAGTGATAATGAGCGTGCGAAATGAGGACCACAGTGCTTATCCTGACCTACTTCAATATTGTACATCGATCTCAAAACTTGACGTAATGTTCATTTATTAAATTTGTTTCCGGTGACCGGCAACTAAGGTACGTTAACATTTGAACTTATCCATTTATTATTAAGTAAACATATATTAAAGTGTGTTACCGACCGACAAGTTAGCGGTATACCTACCTATGTAAATTAAGGTTGACCATTATGACTCTCCGTGCGTCATTAGCATAAAGCGGCCGATTGAAATCAATTTTTATACTACCTTATATACTAAAATTTTGCCTACTAGTTCGAATTTTAATAAATAAACACTTATTTTTTTTTAATTTAAAAGTACGCTAATATAGACAATAATTGTGTTTTTATATACTGTTATACTTTTCGTTATAAAATAATAACAATGTAGCATAAAAATTATTAAATGTAGAGCCAATAACATAAATATATTTAAACGTTTAATATAAACGCGTAAATGGTTTTTCCCAGTAAATAATACATTATAGTATTTATTTAATTTAGTAATTAGTTTGATATAATATATAAATTAAAGAAAAAATAATAGTGTTTAATGTTTTGTGAAACTAGCCGCCGGCGAAAGATAATTGAATGTTGTAAAGACACAATGTCATATTGGGAAATATATATTAGAAAATAATTTTTATTCCTGCAAAATTGCTTATAGCAATGACGCAAAATTCTTTAAATATATCAGAATTTCATGCATAATTAATTTCATCAGCCGGTTAATCTGCAAATTTATGGTAAAGTCAAGTTAAAACGATAGCACAATTAAAACAACGACCAGACTTGACGTGGCTGAACAAAAGGTTGATTCCAATTATAATCTAAGTAATATTTTAAATACACGACATCGTCACTCAAAGTGTGGTAAATATTAAAATACTTTATATTAAAACAGTTAAAATATCCTCTACACAAAACTAAGCAATCCTCCCTCTACAATTTCCTAATCACGAAATGTTTAACTGGTTCATTACTAACTTCCATCCCCCCTTTCCAATCTAACAGTTGTTGAAGACTAAGGTCCTTAACTTAACGACTGCTGCCTAATGACAACTTCGGACCGAAGTCTCAGGGCCTTAAAGTATAAAGACGTCAGCTCAAGTGTCGTAAGGCTCTCTGTAAACTATTAGAACTACTTTTGATTAAATTGAATTTGCTTTTGCACCATTTAGGTAATTTAATTAATTTGTATTATTTTAAGCTTATTATAACTGTTTGTCTCTAAGAAGTAAATAGAATTGAGTACTTGTACTTTATAAAAATATATTCTCTTGTTTAAGTTATAGTGTTATTTGGTTTAGTTCTCGTCTCTCGGTTGTCTGGAAGAGATAAAAGGAGGTAAAGATAAAAGATAGATTTAGTAGAAAATTGGTCCGGAGGTTCAGAAGAATTTAGTTGAACTTAAACCTATTCTACATATGAAGTGAAGAATATTACATAAAATAGCTGGTGACGATATAGTTCCGTAATAAAATATAATAAATTTTCTAAAAGTATTCATATATTTTTATTGTAAAAGTAATATTTTATAATGATTTTGTGCTAGAATGAAAAAATCATAAATAATGTTTTATATTCAAGCTCAGAAATTATAGAATAACGCTGTCAAAGCATGAATTATATATTTTACATCTGTTATGTGACACGTATGTCGTTTATAATATGTGTAAATAATTTTGTAAATATTTTTTAGAATTTCCGTCATTATTACTGAAATAATTCTATGAGTTCTCATTACAAGCAATCATCCCATTCGCTTCGTTGTTGAGCTTTTTATCATGAATTTTAATTGGTTCAGTACAGATCAAATGTCAATTAATAATTGGAGTAAATATTTTGTATAATTATAAATCGATAGACGAATCAATGTTTCAAAATCAATCTAATTCAAGTAATCTGAAAACAACTTTGGTTTGTAATCTAAATAAAAACAAATTTATAACTTTTGATATAAAAAGCTTTTCATTTGTACAGGAAAAATAAATTAAGCTTCTCAAAGATATCTTTCATAATCCGAACAAATTTGGGAAGTTACTTCAATTTAAGAAAATAATTTAAAATAATAAATAAATATATTATTTATACAAGAATTCTTACTTGCTCGATCTTTGGTTTTATTGGTGTCTTTGTTCTTACAGTATGCCATTATTTAACTACTAAAAAAATATATGTATATAAATTATTAAAAAAAACGAATAAAACAAATGGAAATCTGTACCAATATCTCTCACTAGTCTAATTAATAAGACTTGGAAATGCTGTTTCAAGCTCTGTTAGTTTATTCAATCATCTATTGGAGCTTGATCTACAAATTAATTAAGAACAAGTAACGGAGGTTAACCAATAAACTCTGCAAGATCTAAATTTATTATTATATTTCGACAATTTCGACAAAACAGGGCACGAAAGCTATGTAAGAAATATATAAATCGTATCAAAAGAGACAGTTATTACGAGTCGGGTTTGGGTTTAAGTCGCCCCAGGCAATAATTTATATTTATTTATTAATATCCAAAGTTTTGATTGTTAATACAATCGTATCCTAAATCTGTAAACTAATCCGTTACACTCACACATACCTACCTACCCACACAGATACTGGTACATATGAGGGTACATTCTCCGGCATCATCACAGAGCTTCGTCTAAGTGGGTCGAGGGTGCCATCTGGTCGAGGGGGTCTGTGGTTTGCTTTAAGGCATAATACCTGAGTTACCATTTTGAAAGTAGACCCTTCTTTACGCCAGCAGAACCTACATTATCATTTAAAATAGTCTTACAAACAGTTTTGTTATGTCTGAATGTCTGTTTAGAAATACTTTGATATGTGCTTTTTTTTTTATCACAAAAGTAAGGATACATGGTTTTAAAAATAATAAAATATATTAAATTACTTATTCCTTTCTTGTCTTTCAGTACCATAATTATTATTGTTATTATATTTTTTTTAATTAATTATTTTGTTTGTAAGCAATAAAAATATCGTTATGTAAGTGAAGCATAATATCTCGTCAAAATAAAGAAAATAAAAAAAAAAGATTTTTTTTTAGATTTTGAATTAGGAAATAAAATAAAACTAAAGTTTCGGATATTCAGTATTGGATTACATCTAAATATATGTATAACAAACTTCACACACACAGATATTCATGCAACGCACACAATAAAACATCGCATACACTAACGACGACGGCGACGAAAAAAGAACTTCAAGCAAGGAACTTTACAAAAAAGGAACATAAATAATTAACTTGTTCTAAACTAATTTTCTGAAGAAATGCTATGTGTTTCATATTGTAATGCTCTTTTACTTTTAAATTAAATATATACAAGAATATCATTTTTGTTATAATAAATAACATTTTTGGTCTACTTATGACGTCTTACGTTACTTTTAACATCTGTTAGAAAGAATTGTCGGTCAATTTATATTGACGCGTACAATCGACGTCAATAGCATTTAAAGATATTTTTAGAAAAGCACCCAATGACATACCGACATATGTTTTTTGTTATTTGTGATTAGTAAAAACTGTTGCTCATATGTTTTTACAAGCCTATTTTTTTATTCACATACATAGTAGATTACAAAGAGATTTTTTTTTTACAATATTTGTTTTAATCTCTACAATATTTGCACAGATACCACTTAATAATGATAATCTGTGAGGCGAGATGAAAAAGTTTTATTTAAAAAAACTACTGTCTATATTCATAGCCCGTAAGTAAGTTCAATCTATATGATGAAACACTTTAGTTTTATTTTATTGTTAATAGATGTGTACTCGATTGTACTTTAGCCATTTGACTGAATGGGAAACTTTTTTTGCTATACATTCCAAGAGATGTGAAAAAACAAACAATATTAACAATACCGTGATTTCTCACTACCAAAAATAAAACAGACCACATTCTTTAGACCAAATCTAGACTAGACTGATCTTTTTAATAGTTTCAGTACATGTTATAAGTATAAAGACGGGTTTTTATTACATACAATATTTTAAAAAATAATCAGATTTTTTATCCCATTTTTTTATTATTTCATTTTTTTTTCTTTGTCTGTGCACTAATCATTTAAAAACGGCCATTTAGCTCCAAATTTAAAATTCTTAAGTAAGGTGAATACTTCAAAGATGTATTTAGTCCACATTTTATTACCGACAATCCAATCAAAAAATATAATCATTTTTAACTTCAGAGTATTCATTTAAAGTACTCTTTAGAGTTTGGATAATTATTTATAACTGTTATTATTTGTTAGGTACTGCTTACAAATGTTTTATTACGATAACAAAATACAAAATTAAATAATAATGTTATATTTTGAAAAACACATACGTTAAAAAAACTACAGGACAGATTGTGATGAATTTTTTATTGTGTTAGCTTTTCTGAAGCAAGATTTAGGATTTTTTTCCTGCGGAAAATTTCCCTTCTGACGTGGTAACTAGGGCTGTAATAATTATAATAAGACTTAAAATGGTTTAAGTTGATGAAGAGGAGAGCAGATAAAGTCACCGGCAACAGCTAGAGCATAATAAAATAAAATCGCAAAGATAAATTTGACTGTCTGCTTTATTATTGTCTTAAATTATTTAACTGACTTTTTAATCCCTTTTTTATATCCAGTTATAAAACCTAAGTTAATAAATCAGTAATACTTGAAACAAACTTGTTCTTCAACAAGATAAATTCTAATATGAGAATGTTATAAAAAAAAATATTAAGAAAATACCAAATTATTAATTATGCAAAGTAAAAACCTACCATGTATAAGGAATTAGAATAATATTTCAATTATTTTAAAATACTCAGAATACTATTTCTTAACCCTATCGCGGTCTATTAAGCTGGAAATAAAAATATATAAACAGTTTTCCGTGTGGACATGTAATTTTCATAGCAGCAGTCTACAATTAGGTGTTCAGCAAATGTCGATATTATCCAAAGGTCATAGTTGAGGTCGGCGAAAACTCATCGATCCTTTTCATATTAATATCGATAGAATGTGTAACACTAGCCGTAACAGTTAAAGCCATTAGGAGTTGGTAAACTTATAACATTTTAATCCTCAGATAATATTTAAGGGGGGGATAAATTAATGGGTCAAAATATCTTTATACGGATACGGCCAGTCTATGTGCTTATGGTTTATTTATTATATTTTTTTTAGAATTTTTTAATATTTTGAATCATTATTCCATAATACCACTCACACATAATCATTCAAAAATTATATATCATTAATTATATTAGTTTTATTTTCTAAATCTTCATAAAAATGCGATAGCTATGCTTCAATATTATAAAAAAGTTCTTGTTATCAAACATTTGTAATTCAATTAAAAGTGACTAATCAAAGTTGACGAAGACGACAGAATTTATCGAACGTTAACAATTAATTAACAAGTAATAGCGTTTAAATCAATATCCAATTAAATAAGAAACAAACAATCTCTAATTTCCTACAAAGACTCAGCCAAGAAGTTGGTATAAGATTAAATTGTAATAGCTGTACAATGTTTGTTATTACGGGCACGTCTTCATTATCTCAGGGAAGTGGCTCATCCAGATTTGCTAGTCCAAAGGGATTTCCAAATTTAATACCAATAGAGTCTGTTTTTCTGTAGAGTATATTGAGCACGTATCAGGATAAATTGGACGCCTGTGAAACATTTCGCTATATGGAATACGTTATATACAATTTTCGGCATCCGTTATTTATAATTGCATATCTTAAACCGGATTTATTTTTAATTTATTTATTCATACGTCTACATTATTCATGATTCGATAGACCTATAATAAGCTGTATAAATAATCAACCATAGTCTTAATGCCTTAATTACAAATTATATACAATCAAATCATTTTGTTAAAGCTGAACAACATATATCTAAAGAACTGCCCGAAACACGCCCAAAAAACGACCCCATACGTTGTCATACATCATTAAGTGTAAAAATATTTTTGCTGCCGCTGACCTGACCTTTGACCTTTACTGAAAAGGGACAACAAACAAGAGAAATATTATCACAGTCACTCTTCCTTGATCATTTATAACTTTCGGTTCATTGTGCTTCCCGTCTTGATAAGCGAGGGTGTAACGGTAGCGAAAAGCTAAAAAAAAATGGACTCTATATTGTCAAATAATATCAAAAACATATATAACAAATAAGCAATGTTTCTATTTTCAGTCAATTGAAATTATGTTCTTAGTTCCATTTTTAAATAACTCGTATCACACTCGTCCATTCTTACATATGTACCGGAAGTCCTATCCGATTGGTCAGGCATTTAGATGTTTGAATTGGAGCATAGACTTCGGAACATCAAAAGACAATAGTAATTGAAAGACCAAGGAGATCTTAATCGTAGCGACCTTCCGTCTCGAAGGGGGCCGAACGAACCATTTGTAAATATTTAAACAACGTAAAAAAATATTCCACTTGAAAAGCGCCTTACGCGAAATCAAGAGGATTCAGGGTAAATAATATATGAACGCTTCCAATACTGCGCAACCAGCTTAATTTACACAGCCTGAAGGAAGACAACTTGAATAATACTAGCAATGAATCAACTGCTTTGTTGTTTTTGATATTCACTTGGTATACTAATATTTTAAAGAGGTAAAGGTAAGGTTTATCAGTAATAAACATATATATATATATATATATTTCTATCTAAATTCTTAAATTCTATTTCTATCTAAATTTTTAAGTCAATGTTTAAAATGGACATTCCATTGAGGGTGAGGATGGACATAAGAGGGTTGATACAAACTCAATGGGATAGGATGGAGATTTTCGTGTCGTTCTCAGAGCAAGGAGCGTTGGGAACCCTCTTGGCTTTATTTTTAGGTTGAAGAGAGTCTATACAGAAAACATAATTTTCATAAGTGTGGTTTCAAAATAGTTCTGATATTTTTATTAGATGAAAACAAATGTTCACTGATATTGATTTAAAGTGAAAAATATATAAATAAATCACATTATTAAAAAATTTGTTAAAAATCGGTAACAAAAGCTGCTTCTCGTAGTCAATCCAGCAAGAAAATGAGAGCAAAAGTTTCATTTTATATATAGAAATATAAAAAAATATGCAATACAATTTCCTGAAATTAAATGTCCATTGTTTTACCATTCATCTATTTAATATCGACGGACTCGAAAAATATTTTTTGGTTGTAGTTAAAAGTATGTTTATACATTTCGATAAAAAAAAATAGTTTAAAATATGAAAAAAACAGATATTATTTATTCAAATGTTGTTCTTTAATTAATATACAAGTGTCATAAATATTTGAAGTCATCTCATCATAGAAAGTATTTACAAACAGACTTCATTCTTGGCAGATATAAATTTATACCAAAGCCAAGCCAATTTAATAAATAGGATTGAGTACATTTTGTCCAAAAATCCCATAAACGAGTTTGGCAAATGAAATATATATATTTTTTTATTTTGGTGAAGTATTTTATTGTATCGAATTTTACGGAAATGAATTCTTTATAACTCATTTCATCCACTAGGGTGACTTTTATCATTCCTAAAATATGCCTAAAAGTAGAAGTTTTCTAGTTTTATTGTAATTAAGACCTACTCGTATAACTGTTCTTATATATCTTCGTAAAAAATCAAGATTTAATTCCTTGAATCCTTCCTTCATTAATTTCATACACCATTCCAATATGTTGACTCGGGCAAGAAGCTAACACCTCAGAAAATTTTATCCAAATTGCAAATAAACTGAATATTAATAAAAATACAAGTGAGGAAACTCTCATATATGGTAAATGTTCTTATATTTAATATATGTATGGACTAAACCAGTCCGTATATATATTGTACTGAATATTGACTCCACTTCAACGGTAGCATAACTTACATACCAAGAGAGACTGAATGCAAAATTCAAAACCAATTGGCCGTCGTCTTTTAGGTACAATTGAATAAGAACGGATGGACGGGAAGATAAAATATATATTGTTGGAAAATGTACTGCCAGTACTGAAATAAAATAAAAAGTAGATACTATTTGTAAACTGAGTGACTTATTTTACTCAGCTCATTTTCTCTCAAAGTTTCGTGTTGATTCCAACTTTTTAATTGATTTAAAGACATACCAATAAACAACAATGAAAACTTAATGCAACTTTTTTAATTGTTTTAGTTTTCTCTAGTGGCCTTTAGAGACGAACTCTTTTCTCACTCTTGACGATTGGAGTGGATTTAGCATTTGAGATTTGAGATTTAAGATTAGATTAGACGAGTCTTTTATACTGTATATTTTTATTTTATGTGTATAAGTTTTTTGTTTTCTTTTTCTGAATTAATAATTAACTTAAATTATGATTAATATTTCTTATATTGTGTACTTTAGCGTCATTTTACGTGAGGCGTGTAAACATTAATATATCAAATAATTTTTGGCTTTATATCTCTTTATATCTCTTTCTACTTTACTAACGCTTTTGGGAATTTGGAATCAATAATTTCATTACAGAAAATGTAAAAACAAATGAACTAACGCTTTAACTACTTATAATAATAATAAATATTCTTTATTGTACACCCTGAGTATAAAATTACAAAAACATAAAACTAAAAAACTTACACACCGAATTTTTTTTTATTCAACAGAGAAAATTGAACATTGAAATTTTATTTTGCTGAAATGAATGTTACTGTCACTGTCACACTTATATAATAACAAATTTAAATGCCAACAACTTACAGCAAAATAGACGACGGTAATAAAGACTAATTCTCAAGTAAATAGGCTTCTTCTATTCAAGCGTGCAACTAAGCCCAACTTAACATCTAAAGGCCTAGAGAGAGCATTAAAACTAAACGGATAAAGGTTGGTATAACACAAAGGTATGCTATAATATGCCATGCTATTCAGCTGCTATCATGCTGTCCAGTGAAATCATGAATTTTGGCTATAGGTGCGAACAAGATAGAAATCAAACTTGGCCAATGCGGTCAGTAAACGTTGGCCAAGTTTGGCCAATGAGAAACATCAATATTATACTGAGCAATAGCTTTGAATCCAACCTTGGTCTTTGGCAATCGTAAATAATACCTGTTTATAGATTATCGTAAGATTTACTTTATAAATACAAAAGAGAACAATTTTCATTTATAACTTCACGACATTGCCATATTACTAAATAGCAATAAAAACTATTTGTCAAACACGATAATATAAATAGAACTTCCAAAAAAGTATTCAAAAAGCATCAAAGAATAGAGTGTCAAAATAAATGTACAGCTTCGTAAAACAAATCAATTAAGACGTTAATCCGCTGAGTGTAAATACAAATTAAAAGGTTATTCGTGTATGTTTGGTTTGAAAACACAAGGGGAAATGACTTCCCACCACCACCACCTGCCCACATACCCAACTTGGTTCTCTATTTAATAAAGGCTTTGTCAAAGTAGCGTAGCTTTCCTTACAATGATATTACCAATGTTTAGCAAATATTAAGTTCCATTGTAGTAAATATTCCAATAATAATATTGTAAATATAATCATAATCAAAATTATTTCATAACGTAACGAATTTTGGTGGTAAAGCGTTAAAATAATGGAAGTGTTTCATTTAAGTGCACTAACAACTCGACAAATTTTATAAAGGAGACTCGACTCGACAAATGAATAGTTTTATAAAGAAAGTCTTGTATTATCCATTGTCTTTATAAGTTAAACTTGAAATAATAATTATTGAATATTTTTTTACAATGATATGAAAGAATATCCATCAAAATATATAAATAATATTTAAAATCACCTCTCAAAAATGTCTGTTATGAAATATTGACAAGTCAGGTAAAACGTACAATGTCACCTTTGTCTGGACGGTGCATACAAGCACTCCACGAGCGATCCGGCTCCAGCTCAAGCACTTGTTGAGCGAGCTTTATGATTGCAATCTTGAAATCTTTTAACATTGCTGATAATAAAATTAATTTTTATAATGGTCTGTTTGTTTTTTTTTACTGTACTTGAGATATAGAGGATGGAATTATAATTATAAATACGGTTTCGTTAATAAAGTCTATATTCTGCTATTTTAGGTAAAACTTATTTAAACTTATCCAGAATAAAAAAAAAATTATTTTAATTTAATTATCTAAAATAGGTACATAAAATACTTTTTTAAATTCAATTTGTATTACAATTTCAAAACATTGATTGGATACCAGCCGCGGGCAGACAAGCTTACAAATAGTACAAGCTTAAAAATAAATAATTTATAATAATATAAATTAAAAATAAATAATTTATAATATGATTTTATAATAAAGAAAGAAATCATTAACCAAAATTTTGTATTAAATATTCTTAAACTGGCCATTTTTTTGCAATTCCATTAAATGAAAAACAAGTATTTCAACATTGATAATTAAATACTATTTGAAATGTAATTAGTAACGCAAATGGATACTTTCAGTTAAATAATTAATGAAAACTAAAACTCATTTCAGACTTAAATTTCTGTTATAATTTGGCCAACCTTCTGATATCATTTGGCCAATCTTCCAATATCATTTGGCCAATCTTCTCTTAATCCGTAATACTAAACGTTAATTCATTTAAGGGTAACTGTACTCAATTTATCGAGCGATCAATTTTCCACCCCCGCTAACACTTAACAAGCGTAAATCTCTGGATTATACGAATTAGCTTATCTGCAGACCGTGAAAACCTCACATTATCTGAAGCAGAGATGAAAAACCTTTCAATATCCACGTGATGCAGAATGCTGATTAATGATAAGCCACATTTTAACACACGTCCATATTTAGAGAGCTTTTTTTTTTATTATATTTTCGTGTTCCGTTATCTGTGTTAATGTATACATTTTATCAGCCTTTTTGTAAAATGTTTGCGATAAAATATACATATTTCTTTTATGTATATTTAAATTGGAGCACATGTCTAGTATTTTAGTGGAATTATTTTGGAACAACTTTAAGTTATAATTGCTTCCACACATAACGCTA